>JAVJGI010000001.1:18563326-18592876 GCA_035590275.1 Ibycter americanus | reverse complement strand
TTTCCTGTGTATCAGTGTATCTATTGTAATCTTTTTATTAAATTGTAGTTCTGACTTCTAAACTCGTTTGAGTTGGGCTCATTTCTCCTGCCGGTTTACTTTTAAACCAGCACAAAAACACAAAGGTGACTAGAGATATAGATATTTAAAAAAGGAGTAGTAAGGAAAAGAAGTAGTTGGGGTTTTTTTTATCAGGCTCCATCTTCTGCATCTTGGGAATCTTCCTTATTATTTTTGACTGGTTAAAGGTTGAAATGTTTTAGTTCTAGCTTTCTTGTACTGAGGAACATTTTGGCTGTTCTTAGCTCTCTTTCTCTAAGGCAGTTGGCATTGTTTCCCAGACAGTTTGTCATAAGTTTCAGCCTGTGATGCTTTTGCATTTCTCAGAATATGCTTTTCTTTTCAGTTCCTCTTCCTCTAAGCTTTGTTTTAACTCACTGGGGATTCCTCAGAACAGAATCTTACTTGCTCGCAGAAATAATTAGGAAATCGGCTGAAAGACTTCCCTCCCCAAAACATTTTGATAAGTGCAAGATTATTAGTTCTTTGATAGGAGATTCTGAGGGCCAAGCATGTTTGTGTGGCCAAGGGAAGATGACAGGGGCATTGGCTGGAAAGTTGAGATGCAGGGCAGGGGTGCATGCAGTCATGTTTTGCTTTATGGATAATCTTGCTGAATACTTTACATTTTGCTAATTCTTGTGCATAGGATAGTGATCAGAGCCTTTCCATTGACTTCCAAGTTATGCAAATTTATACTAGCTGAAGACTTGGCTTAATTGCTGGAGAGCAGAATTCAACTTATTTAGCTAGTCAACTGCTGAATTGTACTTTCATCTGTTGCATTAACTATTTGGTTTTTCTTGTTTGTTATTGTTGGTATTTTTATGTTTTGGTGGGGGGTTTGGTTGGCTGGGTTTTTTGGTTTTTTTTTACTATGAGTTCTCAAAAATATTTCATTCAGGTTATACCTAACATAAGGTTCAGTTCTCAGATGATGATAACTGAGTGGGACAGCATGCTCCTGAAGATCTTCCTGGTCCATGAAATTCATGGTATCTTATTTGGTTAAAAATCCTGCCAGTTCAAGATCTCTCATGAAATTTTGTAATTGCACTTTTCTCAGGATAGCAGATGTCTTTAGTGTCCTGTGACTTGTATGTTTGTGTGATGAAGCTTCTGCCTTGTGGATTAGGGAAAAGGGATAATGCATTCTAATCCTCAAGCCTGGGACAGAGCATAAGGTAAAGCAACCTGGACATCACTGTTATTTAAGCCGACAACTCTGTAACAAGTGAATATTCTCAATATGCACAGCATAAGGGCACAGTTGGATATAAGCTAATTCTTCTATACTCAATGCATTGTTAGCTAGGCAGAGGTAAACTGAGATTGTTCTCCACCATTTGTGATCCACCTCACTGGCTTTGGTGGAGTTGCTCCTGCCTTGCATAGTAACATCATGAAGTTACAAGGGGAGACCGAAGTGTGTTACTTGAGTACTGTGTAGCCTAACCCCTGTTTCTTAAGCTGGGGCAGTTATTTAGCAGGGAAAAAGCCTCTAGAGCATTCTGCAAAAATTCAAGATTATGAGCAATGTATTGCAAAGGTTATTATCAGCGTGACCTAATCAGATGGACTTTTTTAATACCACACAATACAATCAGTAAGACCAGCAAGGATTTTCTACCCCTAGGAAGACACACAATTACTCCATTCCATGGCAGTAGACCTTCAGTGGAATGAGCAGGGCGCTCAGGATCCATCAAGTATTTCAGCAGTAGTTCAATAGCCTTCTATTAGTGTTTTGCCTAACAAAGAACAAAATCGTAACTTTACTGTCTTGTAAAATGAAAAAATAGTGCTGTTTGGATCCTTAGAAAGCAAATAAAAGCTTGATGGCTGAAGCAATACATCAGAAATCATTTAGATTTTGCCTTTGTTACAGGATATAAAGAATACCAAAGTGTGGCCTGACATGCAGTTTCAGAAACACTTAGCTGCTGAGCTAAATTAAGGCAGCCCATCAGCCACATGGAAGTCTTCACTTTTCACCTTGTTTGGACCCAAAATGACACTACTTTTCTTGACAGCTCTCCTGTAAGAATGAATGTTTCTACTGTGTTGTGAATGTGGATGGTGCTAAATATTGCCAGCCTGGGAAAATGCTTGCTACTTCTGGAATTTCTTATAGTGCTTCAGATTTCTCCAGGTAGAACTGTTGTCACTGTTGTTAATCAGAACCTTATTTTCTGCATTTCTTTGCACCATGGTTCGTGACACGATGGTGCTCAACATGGTATGAACATATAACACATAATTCTTGCCCTAGGGAACTCATGATCTGAATCAATGCAGAATAAACTGATATCCCCAGAAAAGGAAACACTGGGAGTTGGGGCAACCAATACCAGTTAGTACCAGATACAGGAGTCTGTGCATGCTGGGGCCTGTGCACTTCTGAATTTCCTTTACTCATCACTGCAAAGGAGAGTTTTGAGGTGGGTTTGAAGAAGGGTAATTCATTAGTTTTGAAGGAGTTCAGAAGGAGCTTTTCCCATGCCTGAGTTAAAACTCAGGAAAGAACTTCTCTGTGTGAGTTAATAAAGGCAGTAGGAAAGAGATGGAGGTGGGCTGGACATCAGGGCCTGACACTGACCTGGAGAAATGGAATGACACCAAGTCAGATTTCTTCAGTGAAAAGGATTTTTGGCTGTTTAGGGGTAAATCATTTTAATAGTTTATGATTTCCCTTTGCATGTTCTGAGTCATGATATTTTCAGTAAATAGTACGGAAATATTACTTCCTCTGCCTTACTTACTTGAGGGAAAAGTTTAGGGAAAGGGGATCATATAGGCTGGCATTTCAGTTCTCTCCCTTGATCCAGGAAATCCTTCATTTTCATTCAGTAGAATGGAGAAAGGAGGTATGCTGATGTGAAGATGAAGCAAGCTTCCCTTTGCCTTATATCTTTAAAAGCACACTGGCTTTAAAAAAAAAAAAAAATCTTAACATTTGTTGCTGTAATAGAAGTAATTAGAGGGTGTTTGGTGGTGGTGGGTGTCAAAGTAGTCCATGTTCGCCATTAATAAGTCACCTCACCCAAAACACCCGTCCTAAATCCAGGAAGAAAAAACTTTTTGTCCTTCAGCCACTTAAATAATTTTCAATGAAAAGTTTAGTCTGGCTGGGATAACAAAGAAGGAAGTAAACATGCTCTGCAGCAGTTTGCTCTCAACGTGCTGTGCAGTTTAGCAGCTGTTCCACTCAACCATGCAGGCGGTACAGTCTTGAAACCATCATCTGTGATGCAAAAACAAGTTGCAGTTTAGTTAGAAACATTAAGTATAGGTACATTCAGTGGCTGTTGTATTGGTCATTCAGGGTTCTGTGTAGATCATCCCAAGTACTGGATTAAATACGTGCAGTTGACAAGTCAAAGGAATAGCTTTCAAATCTTCAGCCTTAAGAGCTTCTTCCTGAAATGCCAGATAGACTCCTTCCTGCTTCTCTCTCCACACCACTAGTTACTAGTTACAGGGTTTGTATGCCAAGTCTTTGTCAGGGCAGGTCTTCTCTGCCCTAGCTGAGTTCTTCACAGTGGTGTAAATACACATTCAAAACCTATCTGCGAAGTATTTTGCCAAGTTTTCTTTGCGGAAGAAAATGCACATGAAATAACTACTTAAAGTTTGTTTAGCAAACCTACACTGCTGTATAATCGCCCTTCACTCATGGGACTCTTTCTTAGAAAATTCCACTGCAAGATATGTATTACATTGATCCATCTGCCCCTCTAGCCTCTGTACTGCCCTTTGTATCTTTTGGTTAGAATAATAAAATGAAAGGGATTTTTTTCCCAATAGATACTGGTATTTGAATAAAGCTGATATAGCTTTTCCTTTGCTGTTGGAGTTTGTTCAAAATACCAGCTTTCAAAAACCAAATATTCTTTTGGAGATGAAGAAATTTCTTCTGTTTAAACTGTGTTTTGGGAATTTCACTTGGAAAGGATAACAGGCAAAGTGGTTGCCTTTGTAATAAGGTTTTGTTTTCTCCTGGTTACTGCCAATGCTATGCTTCAACATGTGGCTGCATAGTCTATTTATTAGTGCATTTTGTCTGTGACACAATTCTTCCCAGCTTTAGAGAGGCCTGGTCAACAATTGGTACTGATGGAAGAGACTCTGATTGGCTCAATGTAAAATGTCTATGGATATATGTATATCAACTTCACTGCCACAGTAATTCTTAGTTACTGCAGCCTGAACAAGCCTGTGCTGTCCCACCCTGCAGCTCACAGAGGAATGGGTTAAACTTCAGTTCATTGCTCTCGTAATCATCAGGTAACTTGGCAAAAAGGGACAGGAACTTTAACTAAGAAAAACTCAGTTTCCCTCTCCATAGCTACTCTGCACCCATGTTGTGATCTCATGTAGATTCCAGGTCAGTGATGGGTTGCATCCCACCTAACTGAGGTAGCAATGTTTCAAGAATGTGTTCAGATAACTTAGGAGATACCTGGTGTACCTAGTCTTTTTTCCCTCTTACAAGTCTATACTGGAAGTCTTTAGTGCAGGCATTACTGCAGCTCTTCAGCACACTGTGTAGCTATGCTTCCTTTGTAAAAAGGCCTCATTGTCCCTGAGAAACTGTTTTATTTGCCAGATGCCTCATAGCAAAGCGTGTATTATTCTCCTTGTATGGCATGTCTGTTTTCCAGGCGCTGAAGATATATTCAGAGCATACCTATGCAAATTAATTCCCTTCAGAAACTTGATCCTGAGCTCTCTGAAACAAGTGTAAATGAAAAAGCAGGGCCTCTCACATTCAGGATTTGAGCAGCAAGACCTGCTCATGGTTAGTATTTGTGCACTCAATTTAGCTTTTGATACTCCAAGGGGTTTCCAAACCTGTTTTTCCACAAATGCTGCATACAGCTAGGCTTCACTGTTATTTCTGAGTTCTGGTCTGAAAATCTTCAGAGGGTGGGGGCTGGTGTAAAGCTCCTTACCTTTTGTCCACAAGCATTATAGTGGAATAACAAGCAGAGAACTCTGCAGGCTGTCTTAACTGGTGGTACAGGTCCCTCAGACATGCATGGGTATGTATACTGCAAGGATGTTGCTCTATCTGAAGATTGCATGATACCATTTCTTTATTTGTTGCAATACAGTTCTAAATGTTATCAAATTCAAAACCTATTTGAACTTTCTAGTAAACATTTAGCTTCTCTTTGAAATGCGAAAGAACATATCATGGCCTCTTTCATAAAAGCTGGTAACAGTGTCTTTAGAGGCTGGGGGAGGGGCAAATTCGTATAGAAACTCCGATACCTTTGGAATACTCTCCTTCATTTCAGCCACTAATGATTGGAGAGGATAATTATTAAAATCTTATTAAAGAAAAATAGTAATGGATATTTCAATAGTCATGTGAAGAGTTATAAATAAGGTGATGCTCTGAAAGGTGAAGGCTATCATATTAAACCAGCTGGGTGACTTCTATTTGCATTTACAAGTATCAGAAATGTGAACAACTGACAAAATATTTCCAGTGGCTTGCTTCTAAAATGTTCCGCTCTGAGATTTCCCCACCATCAGCATCAGGTCCAGTGGTTATGAAGTAAGGTGACTTACAAGACATTGAAGACGTCAAAATCTGAACACCAAACTTGATTTGAAACAAGGGAGAACATTGCCCTTTTTCATGTGGCAGTCTTTCTCAGGGACTTACTCAAAATGAAATTCTTGAGTCTCTCAGCTACCCCCAGACTACTTACTTGATTGATTGATCAACTCCATGTTTATGCAAAAGGAACAAAATGGAAATACTGGCTTTCAATTAATACCATGCTAAATTTGTTTTATCTTTACTGATTTTCAGTGGCAGAACTGAAAGCAGAGTTTGAGTGACAGGAGTTCGTTATTTTGTCTCTACATCTGTTTACAGTGAAATTAAGAATAACCTTTTTTGCTCTCCTATGTTCAAGTTGTGACTCGCAATTCAGCAGCTAAGTTGGGCAAACATGGGAAGAATGAATGGATGCTATGAAATTACTTGAAAGTTTGACATTTCCTAGGCAGTGTCATTCAGTGATGTTGTAGAACTGAATTATTAGCAAATGTAGGGTTTGTCCTTATTGCAATGCTGCCTTGAGTGTGGACTCCGGCTCCACTCCTGCCATGCAGGAAAAAAAAATTAAAAAATCCTTTGCTTGATCCAGAGGGTGCTAACTGGCCTACTGATAGAAAATGTTCGAAGGCTGGTCACTGCTGTCCATCAGGACACCCATTCAGTATGAATACAGGCACTGTGTGTAGTTCAGTGGTGTTGTCCAGACCTGGGTTAACTCTTGAGATGTTACTGTGTGTGGATAACCTGGGCTAATGCTGTGTTGATAAAATACCTTTAAGGATGAATAGATGCTTTTGGGCAGCGTGTTTATATTGGTGTTTGTGAATAGCCCCTTACATGCAAACTTTTGGACTATATCATTAAATGCCACCTTCGGGTTTTTGCCTCTGAGATATGTCTGGTGAATCCTGAAAACCCCTCACATAGCCTTTTTGCCACAGCTTCTTAGTGATGTGCTGAAATGTGCTCAACTCATTGCAAGCCAGGTGAACTTTACAACACCTTATGTTGTATTTGAATTGGCACGATTATGAAGGTATGTGTTGTGTTTAGGACTTTCAGGGGCAGGTAGTTAACTTTACTGCAGTGACACTTTCATTGGCTGTTAGCATGAACATGGGCCTGTGGCGAGTGCTCTTGAAGACCCCGTTTCAGAAGTTGCTTTGATACGTTGTTGCCTGCTGAATTTTTTAACAGTTGTTCCAGCCACTTCAGCTAAATCTCAGCAGAGGAGCCTGCATGACATGGAATCATAGAATAGTTTGGGTTGAAAGGGACCTTGAAAGGCCACCTAGTCCAACACATCTTCAACTAGATCAGGTTGCTCAAAAGCCCCGTCCAACCTGACCTGGAATGTTTCCAGGGATGGGGCATCTGCCACCTCTCTGAAAAAGCTGTTCCAGTGTTTTACCACCCTCATTTTAAAAAGTTTATTCCTTGTATCTAGTCCAAATCTACCCTCTTTTAGTTTAAAGCCAGTACCCCTTGTCCTATCACAACTAAAAAGTCTGTCCCCATCTTTCTTATAAGCTCCCTTTAAGTATTGAAAAGCTGCAATAAGATCTTCCCAGAGCTTTCTCTTCTCCTGGCTGAACAACCCCAACTCCCTCAGCCTGCCCTCTAAGAGAGGTGTTCCATCCCTCTGATCATTTTTGTGGCCCTCCTCTCGACCCGCTCCAACAGGCCCATGTCTTTCCTGTACTGAGGACTCCAGAGCTGGGTGCAGTACTTCAGGTGGGGGTCTCAAAGAGCAGAGTAGAGGGGCAGAATCATCTCCTTTGACCTGGTGGCCGTGCTTCTTTTGATGCCGCCCAGGATATAATTGGCTTTCAGGGCTGTGAGCACACATTGTCGGCTCATGTCTGGCTTCTCACCCACCAGTACCCCCAAGACCTTCTCCGCAGAGCTTCTCTTAATCCCTTCATCCCCCAGCCTGTATTCATACTGGGGATTGCTTTGACCCAGGTGCAGGACCTTGCACTTGGCCTTGTTTAACGTCGTGAGGTTTACATGGGCCCACTTCTCAAGCTTGTTTGGGTCCCTCTGGGTAGCATCCCTTCCTTCATTCATGTCAACTGCACCACTCAGCTTGGTGTCATCTGCAGACTTGCTGAGGGTGCACTTGATCTCACTGTCTATGTCATTGATGAAGATTTTAAACAGTACTGGTCCTGATATGGACTTCTGAGGGATGCCACTCATCACTGATCTTCATCTGGACATTGAGCCATTGACCACTACCATATGATGTCACCACTACTACTGATGTGACCATCCAGCCAATTCCTCATCTCCCAAACAGTCCATCCATCAAATCTGTATCTCTCCAATCTAGAGAGAAGGATGTTGTGGGGGACCATGCCAGAGTCCTTACAGAACTTCAGATACATGACATCCGTAGCAATTCCCTTGTCCACTGATATAGTCACTCCATCATAGAAGCCTATTAGCTTGGTCAGGCAAGACCTGCCCTTGATAAAGCCATGCTGGCTGTCTTGAATCATATCCCTGACCTCCGTGTGCCTTACCATAGCTTCTAGGAGGATCTGTTCCGTGATATTCTCAGGCACAGAGGTGAAGCTGACAGATGGCAGTTCCCAGGGTCCTCCTTTCTACACTTTTTAAAAATGGGTGTATTGTTTTCCTTTTTCCAATCACCAGGGACTTCACCTGACTGCCTTGACTTGTCAAATATCATGGAGAGTTGCTTGGCAACTACATCAGCCAATCCCCTCAGGACTCTGGGATGCATCTCATCAGGTCCCATAGACGTATGTATGTTCAGGTTCCTCAGGCAGTCGCAAACAGACCTTCTCTTACAGTGGGAGGGACTTTGCTCCCCCAGTCCCCCATCTTGTGGTTCATCCACTTGAGAGGTGTGGGAAAAGAGTTTGCCAGTGAACAGTGAGGCAAAAAAGTTGTTGAGTACCTCAGTCTTCTCCATGTCTGTTGTTACCAGTTTGCCAGACGTATTCATCAGGGAGGGTACACTGTCTTTGACATTCCTTTTCTGGCTGACATACCCATAGAATCCCTTCTTATTATTCTTTGCGTCCCTTGCCGAGTTTACCTCCCTTGGCCTTCCTGACCACATCCCTACACATCCCTACACAGTTGGACAGTGTCCCTGTACTCTTCCCAGGATACCTGTCCTTGCCACAGGCAGTGGCCTGTGCATTTCCTTCTTGCTTTTTAGTTTGACTTGTCCATGCTGGTCTCTTGCCTCTGTCATTGTTTAACCCTGGCCAGCAACCAAGCCCCATGCAGCCATTCTCTCACTCCCCCCACAGTGGGATGGGGGAGAGGATGAGAAGAGTGAAAGTGAGAAAACTCATGGGTTGAGATAAAGCCAGTTTAACAGGTAAAGCAAAAGCTGCACACGCAAGCAAAGAAAGCAAAACAAAGAGTTATAATTCACCATTTCCCATCAGCAGGTGGGTGTTCAGCCATCTCCAGGAAAGCCGGGCTCCATCATGCCTAACAGTTACTTGCAAAGACAAACGCTGTAATGCCAAACATGTCCCCCCTTCCTTCTTCTTCTCCAGCTTATATATACTCATCATGACATCATATGGTATGGAATATCCCTTTGACTATTTTGGGTCAGCTGTCCTGGCAGTGTCGCCTCTCAGTTTCTTGTGCCCCTCCAGCCTGCTTGCTGGCAGGGCCTGAGAAACTGAAAAGTCTTTAACTTAGTATGAACATTACCCAGCAACAACCAAAAACATCAGTGTGTTATCAACGTTGTTCTCACACCAAGTCCAAAACACAGCACTGCACCAGCTACTAAGAAGAAAATTAACTCTATCCCAGCTGAAACCAAGACACCTTCCTTTCATGGTTCCTTACACTTGGGCATCGAGAGCTCTTGCGCTATATGGAAAGGATCCTTAAGGGTCTGCCAGCTCTGTTCTGCTCCTTTGTCCCTGAGGGCAGTTTCCTAGGGGGTCCTATTGACTAACTCCTTGAACAGCTGGAATTTTACTTTCCTACAATTCAGGGTCCTGACTTTACTCTTCGCCTGACCCATATCCCTCAGGACTGCAAACTCCACCATTGTATGATCACTGCAGCCCAGGCTGCCTCCAGTCTTGACGTCACCTGTTAGCTTACTTGCATTGTTGACCATTGGTCCAGTATCACATCCTCTCTGGTAGGGCTGTCTGTTACCTGGCTTAAGAAGTTATCCTCAGTGCACTCCAGGAGTCTCCTGGATTGCCTACAGCTCACCGTGCTACTTTTTTCCAGCAGATGTCAGCGTGGTTGAAATCCCCCAGCAGGATGAGAGCCTGCAAGCGTGATGCCTCCTGTAGCTGGAGTAAGAAGGCTTTGTCAATAGGCCCCCCTTGATCAAGCAGCCTGTAGTCAACGCCAACCATATGGTTCCTTTTGTTGTCTTGGTCTCTAATTCTTACCCATAAGCTTTCAACCTGCTCGTGACTGTTCTTCAGAAACAGCTCTTCACAATCTATCCATTTCTTGATGTAGAGGGGCAACCCTCCACCCCTCCTTCCTCACCTGACCTTTCTGAACAGCCTGTAACCATCAATAGCTGCACTCCAGTCATAGGATTCATCCCACCAACTTTCAGTAATGGCAACTAGGTCATAGCTTTCTAGCAGTATGGTAGCTTCCAACTCCTCCTGTTTGGGTGTGCGTTGTAGAAGCATTTAGCTGCGCTGTTGGCCATGCCACCTTCTTAGAGGAACACACCTTAATTCCTTTAAGGGTTTTTCGCTGGTGTTTCCCTGTTGGCTCCTATTACCTCAGGAGCCCCTGGCTCATCTCTGTAAGACTTCAGGTGTGCTCCAGTGTACCAAACATATCTCAGAGCAACAGGCTGAGGGCCCTTGCTAGCACCCCATCCCTCTAACCTTGGTGTGTCACCCCACAGCTTGTCACAGACAAACCTGATATTACCCCCTTCCCACTTCAAGTCTAGTTTAAAGTTCTGTCAATGAGCCCTGCTAGCTCATGAGCAAAGACCCTCTTCCCCCTTTGAGAAAGGTGAATCCCATCTGATGCCAGCAGGCCTGGTGCCATGTACACCATTCCATTATCAAAAAACCTGAAATAGTGGTGGTGACACCAGCCACGGAGCCATGTATTAATAGGCTGGGTCCATTTGTTTCTTCCAATGTTGCTGCCTGAAACTGGAAGAACAGAGGAAAAAATTACCTGTGCTCCAGATTCCCTTACCTAACCATCCCGAGGCTCTGAAGTGTCTTTTGATTGCCCTTGGACTATGCCTTGCAGCTTCATTGCCAGCCACATGGAAGAGCAATAATGGGTAATATAAAGGGCTGTACCAGGCTAGGAAGTTTCTTAGTGATGTGTTTAACCCAGGCCCCAGGGAGGCAGCAGACTTCCCTAAGAGGAGGGTCTGTCCAGCATATTGGACTCTCTGTTCCCCTCAGAAGGGAGTCACCCACAACTGTAACCCATCTTTTCTTCCTCATGGAGGTAGACTTCATACAGGGGGTGGGCCTTTGTGACCTTGGCAACACCTCTGGTGTAGATGGACTATCATCCACATTATCTGTTGACTGGCATTCCACATCCAGAGCCTCGTACCTGCTGTACAGAGGCACCTGGGAAGGCGAGGTAGGCAAGGAGGCGGTTTGCCTGCTGCCTGTAACATGTGAACACAAGCCCACAGTGGCTCTGTTTGCCAGCTGTTTTTTTCTGAGGAAGTTCTTCTTGTGACTACAGTTCATTTACCCTCATTACTAAGATGTCTTCATCCCAGTTTGTAATTGGTGATATAAGCTACAGAAATAAAGGTCTTTCAGTACTGTCTTTTACTATATACAGCAGACAACATAAAATGAAGAGTGATTTCCTGGTGAGGAGACTCATCCAGGACTTCTGCCCAGTATTTATTGGAGGGCACTCACTCTGATGAACTTGCCGATTGCTGGATTGACCTGGGTCTGCTCAAGAAGGAAAATATAGACAGCAGGGCACTGTATAGATAGAGAAGCTCTGTGATGGTAGTGGTAATGCAATGAATGTCAGCATGCAAGTGATGGGGAAAAGACAAAATAACCCTGTGGTAAGGACGCAGAATGTAATTTTTTGAGTTGTATAACTTATTTTGAGTTATATAACTTAGTTTATTTGGGAGGGTTTACTACTCAATTTTTATTAAATTTAATTTTCTGATAAACTTTGTGTTATTTACAATCTGTTTAGTGGTCTCTGCTTGGAGGCAAGAAAAGCAAACCTCTCATCTCTTTTCCTTCCAAGAGCAGAAAAAGAGGTACCTGCCTTTGGAATAATACATAGATGAAAAAGACTGCCTGCTCAGCAGATGTGCTAGGAAGGAGAGCCTGGGAACCACTAAGTATAGCAGTAATGAAAACTAAAGCATACTATTTCTAGGCTGGGTATTTTTTATTTGATCACTGGATTTACATGCCTTTAAGCCAGATGGATCTGACAGAATCAGATAGTCCATATGTCTGAGTTTAATTCATCAGGTTGCACTTTCCCAGTTTGAAACCCTTCCTTGGAAGGTGAGAATCCATAATCCAATTGTCATCAGCTCACACATCATGCCAAGATTTATGGAGCCTCCTCAGACACTTATATGCACTTTTGCTAAATCCAGTTAGCTGTCATAGTTGAACTCTGAAAAATAAGGTGAGGAGTAAAGAGTGTGAGAAGGAGGAGTAAAGAGTGTGAGAAGTTGTTGTACTTCAGTCCTAAACAGCATTGGAGAGTTTTGGATGTATGCAAAGCAGTTAACTCCTGAATTTACTCTTTACATTTCTGGAAGCCTTATTACACCTCAAGAGTCCTACAGATAGATGTAGCCTACATCAACTTCAAAATAGGAGCTCTAGTTTGCACTGTGGTAGTTACTGTCATGACAGTATTTGCAGTAGGAAACAAAGAGAACTTTGGAGCTGGCACAGATGGGTTTCCCTGTAGTGTCCGACTAGACATAGCTACAAGAGTGAGGTCTGCAAACCCTGCTGAATTTTCTTTGAAGCCCATATGTTACTTGAAGGGGCATTAGAAAGAAGCACCTGTTCCTAGCTGGGGAACTCACTAAAGCACCTTAAGCCTACACATGACAATCTGTATCCAGCTCATATGTTGGCAGATGGAGCTTTAAGCTTGCAGGGGGAAATGAGGTTGTTGGAAGAGGGGGGAGTTTCTTTGCCCTGTAAAATTTTGAAAGTTGCCTTTGTGCTATCTAGCAAGTTTTTTCCATCACTTTCTACAGAATAAGTGTATTTTGTAACCAGTGTGCTATTTCACCAGTTCCTCTTTCTGCTGTGAATAGCAGTGGCAGTTGGTGGTCAAGGCAGCTGTCATGGGACTTAGCGGGGTTACTGGGAGGCAATCACTGATTGAAGACTGGAGAGAAACTGAGCTGGTACCTTGGGGGAAAGCACAGTTCACCTTAGCAGTGACATATGTACACCGGCACTAACCAAGCAGCTTGCCATGTCCCATCCCCAAGTAGGGCTGGAAAGTGTTGAGGCTGAGCAAAACAGAACCCCTCAGAGCTCACAGCTCTGGGCATGACTGCTACAAAAGTGGGTTCATCTCCCAGGTGTTGTTCCATTTCCTGCATGTCCAGACTGGCCCTTTGGCATTACTGAAGAAACCAGCCTTAGCTAAAGGACAGTATTCATGCCCAAGGTTAAGTGTAAAGTCTATAAAGCATTAACGACAGGATTTAGAGCCATTAAGCCCTACTGTGTCTTGCATCCTGGGAGCCAACCAAGGTTGCAGCATCACAGCAGCAAAGAGAGTGCGCTGCTCAGTCTGGATCTCGCTTGCAGAAACAAAACTTTCCCTTTGTGCCCAGAACACAGACAGAGTTTGGGAACTATTACACTGAAGGAAGTGAGCGATGAAGAGGGAGGCAGGCTTTCAAAGGAAGTGTGTGGTGGGGTGGTAAAACTCAACCAAAGCAAGTATGTGATATCCAGAAGGGATCAGGACACTGATTGGATCCACATGTCACAACAAAGAGTACGAGAAAGAAATCTGCTTAAATGTGAGCAGATTGAGCTGTGGTATTAGGGAGACCCAGTATGTCTTTCACATGGATCCTCATCCCTCAGAAGCAGGAATTCAGCTCCATCTCTTTAGGAACTTCCTCTAACTGCTCAGAAGCCTTCTCCAGTGTGTTCTGTAGACTACAGGCCGTTTTAGTTTGGGAAAGATAACTGATTGCCACAGAATGTAAACACCTCACTTCTAGTCAAGATTCAGCTCCTTCCTATTGTTGCTTTTCCTTGTCTTTTCTCTCTCATTACTTCTGCAGGGGTACATGGTCTCAGGCAATGGCTGGAGGGCATGATCCCATTAGAAGCAGAGAAAGCACATTTTCTGTTCAGTGGTACAATTTTAGCCAGAAATTCCAGAGTTCCCTTTTTGCCCATCAGAGACAGTTGTATGTGAAAGACTCGGTGTTCTGTTGCGTCATACTGTATAGTTTTACAAGGTGATGTAACTTTTTGTGGTAGCTTCAGAACACTTATCCCCAATTTTTTGTGCTTAAGGAATGGTTTGCCTGTCTGCTTTGCAAAGGCAGTGATGACTTTGCAAGGCATGAGGCAGAGGAGGGTTGAGACTTCAGTTTCACTAGGCAGCTTTCTCAGAAAAATGTTACCTAGCTCACTTTGCTGATACTTGGTGGAGTAGCAGCCAAATTTTATGTTGTTAGTGTATATTAATGAAAAATATATCCCAAAGAATACTGCATTGTGCGAGCCTCTGCACCTCTTTGCCTAGTTGCATATGCCACAGAAAACAAGTTAGCTTCATTTAGAGCTACTGAAAAGTACCACATAGGAAAAGATTGCAGTTTTGCTTCTATTATTCTTGAACAATTTGAATAGTATCATTTGTTCATGTGCTGTGTGATTTTTTAACTCAGAAACATCTGCATAACTTGAAATTTCACTGTCCTTATTACCATTTTCACCAAAAAAAAATTACTGTGAATGAGAAATATAGTCAATTAAAGAAAGCTTTGAAAAGTCCCAGCCAGTAGATTTTTTTTTTTAATCGCTTTTGAGGCAATTGTATTTCAATTAAAATAACTCTATAGGAATTCCATCTCATGTAGTTCTGAATGTTTTCTGCGGAATAACAATATTTTTCTTGGTTCTGAAACAGTAGCTGAATGTCCTAAGAATCAGAAATACTGTCATCAGTAAAATATTAATCATTAATATTATGCTGAATCTCTCATCATTACAGCAATTGTAGACTTAACAAATGGTAAAATGTCAATTAAAAGGATGTTTTCTTTTCCTGTGTTGTTTTCTAAATCCCAAGTATGGTAATTCTTTAAATTAATGCATTTCATCTGTGGCAAGCACTTTGAGAGATGGGAAACTTACACATTTATTGTTCAGTATCTCAGTATTAAAAGTAGTAGTTATCGTTACAGCAATGCCACAAACTAGAGGGGGAGAAATTAATCTTGTAATTACAGCAAGCCTTCTCTGAAAGCGTCTGTCTAATAAACTGGCATAAACAGGAGTAAATTGTTCTCCATGGGTTACAAATCTCTCCTATTAAAAAGGTACATGAGAACCACGGAAGACAGGGTGGTTTGGGAGGGCAAACAAAACCATTTTGGTCTTCCAGACCTTCTGTACTCCAGCAGCACTGCTTCCAGACAGAAGCCAGTTCTCAGCTAGGAAACCCCTACGGATCTGAGCAACTTGTTTGGCCTGCTAGCTACTGAATTGAAAATTAAGAGCTCTGCTGTTGTGTGGCATCCTTTTCCTTTCTGCTTCAGTTGCACTTTCCAATAAAACAATGAAATGCCAAGAAAGTAATTTTCAAAACCAAACTGGTGGCTATTCCACAGATGTGCGTTAACAACACATAGCGGTGAGGGAAGGAGGGACAGGGAAGTGTATGGAGAGAACATGTTATCCAAGGCAGTTTGGTAAACTCACATACTGGACACGAGCCAGATTTGGAAATGTGCACGTGAGGCAGAAGGAAAACTCCCAGTTTTGCCTGCCTTCTGTGAGTAATAAGTTACCCATTATCAGGAGGTGGTATAGAAACTCATGGTCCTTGTCTTGAGCTAGGCTATCATGTTCAGCAGCTTGTGGTCTGTGACCCACTTTGTCTCTGGAAGGAAAGATGACCTTGTCATTAGCAAGTCAGTCTCAGTGTCAGAAGGCCAGAGCTTAAAAATGCTTAAATGATTCGCGAGTAGGTGTTTTCCTGATACAGATACCTAGTACAGAGAGCTCCAGTTAAGAGAGTGTCTTAACTGAGCAATGATCTCTTGAGCAGTGTGTTTCTGAGGAGGCAACTGGGCACCCTCAGTGACTGCTGCTGCCAGGACCTGGCCATCCACACCTGAAAGAGAAGGGTGTGGAAGCCATGGGTTTTCTTCTCCCTATGGACTATTAGTTTCTGACTCTGTTAATAGTGAGTTGTAATCGCTAAAGAGTATTTGGAGAGGTGGGGTGGGTAATGTGCTGGATTAAAGTTTATTTGGAGAAGTGGGCTGGTTAACGTGCTGGATTAAACTTTAATTAATCTTCATCACCTATTTCTTATTGTTTGAGTAGGGCAATTTGGGAAATCATGTCCCTCTGCTTCACCTGAGTATTTTTCTCTCCCCTTTAAACCAGATCAATTTGACAGCTTCAGAAGCATATAAAAAGAAATGTTTGTAAAGCCTTGTCCAGAAAGGAACTAATTGTGTACCACCATATGACATGATTTTTATATTCCCCAGTAAAGAGCTGTGCTTAATGTTGAGTAAAAATTTTGAACAATTTTTAAGACATCAATACTAGAAGCAGTGCCCCTTTGAGGATTTTGTTCCTTTGGATGAATGAAGCAAAACCCCTAAAGCTTTCTGGGTTGCTTCTGCTGGGTCTGATCATAATGTTTAAAGCCCATTGCTGCCAGATCCTATGGAGAGTAGGGCAGATCAGAATGATGCTCCTGAGCCGTAGGTGATGAAAAAGCCACCTCTGTAATAGGTGGTGATGGGAGCCTTTCTTTGTTCAATTTAGTTAAAATCAGGCCCAGCTCTTCTGATGAGACGTGGAATATGGTTTTGGTTTTTCTGTCTTCCATAGAAGAACACACAAGAAGTCTCATGGTAACTAGGACCAGCTGCTGGAGTAATGAATTTTTATGAAGGGCTTTCTGGCAGCCACATTAAATAATGTCTTTAGTCCACTTATCAGCTCTCTGAAGTAATTTTTATATCATCAACACTGCAGACGGGTGATTTCTTGCAGCACTGGCTACCATGTAAAGTTACGGTGTCCTACAACAAAAGGCTCTTCTTTGTCAATGTTTTTGAGGTTGCAGTTTCTCTTCCACTCAGGGTGATGCTAGTGCATAGAAGAATTATGAAAGGGAGGGGAAGGAATATTCTTTCACCCTCCAGAACTCAGGTGTAATATCAGTTTTAGCACCAGTTGAATTTCTTTACATCTTACTGCTAGTTCTAGCTTCCGAGGCTATCAGAGTTCATCACGCTTGGGGCTTCTTTGAAATGGCCTCTAAAACTGAGTGTTACCAAGAGTTCACCCTTCAGTGACTGATATCTCAGTCCAAATGGGCCCATATTACGTCATTCAGCAATATAGAAGGACAAATTCTCTTCCCTTTATGTGCATCACCTGCATGCCTTCAGGACTCGCGATGGGAAAGCTCTAAGTGTTGTAGCAGAGGTTGTGTGCCGGTAAATGAAAGCAGAATATATTCTATAGAGTGCAGGGGAGGTCTGTTGGTAAACACTTCTGGAAAGAAATCCCATAGCACTCAAGCCAGTAGATTCATTTGACTATAGTCGTGCTATATTCTTCTCCATGATGTTTATTGAAATATGAATTCTGTGGTTTTCACCTTAAACTCCATGGCACTGTAGAATACCAGAATCCAGAGTAAGTTCATTCTCTAATCAAGTTAAATAAGTAAAACTATTGGGGTGATCATTCACTGATGATAATATAACCACCACCCACTTTGCTGGCATTGTTTTTATTTCAAGGGGCTACGTCCTAATGGTACTCTGCAGCTTGCCTTGGTGCTGCGAAGTCTGGTGGATGCAGTTGTAGAGGATGCTCATAAACATTCTCCTAACTGTTAGAAACTGGTTTGGGAAGAGTTTTTCATTTCTGGTTCTATTTTTTGAAAGCACACTGAACTCTGCATGCATGATAATGCACTTTGGAGCTGTGGATCATCTGACAGCTACATAGAAATAAGCTGATTTTGCACTGAAGGGCTTATCCTGTAGGAAACGGAAAAAGGGAAATGGGGACCTAGAAGGAAAATGATGCACATACAGCTACATAAAGCACTGGTGACAGAACCAGGAAAAGAACTTTGCTCCTTGCTCTCTAGTTCATTAGAGTTATCAATACACATTGGCAACATTATCTCCAAGGTTTCACAAAACATCTTTTCCTTCACCCCCTCCAATGTCCACAACCATTCAGCTGTGTTTTTCTGCAGTTCTGATTTATATCCTCTGCAGGGTGGACAAGGCCCATGACGTTTATAAAACTGGAATCCACTAGTCTGTCACATACTCTAAGAACAGTATGTAATCACCTACCTGCCTTTGCTTTTGAAGCTGCTAAGTGCAGGCTTGGGGTTTTTCTATGTGGGTAACCCAGAGACTTTTAGCAGACTTTCATACACATGGATTTCACACTGTTCCTTGCTGGCATTCTTCCTGTTTGATTGCAGCACAGCTGTACAGAGCTTAAACTGCAATAAAAAGGTTTAGTGAAAACTGTACATAATGACTTCTGATTTCTTCTTAGGAACTTAAGCAGTCCCCCTTAATTATCTTCTGCAGCCTGGAATTTTGTTGTTGCTTTTGTGGTTGGACTTCTTTTCTAGCCAGTCCGTCCTTGTTTATCCAAATGCCCTCCTCCTTCCCTTTCCCAAAGCATAATATATGAGGGCATTTCTTAAGAAGAGGGAACCTTCTTAGAGCTTTGTGTCGCCTTAGTCAGAATACTTTTAACGATAACCTCTAATCTGTGTGAACGAGTAACATGAAACAAGGCCCATATGTCCCTGCCCATATGCAGACAGAGGAAGAAAAGGGAATGAGAACTTAAAAATGGGAGCCAGTGTTGACTGTTCAGCAAAGGCAAAAACCATTTTGGCTTTGATCACATCAAACATTTGTGTTTGCCAAGAGAGGCAGAAACTTCTGTATGACTATGTAGAATGCCACCTGCTCATTTGGCATTGTGAATTGCATCTAAGCCTTCTGCTAAATTAATCCTGTCCTCAAAGAATTGTTATTAATTTTGCAGGAGGAAGTTCTCTCTTACATAGATTATCCTCAGCAGTCTGTACCTGTTTCTTAATTTCTTATTTCTTAACCTGAATTTAGGGAAATTCTCCCCTATGCTGGAAAAAGGAAAGTATAGGCCTTTTGATCAATAGAACAATTTATGCTTATTCTTCAGAAATAGAGAGCTATGCTGATATATAGTTGCCCATTCCACTAACGGGTAAAATCGGTGTTCTATTGAACTTCTCTAGGTGGAAGCAAATGAAAATTATTTTGTGAAAATATTTTATTTACTTTGAAATATGAAATAGAAATCACTTTAAAAAAATCACAAAATCTTTTTCCCACACGGTCCTAAACAAACCAGAATACATGTATTTTGCCAGGTGCGCTTTCCTGTGCCTATAACAAGGCCTGCTACATAGGTTGTGAAAGGTGTGAGGGTGCCATGGGTAACACCTCCACCTCTGCCTCTTCTTTCTCCCAAACAATTGACAGATGAGCTGAAATACCTTGATGTAAAAATAGGTTTATTTTTACATGCCTTTTTGAGCCTTAAAAATACATGTGGGTCATACATACATGCTGCTTCTTATAGCCATGAAACTTGGGTAAAACTAAATGAAGGAAACCTTAGATTTTTTGCTTTATAAAATTTATTTCAATGCAAGGAAGCAAATATTTTCATGCTATAACATTTCTGATAAAATCTTTGGAGCTGGCAAATTGAACTGAATTGCTGAAAAATGGCAGGACAATTCTGTCTTTTGTTGCAATACGAAAGGTGAGTAGAATTTTACCCAAATAACCCAGAAGACTGGAAATTGTGGCACTGCTGATTTCCAGAGACATGTTTTCAGATCCTTTTATAATAACTTCTGCATTTAATTGTTGTTGTGTTTCTGAATTCTGACACTGTGGCTGTATCATTGTTTAGGTACAAGAAAGAGGCAGGAATTAATTAAAAAAACCCCAATGAATATTAGACTCAAAGCCCCTCTTTTTTTAAAATTAGCCTTCTGATTAATTTCTCCTAATTACCTGTTGTGCAGTGGTGTTCATCCCAGTGTTAAAGTTGGAGGTGATGAGAAACATCTTACTTGGCTGAGGTTATGCTCTGATAAAGTAGTACAGCTCTGCTAAGTAGACGACAATAAAGCAATAATATTTAAACACTGTTGTAAATCTGTGGAAGATACTGCACTCTTCAGACTAAACGTCCTTCCTTTCAGCCTGTGTCCTACATACCTGTACTCACGTGCTCTGTCTGAAGTACTGTGTAAATGTTTAATAAGACTGTCTCTCAGGTCAGCTCCTGTTAATGTTGACCGTGTGCATAACAGTTTGCAGAATCTGAATCTCTGTTTCTGGCAAGGTGCCTTTCCTTTCTATTATGCTATAAGAGGGGAGGAAAAGCAAACTGCCATTGAAAGCCAGTGAACTGACACAGCAGATGAGTTGCAGTCCATCATGGGTGTAAAAGTACAACTGCTAAACCATATTTAGACAAGAATTGAAGGGTTCACTATCTATTCTGTTTCAAGAATGGCTGTTTTGAGCCATTTCTGTTGCATGAAGTAACATTTAAACAGTTTTCAGATGACTGTTACTTACTTAATAGAATGAAATACTGAAGAGTCAAATGGTGTCAGTATAAGCTGCTCAGCCTGCATGGTTTCCTTTGAGACTTCTGTGTGTTTATTTTCTGCCCATCAAAAGTATTGACTCAATGGCAAGTCTTTTGCAGTTACAGAGAATAACAGCAGAAAAAACAGGAATACTCCTCTGCCCCACCTTTTTTTTTTTCAAGAGGGTGTTAGCAGATTCTTGTGCCTATCAAAATAGATCCATAGCCAGGGCTTCTACCTGTCACTACAGAAGGTGGTTTTGCTTAGTTTTGTTTTCTGCCTTGTATGTATGTCTTCCCTGGTGAGCAGTACCTCCTGCAGTCTATGAGCCCAGGGGCGGTTGTTCCAAGCTTTCTGGGAGACATACCCCATGCTAAAAAAGGGGTTCAAGGCTGAGCACTGGCTATTTTTCTCGCTTTGGGTGTAGTAACTGCTCCGTTATGTGTGTGTACATGGGGGAGGGCCCCAGGAAGGTTTTATTCTGCAGAGCTTTGTAATCCTTCTCTCCAGTGGAAGCTGGAAGGGGACAGCTGGGGACACAGCAGGCAACCTTTCAATTAAGCAGAGAGAGTAGGAAATTTTCCAGTGACACTTTTTTCCCCTATTGACCAGACAATTTGCAAAACTGGAAACTGTTAGGAAAAAGAGTAGCTTTTGCAAAAACAATCTGATCAATCTGATAATCTTCTTCTGGGGGGAGAATTGAAAAAGACTTGAGATTTTCTATGTAGTTATTTCTGAATGTTAAAAATTGTTTTGGTTTTTTTTCAAGCCAACCTTTGTTTTCACATGTTGGTTAATTTTTTAAATAAGGTTCTAAATAATTCAAAATTTTGAATTTGAAATTTATGCTTTTAAAAACTATATAAAATATGTTTGGGATTGTTGGTTCATGAACATGCATTTTTTGGGGTGATCTCAAATTTGTGTTATGGTTTGGAAGGGATTTTTGACATCATACAAATACTTGCAGAATAGGAAAGCCATTCCCCATGCAGCTGCTAGGTGCTGTAGTGATAGTTTTGAAAATGTGGATCCATTCCCCGGAACAGAGGTCACCCACCAAATTCCTTTACATAGGCTGTCAAACAACTTTCATTTGTAATAAATCTTCCTTTTATTTCACTGACCTGCAACTGAACTAACACCTTAAAAGTCATAAAGGCATTATTTTCTTAGTTTTCAGGACATCTCTTCATTTTTCTTGTCTTTTGTGTTGAACTATAAGCCTATTTGCAGCACCTAATGGTGGAAAATACACCAGCTCCCTTCACAAAATAGCAAGCACAGAGAAATGCGTGTGCATACTTTATCCATACTTCAAAACGAAAGTTGTGGTTTGTGAACTCTCTGAATCCTTTGTGCACTGGTTGTGGGTAGAGATGACTGAACTCTAGCCAAAGATTTTGAGAAAGCACTGTCAAGTTTATTAAACATCTGGGAGGCATACCAGGTTTCCTGCAAGTCATCTGGTACAGAAGCTTCTTACTGTAACCAGTGCTTTGAGGTTTCTCTTAAGAGCCATCACTGCTGCAGGTTAAAAGGATGAATTTCCTCCGTGACATAGTCTGGTGTGGTTGGTATGGTTGGAAGTGACAGGAGAGAATGTCTTTCAAGCTAATAGATCATCCATTATACCAGAGTCCCAGACTGGCTACATGCTAGGCGCACACACAAGAGAAATAAACTAAGTGCTAGTATAAACTTTAAGCAAGCATAGTAGGATCATTTTCTCATTTTGATAATCCATTAAAATGGAGACTATTTTGTCCTTGTGATATTTGCAGTACAAGACTATGCACTCCAAAGGCAGTTCAAAGCTCTCCAATTCCAGTTTAGCAGTTCAGGGACGGTTTACGAACATTACAAAATTCAGAAGGATTAGCTTTGGCTTTGGGAGGAGGTGGTTTATTTTAATTTGAGGCTTTGGTTTTTTTGTGGGTTTTTTTGTTTGTTTGGTTTGGTTTTGTGTTCTGAAGACTATTCTGTTTCTGTTTGCTCTTTACTATTATTTTCCCAAACCAGTGAGTCTGTTTCTTGTAACCCCAATCCCAGTTGTACTGTGGTACATAGAAAGACGTTCAAAGCTTCACTGGCCAGAGATCAGACCTTGCTGTCTGGAATAGCAAAAGGTGTCAGTTCACCCACGTAGGTAATCTGTTGCTGCAGTCACCCTTCCAGCAGCCTTTCCCAGCCCCAAGGATGGCAAAGTTTAGTGCACAGGGTTTTTTTTGGCTGCCTGTGTGAATGTAGTGAGTCTACAGAACATTGTTATTCAAACCCTTAAACCTGTGCCACTCTGTTATGTCTTAATGCTTATTCAAGTGTCAGGGAGTGCTGGCAGATGTCAGCGTAAGTGGGAGGCTGTCAATAGGGAAATTACTTACCATTCACAGGGTGATTGCTGCAGTCTGTCAGGTAGCATTAGAGAGGATTTCAGGCTGAAAGAAGAAAGGGTGAGGAGGCAGAAGTTGTAAATGTTTCCTTGTCTAGAGGGGGTGAGGGAGAAGCCTCCAGCAATAGCAACCGTAAATCAGTAACTAAATAGAAATAAAGATCCCAACATCCAGCTTTGGAATAAAGCTACTAAAGGAGGGGTTCAGGGCTTTTAAAGCTTAAGGCATGTGGCATTGAGAGTCCAAAGCATTTGCAGCTATCCACCAGGAGCAGAACCCAGATCACGTTCATCAGTACTCCCATTTTTCCTGTATCCATACATCACGTGTCTATCATCAGACAACGTCCTAAATGAGAGCTTTTACCTATAGATAAGGACAGTAATTGTGCAAGGTATGTTATTTCTTCTGGATACTCTGCTTTGCAGTTAGGCATACTTGCCAATCCATGAGGTTCTGACCTCCCAAGGCACAGAGGACTTGGGATCAGGATTCAGTTCTGCTCTTGGTGTTAGGTGTTTATGTGCTACATCATCTGCCTTTGAAAATGCCTCAGTTTCTTTGTCTTGAAGACAAGGTGGAATATTGTTCAAATTTGCAGGTAGCTGTAAAGGTTTATTAATTAAAATACTTGGGGGAATATTTATGTAAATAAACAGGAAACGGTTATTTCACTCTTGACAGTTTATTCCTCTGGGGACAGTTAAAGAGGGGCCATCAATAATGCAAGTGATTGCAATGAACCAATAAGTTCTCTTAGAGAGAAAAATCGCGATTAAGCCATACTGAGTTGGTATCGACTTTACCCACATTCTATATCTCGCAGCTTGTAAAGGACATCACATTACGCATCGAGCTACACTCCTTTTGACAGTTTTGAACTTGTAAAGTGCCCCAATAGTACTGGCAAAGTTATGTTCACTCAAAAGGAAACAGAGCCATTTGCTCCTTGTATAAATACTTCCTTAAGGTAGGCCAAATCCTGACACTTTCCATCGTGGCCAGTGGTTCCACACCCCATTAACAACGAAGGATTCAGTGAGACTCTCAAGTAAGAAGCAGCCTATAAACCGTCCTAAATGAAAGCATTGCTGCTTGTCCTTTAGAGCTTGAAGATGCTTTTCCAACATAATTTCAGCCTTATCTGTCTTAATTTACAGATACCTCACTGTCATACTGGCTAGACCTGGCGAAAGGTCAAGATAACCCAGTTAGATGCAATGAAAGAGAAAGTGAAGCTTGTTGCCCTCCTTAGACCAATACTGTGTATTGGCCACTGGTATTTTCATCTTCACTGCTTACCTCACATGGAGGTTTCACAGGAAAGAAAGCAGGACTATGTGATACCTTACAAGGGGCAGCCTCAGGACGCGTGAGCAATGCTTCAGATTGGCTTTCTTTGTAATTTGGGAGAGAAAATAACACTCTTCAAGGATGTCTGTCTTTCCCTTCTGTTCCCCCACCCAGTCAGTCAGCGCTTAGCCTTGTCATTCTCAAAGGTGAATGGCTTTAAAGATTGATGTCCAGTTTTACACGCTGATTGTCACCCACTTAAACGATGGAAGTACCATGTCAGGCTTAGGTGTGTGAAATGACTAAAGGGAGTTCTCTGTCTCTGAAGTAACTGGCTCCTGGACTTGGATTCACGAGTTGCATGTTCCTCTCGCTGGCCTGCCAGATGATACAGGATTTGATACTTTTGTGCCTTGCTTTGCTCATCTGGGCAGTGCTGACCTCCTTTGCAAATGGCATTGAGCTCCATTAGAGAGACATCACCTGCAGTTTTAATTTCTTCTTTAAGATTCCTCCTTAACTATATTATCCCAATACTCAGTTTCCTCATCCAATCTCATTTCTCTCCAACATACAAGGATCTCCAACATGAAGGATCAAGGTATTTGATCCTTCCACATTTTTTTTCCATTTTTTTCCCGTCTTTTCACACTGTCTTAGTGCTGACAGGGAGAGCACAGAGAATATGGAAGACAGCTATGGTGCCCACTGCACAGAAGGGGGTGACCTCAGTATGAGTCCAGCTAAGCCTTTGAAGCCTGGGACTGACAATGTCGGTCACAAGAAGGTCTGTAAAAATTATGCTGACAAATTCTCACATGTGCTTGTAGGGCAGACATGTTTCAGAAATGAAGAGCTTGGCTGAATTTGAGCAGTTCTTGCATTAAAGGCAAAACATGAAAAGCAAATTACAGGGAGCATATTTCAGTTTTCAAGTCCCTGTCCAAGGGTTTGTCACAGAATGTTTTCCTTCAATAGGTATCAGTAACAAATAAAAAAGCTGTAGTCAACACAGGAACATGAACAATAACAGTAGATTTTTGTCCATCACCTTTTCAGAAGCACATAAATTATCCTATCTGAATTTTGCCCTAGCCTGAAGCAGGCACCTGCCATCAACACTTACATCAACACTCATGTTGCTTAAATTGTGACAAAGTTGTAAAGAGCTAAAATCAAAGTCTCATTACAAAAAATCTGTTACAGGAAGTACTGTCTGCTTACCAGTCAAGTGCCCTGAGTGCTTGTACATCTCCTAATCTCCACACACAACAGTTTCACTGTCACACCACGCCATCGAAACATTGAAGACTGTGCTTGAACACCTCTGTCAAATCACTGAAGTATGCGCTTAATTTCAAACTTGAAGCCAAGGCAAGGTATAAGTGATCTGCTGGACAGATACCTCTAATCTAAATGTTTACAGTGTGAATTGAATTAGAAGCAGTTTTTTGAAAATTCAAAGTGGTCAAGAGTTCGGTATCTGGTTCTACTAATAATTCCGCCTGTACACGTGTCTCAGTGATTTCACTGGGAGTTCTGTGCACAGGTTTAAATGTCTGCTAATATTGCCAGACTGGTGCTTACTTTTGAGTTTCAGACAATTGACTTCACACTCTAAGTCCTTCCCTTCCCTTCGTTTGTATCAAGAGTGCTCTTTGTGTATGGGATTCTGCTGAGTACTTTCTGAAATGCCACATATGTTGTGTGCTTTTTGTGTAACATTACAGTGAGTTAAATGCTACTTTTCATTTACTTTGACTTTCCTCTTATTTAAAACCACAGGTTAGTTTTGGCAGGCATTAATAGCTCTTAAGTGATTTGTAATCTGTTTTTAATATGATCCTAGTTCGAGTTCAAAATGAATAAACATAGGGCTTAAATGAAACCCGATGTCTTTCTGCTTTATGTGGGGAAGTGCTACAAACCACAGGGTAAGGGTTGATGTATTTGCACAGCAATAAGAATTAAAATGAAAAAAGGATGTGTATTGGCTGTTTTCTTCTAGTTATTCTTCTTTGATGATCCTTTGGAGTTACTGGAGGCAGAGGGCGGCTAGTTTAGCCAATTGTTTCACTTTGCTCTGACGGAGAACTGTCCAGACCGTTACTTGCTGAAACAAGAGCAAATGTTCTCTCTTTATGCTTAAAATTCAGCATCACTTAACTGTTTTACAGACAGTTCTTTCATGACCTAACCAGTAAAAGATTACTGGGTAAACTGAGGAAAGTGGTTTCTGGTTTATCACTTGGAAGTTACGTGTATTTGGCTGGGGCACATAGCACAAGCAATGCTGCATGGGATCAGGATAAACCCAGAGATGGGGGGTGGGTGGGTTGTTTTATTAGTAGGTGGATTTTTCAACCACATAACAAAAGTTAGTCCACAACAGAAGTTGCATGGAGTTAACAACTCTATTCTCAATATTCCCTGGCTTGGTGGTTTTTCTAAAGATTCATTTTGTCAAGTTGTCTGATGCCATTAAATATGCTTTTTCTCCCTATTCTTCTGATTTTTATGTCTTGGAGAAACACTGAATAGTATGATATGTTGATTTGAAGCCTATAAGCTCAGCTGCTAGTCACCAGAAAAGTAAACAGAAATATCTTGGAAAAAATACATTTTCATTCTATGTAAGTATTGAAATATTGGGAGTTAAACTCCTGCTTCTTCAGCAGCTGATGTTGGCATTGCTGTTTCAACCCACCTTTTCTGGAGACGGTCTGAAAGCCCAGGAGCTTGCTTACAATTAGCCAGAACTGTAGTTTGTTTGCATACATGGGCCCAGAGATTTCCAGTGTCTACTAGATACAAAAAACTCTTCTCTCCTAAAATCCAGTTTGTTCTGGAGTAACACATTCAGGTTTCACACTCAGATGAAAAATATGGTTTTATAGTAATAACAGAGATAAGATGGGGCTGTGGATGGAATTTTCCACGACTCGAATACCTAGGCAAAGCAGAGGCTGGGTTTGCAGTCCAAGCCTGTAGTCTGTATTTCTGCCATGGTGGAGGGTTGCATGTCAAAGCCTAGATGCTGTGTTTCATGTCAGCAGATTGCGCCATGGGACCCAGGCCTGGATTTTAGGAGAACATTGCCTGCACAGAACTTGTTTAGCAAGCATTGGTCTAATTGGTTTAATCTAGATTTTTTAAGTTTTGTTTGTGCTTAATTCCCTTAATCTGCATTGCTGTTGTGAGCACTACCATATAAAAAATGGGAAGAATAAATAAGCAAAACATCTGAGCAATGCAGACTGGGCATGTTCTGCATTTGAAACATTGACTCATAACTGTACCTCTTATATCCTTACAATTTTTCATCTCCTCTCAACTCTTGCCAAGTTACTCATAACTGCTTGCACTACTGCAAATGAGGCCTGAGCAAGGCCAAGCACAGCAGACAAATTATCTCGCTTGCTTAACAGTGATACTTGACTACAGCCCACTGAGCTGTAGCATTTCCCAGTCTTGCAGCCACGCAGCACTGCTGATTCACACACCCTGTTCGCTGCACCACCCATCACTCCTCAGGGGTAGTCCTCTCTGTCAGGGAGCCCACAGGCTGCCTTCGCTTTTGTCGGCTTGCACCAAAACAAACCAGGGTAAATGTGTCTGTACATGCACTCACTGCCATAAAATATTTCTGCTTTAATCAGAGATCCTGTCTGAGAATACAGGAGACAAGGCGGGGGGAGGCGGGGGGAGGACGGGCACGAATGTTTGTCCTCAAATCTGAGAGGAGTGGAAGAAAAAAGAGAAAACCCTTTATCTGGATGAAGTTTAAATCTTTTCCTGGTAGTTTTCTAGTAGGTATGGCAACAAGAGTCTGATGAAGAGAATGGTAGGGCTAAACAGGAATCAAGGAAGTTAAATAGTTATTGCATTGGGAAACCTGTCACAGAGAGAAAATAGAGATAGAAACATCACATAGCAGAGCCTGAGGAAGATACGTAACACCATCCTCTGACATACTCACCAAAGTGGGAGAAGGACCAGGACACGTAAGTGCTGTGACCTCTGACTTGTCACTGTGTCATCTTCCTTTAGAAATAACATTGGAATGTCGTTTTGTTATACTTGACGTTATATGTGACACTGTGCAAAGGGACAGCTTTTGTGTGAATCCAGAACTGGAAGACTTGCAAGTAATTTCTAGAATCCACAGTGAAATCACATGCACCTTCAAGCCCCAATCCAGAAAGGGAGTTGCGTGAGCAAAGGCCCTTTGTGCTGGGGTCCCTTTACCACTAGTTATCTTGCCAGCACAATTATTTTAAAAATACATTTTTAAAGCATTTCTTTCTGGAGACTGAATTTAAAGAAATGTAAATGCAGGTAGGCAGGATTTTGTGATGCCTCCAAAATCCTCCTGGCCAAAGGAACTTGGGTTTATGTGCTCCTTCTATGCTTGTGTACAGAAATAGCTTCCAGAGGCACCTGTCTTTCAAGCATTTAACTACCAGGGACACTTTTCTTCAATTAGTGAAAGATCTGAGGCATGTAGCTAGCTTCACAAGTACGGGCTCTGATCTGGCTGCTGCCACTCTGTTTGAAGATCTCGGTTGGGTGTTCTGACAGGTGGCTCCAGGACTGGTGCTGGGTGGCAGTCAAAAAGGGAAATTGAGCATAGCTGGGGAATTGCTAGGAGGGGATGGAGAGCAGGGAAGGGTGGCACACTGCCCTCTAAACCTGAGGTTCAGCTGCACCTTGAAGTGTGTGTGTGCAGCTCTCTTTCCTTCATCTCAGAAGTTTAGAAGTACCGCAGAAGGTCGGTGAAAGGTAACAAGGATCGTCAGAGATTTGGACCCTGTTCGTGGAGTAACTGGGTAGACCTGGACTTTTCAGCCTGGAAAGATGGCAAGTGAGAATGCTGCGCAAGAAATGGAGGAAGCGCAGAGTGCGCTGGAGAGAGCGCGTAGCGGCAAAGTGAGCATCCCTCCCTGCAAGAGCAGAGGGACATCGGATGGAAGCTGGTAAGACAAGTTCAAGAGAAGCAGCGGATGGTGGCTCTCTGAGGAGCTGTCATGGCTCTGCAGCGGACGGTGGCTCTCTGAGGAGCTGTCGTGGATCTGCGCAAGTCCTTTTCGAAGACCGCTGTGGACGCGCTGCAGGGGAAACTGGACGAGCACTGGAAGGAGAGACCAGCGGGCCACTGGGGAGCCCAGCGGCACCGGGGGCAGGAGCTCGGGGGCGCTGAGAACGCAAGCCGGCAGCCTGCCCGGGGGAAGCCGGTGCCGCTCTCGCCCGCCTGCCCGCCCTCGCTTACGGCCGCAGCCGGCGGCAGCGCGCAGGGCCCCCGCCGCCCCGCCGAGGCCA
>JAVJGI010000001.1:18537482-18563083 GCA_035590275.1 Ibycter americanus | reverse complement strand
CCGAGCCGAGCCGCGCCGTGCCCTGGACGATGCGTGCCTGCGGGCGGTGAAGCAGCGGCTGGGGCCGGGAGCGCCTGCGGCCACTTCCAGGTACGGTCCGGCCAGGCTGCGGTACTCGAGTGTGCGTCCGTCTGTCCGTCTGCTTGCTGGCCCCGGCAGGATGGTCTCTGTCCTCCCGGTGTTTATCTCCTCACTAGCTACCCAGTTCTGTGCAGGCAGAGCTGCTCGTTTCGGGGGGATCAGAGTGCTGGGGAGGGGGAGAGACTTAAGCCCAGCAGAAAAGGTGCTTGGCAGCGCAGTGGTTGGGTCCTTCTCTCTGTCCCCTTCCATGTATTAAGATGGAACAGGGTCCTAAAACTGTGCGGTGTGATCTTCCTGCGGCTGTAATCCTGAGAGAAGCTTTCTCCGTTTTTCCTTATGCCCATGGGTTCAATCGATGGCTGCTTTTTTGGATGGGAGGGGTGAAGAAGCACTCATTTGCCAGATTGTGATTGTAGGGCTGCGTAAAATGGGTGTGTGGGTGGGACAGGTGTGTGTGGTGTCACCCAAGTGTGTTTACGAGCTTCTCTTTTGCTGGGCATCTGCTGTGTGTGACTCTTGCAGAACTTCAGGCCCCTGGGCAGAGTGAGGTGGGAGCAAGTTCAGGGGCAGAAGGAGAGTAATGGCTGTTAAACGACCCAAGACCAATGTGTTGCTCGTCAACTAAAGTCTGCTACGTATTTCTTAGGCCAGACTATAAACAAAGGCAGCCCTAATAACAAGCAGTGCCTCCCTGCCTGCCTGTGTGTAAAGCTAAATACAGCGCTGAGGGATGAGGAAAATTCTTTCAGAGGAGTTCCCCTGAATAGGGCAGAGGAGGGCTGACTTCTCAAAGGGGAGGAATGTCCTGAAAAATCAAGAGAGCCATGAACAAAGGGGTACTCTGTGCCTCAGACAGTCAGCTATCCATCTAAACGAGGAGAGTTGAGGGGATTGCTTTCAGTGAGATTGCAGCCGCAGCGTGCTGAGATAATGTGCCATCTCTGGGAAATGGGGACTTGGGCAGGCAGGACTGGGTCTCTAGTCTGTCTCTTTATTTTGAAAACCAAGAACAGTGTTTGAGGGATTGGTCCCTCGGGCTTATCTTGCAGCTTCCAAATGAGATGTCTTGGAGAGAAGCTGGTAATCAACAGAAAATCAGTGCTAAATGTACTTAGGACAAGTAGCTAACTGGTGAGCTGTGCTGGAGAGACTTAATAGGTAAGACCCAGCTCTGATTTTGGATTAGCAATAGGGATATCACTCCTTTAAACAGGCAGGACTGAAACAAGCCACTGTAGGTTTTGTTAAGTCTTTGTAAAAGAGGAAAGAAAGTACTGGTTTATGAGGGGTTAAGCTCACAGTGGTGCCACACACTGAGTGAAATGCTTTTTTGTATGGTACAATGAATCCCTGTTGGTTCATGTTCTTCATGCTTTCTTTCTGCTGAGGTTTTTGGGGACAGCACTGTGTTTTGTTACCTGTGCTCCAGTTGTATGAGTTATCTAAACAGTCTTCGGGGAATGCAGTGAGTCACCGTACCTGTTCATGGTCTGCAGGGTGAGCTGCGGTCACACCATGTCAGAAATGACAGGCGCAGCTCAGCACTGGAGCCCTATCAGTGAAGGAATGTGAACTGAAAAAGCTGAAAACATGGGAGTTTATTTTTGTAACTTGGAGTACTTAAAAAGTGCGGTTTTCCTGGGGTGAAGATAAGGAGGAGCTGTGTGTGGATCATATTGCCGGTTTGTGCTACACCGCTGTAAGGGCCTGGTGTTATGATGACACTTACTAGAGCTGACAGAATTGTGTGGGTGGGATCTTTCTCGGCTACCTTTGACTACATGGCTACTTGGGCATTGGTGTTACCCTTGAAAAATGCTGCAAAGCTCAGTGGTTAAAACTTAGTAGAATTGGTACTCTCAAGCATGCCTGAAATTGATCGTATGTGAAAGGGTTAAGCGATGTTTGGGGCCAAAGGTGCTGAACTCTTCTGATAACAGGGGTGCATTGCGGCTCTAAACTTTTCTGAATATCGAGCTCTAGGTGTCTTGTGAAAAGAGAGGTGATGTGAGAAGTATTGGGTGGTTCACACTCCAGAGATTTCCTATCTAAATCAGAGGGTTTAGAAACTTTTCTTTCTGCGCAAGGTGGCAGTCAGTCAGCTGGTACTGATTTTAATTGGAGTGTCATTATGCTTAGAAAACGTGACGGGAGCTCAGTTCAATCAAGCTTGTGGTGCTCACTTCACTCTTGCACATCCTTGATGTGGGTGTGTCGTTCTTTGCAACTGTGTCCCTGCTCGGTTTGTAGAGTTCCTTCCATTAACTGTGATCCTTCTCACCCATTTGGAGAGATTAGTGTCAAAGCTCCAGCGCTGAGCAGGTTAGCTGTCATAGGAGATTTAATTTAAAGCATAGTCTTCAGAATACAGCCCTTGACTTTTGGACATAGAGATCCAAACCATTTATTTCCTTTTATCTTTATGCAGTGTTTCTAAATGAAAAGCTAATTTTGCCTTTGTCTCAGCGTGTCCTCATTTGAGCACTGTTCTGCTGTTCAGTAGCTGGTTGGGCAGTAGGGGAAGAAGCTGTCAGTTGGGATAGGATGCCTGTGTTTCAGTGGAGGAGGCAGAATCTGTGATTGCTCATACTTAAGCATCTTTTCCCAAATGTTAGTAGATACACAGGTGTACTCTGCAAGCACTGACAAGTGCCCTTTGCTTGGCGTGGGTTTGTGGGACTAAGCCACATCATCTAATAAACACTTCACTAGAAAATGAGCTTGCAAACAAAAGTTCCAGAGTGCATTTTGCAGCCGCAGCGAGGACAATACATAATTTACAAACAGGCGGTGAAGACTCTACCTCTAGCCAAAAGCTATTGCTAATTTCTCCTCTATTATAGCTGCTGTGAGAAGTAGTATTAAAAAAACTGTATCACAACAGTGACAAACATGAACGGATGGTATTCAGTGTGGCTGTATTTTTAATTAGAAAATGAGCAGGATCATGGAAAGAATACAGCTCAGTCTTCCTACGCAGCTCTAGAATAGCAGTGCATGACTCAGATCCACGTATTATGGCTATTTTGGTTTTGGTTCATTAAAATGCGTCTTCTCCCCAGAGTAAAATGTTCCTCAGGTCACCTGCCCCTCCCATGGGGTCAGATACTCTGCTTGCGTCTTGTCACATCTGGAAATAGGGGCAGAAATACCAGGTTAAATGCCAGGAGAGAGGTGAGCCTGGAAAGTTGTGACTCTGCATCAGCCAGCACAATGAGACATTTAGATTCAGAAGCAATAAGACAGAGGATAAATATGCTTGAGTCAGATTGGGGAGGGGTATTTTCTGAGATAATTGCTGTCGTTGATAGAAGGCCGGGTGCTTTCCGCATGAAAGCAGCATGCTGACCTGACAGTACCTGCCCATCAGGGCTGGGAGTTGATACTTGCTTAAACATCCTGCAGGGGTTCCGACACTATTAGCCCGTGTTTACAATGGTCCTTTCACAACCCAAGCTGGTATTCGTTTGCTCAACACCTTACCTACTGTGAGTTGACTTAATAGGCATAATTGGTTCAAGGCAGGGAGACTTTGACCCATCGATTGCAGAGCTCAAGGCTCCACCTTCAGTCCAGCGTGGGAACTGCCGCTGGGTCTTAAAGCCTGACACAAACCATTAGATGCAGCGTGTGAGGGGAACAGATTTCTGCTATGGCCCTGCCTAGGCTAGGGAAAAAACTGTTTTTTCAGTCAGTTTGGCTAGACTTTTCTTCTCCTTGATTTCCCAAGGAGCCAGTCAAGCAGATTGGAGCCAACTGTTTTACAAGTTCCCCCATACCTCAGGCCGGGCTCTGGTCTAGAAACCACTGGCTGATATTCAGCCCAGGTATAAATGGGTGTGAGACAAGTATAAGTGATCTGGATACAGAGCTGTATTTGCTTGCTTAACTGCCAAAGTGAGACCATCCCCTTTTATCTTCAGCCTAAACACTGGAAAGTGCCTTTTTTTGTTGTTGTTGTCATGTTATTTTAACTGAAGCCTTTCTACTGCAGAAACTCTAAATACGTCTGTAAGTATCAGTAAAATTCTGTACTGTTCGTGGAAACATAAGGTCTTAGTAAATGGAAAAATAGAGATTATGTGAACTGTTTGCCTTAAACCAGCATTTTTTCTGCATCGTCTAGATGGAAAAAGAGACATTTAGTGATGAGGTTTTAGGTAGAAGCAATTAAATTAAATTAGTACTGTTACTTAACACTATTACAGCTTGCTGTTGTGAATTATAACTTGGCTGTCTATTATGATTATAAAAGGGAATGGTGTTCTCTTCTGAAGGTATTGTAGGTTTCACCAAAAGGCCAAGCATGGACATCTGCAAAGAGCAACAGCTTTTGGGTTCGGAAGGTGTCTTGCTTTGATGAGGTTGAAGAAGGAGCCGTGTCAAGAGAGCTTCATGCTTAAGGCTAGTACTGTGCTTCTGGCATTAATAGAGTGTGATACACCTTCTGCACCCCTTTTGAAAAAAGGTCTTGGAACTTAATGAAAGGAAATAACCCCACACTAATCCCTCTTTGTACTGTCAAGCAGAGGAATGCAGTAATGAGAAACTGAGTGACTTGACTAAAGCCACGAGAGGAGCTTGTGGCAGAGTCAGAAGCAGATCCAAGCTCCCAGGTCTAAGCACTGAAATTATGCTTTTTTCTGTTGACTGTAGACAGATGTGTGAATAGTTCTTGATGAAGCTGGTTATCACTGTGAACTAGTTCAGATCCACACTTACCTACTGACCATGCAGATGCAGAAAGTATATGTTTTGGCCTTGGGCACCTGAGGTGGATTAGGATTACAGGGGTTCACATCCCTGTCACATAAAATGGATAATATTCCCCAAGGTTAGTGGGAGTCTAATACCACGTTGAATTCAGTGATACTCTTTTGATGATAGTGTAGGGGAAACTGCTCCCATCTCTATTGACATCATCAATTCTCTACTTCTTCTGTTTGAGGTATGCAGGAGGCAAAAAACATGCTGTGGGAATGATGGAGTGTCGGGGTTCTGATTCACTGGTGGGGATGGCATAGCACGGATGACATCGCAGGTCCCAGCTGTCCACCCCACCCCATGCCCCGTTCCTGGACAGCTGAGCCACTGTGAGTCAGCTGCTGAATCACTCAATTTACAGCGTGATGTTTTGAAGTAAATCATCCCTGCTGCTTGCTTGCCTTATAACTCCTGACTGCAAACTGCAGCAATTCATCAGCTGACTGATGAGCAGCCGCTCAGCTGTCCGCTCAGCTTTGCGGGAGGCTGGAATGGTAACCTCCTCAAGTCTGTAGAACTCTGCACCTTGCTGGTGGATGGGAGCCCTGACGGAGCCAGTCTACAGCTGGCTGAATAGAGAGGTGGGATTTTAATCTTTTATGACTGTAATATTTAAGAGCCCTCTGTTCCCAATAGAACAAATGGCAAAACTCTTCTGTACTTCACTGGGTGCAATTAGGGGAACGCTGTGTACTTCTAAAAACCTCACTCTGCTTCAGTAAGTTAAAAAGCATAAGGCTTTGGTAGTGTGCATGTGTTTTCTTTGCATTTGATATAGTTGTACTCTTATTTCAAAGCTCTCAATATTGCCATCAGCAGTTCCAGCCAGCTTCTTAACACTGTGAGCTGGCTAACCCGTACGCCGTCTGCCTCTCCTGATGCTATTTGATTGTGAATAAAATTTAACATGTAGGACATGGGAGATCATACTCAGCTTGTGCATTGGTTTGGTTTTAAACAAAGTGCTTGGAGGTCAGTCTATTTACGAATTTTCCTAAAGGGTGGGGGGAGGTTGTTTCTTAACACGATCCCAGTATTAGTGGTCTATCAAAACTTCTTTGCTTTCAATTCAGCTGTCTGCCCATAAATTTTGGTAGAAAAGAGCAGCTTACGTGCGTTGTCTGTTGTTTAAGGTGGGTGGTATTTCATGACTGGCTTTGGCTCGTCTGAGGCCTTTGTGCATCCTTCTCCATTCATTCTGTAAATCACTCAAGCTTTACAGGAGTCACTATGGAGCACGGACTGAACTTTTCTAGAATCTCTAGTGGCTTGTGACATATAATTACTGCTGTGCTAATCCATCATGTCACTTATAACAGATACTTATCCTGTATGGCTCATGTTTTAAACTTCTCCTCTAAAACCAGGAAAAAACCCGAGATGTGGGACTATCAAAAAGATTTACAAGGTTAAAAACCCCCACATTTATAGAACAGCCTTATTTTGAACGAAAAATTGAATTAAAATGTTAAAAGTACATCATCCAGATGAAAAAATTGTCCATAAAATAAAAAAAACCCTAAGAAATGAACTGAATAAGAAGATTAATCGGTCAGTGATGGAGCACACTTCATGTAGCATATTTTTTAGTAATTGTGGCCTCCTCAATTTTAACCTACAGATGGAAGTCTCAGCTGCATTGTGATCATGGTAAGGTACAAGTGTGTTGAGAAAGCTAGTATGTTATACGTGTGGTGGTCTTTTCATATTCCATGTTTCAAGGCTGCTGCTTTTGTGCATCCAGCAATACAGATTAATTGCTTCATGTGTTTTGGTTGGAAGGAACATATATCCTGTCCTCTCCCTTGGCCTGGGTAATTTTCCTGCAGCTGGGATTTTTGCCGTGATGCAGTTTGCCTGCATGTGCTTACCTGACACTGCAGCAATTCTGTGGCATGGCCACCCTCAGCATCATTAGATTGCGTTGTTATTCCTGCCCCACAGAAGAAGAGCATAGGGAAGAAGGGGAGTTGGTTCTTGGGGCTTAAGCAGGGGGACATGGATTGACAACACATCAGTCAGCATCGAGAGGGACTTGTTTGTTTTGTTCCCTTTTTCCATCCTTGCAGATTTTGAGAAATGCAAGGCATTCTTAAACCCTTGCACTTTTCCTAATGCTCCCAAGCATACTCACAAATGTATTCATATCCATCACACTTTTGCAGTTCAGTATTCAAGGACTTTATTTTGAGTGATTCAGGATCCACTTTACTGTGCCAAAGTCCTCATATGTGAGTGATCAGTCAGCAGTGCTGCATCTGACCTTCCCACATCATCAGCTGGATCTATTTATAGAACCAAGAAAGAGTTCCTTTGCATGGTCAGGAGGAAAATGCCTTTCGTTGAAATTCAGTTTCAGGTCTGTTCTTTGCTTACTCGGGTTATTCTTTTTCCTTTGCAGCCTATTGTTGCCTGGGTAATTTTTTGAGAACTTTAAGAAATTGTTCATCCTCTGCTGTTGTAGTGAAAATGAAGAAGTATCTCAAGGCTCAGTCAGGTTTGTTATGCGTGCCTCAGGTCTTTGTTTGCCCTGCCAGACACTGCAGTTCACTGGTCTCTGCTGCATGCCAGATGTATTTCTGCTATTACGTCACTGTCCAGCAGTATCACCTATGGATAGTTTCAGTCCTCCTGTTACTCTGTGGTGGATTCCTTCTGAAGTGCTCTTAATCTTGCTCTGGATTTCAGCCAGGAAAAAGCCCGTGTCACTCCTCTTTCCATCTCCTATGTGAGTATGAAATACCATTCTGTACTCTGCCTCTTACAGGCTGCAGTTAATAAGAAGTGTTTCTAAGGAGGACAATTTGTAGGAAGGAACTGTAAGTCAAAGTTGGTGCTGAAGTTACACGGCCAGAATTGTATGGCAAATTCTTCATGGAAGAATGGAAACAAGAAGACTTGATCTGGGATAGTTCTGTGATCTTTGTTTCTGCAAGTAAGACATATGAAACACCAGTGTGGGAGTTTTTCAGGTTTCTTATCTTCTCAATAGCTTAAGCAGTAGAATTTCACTTTACTTTTCGGTGCAAAAAACAAATGCTTTGTGAGCAGAGCAAACAGACCCAGGTATATGGAATGTGACCAGTGGCCCCTTGTCTGGTGTGCATTTGTTTTGGGTAGCCTGGGTCATTGTGTAAAATACTGCAGAGTTTTCACAAACACTTAAGAGAAAGCTGGATGTTGCTGGCAAGCACCTAGTCTGTCCTTTCTTTCTAGAAGCTCATTCTGACTTGCTCAGACTTTCCCAAGCTGGTGCAAGCTGTTAAAGATTCTTAGTCCTTTCCTTAGCAGTCTTTTGTTTTGCCATACCTCAATTTTATAATGGTGTCCTTAAGAACAATGTGGGGTGGTAATCACCTGCTAAATGTGGTTTGGGGTTTCTGACTGTATGGTGAAGCAGCTCTGAGGGGATGTAGTTGCACACCTGAGTTTTGTATCTTCTATGAGGAGGTGTGCCTTGGGACTCGACAAATTCAGTCACCATTCCTCATGTTTAGGGATGTAGTATGGAAGATACCTGTACATAGCAGAGGAGCTGAAAATGTTTGCCAGTGGCTTTAAAGACACCTTTTGTGGCTACTACCGAGCCCCTCAGTGGGTGTTCCTATAAAGGATACAAGCTGTTCATATGGTTGGTTTTGTCTTATACACCTGACGTGCAGACTGAGCTTTTTAATGTAAATTAAACCAAACCAATGCAGTTTTCCACTGTTCCTACTTGAAAACTTATCTTTTTCCCTCTGTTGCTGAACTTAAAGGTTTGGACAAGCACTTGGCAGCCGGGAAGCTACATCTGATTCCTTTAGTTTTGCCAAACTGGAACTCAGCTCCCACAGGAAATGGTGGGGTTTTGAGCACATTGTCTTTGGCTCTGGCTTTATATTTACACTACTGTTATTTGGAAGGTTGAGACTTCTTTTTTGTCAGAGGCTAGTCAAAGTCAGAATTTGGACCTTAATGCCCAAGATCTCACGTTTTCCATAATACTACTAAATACATAAAAAAATCTTTTATTCCTCTTTCCACAACACTGAGAGTTATCTACTTCTCTCTGTCACAGGAGAACATCACTGGTAGAGCCAGGAAATTATTTCATTGCTCTTTCCTTCAAATTGGATCTTTAACCCAAAAAAAAGCCACTCTTTTCCTTCTTTTAAAAAAAGAAAAGAGGAGAGAGAAAAGTGTTTTCCATGTTAGTGATAGCCAAATGTTTCCAGAGCCCAGTTAAAAGTTCCAGTTTTAACTCAGGATGTTTTTCACTAGAATCGTATTTCCTGTCTTTTTTTCTGATTGCTGCTTGTCAGACATTGTGTTGCTGTGATTTATCAATATTTTTACATCCCAAGACACTTCTGCTCTATATGTCAGGCTTCGTGGACCAGATTCTGCTCTGTGACCAAATTTCGGTTCCGCTCAGGTTATTTTTAAGGCAGGGTTTGGTGTTACGTATTTAGCTCCTGAACTAATTAGCACTAAGCATGCTGCTTTGTGTCTCCACCTCCTTATAAAATACAGCAGAAGAGTCAAGGTCAAGGTAATAAAGGAGTCCTGCTGGAAAAGCACATGTGTTATATGAATCATCCTGTTGGCTATGCTATATTTATCTCTGTCACACTTTGATATCATCCCTTTTCATCACATGGAGAATGTGTCCTGTGTCTTGTTCACTTACAAGCAAAATCCTCAGTGTCTGAATGCGGAGCATACAGAAGATCTCTTAGATGGTACAGCTTAATGTCTCACTGAAGCAGAATTGAACCATCTCTATCAAGCAGCTTCCAGACATAGCAGACAAGTGAGCCAATATGTATCTTTTGGGGCCAGACTCTGGGGAATTTTATTTTATTGTTATAAATCAGTGTATCTACTAATGACTTGATGATTTATTTTTGTTCCCTCTTGGTGAGGCGCTGGGAGGCTCTGTGTGTCTCAGATTTAGTTTTGTTTGAAGGAAGATCCATATAGTCCTGGGGGTAACTATTGTGCTCAGAGTTAGGGGACTGCAAGCTTCAAACAGGTCTCATTCCCTTTGGGAGTTAGTTATTAGAATTTAAGTATTGCCTGCTGACCTGAAAAGTCTTGTATTTTAATGGGCAGTAATATATAGTGGGGATGTGTAAAATATGTTGAAGAAAAATCATTCTGTGATTCACACCTGTTCTGGTTCTCACTGTGCTAGAAGTTAGTGGAATGGTGGAAGTGGAGGTTTTTCCCCAAACATTGTATCATGGATGAAATGAGATACTGCCTGAGTCTGCTTTGGGTGATGAGGGTTATGTGAAATCACAACTAATTGCGGACTAGGCTGGCTAAAACCACTGCAGATTCCAGTCTCTCCCTGAATTGGGCTGTTTTGGTTAATGCAAGATCTGGATTGAAACAACTACTGTCTTTGGGATTTTATAGTGCCAATATTGGCGTCAACTTGTTTTGCACATGCAGACTAGCCTTTCTCACTTTCTCTGGGGAGTATTATCTCGGAGCCACAGGACTACTAGTGTTTGGTGGGTGGTGGTGTTTACATGCTCTCCACTACCACTTGGCTTTTGGCTGAATAAACTTTGCCACAGTAGCTGAAAAGACTTCTGAGTTTTGGTGCAAACAGAACATCTTTCAGCACCAGTGAGCCGCAGAACATTTTGGATTTGTTCAAGTCTGCCATATGTGAATAAAACATGGTGAACTTTACACCGTATGAAGACCTAGGAAATGCTGCAGAAGATTCCTGTCAGCTCCTTAGGAGTATTTTGTTTCTTAAACTTTGCTAGACTTGCAAAGAGCCTGAAAGACCAGGAGTCTATATCAGAATGCTTTATTGTTGCAGAGCATGATCATGGTTGGGTTGCACCTCACCTGCCGAGTGATTTGAACTCTCTCGTACAGGAACCTTGTTTTGGTCAGTCTTGCACTTTGTGCTCTTATGCTGTGGCATGTGTATTTACTTAATTCTTCTCTTCCAGTTCATTGGGCTGAATGGAACTGAATGAAGACAGGCTGAGAGAGTCGGGGCTGTTCAGCCTGGAGAAGAGAAGGTTCCAGGGAGACCTTATAGCAGCCTTCCAATACCTAAAGGGGGCCTACAAGAAAATGGAGATGGACTTTTTACAAGGACATGTAGTGATAGGACAAGGGATAATGGCTTTGAACTAACAGAGGGTAGATTTAGGTTAGATACTAAGAAGACATTCTTTACTGAGAGTGGTGAGGCACTGGAACAGGTTGCCCAGAGAAGCTGTGGGTGCCCCATCCCTGGAAGTGTTCATGGTCAGGCTGGATGGGGCTTTGAGCAACCTGGTCTAGTGGAAGGTGCCCCTGCCCACAGCAGGGGGGTTGGAACTAGATGATCTTTAAGGTCCTTTACAACCCAAACCATTCTATGATGATTCTGTGAATCGCTGGTTGAACAGCTGTGTAGAGTGACTATTGTAACTTTTCAGACATGGAGACTCCTCACTCTTTCCCGTTTTGATGCAGATCTCTTTTGGCATCTCACAAGGTGGAATAAGCCCAGGTCATGTAGACCGGGAAGCTCTCTTCACTGTCCGTCTCTGTCTTTGCAACCATTTTTGGCTTTCTCTTCCTGTTTACTTACTGAATCCCTCTGTTTTGTGCTGGTTTGAATGCCTCCATTGTCCAGACATGCTGCCAGCAGCAGCAAGTCTGTGGTTCTCTGTGTGGTGCTTCAGGTCCCCAGGAATCTAGCTAATAACTTAATAGCTTCTCTTCTCCACTGCACTCGCTCTGAAAAGTGCTTTGTTGTGAGTTGTGGAGCACACAGATGGCCGCACACTATTTATCTCCAGGCTGTCACATCACTAGTTGTTCTCAAAATGGGGTGCCTTCAAAGACTGATGTTCACTGAGGTCTGTGGCTTAAAGAGCCTTTTCCCAAATAGGATTTGATACAATGGAGAGAAAAGCAACGGCATCTGCACTTACAATGATGGCTCAGAGGCATTAATGCTTTTTTCAGGCACACGTACATGCTCTGTCAACACACAAGCATGGCAGCCTGTGGATATTGTCTTCTCAATTTGATCTCCCTTGCCTTCCAGTTGTGGGGAGGATGGGAAGCAATATGTGATACCTTTCTGTATTTGATCTGTCTGCTCCCAAAATGTGACTGGTGCATTAGCACTCACAGCCCAGTAACTGTGATAGTAGAGTTAAAACCAGCACATAGTTGTTAAAATTGGGCACAAACTTAGCTTGCAGTCAAAGCAATAAAACCCAGGTTCCTTTAACTGACAAGAACTGCTACTCCTAAGGCAAGGGAGGAGAGAGGAGGGGGAAGGAGGGTATAACTCAACTCTCAAGTAATCAGAGAGATTTTATCTTTTGGTCTTTTCACGTACTCTGTCACCAAAAGAGCTCTTGGGTGGTCATATTCCACTCTCCACTCACCGCCCACCCACTACTCCGGGGGACTGAACAGCTTGCAACACTGGCTGATCTTTTCCCTGGTAAGACATTTTTATTCCACAAGCACTGAGACACAGACTGATGAGGAATTGCTTTATTTTTCCTTAAGTATTAAGAAAATCTGAAGCTGGAAAACACAGGGCTGGATTTTTCACATTCTCACAGAACTTGGAGAGAGGGTTTAACAGATCTCTGGCTCTGCTCACACCTTTGATATCATTGGTAAACGTGGACAACATTGGTTTGCAACTATACACAGGCATATTTTTCCAAATTTCTGTGGAGCCACTCAGGAGTAGGTGGAGACATGTGCTGAAGTGTCAGGCTTTAGCCTGGGTCACACCTGTCACAGTTTAATTGGAAAAACCCAGCGCTGACTTACTAGGGTGGAGTTGGGAAATTGGAGCTTTTGATTGCAGTGACATGGCTGTCACGTTGCATAAGGAGACTGTCCTCACACATAACCTCTTCAGGGCTTCACTTCAGTCTTTCTCCCTTTGCACTGACTGGGGCTGTGTCAGCCCGTGACAGCCTGAACATGCTTCCCCATCAGAGTGCTGCTTTTAGGTAGCTACTGTCAGTATCTGCCCAAAGTCATCAATGAACGTTATGCCACATCCCCACAAGCTTTACTGAAAGTTTCAGTTCCCAAAATCCATGAGGATTCTTGTATGCTCCTTCTAACTCTTAACCTCTTATCTATCTATCATTTAACGAAGAAAGCAAGATACAAAAGAAGCACCTGGCAGTTGTGATAGACAGGCAGTGATGAGAGCCTGCATTGGCCCTTACCTGAGAAATCTGCATGGGCTGGAAGACAGTAGAATCTTTACTGCTGTGTGCAAGCAACCCAGGGTGTGACACTGGGTTTTCTTCCTAGTGCAGTACTATCTCTGGAGTGTAGAAAGCATCTTACGTTGCACCTTCTGGTAATCATCCTGTATCTCTTTTGTGTGTCTCCTCAGGAAAGGATGCCACAGACGCCTCCCTTTGCAGCGATGTTTGACAGCAGTGGCTACAACAGGAATCTGTATCAGTCAAAAGAGGACAACTGTGGAGGGCTCTATTACCATGACAACAACCTCCTGTCAGGGTCTCTGGAAGCTCTGATTCAGCACTTGGTACCCAACGTAGATTACTATCCTGATGTAAGTCTATACACCCAGCTAACTATATGGCTAGGCCTGATGCATCTCGTAAAGGGGAACTTTCATGTGTGAAGCAAAAGCAGAATGTGTCACATGAAATTGCTAAGGAGGGGGTTCAAGACTGATCTGCAATGATAGGATAAACATGTGCTTTATGTGAGTGCCATATGCAGTAACTGACCTAACCTAGGAAGTCTAATTCTTGATTACTCCTGTTGTGTGGTATGCAACCCCGGTGACTCATTCATAAAGTAAGTACCTAGTGTGGCTTACTGCTTGATGGATTGTATGTACCATTGACCCTTAAAAATCTGTCAGGTAAGCTGAGGACAAAGGTAAGACCACCAGTGTGACAGGATGAATACATTTAGTTTAAAAACAAACAGGTTTTAATGCATATTTCCCATTGCTCATCTGAGGTCCACATGTATCTTGCAATTAGCAACTGAAGCATTGAACTAGTACTACGCTGTTCAGAATCAGCAGAGACTGGACATGAGAACAGGACATTTGTTATCTGAGAATTTTTGACCTGTCTAGATGCACCCGTGCATTGAGACATTTCATATAATTCTTAGAAAAGACGAATGGTATCAAAAGATTGGGGGGGTAGTTGGAGATGACTGAGGGATGATGAAACTGCGTCTCTGCTCATTAAAAGGCTCCTGCTGAAGACATAACTCTGCTTATATTCAGCTTGTCATAGATTTGTTTATGTTTCCAAGACAGGATCTTTTTTAACTTGGGTCGGAGTTAACAGCAACACAGGACTGTGCTTAAGCTAGTGCTTATCCATTAATGCTTAATATAAAATTCAAACATGTAGCAATTTAGATACTGGTTAGTCAAACATGATGATTTATTCCAAGTCCCTAGAACCAGAACATTGTAGAATCTTGTGGGTGCCATAGATACTTAACTACTGGCAGTGTGGGGAGCAGAGTAGATGTTTTGAATATCCATCTCACAATGAGTTCAAATCATGATATATGGAAAATTAAAGCAAAATAAGGAGCCTCTTGTAACCTCAGAAAGAGTTACTAATTTTTATTCTGTAAAATTAAGCTATGTAGTTCCCTCTGCTTTCACCCAGGAGACAAGCAATACTATGAGAAATGAACAGTGTTTGGGGATTCTTAAAAGAAGTACAAAGTCATAATGTGGGGTTTACTGAGGTCAGACAGGCAAACACACCATACTAAAGATGGCGTATGTGGCGAAATCAAGTCAGCTCAACAATCTGATTGACTGGCATCTTTTTTGTTCTTTTTCTGAAGACTCTTCCCTTTCACTAATAATGTGGTAGCAGACATGATTTCTCGATTGGTATTCTAAGTAGCTTGGACTTGCAGCATGAATTTTCTTCCATTGTCTGGCTATAAAGAGTTATGTAATCTGGTAATGGCTCTCACAAAGGTTTACTGTAGAGCAAGAGAAGATGAGTTGAAGTTTTATTCTGAGTAATTTCAGGTACTGAGCTTATAATAAGGCTGTGTGTAACAGGAGAGCTAAACCAGCCCAGCCCAGCCCTGCCTTGTTTTGGTTAAATCTTGCATAACTTGGCTCAGACACGAATTTATAACACTGATTCTGGAGCAATGACAAGTGTTAAATTAAATGCTTACTGCTGTAGTAATAGCTCTTGGCACAGCCACGTGCAGAGTTTTCTTCTGCAGATAGTAAAGTATTAGGAACCGATCTGTCAGGAACACATTTTGAGAAAATATAAAACTGGTGGTAATTTATCCCTTTCTGTGTCTTTGTCTTGTTTGCAGAGGACATACATCTTCACCTTCCTTCTCAGTTCACGCCTGTTCATGCATCCATATGAGCTCATGGCCAAAGTCTGCCATCTGTGCATTGAGCAGCAGAGACTAACTGAACCTGGCCTGGACAAGGTAAGATCCCTCACTCTCGGGGACTCCTCTTAGTGCCAGTCAAATATCGCTACCCTGCCCACAGCAAAATAATCCTATTGGGGATACTCTTGAGTAGGAATAAACAGAATGAAAGCCTGATACAAACAACTAGAATTTGACCCTTTATTCACTGGCATTCATGGGAAATTTCCACACTGCTTAGCCTGTCCTCTGTGAAGACTGTTGCTGCTGCTGCAGTTTGTTTTACCAATACATGGGCCAGAAACAAAAGTGCTTGCTGTTAATGGTGTGTCCTGCACTGGCCTTGCAGTGGTTGCTTTTGTTTCAGAGTTCCAAGCATCTTGACATAATAATGCCAAAATGTTGTAAAGACTTAATGATGAATCAAGCACGTCAATGGGAATTACACTGACTTGTCTCATGTGCTTAAACTACACTCTTGCTACAGTCTTTGCAGAGTGGCTTGGATTGCTGGCCCCTTTGCATGGGAATGCATGCTTTTTTGTGTGCTGTGTCTAGAGTTGGGAGGGGGTAGGATGTGGACATTTGGATAGAACCTTCACCCCCGTAGAAAATGGCATGAATTAAATTAAGATACTTGAATAATTGCACTGCTTTCTCACTGTAAGGTATAGTGCGTGCATAAGGCTTGGCAGAGCTGGAGCTTATCATTTTCATTGTTGATATTTAGCCATAAGTTATGGAGATACTGATGAATGTCTTGCACTGAGACACTCCAGATAGTGAGGAGAATCATTCTAAAAATGTCCACCTACCTGGGGCTTAATTTCCAGGTTGGTTAAGCCAATGAGTCTCTTCATTGGCTTCAATGGGTATTGGCTCTGGCCTGTAATCCAATGCTGAATTAAATTAAGCTGAAAAATTTACTGACCTTCATAGCCTTATGCTCCACAGTATCCTTCAGAAGGGAATTCTGTTTCCTTTGCATTAGATATGTGCTGTATTGCTGTTACATGTAACCTTCCTCCTTACCATTTTCAAATAGAACCGCATACGAAAAATTGCACCCAAAATCCTACAGTTGTTGACTGAATGGACAGAGACATTTCCTTACGATTTCCGAGATGAAAGAATGATGAGGAACTTAAAGGAGTTGGCACAAAGAATAGCCAGTGGTGATGAGGTAAGTTGTCTGTGCACAAAGTTGTTGGATACAAAGGCATTCCTTTAATGCTTTGATATTGCAGGTTTGTTGTTAACAACATGGTACGGCTCTGGATGGCTAAGCTAACTTATTATGAAGGTGCTGGTAGGCAAAAAGTTCTGTCTGGTACCTAGGCCTATGAAGAAACCACACAGCATAAGCAGATCCTTTTCAAAGCACAGGCAAGGTTCACTCCATCCCTAAACACCTAATATAATTGCATATTGTGCAGACAGACACAACTTGGTGGGTGTTGGTATTTTTCATTTTAGTGATTCTGCTTGAAAGAAGCTGGATAAGACACTGGGAAGCTTTGCATATCTGGGAAATCCCTGCTGATGTTGATGATTTTTTTCATTTGTGTGTGTAAGTGTGTTGGAATTGGGCGTCTGACCTGCAGGTCAATGGGAGAGTTATAGCAGGTTTGGGGAAAAGTTTCTGAAAGAAGATTGGACCAGGAAGAATTGTTTTGAGCTTAAAGCATCACATACAGACTCAGAGGAAGTCTGTCATATTCCTTCCTCTGGACAGAGCACACAAGAAAATCACTTGACCTTTTTCTAAGTTCTGGTTCTCAGGTGGAAGTAAAGTTTCACAAAGGTATTATGAAATATTTTGATGCTTAACTGATGCCTGTCTATGGGTACTGAAATAAACTCAGCCAAATGCCAACGCTTATATTCACTTAGAGGAAAGGCAATTAGCAAGGTTTCAATAAGCAGATCATGTGTAGCTGGCATAGTAGTAAGATTACAGAAGGCACTGGAACAGCTGGCATTTGGAAGAACTATAAACGCAAAGAGCAATTGCTAAATGGCATCGTGTTTCTGATGTTCCTCAGGGGCTGGTGTTCCTTATGTAAGCTTTTGAATAATGATATGGACGAGGCAGCAAACGGCATGTTAAGAAGCATGTAGATAAGCTTTACCAGAGGGAGTTGCAAGCACTGCCAAAGGCCTGGAAAGATCTTGAGCACCTGTAAACAAGGATGGAAGAGAACAAACCTAAACTGAATTAGGAAGCTGAAATACATTTTGATGATGTAACAGTGGGGAGGGACAAAAGAAGATGGGAAAAGAGAGTGAGATGCAGTGCGAAATGCAAACAAAAAAGATATCAAACTTGATGGCCAAGCTTAGAGTTGCTGCAAGATAGCTACAGGGGCCTTTGGAGTCTGAAGAGGCAGTGGGTTTGCCTTCACTGTGGAGATGCCAGGAGGCGCCTTGCACTGTTGCTTTGTTCCTGGGTATTCTTAATAGGAAGATAGGGAACTGAAGATCAGTTCAAGGAAAAGGAATAAGATTGAGGACTCACACCCACTTGAAAAAAAAACATTGGCAGAAAAAGAGAGTGAGCGCTGTTTAGCCTGGGGGAAGTTGAGTTGGTGGATGCAAGAGTGAAATGGTGACAGGGAAGGGTTGTCTCAATGAAGTTTCTGGCAATACAGACAGTTTAAACAGTGAAATCATCTATTGAGGGGAAAAGCAGATGTACAAACTGCTAGAAAATGAGCACGACGAAGCAATCTTACTCTGATAGTGAGCTGTAGAAGTTTTCTAGCCCTAGCTTTGAGCTTTTTTTGACTTTGAGATTTCCTTTAGAAAGACAAAGGGAAAGCAAGCATTGCAGTAAATCGACTTGCGTTATTGTGAACTGCTTGTAACAGTAAAATGGCAAATTCCTTGACCTTGCTTTTCTATAGACCTTGCTTAGATTTGTGTGAGTCATTGCCTTGAAGGATACAAAAGAAGCCGTATTTCCTATTCCTGTTCACTGCAGTTCTTCTACTTGTAGCTTCTTATTCCACTTCCCAAATTATTATGCTCCAGTACTATTAAGAGCTATCAGCAAGAGTCCAACTAAAATTATTCACCACACTAACATATTGTTCCGTCAAAAAAATGTCTTTGGAAAAACCTTGGTGGGCTTATTTCCACACCCACCCATCCTTCTCCCTCAATTTAATTCTATTCCTTCCATGTTTTCCCTCTCTGTATCCTGATAGGGCATCACACACCTGAGATATTTCTCAGTTGTTCTGGTCCCTTTTACCACTTAACTGACCTTTGTTTCAAGTTATATCTTTGGAAACATTCTCATCAGCCATTGCCTCTCATCTCCCGATTAGTTCCATATAAACATTTATCAACGGCTTTTTCTATGAAACGCTTGATGAGTGTATGCAGTCAGATCAAACCACATGCTGTATCCTGATGCCTTTTGATGTGCAGCCCAACATCGCACTGACCTCTTTTTTATCTTTTTTTTTTTTTTTTTTTCCTCCACCATGATATCATATAGTGAGACTGACTGTGGACTAATTCCTGATTTCTTGTTCTGGTTTGGAGGGTATCTGTGCCCGTTTGCCTTTTCTCTGAGGTTTTCCAGGTACAGAAGCAGAATGACCAGAATTAGGTGGTTCAACTTTGTATCTTCACCCATTTTCTCACTGATCTTGCTGTCAGTTCTGGGTTGACATGAAACACAAATTCAGGCAAGGTTTATTTTTTTGCTTTGAAACTTAACCCACTGACGTGATTTCCATCCCCACTATTATGTGAATTCCATCAGTAGCCAGAATTCATTCTGAGTACTTTAGATGTTTTTTCATCCTCAGTTGATTACCAGCTGGGCAAGAAAATGCTTTGTAAAGTTCTTTTACATGCAATTTCAAAGAATTTGGAAGGGAATGGGTCAGTGAAGCAAGTCGGGGCGTGTGTCACCTAACACCTGTTTATGGAAGGGCAGCACCTAAATTAATACTTTTGTGCCTTCCTGAGGAAAATGTAGTTCCTTTTCTTTAAAAGCTTGAGATCCCCCTATTCTCTCCCCACCCACCCTGGTGAAAAATTATGCTCTGTGTATTTGTCTAGAAAATCAAAATACATCTAAACAGAAAGTAATTATTTACCAAGTAATAAGACAAATTCAGCCTTGGTTGAACACAACTGACTTCAAAAATTAATCTGACCCAAGATAGTGCTGTTGTATTTGAGTAAATTTGGAAATCCGTATAAATGGCAGTGTTGGAGGGAATGACAAATTCATTAGAATACAGGCAACATTCCTGCCTTGGACTGATCCCACTATACTGTGCTGCCAGTAGGTTTTGGATGCTCCTTTTTTCAGCCACTTAGGTTTTGCTTTACTGGCTTTACAATGGTATCTAGAATTTGGAAGAGTAACCATCCTGGGGTCAGTTACACAGATCTATCTACTTAACACTTGAGTCCTGCTCCTACTTAAATTTGTCACTCCTTTTAACTTAAACTGCCACATGGAAAGAAAAGCGAGATGGTTTTATTATCTTTTTTTTCTCAGATATACTGCAAGTTTTAACTCTGACTTCAGTGAAACTGGTCTTGATTTACTCCAGAGGGAAGCAGGCCCTTTTTTCATCATTGAATGACCATATAGTCGTTTTTCTGTGGTCTTAATCAGGAGAAAATGGAGTATTTTCATTTGTTGTATTTTGTCCAGTGATTGGTGGTACTTTTCATGCACTACATAGCGCATGTCTTTTCTGCTGTTCCTTAAACTAACTGGGTCACTACTGAATCTCTGAGACAGTCAGTGTTTAAATCCTCGGCTGGATTCCCTTTGGTCTGATGAAATCCCAATATTAGAAACTCACATAGTAGAGCGTATCTTAAGTTGACAACAAATACAGGTATCAGCATCAATCTGGTTTGGTGTCATGCAGACTTTAATACTGTCTTTTCACATTTTGAAAACATCTCCCGATTGTTTCATGTTATGACAGATGTATCGGAAGAACATACAGCAGCTCCTCCAGAACCTGATTCGGAAGCTCGCCACTGTTAGCCAGTATGAGGAAGTACTTGCAAAAATTAATGCCACGTCCACAGATCGACTCACGGTTCTGAAGACCAAGCCCCAGTCCATCCAGAGAGACATAATCACAGTCTGCAATGATCCCTATGTGTTAGCTCAGCAGCTGACACACATAGAGCTTGTGAGTTGTTACACTTCGAGTATGATTTCATCCTTCCCCTCTTTTTGAAATGCAGGTTAACATAGGATATGACTTGGCTGCTTGTGTACTTTATTTAGGAGAGACTCAACTATATTGGACCAGAAGAATTTGTCCAGGCATTTGTGCAAAAGGATCCTTTGGATAACGACAAGGTAATTGGAGCAGATCTGGAGCAGCTCTGAAATGCAGCATTTACCATCCTGGAGCTCAGGTGCCCCATGAGCTGGAAGTGAGGTCCAGCAATAAATGAGGACCAGTAGAAACAAGTTTATAGTGAAAATGCTATAGTATTCCTCTTAAAAAAATTCTAATACTTTCTCTTTCTGGAGGACAACTCCTGGAGCTCAGCCAACAGATTGATTTAAATAACACATTTGCTGTTTTTTCTGATTTAAGCTAAGGGAGAACTTAATCCTGTGAAAGTTTTCTCCAGGACACCTATGTGGTCTGCAGCTGGAAGAAGCTGAATTTAACTTTGGCTTTTACATTACTCATTTTCAACATCCGTTCTTCCTTTTAGTAAACTGAACTCTTTGTAGCAAACTGGCAAGTGGGGCAATTTGCAGGTAGAGCACACATCACAAAAGGGGGGCAGTGAGCTCTAGATCCACGTGAGATGAAGGACAAAGACACAGTGTTTTTAGCTAACTGTGCTAGAGTTGTCATCTCCTTGAGTGCTGCTTTCAAGATGACTTATGTAATGTCATCTTTACTCTAAATAAACTGTGCTAAAGTCAGGCAGTTAAAACTTGAATTACTGTCCTCCCTAAAACTGACAAACAGAATAGAATGACTCAAGTTTACAATTTGATGTTCAGTCAGACAGTCTTTGAAAATTATTTTGTACGTAGAGATCGCTAAAACTGCTGTCTTGCCCCTTTTTAGGCAACCCTGAGATGTGGTGTGAGAGTCATTCCAATACACTACAGAACAAATAGCACTGGTTAGGAGAGGGAGAATCCAATCAAAATGGTAGAGCTGATCTCACAAAGTTAGGATGCAGAATGTTAATTTGGCATCAACAACTGAACATGATGTGCCAAGTGAAATGGTCTGGCCTCTGTTTCCCATCTGCTCTTGCAGAGGTCGTAGTGTTGTCTCTACTATACAATGGGACAGGAGCGAGGACTGAAACAGTGTTCATATTCAAGGAAGCTTTAAGCAGATACTTAGCTTTGATTGTTTGCATAAATTTATGTTAAGTCCTTAAAGCATCCCTGTAGGACTTATAGCAGGTGATGGATTCCAGCATGCCTGCTTGAGTGCTTTACTGAGCCAACAGCTCAGGAAGAAGTTACCCATGCTCAAATATTATCAGTGCTACTTTCCCTCTAAGCTTTTTATGACTTCAGGGAATTGAGTTATTCTGGGTTACTTGATAGTTTTTAGGGGTGGCAAGATGGAAAGCCAAAAGGTCTCTCTCAGGGAAAAGATGAAGATTACACTAAAATTTGCTATTCTTCTGTCTGCAGAGCTGCTACGGAAATCGAAAGAAGACCCGGAATCTGGAAGCCTATGTGGAATGGTTTAACAGGCTCAGTTACTTGGTTGCAACAGAAATCTGTATGGTGAGCTAGGGCTTTTTCTGCTAAAAGGTTTTGTTTAATCTGGTTGTCTAAAACTGTGAAGCCTTTTCAGGTTTGGTGCCCCTTCAGTGTGCCTTTTGATTTTTCATTCTCTCAGCTCTGTACCTTTTCACATGTGGATGAAGTCAGTGCAGAGCTGAAGAGGAACTAAGTTCTGTATTTTCAGCGTCATGCCTGTGCCTCAGCCTTGTTCATGTGGCACGGTGGTGATGTTATGCTGATTTAGCCCTTGGCACAGAAGTGCATCTGCCTGCCCTTCTCTCCTGTGAATGCCCCTTGTGAATGGAGGCGTCTTTTCTCTCCCCTGTGCTGCCCACCTTCTCTACTCTACTGTTCCTCATACTCTTCTTGGCAGAGCCTCTTTACTTGTTGTCCTTGCTCCCTACCTGCCTGGTATCTGGGTTGTCTTTGCTGTCCTGAGGGCTTTTGAACACAATAGTGTGGCTTCCTCTACATGTAAAGCTTAGTGTGAAGTTGTGGTACATGTGGAAAAGACTTTTAACAAGGATGGTGTTTCTTTTGGGGGTGGGTCAGAGTGCTGTGCTTCCTGCTGAGCGTAACACTCTGACGGCATCTTTTGCAGCCTGTGAAGAAGAAGCACAGAGCAAGAGTGATAGAATATTTCACTGATGTGGCACGGGAATGTTTTAACATTGGCAACTTTAACTCCTTAATGGCTATTATTTGTAAGTATGTGTCCTGAGATGTTTTGTCCCTGTTTGAATCTGGATAAAGGAAGCACAGTGCTTTATACAAAAGTCTCCTGCGTAGCATGCCTAGCAGTGTGAAGTTGGGAGTAGAAGCGGTGGACAATTGTTCAATGTTATTGTAGTGTTATGTGTGTAAGGAATGATTTACTGCTGTAGTGTACATTACAGAAAACCAAAGTTTTTATTGCAGCTGTTCGAAGTTCTGAATCCCCACTTTTTGAAACCAACTTTAGTGCTAAACTGGAACAGAAACTCTTAATGTAATATGGAAGACTGATGTCTACCATTGTTTGTGTTGCAGCATAAACGTCCTAGTGGTTTAAAAATTCCACATTGTTTTTATATCTGATAGGAAAATATTGGGAATATTTTTTTAAATTTGAAATGCAAAAACTTCATAAATATGTGTAATTTTCAATGAAATATGTAAGAGAGAGTGTTGAGAAAACTCATTTGCACTTTTCTACTGTATATTCATGTTTTATTAAAACCACATTAAATAATGTCATATCATTTTTTAGAGCTTTCATTCTGTAAGAGATGTTGATTTTTGTTTCCAAAGTTGTTTTTAATGTTGGAATTTCAAGAAAATGATGAGTCTGATTTCTGAGTAGCTCTGTGGAAAATATTTATTATTATTAATAGCTCCTTTGCTTTAGAAATACTTACTAGCCTTAGCTACTTGAAGTATTTTTTTTTTAAATACTCCAACAATTTCTCTGTCTCTTATCAAGCGGGCATGAACATGAGTCCTGTGTCTCGGTTAAAGAAAACCTGGGCAAAAGTGAAGACAGCCAAATTTGATATTCTTGAGGTAAGTTTGGCCAATATTTGGACATGGGGCTGTTAATAGCATTTTGCTTTTAACTGCTCTAACATGCAAGAATGCATGGCTTCATTATGATATGTTTAATTTAGTATGTTTGTGCTCTTGATGGAAATTCTAGAAGATGTAATAAGAATTGTTCAGCTGACTTGTGCTCTTTAGGTTTGGAAGAAGGAAATTGAAGCAGTGTGGGTTTTTTTGCCAAACCTACCTCCTAAGAATTATTTTTTTAAAAAAAAGTAGGCCACCTCTTGAAGGGAAGATGTATTTGAGAGGGATGGTGTGGATTGACCTAATGGAGTTCTGCCTTTTGAAAATCAAGTTGAGCTGTAAAGTGGCTGCCTTGCCCTTTCAGAGAAATTTGTCTTGAACTAATCGATTGCCACTTACCGTCAGGTAGCAGAAACCTTTGTCAAAGATCATGCAGGTGCAGCAGTGTATGAGTTTGTGGTTTACCCAATAGATTATCTACCAACAAGTTGTTATCCTGCTGTAAATGGAAATTGGTTAATTCAGGTTTCTTGTTAGTAAGATAAAGAAAATGTAATGTTTTGTACTTGGCGCAAGTATGAAATGTTTATTATCATGAGAATTAACTCGTGTTATGACAACAGATGAAAACTGGATGGCTGTAGCTGCCTCACACTTTCTTCCCCTACCTTTGGGTGTGAAATAGCCTTCCTTGTGTTAAGAGTGGCTGCACAGCTCAGGAAGTTGCTTTTAAAATTACAGCCTATTTCATTTAACATTATCGTGCAGGGTGGACTTTGCTAGTTAAGGATGTGCTTTGTGAGCGGTGCAGTCATCCTAGTCCTTGAGTTGCAGCAGTCAGTCTTGGAGCAGTGAGGTGGGGGCACTAACAGCTTTAGGTGTCTGATCTCACTTTGCCATTGCAAATGAATCAGCTCTGAGAAGCCTGCATACTAGGAAGTGCAGAATATTAGTGCCAAGACCCACTGTTGTCTTAGTTTCATGATGTTGGCTTTTGAATTAAAGCTGAGCTACCTTGTTTGTGGAGAGAGAAAGAAGGTCCATGAAGCCTGCCTTTGCTTTCCTGCCCCTTGACTTGTATTGGATCCCTTGCTGTGCTGAGTGAACATTTTTTAAAACAAGGTTCTCTTCTGATCGAATGAACAGATAAAGAGATACTGCAGTCCTCTAAAAGGCTGTATTTGTGGTGCTGTTCAGCAGACCTCTTGCTTTTTAAAATAGTTGCTGAAGTGAAAAAGAATTGTGTGCGGTGATGACACTGGCTCATTATTTACATTCTTTCATGCCTCGTAGCATCAGATGGACCCTTCTAGCAATTTTTATAATTACCGAACTGCTCTGCGTGGAGCCGCTCAAAGGTCCTTGACAGCTCATAGCAACAGAGAGAAGGTATGTTTACAAATGACTTGGCAGCGGGTAAAAATGAAGTGTGCTTGTTAAATTGCGTGGTAAGCTTTTGTCTTGGGATTCTGATTCTCATCAACGCTACCCCTGGTGGGCTTTTAAAAAGAATAAAAAGCCTCAAAACTTAATCCCTTTTTACTAGGAATGTCTAAATACTACCTGTAAGCTACCGAGAAAGTAAATGGAATATTTGAGGAAAACAGGTGGCTCAATGAAAATTACCATCTTAGGGCTGCCAGTTCAGTTTGGTGTTGACTGAAAGCTGCAAACATTAGGTGATTGCTTTGATTATTTAAATAAAATAAGTACATTGCCTCAGCTCATTTCTTTTTTGACAGAGAGCTTTATCTCACAAACCAGTAATACAGATAGAAAGGCTAAGGACTGAAATGAGGTTGCTACTAATTTGGCTAGATTCTGTTGATTTCCCTTCCTGTGTACAGTTTTAGATGAGCTTTAAATATACTCTGCATTTTTTTAGTGGAAATGGTGAGATGAATCAGGTGTTTGTGTAAGTTAAAATCCCCAGATTCAAGACTGGCTGTGAGCTATGCCTTAGTAGAGGTGGCATCTTTCTTTACTCTTTAAAATAAATTAGCTTTTGAGAAATAAACTGTATTTGGTCACA
>JAVJGI010000001.1:18525431-18537472 GCA_035590275.1 Ibycter americanus | reverse complement strand
ACATTAATGCAGAATCTCAGTTGTAATTCTTGTGGAAAGGAGCCAAATAGCTTCCTAGCTGCTCCCCACTTAGGAGGAGTTCCTCATCAACTGCTTTTAATATTAGGATTTCATACTGTGTTTAATAAACCTGATCTTGGTGCTCATAGAATAAACTACCAGGAAAGATGAAGCAAATCCATGTGGAGTCTACTGGTCTGTATTGTTTTTATATACGTGTAAATAAAAATGGGGATTATTTTTCTGAGTCCTAATGATCTGTTTACATATCATTCAAAGCACCAGAAGTTTGAATGTAAGATGCTTACTTCTTCTCAGAGAAAAGTGAGTTTTAAGACTTCAGAGAAAGAACTTAGAGGTATTGAAATGGTGCAGTGAAGTCTTCCATGGAAATAGTGATAAACGATATTTGTTTTATCCCCAGCTGCAACAAGGATGTGCAGCTGTGAAAATTTTCATAGGATGCAAATTAAAATACAGACATTTTAAGAATGTGAGAATGTTCCAGCATTCTCCAAAGAAAAATAGTTCGATTTGTTCAGTTGGCAGGAAATTCTTCATTTTGAGCCAGTCGGTGCCAAGGTTCAATTTCTTGCATGAGTTCAGGGAATGGTAGTTCGAAAGCCGTTTGTGCTGCTAGTCCCATATTTTCCATGCTGTGCTTTAACATGCATCTCCCCTCATCAAGCAAGTTCCAGTCAAGAGGAAAAGCTGCACTAAGAGATACCCTGCAGGAATTACATGTAAGAAGTAGGCACCTGTGAGCTCTTACCTTGTGGAATCTGCCAGGAAGAATGAGAAAGTGAAAACAAGAGGGACGTGACACAGAAATTAAATTAATTAGGCATATTGTTGTTCTAAACAGGCCTCATAGCCACAGTTGACAAGCAGTGGAGTGCCAACAGGTACTTTAATTGTGACCTTGAGGGAGCTATGTGCCAAGAAGGGTTCAAGGTAATGGAAGCAGGTTGGCACAAAGCTGGAAATAAAACTATAGGGATTAGCTTACCATCCAAGGGGGGACTTTCTTTGTAGAGAAACATCATGTATTTCAAAATGTAGTGAATGCAGAATTTTTATGTCATGAAGAGATCTTAGTCCTTGGTATTTTACTTACCTTTTATACCACTTGACTTCCTTTTATTTTTCTCTGTAGAGCATTATGTTTTGATTTCAGGACCAGACTGAGAATAATGTTGTTCTTTCCTTAGATCGTAATACCTTTCTTCAGCCTCTTGATCAAAGATATTTACTTCCTCAATGAGGGTTGTGCCAATCGTCTTCCAAATGGTCATGTCAATTTTGAAGTAAGTAGAGCACTGAATGGGGTATTGATACAGGGTCAGCCCCTTTAACAGAAAACTGAAGCAGATCATGGTTCAGCTTCCACTGGATTCTGGAAGAGCATAATTAGACTGGAATTTGCATGTGTCTGTTACTCCTCACAGGAGCTGGGAGGTAGTCAGGAAAAAGCAGTTTTATTGAAGATGGAATGTTTATAGAAACCCTTTTGATAGTCACAATTTTTTAGTGGGGAAAAAAGTAACAACTTTTTCCCAGTGCTCAAATTCATCTAAACATTTCAACGCTCAGGTTTATTATACTAAATGACAAAATCATTCAAATTACTATTTTTAGAGCTTGTTTTTGAATTCCATATGTAAAAGTTCATCTTGTCAAGATACATATGCAGTATTTTTGTACATGTAAGTACAGATTGTCTCTGAAGAGACGTGACAGAACAGCAGTGAAGGAGTTTTGAGTCCCTTGTCTTTCATTGTTCTTCTGCCTCCAATTTCACGCTTGTTATCTGACAGTGTGGATTACCCAATGATTTGTTTTCTGGTGCTTTCAGTTTTCAAGAAGCCTAGGTCACTTGCACAAAATTACAGTACGTTTCATTTGTAGTTATTGGCCTGAATTAGCCTGTTTCTAAAGCTAGACTATGTGACAATCTGGAACATCCTTTTACTCCAGGAATCCATGTGTATCTGAGGCATGTTAAACTTCAATTGAAAGAGTTTATTAATTAATGACATCAACACACCGCATGAGGAATGTTTATTTTTGGCATGAATTTCCAGCAAGAAAATTGAGCATTTAAGATTAACTAACTAAAATGGAATATCTGGATTTCAAAATTTCAGTATTAAGCATCTAGACACTTTTGATGTGAAAATTTCTAAATATTTCACTGCAAAACAAACAAGAATGAGCATCATTGAAGTGAAAAGTTGGGCATAAGGAGTGGTATCAGCTCCTTGACAACCAACTGAGTGCAGATCATGATCTACTATTTATATTCATAAATAACAATAATTTTGCCAGGGTGGAGGAGTGGGGAGTCATCCCAGTTTGAAACAGAAATGCAGAAGTTAGAAGCTGAGTTGTGAGTCAGATCACGTTCAATTCTAGCTTAAAAGCTAGAATTAAAAGCTGGGGAGAATCTAAGCCTTGGACTTAAAACCAAAATACTTCTCTTTCTTCTTCAGAAATGCTCAGGGTAAATAGTATTGTTCAATATATAGCACCTCTTCTGTTTTCTCTTCTATTCTGACAGAAATTTTGGGAATTGGCAAAACAAGTCAGTGAATTTATGACATGGAAGCAAGTGGAGTGTCCTTTTGAAAGGGATCGGAAGATTCTGCAGTACTTGCTCACTGTCCCAGTCTTCAGTGATGATGGTAAGGAGCTCTGGGCTTCCTGCACGTCTGGTGTCACTGGCTGCTGCATAGTTTCTCTCCATGTTAAGTTGTGGCTTCCTTACAGTAAAGAAGGACTTTGTCCTGAGGCATCTCTGTCGAGCAAGTAAAAAATGCTTTTCCCTTACAAATGAGAGAGAAAATAAGATTTTTCTTTTTATGTGCACGTGGTCTGCGAGAATTGACATTATCCTTTTCTCTGAATGGAATGAAAAAATTGATTGGATATGTGATCCCTACAAAATATCATCTGAAGTGTGTTTATGTGGACTTTCAGGATGCTTTACACTAAAGGGTGCTGCTTGAGAAAGAAAATGGGGACTTTGCTGGTTGCTTATAAAGCACCATGTCCCTGGGCTCAGTCTTTTCTTTTGGGTGTTTTCTTTCACTCTTGTGCTTTTGCATTTTTGCTAGTTGGTTTTTTCCCCTCAGGGTAGTCTTTGTTCTCGTTCACTGTTTGTTAGTATTGTCTGGATGTAATTATAAGCAATGCTGTACTTCCTAATGGGATTCTGGAGCCCTAATCTGAGAGATAGATAATACAAGCCTGCTTCATTTAACTTCAGTTCACTTTCCAGAGAGAGCAAATCTTAAAATGCCAGTAGGCCTAACATATTGTATTTGCTTCTGATTGCAGCACTTTACTTGGCTTCCTATGAGAGCGAAAGTCCTGAGAATCACATTGAAAAGGACAGATGGAAGACACTAAGGTTTGTGTCAAAGGTTACCCGCATCAATAAGTAAAGAGAATGGGAAACAGAGCAAGCATCAAACAGTTAAAACCAAATGGCACGCTACATGTTTCAACAGATGGGGCACAGCATTGGTGTAAATCCCCCCTCCAATCTGGGGCTCTTGGAAAAAAGAACAGTCAGTCTTTATCTTAAACCCTTTCAAGCCTTCAAGCCTTTTCTCCCTTAGGGGATGGGAATTAGAATAAGTAATTTTGTATCTTAATTTCTTGTGTTTGTCAGTGTAGGAAAAAATACTTTCTAAACTTCAAAGAAATCTCTGCTTCCTCATAAGTACTATACAGAGCACTCTGGTTTCTGAGCAGACATTTCTGCAGCTATTGCATCCCTTTATGCACCTAGCCTTTCAGACAGGGATGAGGTTTGCACAAAGATCACTCTGGGGCAAATGTGTTGATGAAACCAGGTAACAATTTAGAGTCCAGGCTAGGAAAAAAAAAGAAATAAAGCAAAATCCTATTTTTGGCTTTTCTTCTACTGCTAGTTGAACAGCCTCATCAACTCTTCCATTTTACTAATTGTGGAAGGATACATAAACCATTATGGGAGTGTTTTAGCTTGTGCTTTGCCTATCAACTTTTTTTATTTAAAAAAAAGTTGAATTCATGGCAGCAGACAAAACTAATCAGGTGCATAGATGAAGACACAGAATTAAGCAGGTACATGAATAGTCTCTGTTTTCACCCCTAAGCCATACCTTCACTTTAGTCTTAAAACAACTGATATCCCAAGGAACTCGCCATTAGTCAGGTGTTCTTGTAATTGTTGAAGGCAGCTGGTACAGTAACACCTAGAGGATCCCATGGATATAAAATCCCAACTCTTCTGATCCACTCTGCAGCACCACAGAGACAACCCTAACCACAGCCCTAAGGATTCCTCTCAGTCCATGTTGGTTTTTCCTGGCATATCACAAGGAGATGTAACAATTCCATCTGATTAATCGCAGTTATTTTGGGGAGAGGACAGAAAGGGAGAGTTACTTACATCAGTGCACAGACACTCTGCATTACACAGAGTCGCAAGATAGACAGTCAAAGACTCTGAGCTTGAAAATCTGTGATAACACAAACCTCAGTTTCACAGAATCCTTATCTGAGGCCCTCTGAAGCTGTCTGAGAAGATTTACATCATTCTAGTGACTGTCTTTACTTATTTACAATTTCCCTCTTCCTTTCAGGTCAGCACTTCTGGGCAGAGTCTAGTGCACAAGATGGCTGCTGTTTCTGCTGTTGCTACGTTATGTGGATTACCAGGGGGCATGGCTTGGTTTGTTTTTCTGTACACTGAGTGGCATTCAAAGTGATGAAAAATGTGCAGTCAGTTGCGATATTGTGTCAGCAACGATGAAACAAGTTAACTCAAGAACAAACAGGCAGCTTCTCACATCTGACAGATGAGATAAAATCACAGCCGACTTGGCTGTGATTCAGGCTTAAGTATTGATTGAGGACAGCACTGACAGAATCCTTTGAAGAGCTCTATGCCGCCTATGAATCATTTCACACCTGGATGGAATATTTTTCTCCATCCTTTTGCTGCAGCTTGCTGCTACAAAGACACCGTAGAGTTGGTAGTAGATTACGGAGAGGAAGAAATCAACCGTTTCTTTCAGTGAAACCCAAGTCTACGTTGAAGAACTGCCATTCCTAATAAGCTGAAGATACCCAGGAACTTTGCCTGATCAGGATTGCTGAAGAAGGGAAAGGACTGAACACAACGAATTGGCTGCTGGGAAGAGTTTCTCCCCACCACTGTAATGGTGGCTGCTTTTTTTTTTCTTTTTCCATTATGTTTTTGAGTTGGCTGCTGGTAGGCAAACTCATTATTATTCTAAGTTATTTAAAAAATAAAAAGTAATAAAAATCAAGGTTGTGGTAGAAAACACCTGCTACAAAAATATAGTAGCTGTGTAGCTTGGACTATTTTACAACTTCTAGGGAGGTTTTTTCTTTGTTTCAGTTGTTTACAACTAACCACTACATACTACAGATATCCTTATTTTTACTATACAGTTTTGTTACTCTAATTTTCCATACTTGACCTTCTTGTATTAGGTTGAACATGCTGACTTTTCTAGAGTAGTCTTGGAGAAATTGGTGTACAAACTGTGTTGAAGTACAGAAGTATGTTTTTATTAAGTCATTTTTATAATTGCTTTTCTTGAAAGGATAACAGTGAAGAACACAATCCACTTTGAAAGAGAAAGATGCCAAAAAAAAAAAAAGATGATGCTTCTTCTCTACTACAGCTGTGAACAAAACAGTATCCCTGTGTGTTTGCTTTATGGATTATGTTTATGACTGTGAAGTAGTTCACTGTGTTACACACCTAATAGGTTTGTAGTAGCTCTGAATACTTAGTCTATTTACCCTAGGAAGAGCCCAAGGGGGTGCGGGGGTGGGGTGAAGAAACTGTAGCTGTAGATCACCCTGGATGCAAAATCACAAAGCAAAAGCACATACTTGGCAAAAAAGACATTTGCAATTATCCTGCCACTGTTATTTAAAAAAAGAAAAGAAATAAGAATAAATATATCTATTTGTTGCACTGTTTTTTATGTTCTGTCCGTGCCTTTTCAGGCAAGTATTTAATCTTTGAAGTCTGTAAGAACATGCTGAAGTAGCTTTTGTTAACAGGCATACTGTCCTTTACTACAGCTTGTTTGCTGATACAAGGTACTGGAAGTCACTGAGTTACATGTTCCATGAGCACCAGCACCAGGGCCTCAAGCCCTGATGGTAAAGGAGGATTCCTCTCTTCCTCTCCCATTCACTGAGTTAGGGTGAAGGAGAAAGAAGAGGCTAACTCTTTGAAAAGTGGAGACTGCTTCCGCAGTTCACAGACTTGCCTCCCAGCTTTCAGGTGAGGTCATTCCCATCTTCCCCTCTATGTCCTTTCCTCATTGTTGAGGCCTATAGGCCTCCTCTTAGTTTCTGTAAGAAGCTGGGGAAGATCGTATATACCTCTTCGTTGCGGTTTAACCCCAGCCAGCAGGTAAGTATCATGCAGCTGCTCACTCACTCCCCTTTATCAACATTATTCTCACACCAAATCCAAAACACAGCATTGCACCAGCTACTAAGAAGAAAATTAACTCTATCCCAGCTGAAACCAGGACATTCTTCCACATCTTCTGGAAGTAGGATGATATAAGGTACATAAATGAGCTTCCATGATGCAATATTTGCTCTTCTCATTAACCTACTTTTTTTACATTTTTAGTTCTAGGGAAAGCCAGAGCATTGAACAAAGGGTTAACTTACCTGTAAAAACAACCTCTCTGTCCCTCCTCCACCATTACACAGTTTGACTACTAGCTTGGTTGAGAAATGGGTTTGTTATTGATGCAATTGAAATGAAGCCTTTGTAATTAGAAGGAAAAATAGCATTACACAGCCTCTGTCCAGAGTGCAGGCTCTGTGTGTTGGCTTGTGGGCCAGCTTCTTGTCAAGAAAAGGCAGTGCATACCGGAGTGATTGGTATGGAGGAGGAGGCAGGGGCTGCCTTGGCACAGAAGCTGGGCAGCAGGTGCAGGAGCCCATGACTGGTGCTTGAAAGGGAAATGCAAATTCCCTAGCCCCCGGCAAGCCAGAGGCTATTGCTGTAGGCATTAATGAACTCAGTGTTTGATGTTAGAGCTGTATGAGTCTCATCGTGCACTGTACCCTCTGCTGCATCATTTGGTGCAGCCACAGCGCTGAGCTTTAATTTTGAACATCCTGAGCTACTGTCAGGCTGTTGATCCATTGGCTTGGGAACAGCCATTCACACCTGTCTGTAGGAAATGAGAGAGAAAATGACTGACTGTTCTATCACTAACCAGCTCCTAAAGGAAACATCACAAATTCTCTGAAATGAGGAGTTACAAGAACTCATTAACTCTACCAGTTGAGTGTTCAGCCAGGACTGCAAATCTCGGCTCAGTGCTGACAGATGCTCAGTGCTTAATGGGGGCAGAAGCAACACTGAAGTGTCCTGTATAAATGGCTCAAACATTACTTATTTCTTTATGGTGCTCTTTCTTCTTGTAGTGCAGAGACAAAAACTATAGGTCTTACGGACCCATATGAACCAACTTGTTCAAAAGAGTCTAGATGCCTGGCTAAGCTCACAAGAACAATACCTGTCCTTACCGTCCAAATACTTGCCTTTTCTCCTACTTGGATACAGCTTCATGGCATCATCATGAAAATGTGAATAGTCAGTTGCATGCAATAATGTGCAAAAGCCTATTTACAACTGTCATCTCTAAAAGAGCAAGCAAGAACCTATACCTCCGTGTGGGTTTTGAGGGTTCGGGGGGGGTTTTCAGCCTTCCTAGACAGCCTGTTCTTGATGGAGCTGAAACTGGTACTTGATCTAGCACTAAAAAGAACTTTTTTGGATAATAGGCAAAATGTCATTCATTTTCCAAGATTTCCATTCTTCTGGGGAATTTTCCCTGTCACTTTGGGTGGATTTCCCGGTACTAGTTGTGTGCAGCAGGACCCCTTGTGGGCTTACTGCAGTATTTCTGCTTGGAAAAGTACTTTGGTAGTGCACGTGTCTGTTTTTTCTCTCAGCCCCTCTCTGCCTCTGCTTAGTCATGGTGAGCAGATTTTCCCCACATAAAGGGAGAGGCTAATCCCTAGAGATGCATTCCCTCAAAGCTGCATCTGTCCTGCTGCTGTCAGTCAGATCCAGATAGCCTGCTTCTACCAAGCCACTGTTTCCTAACCTGTGCTTTATGGTCATGGGGTCCTGTGTCATCAGCTGGTTTTTAGCTTGAGAACACGGCTGGTAAGGATTTTCAAGGGAACTAGTCCGTTTACAAGGTTACTGTTGTTAGGCATCTGCTAAGCTGATGCTTCACACTCAAAATTGATTGAAGTTCAGTGTGTTTAGAAGTGAGTTTAGTGCCAAAAAGTGTATAATTTGATACCAACAGATACTTTGCCATTATTCCACTGTGCTGCATTAAGTTGTTCTGGAATGTTTTTTTCCTTCTCCTTTATTAGAAAATTTTAGCTATAGTATGACCCAGAAGGATGTCTCATTATAAGCCCAAGTAAATATACTGTCCTTCTTTCATGGCTGTTACTTTTCAGGAAGAAAAATGTAAAAGATAATGTGAATAAAGCAGCTGTTTTTTCATCAGTTATTTATGTAGCCAAAGCAATCTAAGTGCCAATGAGCCAATGACACTGTGGGGCAGGATCTTCTTCTTTCTGTTAGTGCTTTTCTCCCCTGGCCTGTGAAATCCAGAGGTTGGAAGGGGAAGCAGTTCTTAGGTAGACTTCTAGCTGCAGTGGAAAGCAGCATCTGGAGCCAGTCTATTCCAGAGAGTGACAAACAAAACAAACATCTGTCTTGGTGTTACAGCAGGATCCTCTGTAAGCCCCAAAGCTGGGTCTTGTGGTCAAAAGGTGAAATAGCTTTCTTTAGAAAGAACCTGTAAGCCATAAACGAGTCCAAGGAGCATTAATAAATAGGGGTGGGGAAGAGTCCCTTGGCCTTTCAACTGCTTTTCTTTATTGTCCGATAACTCCATAGCATTTACATTTGGGATGCCTCACTGCTTTTTAAAGGTGTTTTTCCTGGGAGAAAACTGTATATAGAAAACCATCACAAAGAGCTGTGGTTGAAAGTTCAATGCTGGTGATTCAGAATGGAGCAAATGATGTGGGCAAAGAAGTTCAAAGCAGCTCATCTTGTTGTCAGACAGATCGACCTCCTTTGTACAAGCAATCCATCTATTGATAATGCTGCCTCTAACAGAAGTATGTTTTGAAGCTACAGTGGGAGGCATTAAAGCAACCACCTCAATGCTTTGTTTTCTATTTAACCACAGAGGTACTAACACATTCAGACAGCCAACGTTCCCAGGCAGAGCCTTTTTTTTTTTTTTTTTCTCTCTTTGTGTGTGCGACTGTGGTAGAGGGTTTACTATTACTCTAGTAATAGAGAAACACACTAACATTTTCTCTGCTGTGTCTTTCAGAACTGGGCCATCTTCCACATTTCTAATCTTGCCAATCTACTCAAAATTGGAAGCATGGAAACAAGACAGAATACATGTGAAAAACTATGCTTCTTGCTGATTTTAACATATACAGGAGGACTGTTTTTACTAGAGGCTGGTAGAAAGTCAGAAATAATTAGGGCTGGGAGCAAGTCAGTCATTTCAGAAGGAGTTACATTTTCCTTAGACCACCTCTTCTCCGGACAGTTCAGACAGTTGCATTTCGGCTTTTCCGTAAGAGAAGTTAGAGGACGATCTGGGGAGTAATAGGAAAGAGGATCTGACAGGAAATGAATTGGCATCCCTTTCCTGAGACATCGCCTAATTGTGGCCAGTGGTATTGAATAGAGAGAGAACTGCAAGCAAGCAAAGTTTAGGTTACAATAGTTTGTTTGACATGCATATGTTGAACTTCAGCTTTGCTGGCAAAGAAGCTTCCAATCAGAAATACCATAGCAACTGTCTTATAAAGGGAGTCAGAGATACGCTATATCTGCTAAGCCGGGTAATACTGATCTTTTGCTTAAAAAGAAATACTGTGAAATTCCAACAAGAGTAACCTAATAATATGACAGCAGAAGTTGGAATAAATTCAGAGCAACTAGTAAGGAATATACTTACCAGTGTGGTTAGGTGATAGTTTAGAAAACTAGCATGCAAAACACGACAGAAAAAAAAGTGTGTTTACTGGGGTTCATACATCATGATGTTTCTTGCTACTGCTGCGGCCAGGGTAACAATCTACTCTGATGCTCACAATGGAGAATGTTAGCATTTCCCCTTAATTTCTGTTTGAGCAAGTGTATTACTTTTTTCATACTCATTTCTGTATGGCAGTTCAGAATCAGGCCTTGAGGAAATAGCAGGTGGTGTTCCTTGATCCCTGTGTAAGCCCAGCCAACTGGATAATCAACAGAACTATATTCAGAGGCTGTTTGCCCCCCATAAAAAAGTGCTTACAGCGTTACATATTGTCAAGCAACATCACAGAGAACAGATCTCATTTGAAGACCCACCTTGAATTCTGAGGGCTGAGCATTAAGGACATCGGATCTGCGAATCTTTGTTTCAACAGGTTTACAGTGAAAACTTGAAACTGCAACATGTTGAGCTGTTTTCACAAAAGACTGTAATGAAAGTATATTCTGGCACAATATTCACAGGGTATGTCATTATTAGATTAGGTTTCGAGGAAAAAGAAAGGTAAATATATGAGAACAGTGCATCACAGGGATAATTTTTTGACAAAATTTTCCTTACAGTCCATCAAAATAAAATATTTTCATCCCAGAGGTTGCTTTTATAATACAGAGTTATAGGACACAGTACATCTTCTCTTGGTGTGCTATTTAATACTTGTTGAACAGTTGGTGACCTTCTTTAGAAGCAAAGCATGCTTTCACCTGTTTATATTTCTGTCTATACAAAATTTCCATTTATATAATGGAAGCATATTTCATTGGATTATTTAAATGCTGCTTTTCTTCACAAAGAATAAAACTATTTCCTTTTTATTAACTGCCTTGCAAAATAATACTGGTTGCATAATGTCCTGGGAAGAGTAGCAGTTGTATATTTAACTGGTTTTCAGTAATTATTTGTGACTATGTTGCCTAGTAATTAATTAGTATATCAGGGACTTGCCTTCTTTTAAACAGCTGCTTGGCATCAGAGACCAAGAGATAGAAAACTAAACAAGGGGAGATGGACTATTTCAGGCACAATTCTCACTGGGAGCCTGGGACCTTGTCGGTAGGGGAGAAAGCCAAGTAACTGATGACAAAAATGGTGTGCTCTGCATAACCTGGCAAAATAGTTTTAAATTGCTTTGGCAGCTGGGTTGCTTGGAGGTCTGAACAGTTAACAGTGAAGGAAAGAAAGGAAGCGTTGCATTTCAGTTAGCTTCAGCATGACCAAGAGCATTTTCTCAGTGCAGTGTTAACACAGTTGTTTTGTTTACGTGCCTTATTTTTAGTCTACTTATGCATTTGTTGCAGGAGCCCTCTTCCTACAGGGATGATGCAGAGGAGGGTGAGTATTTCTCACTCCCAGCTGAGGAAAGGTCACTGCCTCTGCAGGCGTGACTGGCTGTTCCCCGCGGCTCTTACTTCAGCGCCCCTCTCCCTGTAGGCCCATTTCACTCCGAGGACTTTGCTGTTTTCAGCTGTTGCCCTTCAAGCTGTGGATGGGGAAGAAACACTGCAGTCAGGCGAAGGGTGCCCTCTTGTTTATAAATGAAACAAATCCAGAGGTAGGGGTGGGAGGGGGTGAGGAAATAAGACTGAAGGCCTACGGGAAGAAATGTGTTTCGAGCGTGCCCATACCCAGCAGCCAACAACTGCTTTATTCACGTATTCTTTAACTTCTGCTGACATGTTTTAACGTATCCCATACCGCACCTCATTTCAGTGGAGGGGTACGGGACCGATGTGCCACGGGACGAGTTTCTGGGTGTTTTCCATAGGACAGGGATGTCCTTAGCCGGGTACGGGCAGGGTACGGGTGAGGCGCTCGCTGAGGAAACGCAGCTTCTCCTCCCGGGGTGGCCAGAAGCGGCGCGACCCCCGCGGCGCGAGGTGGGCG
>JAVJGI010000001.1:18514704-18525292 GCA_035590275.1 Ibycter americanus | reverse complement strand
CGTGAGGCGGCCCCTGGCGTGAGGGAGCCCTGTTATGTGAGGCGGCCCCTGGCGTGAGGGAGCCCCATTACCTGAGGCGGCCCCATTATGTGAGGGAACCCCGTTACGTGAGGTGGCCCCGCGGTGTGAGGGAGCCGCATTACGTGAGGCGGCCCCTGGCGTGAGGGAGCCCCTGGTGTGAGGGAGCCCCTGGCGTGAGGCGGCCCCGCGGTGTGAGGGAGCCCCATTACGTGAGGCGGCCCCTGGCGTGAGGAGCCCCGCGGTGTGAGGGAGCCGCATTACGTGAGGCGGCCCCTGGCGTGAGGAGCCCCGCGGTGTGAGGGAGCCGCGTTACGTGAGGCGGCCCCGCAGCTCATGTAAAGAATAACGGTGAATGGAAGGGCATCGTTTGGTTCCCGTGGAGGGTGATGGGGAGTGGTTGGGAGAACAGGCTGGTTTCAGAATTGCGGAATGTGGAGCCGTGTCAAATGCCCAGATAGATCCAAATCCAGAGGGATTTGTTCAACTTCATTATGTTTTGGAGAAAAGAAGGGAAAATATGGGAGTTCTCTTGAGATCCTCCTGAGTTTCTAGGAGCTAAGCACAAGGTGGATTTGAGACAACGCATGTCCCTTGCATGCTCAGATGCTGTATTCCTTATGTAGATGTACAACTCTGAGCATACTCCTTTAAAGAGCTGCCAGTTCATCTCTATGGAGATAGGTCTAAAAGTTGTGTTCCTCTTTGGGAAATAGCTCACCTGTCATAAAGATTTCCTAAGGTTAATAATCTCAGTCAACATGCTCAGATTAGGCTTTCTACAAGTAACCCATGTAGGACTTTGTTCTAGTTCTGGTATTTTATTCCCAATATTACTGTATTTACTCATGCATGAGACTCTCTCTTCTTAGAAGAACTGGAGGTATCAGGAAAATTAATTTTCAATTTGAACCCAACTGAATGTGGGGTAGATGATACCAATGGAAAATACGAAACATGAGCAGAATGAGAAAGGTTCAGAAACTTTTAGTGAATTAAAAAGCAGGACAGATATCTTCTGGGGCATGAGTGCACCAGGTGGAAGCCTTTGTGCCTTCCAGAGTTGATGTAGCTTCTGTTTTCCTTATTAAATAGACAGCGTCACATTTTTGCCTTATATTGTCTACTCTGTTACTTCTGACTGCAGACTAGATTGGAGTTACTAAGAACACTGGAGAGCAAGTAGCTTATCTGAATCTGAATACGGTAAAACATGATTCAATAATAAAAGCCAAATTTTCTTGAGCCCAGAGTAGCATACTGCTGTAATTAACAGACAGGTGTGTCATTACTGTGTGAAAGTCCAGTGAAGTCAGACTACAGCTGTAAGAAAATTCAGTTTCTGTGGACATGTTCTGTCCTGTAAATGTGTATGGTGAAAAGGAGAGAGGCAGCAACAATACTTAGGAGCAGTTTGTGAAAAATGTACTTTCGTCTGGTTTTCTACCTTGATTCTGAAATAGAACTCAAATTATCCATCATCTCTGTACCTCACCCAAATGATCAAAACTGTCATTGTGTTGAAGGGCCCGCTTATTTTTGTCTGCAGCATTAATTAACAAAATACAGTTATGTTCCAGGAAAGGGGATTCTGAAGAGGCCTCTGTGGAAGGAGCTATGGTGTAGCTGCAGGTTCAGAATTCATACCTTGATTTGCACGGGTCTTAAACCCAAACCAAACCACCTTAGGTTGTTTATAAATAATCATCAGGTACAGCAATGTCCCCAAAGTTCTCTAAATTAAAAATAATTGCAACAGGTACATTTAAACAACAGATCTACAGTGAGCTTCTGGAGCAGCAAAGGTGGTGTGCACAGGTGTGAGATATCTGCAGCCAATCTTCTCCTCCCAGAAGTACATTGAAAGTGGTCTTTGCCTTTCCCTCTGTATAGCAGTGCCTACACAGAAATACAGGCAGAACGTGAGTTTCTCTGCTTACTGAAGTTAAGGGCAAAACTCTCCAATGGACTTCAACAGTGAGAGACCAGAGGCTGATGTGGAAGCATATTGGGAGAGGGTTGACTGTTTCAGCAAAGGGCTACGCGCAACTGATACCACAGCTTCTTCCCTCACCAGTAGCTGTTACTATTTCCCAGGGTGGATTTTTGTTCACTGTGACAAGTAATCTAGGTAGCAGTAACTGAAATCAGTTTGGGTTTAATGTTCAGTCTCAAAGGATGATCTGTTGTGACATTGGCACAGTAAGTTTGAATGAAAAAGAGAAGTTGTATCTAGGAAAAGGTTAGAGCTGAAACACAAAAGATTGTGCAAAAATATTAGGTGTTAATCCAGCCTCATTGGTTTTTTTGATATTCAGATATTTTAGCATTGATGCTGTATATCAGGAACATGGGGAGAGGGGCAAAGTATAAAAAAAAATTATTTTTACGACCAGTAAGACCCATTCAGAGCACAGATCTGGGCCAAGTGTAGAATGTAGAGCTCTTTGCAAAATGCAGCTATGAAGTACTTAGTGCCCTGTGCTGCTTTTCAAACAAGGTGAAGCCGAGAGCACCATTGAATTATCCTGCATTTGCTAAACAGAGTGTGGCTGTAAAACAAAGCAAAACCAAGAAAAGCAGCCAGCTCTGGTGAAAATCTACTTCTGCATTTTTTTCAGATTACAGTTTGTTTTCTTATGCATCCATATGAGTGACATAATTTGCTGTTGTTTCTAAGCCAGTTCTGCCATTGCAAATTTACTGTTTGCCCATTGCTTGTGAGTTTTGCTGCACAGCTGCACTATGGATCATGTGTGACATGGGTATGGTGGAGTAAGCAAGTCAGGAAAGCTGATTTGTCCCTCAGGTTTGAGGGGCATCTCTGCATGATGCTGGCACTGTTGTGCTGTTTCTAAAGAAAATAAGAGTTTTATCTTACAGAGTTTTCCAGATATCTGCTTCTGTTACAGGAAGCAAAGTAAGTTAGTATCTCTCACCAGCAAGCTCTCCAGCTTGCTTCTTTTGAGAATTCCCATGAGAGTCTGTTTTCATTACAAAGGTTGGAACTGAAACCAATTGTTTCTTTAGCAGGGAACGGCATTTTGCGGAGATGGTTTCATATGCAGTCATGCAGGGCATTTTCTGTGGTGCTTTCCATGGGCTGCTCAAACTCTTTCTTTAAGTAAGATGTTGGACAATGATAGCCCCTGCAGATGAGACATATCCGGATTCGTTGTCACAGTGCTAAGGCAGTTGTCCTCTGATAAAGCAGCTCTAAAAATATTTCTTAAGGAGGTAGCTCATGTTAAGTATCACAGAAAAAGCCTGCTTGGGAGTAGCCTTCCTGCAGAAGCAGCGAGTAATTGACATCTCGATTGGTGATTTAATGGGTTTTGCTTGGAGCACTCAAGAGCTGCTCTCTGTTGATCCAGTCTTCCTGAGTATTTCCCTAGAATTAAGAATATTATAATAACCTGTCTTTGGGTTTTCTTTCTGACTGTTATCTGCATTCCCCCCACCTGCCTCCTTTTTAATAGGCAAAGTATATGTCTGTGTGTTGCCTGTAGAGCAGAGGAACCTCCTTGTTCCTCCTCCTTGTCAGATCATTCACTGGATGTGACCCAATTTGCCTGGTGCAATGGGAATCCCAAGCAACAGGTTGTTGCAGAGCCTAGAGGTGCCTGTGGCCAAGGATGCGATAGACATGGTAACACTGCAGGAGGGACAAATACCATCCTCCCTCATTTCTCATTTAGAAAGAAATGAAGCCTGTACTGAAAAACATAAAATGTATCCAAGAAGAAGAAGAGGTAGGGCACTGCAGGCAGATGGAGGTGGTCCTCCAGGAGGGTCACACGCATTGTCTGGAAATGCTGCCTGCTGCCAGCTCCTCCTGGCTGTCAGAGGGAGGAGTAAAATGCAGTTGTCTGCGCCAGGCTGGACTGACTGAAACCATTCTTTGCAATATGGAGCCTTTATGATGCTGACATTGCTTGGGGGTGTGTTGCTTGCTCTGCAGATCAAGTCCCAAACTGAAACAGCCTCCTCTCTGGCTCTGGGAACATTTGCATTTGCAGAAGCAACATGCAGTCCGCTGGGTAAACAGCCTGCCCTTTCCTCTAAATACCCAGGAGCAGCAGGTCCCTGAGGCTTGAGAAGGGGATGAACTGAGTGGCAAGGTAGAAGGGGGGAAAAAAACGAAAATAGATCTTTGCTGCAAGTCAGAGGTTTGTTTTCACTAGGCCAAGGGGTAAGAAAAAATCCCTTGTTCAGCTGCCATCACCGGCTCGACCACCAGATGTCCGCGCTGAACAGAAAACTGAAATGCAGCCCGGAGGACAGCTGGCAAAGGGAAAAGAGACCAAAGCGGCCGAGCGGGGAAGTGCAAAGGAACCTGGAAGGGCTTATTGCCCGGCCTGGACACACTTGAGACAGGATGAACCTCAGGACTGTCTTGTCGAGCTTTCGTTTCACAGTCCAGGACTATATTCCCACCACTGGCGATGATGAACTGAGATTGATCTCTTTGGAGAGTGGGAGGAAAAAGGGAGGTTCCTTCGGTTCCAGTTGGTGTAGGATGTGGTGGTGGGATGTGTTTGGCATCAGTGTTAGGGAAGCACTGCTGTGGTTGTTTAACCTGGCTGCTCAGAGGTGGGTGCCTGTCTCATCTGGTTACATTGGCAGAGTGCAGAGGAGAGGGGTGCCCTGGAGACGCTCAAGTTCTGTGGTGGGATAGGAACCCACTCAGGACCTGGACTGACACAGCCCTGCCAAGTCCACACAGCAAATGTGGCCTGTGCAGTTCCAGCAGTGTGGTGCCCAGGCTGGGCTGCAGCTGGTGCAAGTGTCTTGGTACTGTGCTCCCCTGCTCTTCTAGTTCTGGAGTTAACCTCCACCTCAGAGCTTTTGTGCGTGCACACGCGCACACACACACACACATATGTGTTTATTTTAATTACAATTTTAAATACTCTTCCATCTATAGTGTTGTGAGAAATGCTGTCAGGTGCGATGAATTAAAGAAGGAGGCAATTCCCTCACACTTTGTAACTTAGAAATTTCCATTTATAATGTGTTTTTTCTGTTTGTGCTGTCTCTGCTTATGTGACCTCCTGTAGGACACAGGTAGCTGGCTGTATCCCCGTGGGTCAAACATGACACTTTTAGCTTATATTCATTTCACTTTTTACTGTTTTTTCTTTTCTTTTAGGCTAACAGAAGGCTGCCACACCACAGAGGAAGAAAAACCATTCATGGTTGTACGCAAGAGTCAGTTCTGCTAGATCAAAGGAAATGAGCTGGGCAGCAGTGAAGAAACCCGACATGGTGTCGTGGTTTAATCCCAGCCAGTAACTAAGTACCACGCAGCCGCTCACTCACTCTCCCAACCCCAGAGGGAGGGGGAGGAGAATCAGGAGGGAATATAAAACTTGAGGGCTGAGATAAGAACAATTTAATAATTTTAAAATAAAATCAAAAAAGGGGGAAAACTATGATAGTAATAATAACTATAATATTTATAATGAAAAGGAGGGAGAAGGGAAGATGAATAGAATCCAAAGGGAAGGGAGAAAAGAAAACAAGTGATGTGCAATATAATTGCTCACCACCTGCTGACCAATGCGCAGCCAGTCCCCAACCAGCGATCAGCAGGCCCTGGCCAACTCCTCCTGGTTTATATACTGAGCATGACATTCTGTGGCATAGAATACCCCTTTGGCTAGTTCAGGTCCGCTGTCCTGGTTGTGTCCCCTCCCAATTTCTTGTGCCTCTTCAGCCTTCCTGCTGGCAAGGCCTGAGAAACTGAAAATCCTTGACTTAGTATAAACATTACTTAGCAACAACTAAAAATGTCTCTTAACATTATTCTCACACCAAATCCAAAACACAGCACTGCACCAGCTACTAAGAAGAAAATTAACTCTATCCCAGCTGAAACCAGGACACATGGTGAGTACACAATCATATAAAGAAGCCATAGAAGGAACTATAAACATAATTAAAGACAGAAAAACGTGTGCCTGCACAACACAGATTTGTGATCTTATAGTCTGAGGAAATTCTGCAATCTCTCTAAATTCTGCTGGCCTTTTTTTCAGATGTAGTAGTTATATTCCTTGTGAGCCAGAACTTCTGGCTTCTCTATACCTCTGTCTCACTCACAGACATCTCAAATGTTCCTTTGTTATGTGCAAGACCTACCTCCGGTTCTTGCTCCCCTTTCTTTTGATCCCTATAGTTACATTTTATCTTTCCATGCTGTCTTATTAGGCTTGGGATTTTTTTTCTTTAAAGTGCTGTCCTGCAGTACTCTGGTCGCATTAACCACATAAGGGCTCCAAAGACATGGGAAAATGAAGAACCACCCCACTACAGAAGATCAGATTCAAGACCATCTAAGGAACCTGAAGGTGCATAAGTCCATGGGGCCTGATAAGATGCATCCACGGAGTGGCCAATGAAGTGGCTAGGCCACTATCCATCATATTTGAGAAGTCATGGCAGTCCAGTGAAGTTCCCATGGACTGGAAAAGGGGAAATGTAACCCCTGTTTTTAAAAAGTGAAATAAGGAAGGCCCAGGACCTACAGGCTGATCAGTCTCACTGTAGTGCCCGTCAAGATCATGGAGCAGATCCTCCTGAAAACTATGTTAAGGCACATGGAAAATAAGGTGATTGGTGACCGCCAACATGGCTTCACTAAGGGCAAATTGTGCCTGACAAATTTGGTGGCCTTCTATGACAGGGTTACAGCATTGACAGATGAGGGAAGAGTGACTGATGTCATCTACCTGGACTTGTGCAAAGCTTTTGATACTGTCCCACACAACATCCTTGTCTCTAAACTGGAGAGACGTGGATTTGATGAGTGAACTGCTCAATGGATAAGGAATTGACTGGATGGTTGCATTCAAAGAGTTGTGGTCAATGTCTTAACGTCCAAGTGGAGACCAGCGACAAGTGGCGTTCCTCAGAGGTCCATACTGGGACCAGTGTTGTTGAACATCTTAGTCAGTGACATGAACAGTGGGACTGAGTGCACTCTCAGGAAGTTTGCTGATGACACCAAGCTGAGTGGTATAGTTGTCATGCTAGAGGGATGCCGTCCAAAGGGACCTTGATAAGCTTGAGAGGTGGGCCTGTGTGAACCTCATGAAGTTCAACAAGGCCAAGTGCAAGGTCCTACATGTGGGTTGGGATAATGCCCAGTATCAATGGAAGCTGGGCAGAGAATGGATTGAGAGGAGCCCTGAGAAGGACTTGAGGGCGCTGGTAACCAAAAAACTCAACATGGCCTGACAATATGCACTTGCAGCCCAGAAAGCCAACCGTATCCTGCACTGCATCAAGCATGGGCAACGGGTCAAAGGAGGTGATTCTCCGCCTTTACTCTGCTCTCGTGAGACTCCACCTGGAGTACTGCGTTCAGCTCTGAAGTCCTCAGTACAGGAAAGATGTGAACCTGTTGGAATGAGCCCGGAGGAGGGCCACAAAGATGATCAGAGAGCTGGAGCACCTCTCCTATGAAGGCAGGCTCAGGGAGTTGAGGTTGTTCAGCCTGGAGAAGAGAAGGCTCCAGGTGGATCTTATAGCAGCCTTCCAGTACCTAAAGGGGGCCTACAAGAAAGCTGGAGAGGGACTTTTTACAAGGACAGGTAGCGACAGGATAAGGGATAATGGTTTTAAACTACAAGAGGGTAGATTTAGGTTAGATACTAAGGAGAAATTCTTCACCATGAGGGTGGTGAGGCACTGGAACAGGCTGCCCAGAGAAGCTGTGGATGCCCCATCCCTGGAAGCGTTCAAGGCTAGGCTGAATGGGGCTTTGAGCAACCTGGTCTAGTGGAAGGTGCCCCTGTCCATGGCAGGGGGGTTGGAACTAGATGATCTTGAAGATCCCTTCCAACACAAACCACTCAATGATTCTGTGATATACCTGAGGGGGTAGCAGCTGACTTTGGGCTGGTGCTCAATGTGCCATGAAGATGGGCAAGGAGCAGTTCAGGAATTTGGTGCTGGCTCTCAGTGTAATGAAAAAAGGAGAAGAGCCAGCAAAGGTGGCAAAATGAATCTGTGTCAGATGGAACTTTGTTGGTGTTCACTTCTTTCGTGGATCTTGCACTGCCCCAGCTTGCAGTACTCATCTTACGTCAGTCAAACTGAGAGTGGTGGAACCTGAGGGTTTGGGGCAAGAGTTTTCCATGCAGAAATCCTATCAAACTGCTGCCAGATGTTCCTTTGCTGTGCTTTCATTTCCAAGGGCTCTCTTATTGTTGGCTAGAGGAAGTTATGGCCAAGTAGAAGGTAGCCTGATGAGCAAACGGACACTGAATGAGGCAGTGTTTGAATGCTTATTTATTATTTAGGGAAAAGATGGCAAATATCTGTTATTTCATGTAATCAAATGACTGATTTCTGTTTGGGAAGTAAGAAGCAATGCCATTTCTCTTGTACAGTCCCTCTTTTGTATGCCATAAACTTTATTACCATATCTGTAGAAAGAGACTGCTCAAGATGCGCTAGCGTCATTCAGTCTCTTGATTAATTATAGAGACAGGTGGTAAAATGTGGTGGACTTTGCCCAGTGATCTTTTTAGGGGGATGAGAAGCTGCCTTTCCTACCAGGCAAGTGAGAAGGATTTTTCTGGCAAATGGTGACAGAAAAGCAGGATCTCTCTCGGTACTTGCTGTGCTCTGAACAACTGCTGCCATGAGCCCAGCCTCAAGCCAGGACTGCAGCGCCATCTCTCAGCAAGGAGAGGGGTGGGACATGGTGTATGCAGTGAGGGGACTGTGAGGTGGGGCATGGCAGACAGGCCGTGGGTGCTACACCTGGACTGTTGTTATCTGCTGGATCACCATGGCCAAAGGACTGTTTTTCTGCTCTTCCCTTTGTCTCCACCAACGCTGGTGTGTCCTGGTTGCACAGGCTGCAACCAGGGTCCCTGGGGAGGAGGTGTCTCTTGAATCTTTGTACACGGGTAAAACTTTGGACATACTTAAAAAGCTCTGAGCAGAAGTGAGGCTGTAAATGCTCTAGGGCTTGTGGGAGGCTATTATAAGACAGATTAATAATTAGCATCAATTGCCTTTTCAAGACTCCAGCCCTGCCTATGTCTTCCAACTTAGAGCAATCCCTGCCACAGAAATAATGTATTTTTTTGCCCCAGTTGGCCAGATACGGTTGAAGTGGAGAAAGCACCCATGCATTAGGTTGTCTCCCTTCCACTTGCTTTCTTGCCGCTCTTCATGCGTCTCTCTGTTTCAGCCTATGAATTTTGGTGGAGCAGCCGCAGTACAACTAGCCCCTCCAGACACAGCACAACACCCTGGGGAGGCTCACAGCCTGAGGGCTCCCAAGTATGTGGGGGGCTGCATCTTGGAGTATATCTGTGGTGATAAATCACTGGTGCCAAGTGGTGTCAGCTTGTAGGAACCTTGCTGAAAGTCAGCACTGGGGCTTCTAAGTGAAAACTTGGAATTTTTATGTACAGCAAATCTTGCCATTGCCCAGTCGGTATGCTTCAAGGTATTGAGTAGTCAGTGGAACATATGTGGTCAATATTTACTTGTAATTTTGTCTTATTGTCATTGAGAACTCCATTGTAAGTAAAAGACTGTGCAGCCCTTGTCAGGCTGGTCCTGTTAGGGTTTACGTGAGCTGCTTCATCCCAGCTGCAGGCAGTGATTGTGGAAGCTCAGCTGAACCCTGAGGTCTGGTGAAGCCGAGAGAGGATTTATAGGCAGGCAGACTGACAGTGCATCTGATGGAGCTGCCTGGAGTATTTCATAGATAAGTATTTGTAGAGATTTTTCACTAGTGGGGCTGCCAGGAATTGCACGTAGGAGGGATACCAGCAAAGACTTTAGAGACTACCTTTGGTATTTCTCCTTGGGCGCTGGCACTTCTGATCAGCAATTTTAAGTTTGTGAGTGGGACAAGAAAGAATCTGAGGTGAATGTAAAGACAGTCTTAAAAGGAGAGGGCAAGTGTAGAGGAGAAAATTGGAAAGCCGGTGGCTACAGGTTGGGGTCAGACTGAGTCTGCTTGACAGCATCAGTAGAGAGGTGTGCATGCCACTCTTCAGCTGTTGTAAAATCCTTTCACTCGTGGTTTGGCAGGCTGCTTGGGCCTAACAGTCCTTGATTTGAAGACAGCTGTTGTGAATCACCATAGAGAGGTGTGCCAGGAGAGAGCAGCCCTTGTGAAACCTGTACTCTGCCAAGAGTCACCGCTGAACGCGGAGGCGGTGCTGCATTCCGGAGCGAGCCGTGGCACTCCGGTCTGGGTGCGGACACACCCCGGGACGTGCGAAGGTGCCTGGCAGGAGGGCTGGGCGGTGGTGCCGGGGTCAGCTTCGGAGAGCAGGGCTGCAGGGTCTCTGCTGCAGCTCAGCGGTGCACCTGACGGCCCCGCCAGGACCGCTGCAAAGGGCAGGGGAGAGCAAGCTCGCGTGTCAGCAGGGCCCGGCAGGTACCTCCGTGGGAAGCAGAAGGGGCTGAGGAGCCCGCCTCGTCCCTGTCCGCCCGGGACGGGGTATCCGCCGAGCCCGATCCCGCGCCGGCGGCTCCCGCACCCTGCCAGCCGCTGCTTCTCCCCGGGCGGGGCGCAGCCCGGCGCCCCCGC
>JAVJGI010000001.1:18493113-18514604 GCA_035590275.1 Ibycter americanus | reverse complement strand
GGCCCCCCCTCGCTCCCTTCACCTTCCGCTCCCCCTGGACGCCGTACTTGTTCCCTTTCGGCAGGCCCAGCAACTTCTCCAGCAAAGCCAGCTCCTCCGCGCCCGGCCCCAGCCGCGCCGCGCCCGCCATCTTCAACGGAGGATCACCTGGGAAAGGAAGGGCAGCTGCAGCCGCCACCTCGCAACAACCGCCAATCCCATTGGAAGACAGAACGACCGCACTGCCAAAGGAAGAGTCACTGCTATTGGCCTGAAGGGACCGGCCAGCCAATCAGGCGCCCGGCACAGCCAGCGCATGCGCCGAGCCAGGCTTTGCCCTGAAGCCGCTCGAGGGCGGGGGAAGAGCTGCGGGTGACGAAGGGCGCACGCGCAGCCTGAGCACACGCTCCTCGCCGACACGGTGGTTTGCGCATGCGCACGCTGCGGGCGGGGCACGGGGCTCGGCCACGCCCCTGGGTGGGGCCTCGGCCTGGGGGCGGCTCGGTGCCCTTTGGGTCTGGCCGGCTCTGATCTGGGGCTCAGCAGGGCCTTTGCACCTTTTGGGTGCCGCTTCCCTGTGCCCCCTCCCGCTCCCACACAGGCACAGAGCCCATCTGGAGAAACAACTTTTAATGAAAAAAATGAGAGAAAAGATCCCATCTAACCCAGCAGAACCACCTCTTCCACCCTCAAAATACAGCACACATCCTCCCCCACCCCCCAATTCCCCAGCTGCATCTCCTCGCTGCTCTGGCTCCAATCCCCCCCTGCCACCCCTGTGCTGGCTGCCAGAGCCCTGCGCTTGCTGGGTGGCAGCAGCAAGGGGCTCTCGCGCTGCCTCTTGCGCTGCTGCTCTGGCACGGCAGGCTGGGGTGGTGGCAGCTCCATGCCCGCATCCCCCCACAGCTGCTGGGGCTCCATCCAGCTGGTGTCGAATGCGTCCGAGCTCAGGATGGCATCGGCGATGTTGGGGATGCTGCAGTCACCGTCGAGGAGCTCCTCAGGCAGCTCGAACGAGTCGCAGTCCCAGTAGGGGATGGCTGGGCCGGGGTCCCCAGGGTCCCCAGGCACGGGGATGCTTCTGGGAGCCTCCTGGCTGCCCCCCAGCATCTCCAGGGCACAATCAAAGAACCTCAGTGCCTCTTCAAGAGGCGCTTCCCTGGGCAGATGGAGGTCCCCTGTTGGGTCGCTGAGGGCTTCCTTGTGGGGGACAGCACAGGGGCTGGGGGGCACATGGCTGTGACTGTCCTGGCTGCCCCCCACTGTGTCTGGGGAGCAAGGAAAGAGCCTTCCGATCTCTTCAAGAAAAGCCTCCTCAAAGGCAGTGAGGCCTGGGGAGGCCAGGGCACTTTCCTCTCTGCAGGTACCACCAGCATCCCCAGGCATGGGGATGCTGCTGGCACCATGGGGACAGGGTGTGTCCAGGGAGCAATGAAAGAATTCAAGCAAACGGTCCTTGTACACATCAAGGTCTGGGGCTAGGACCACTGCTATCCCCTCTCCACCAGTGCCAGCAGGGTCTCCAGGCATGGGGACACTGCTGGCACCATCACAGCTGACACCCTCTGTGTCCGGGGAACAACCAAAGAGCCTTAGAGTCTCTCTGAGCAGCACCTCCTGGGATGTGTCATGGTTGCCTTCTGCATCCCCAGTGCCTTGGTTGTGGTGGGCAGCACAGGGGCTGGGGGCGACATCACTGCTCGGGGGGATGTTGCTGCCCAGGGGCGCCCCTGTGGGGGTGGCCTCGCTGCAGATGTCAGTCCCTGCAGGCTGCTCCTGGATGTGCTGGTAGCTGTGGTTGGACACTGGCAGCAGTGGGGTCACGGGGTCCAGGGCTCTCCGCTGCTTTTTGGAGGGTGTGAGGTGTTGCAGTTGGCCCTGGGGCATCCCGGGGGCTGGCCAGGCTGGGGGTATCCCGCAGTCACCGTGGCCCCACAGGGCAGCACCTGGCAGAAAAGTGTCGCTGTGGCTGAGCGTGGCAGTGGCCGGCAGAGGCAGGGTGGTGGTGGCCCACTGGAGCGGGAAGACGTGGGGGTCGAAGCAGCAGCTGCCTGGAGCCCTCTGCAGCCCTGCACGGGTGAGTGGGAGCCGTGCTGGGCCGGGGGGAGCCTCCAGGGGCACACGCCGAGCCGGCCCCCATCAGCAGCTTGCCCCGGCTCTGCGCCGGCTGCGTGGGGAGCTTGTGGCCGGGGCACTCCCCACGGGCTGAGCTGCCGTGCCAGCGGGATGGGGCTGCAACGTGGGGAGGAGCCTTGGGAAACTCTGGGAAGGGGCTTTACTGGGCACGCGTCAGGCAGGTGAGGGCAGGGACGCTGGTCCAGGCTTGCTGCGCCCCCCTCCCCCTGTGAAAAGTGCTGGGGGAACGGGTGTGATGGGGATGCCGGCAGCGCCAGGGGGCCGGGGGTGCTGTGCGGTGCCAAAGGCGCCGGGGTGCCGGAGCAGACAGGGGTGCCATACCTGCTGGCGGTGCCGGGGGGGCGAGGGGTGCCCCGGCGGCGGGGACGGGCTGCTCCTCCTGCCCGGCCAGCTGGCCCTGCTTGGCTGAGGCTGGAAGAGAGACAGGAGCCATGGCCGCCGGTCACCCCTGCGCTTGCCTCCCGGAGCGTCCCCGGGCTGCAGGGGTCGGTCGGTCCCTACCTTGGGGGCAGAAGGTTTTAAGTTTTCTGTTGGAATTAACTACTGCAATGCTGAAGTACCTGTCAGTCTTAAGCCTTGATTCCTGCTGTATGCTTGACCGTGGGTTTCCTATACTAGGAGCCAACGAAGGGAATTTCCGTGTGGAAATAGGGATCTGTCAGATCCGACTGCCGGTTCCATTGTACACTGACGATTAATTGCGCATATACAATGGGAAGACAGAAGTTCCTAATGTTTTCACTCCAGTGCAGTTGTTATATTATGAACTTTGATCATCATCTCTTTATGCAGTAAACCTGTTTCTGGAAGCCATTGAAATAGTAGGGTTTTCAGTGCCCAGGGGCACAGAAATTTGTTTACATTCTCCTGTGCCATACAGATTTATCTTTATTTCTGACATACTACCCTGTTACCGAGCTGAAGCACCAGCTGTCAAAATACATCCAGGAAATGGGGGCAAAAGAAAAATGTTATGCAAAGTCACAATAAGCAAGACAGAGTTGAGAAGAAAGGAAAACTAGATTTGCAATGCGAGCTACCTTGTCAAGTATTTCAATTCTAACCCACTGAAGGCTGCAAACCAGAACAGAATTGTGCATCTGTTAAAACTATGGTTATACTAGCCAGTAAAAGCAAATTGCTGAAGCTTCCCAATTTATTTCTTGTTGCCTGATCAGTGTACCTTGTCAGGGGTGTGTTCTTATCTGGGTCCAATAAAATGGTAAAAGAGATTCGCTTAAGCCACATCACTTGGGGTTCAACCTGAAAAAGCTGGACTTCATTCATGAGGCAGACTCACAGGTGCTTTGGGCCTACTGATGACTGATCACACTAGCAGTGTGATTGCCTAGTTAGTGCAACAGAACGTTTATAAAACTTATTAAAATAGCTTTTTGATGAGGCAGAAATCAGAGTCCAAGGAAACAATTTGCTGTTCCATCTAAGGCAGGTATTTCCTGTGCTGTGGGCTCTTGCAATAGCAAGATACAGTTGAACAGGATTCATCAAGAGCCTGGGCAGGGGTTTTGGGAAAAGCTCGATGGGATGCTAAGGCCTGGACAATACAGCTCATTCCTTTATTGACACTAAACCAAACTGTAACCTGGCACTGTTGTGGCCCACTGATGGGATTTATAGGCAGGCATTGCTCCCCGAGTCTAGTTCTGGGGTTAGTGGTTGTTGAACACTAGACTCCCAAAAGCAACGCATGAGTTTTTTCCCCCCTCAACTTGTGCAGTTAATACTGCCTGACCTAAGCAGCAGGTACTTCTTCCTTGCTCCTCTTGAAATTATACAATAAAATATACCAAAGATAGTGTCCAGGGAAGAAGGTGGGGTCACTGCAAATGTGCTGAAGGCTGCTAGATGCAGCAAGTGCTTGGAGCATAGGTGTTCTGACAGAAGTTGAAACTGGTTTTTTTCTGGTCTCTTTTCATGAGTAGACCGTGGAAAGGGGGAGTTCCCCATAAAAGGTAGTTGTTCCTTGACAGCAGTAGCTGCTGTTACACTAACAAATGTGAGACAGTTTTAAGTGATTAAGAGAGCTACAGGAACAGTGCCAGCTGCCTCTTCTTGGTAGGAGTAAATTAGGTCTAACTCTGTGCTGCCCTGAATTTGTCATCAGCAAAAGACAGCAAGGTTGGTCAAACTTTTGGAGTGATGTCTGTATAAGGAAGGACTGAATAAGCTAGGACCTGTCATTCTGGGAAAGAATTCAGGCATACGTTCAGGTACAGAGGTAGGACAGAAATTTACAAAATACTATAGAAAAGGTTAATAGAGATGAGTCTTTGTGAAACTAGCTTTTCCTAACTTTGATATCCCTGGTTGTACTTGAAGAAATAAAAGGAGGTAGTTCTTCATGCAAGAAGCAGACCTGTGCAACTGCTTGCTAGGGTCCTGCCAGGGTCTGCAGATAGGAAGTTTACAGAGGTTAAGAAGGGAAATGGGACAAGTTTTAGGATTAGAGATCCATTGAGGATTAAATGAAGCATATCAGGCTCAGGAAATCTGAAATGTCAGGCAGTATTTCAGTCAAGCAGCCTGTATGCTCATCCTTTTGATACCCTTTCCTGGGCATCTGCTAGCGGCCATGGCTGGAGATAGCTTACAAGCTAGCCAGACTCCTGTTCTGATCAGTATGACTGTCCTTTTATGGTCATAACCCTTAAAGTAATTTTTTAAAATTATTATTAACACATATGCTTAACAATCACATATCCTTTATGCCAGGCAGATATGTGCCCACCCCGCTGGCCAAATTAGTCTGTGTACTCAATAATTATTCCTCAGTGGGAAGTGACCCAACATTTTTTTCTTCTAACAGTTCTCTTGCTTTAGTAGTAAAGCGCAAGCTTTTTTTCTGTCTGCTGTTTGTTTTCATAAGGCTGGTAGGAGCTTACACATCTCTTCTTCAACTCACAAGAAAGAACTGGTAGCCATCAGGTCTTTTGCTTTGTATCCACCAACCTACCTACATCTTCTCTTTGCCTTTTACTCCTCTGACTGGAAAGGATGAAAACAATCAACTATGTTTACTATAGTTGTCTGTCTCAAAGTCAGCTACCAGTTAAATACTAAATTCATTACTTAGCATTCCATGATTTTTTTTTTTTTTTTCTTCTTGTTGGGGAATGAAATAAAACTGCAAATTTATTTTCTCACCTAGGTTTCTGGACAAAATGGGGAATGGATCAGTGAAACCCAAGCATTTAAGGCGGACAGATAGACATGTAGCAAACCTCTCTATTGGCTGTGCTAGCAACCATAAGTTTTTGAAGGACCCCGGTCTAGGCATCAACGTGATCGGTGGGCAGGCTGATGTTCTTTACAGCAGGGTGCTTGAACTGGAAAAGGAGCTGAAGAGAAAAGATCAAGAGTTGCAAGAGGGTCAAAGTCGTGTTGCTGAGCTTCAGGAGCACCTGGCTATGCAGACTAAGGTGATAGCAGAACTCACCAAGGAACTTCAGAGCAAGTGTATACAGTTGAACAAGCTGCAGGATGTTGTTAGCACTCAAGGAGAGCAGCCTCTTCAGCCTTCTCCATTTAAAGTGGCTTCAAGGATTCAAACCTCTGCTGATAGGAGGAGAGGAGCCAAGGAAGGTGTATCTGCAGAGCCGACAACACAGCTGTATGATTTGAACAGACAAGCTACGTTTTCGTTTGAAAAAGCAAGAGTCCGAAAGGATTCCAGGTGAGCTCATTTCAGGGAAGTTATATGCTTGTGTTACAAGGATTTTACTTTTATCACAATGATATCCTCTCCTCATGATAAATCAAGATTCAAGTATCCATCTTTTTCAAACACACTTTGTCACTGTAGTAGTTAGATGCTGGTTGAGTTTGTGTGTAACTTTAACCAAGAATCATCTGTGTCCCATAGACTTGAAGATGGAGAGTGGTGGGTAGCCTCTGCATTTTAGTTGAGGAAATTCATTAGTCTCTTTGGGATTTATCTTTACTGCCAGCTAAGCAGGACGTAAGCCTCTTCTCAGGTCTAGTTTTGCTTAGTGCTTGCAGCTTAAGCTATACTCTGGAGCACTGATGAGCAGAAGGCTGGATGCCTTCGCATGAGTTCAGATTCTTATTCTGATAGCATGGATGGCTTGGGAAGGAGCAAGTGGCCCCAGCTCAGCTCTCCCAAATGCAGCACAGACACCGATTCTGAGCTGTATACAAAGTTTGTCAGCCCAGTTTTGACTCAGTCTGGTGCAAAATATGATGAAATGTTTTGTATGGTGCAATTATTCTCTTAGCAGCTTCCTCCTGCCCTCCAGCTTCTGATGGTCATTGTGTTGGAACCTAATTTTACTTGTTCCTCTTTGAATCCAATTATACTTCTAGCCTCTGCAAGAGCCAAAAATACCCATGGTCGCAGCTGACCTTGTGGACAGAGGTAAGAGACTGGTATCCTTAAACATACCTTAGACCCTCTATTGCCTTGCAGTGTAGACATAACCTGAGTATCTGTTTTAACCTGGTGGTAGCCAGAATCTATCTGCACTTCAGCCAGCAGCTTCAGTGCCTCAGATTTGTGAGGAGCTTTATTATTCTGTTAAGAATTAATGGCTCATTTGAGTCTGTACTGTAAAAGACCTGATAGTTACCAGGCTTGATTTGTCATTCATCATGTCCAGCATTGCACATTAGAGGCTGTCTTGTGAACTAGAAAGGCTGCTTGAGTCACCATAAGGAGCCGAAAACTTTGGCTAGCAGTGTTTTTCCAGAGTAAGGGAACCGTATGAACATTTTATCACAAGTACCTGGGCAGTTTAAATAACTGTTTGGTTTAGAAGTGTTCTATTGTAATTACCTGTCTTCTCCTTGGCCCGATCCTTGTGCTGCAGTCCACCAGGTAGTTTTCTAGAGTGCTTTCAGAGGCAGAATTGTAACAGCATTGAGGAGTGAAGCAAAGAGAAGAGCCAGTTGATTAGCCAAGTTCAGCACAGACTTTGCCTTTCAGAAGAAAAACACGTATTGTAGCTTAAATAATTTGAATGTAATGCTGATCATGTGATAGAAGCAGACCTGGAAATTTTCCTTCTTGATTCTGTGGCTCAGCACTTCTAAAAATGTTTCCTTTTTTGTTATATGCCATCTCTGTTTTCTTGTCCTTCTAAAAGATTTAGTGTAACTTAACAGGGTAAAGGAGCAGTTCTCTTCCTCTCCCCTCCTTTCATCTCTTATAGTCTGGTTCAGAGATGGTCATTGTTACTGCTAGGGCTCCCGTAGATTCATAGCAATTTAGAACACACCATTCCTAAATTTATTCTGATACTTACTCCTCTGGAAACAACTGACTGCTTAAGTATGCACTGCATTGGCAGTAAGAGCACACCATCCTCCCTTCTCCTTCCCATTTCCAGCTTTTCTATGATTCTACTTTGCTTTCTTCTTTTCAGTACTTGCACACTCTTGAATTTTCATTTAAATTCTTGTCTTCCACAATGGTCATTAAACTTGGATTTGTCTGCTAATTATTATCCTTAGAGTAAGTAATTTGAGAGTGAAGTGGAACTCCTCATTTGTTTGATTATGCAGCGCTAGGAAGTGCACCAACCTGGCCAGAGCAATTAGCATTAATTAGAGAGTTGCCATGTGTTCTATGCAAAAAAAGAATTTTCTTCTCAAGCTTCAGTGTGAAACTAAGTAAAAACGATTTTGGACATACAACCAAATCTTCAGCTTTTAATACTAAAATATTAATTTAACATAAATGTGTGACTTCTAACTGACTAAAGAACTCATGTCAACATCTTTCATGGGAGTCCGGATTATGACTGAAGAAAAACATACCTTGCAGCAGCCCTGCAGGAAAGGACTTGGGAATACTGGTGGATGCTAAATTGAACATGAGGCATTAGAAAAAGTGATTTCTAGGGTATCTTAAGTATTCAGTAGATCATTCCAGACATTACAAATATATTTTCTTGGAATATTAAACTTAACTTCAACTTCATATTTCACCCAGTGTTTTTAAACTTCATTTTCTGCATTTTCCAGCTTTAGCTCTTGGTAGGAAATGAAGTGGTAATCTTCCTGTGTTTTACATGTAGGTCCAAGAGTATGGTCCAGTAGTCAGGAAGACAATTAAATAGTGAAATATGGTCTTGTGTTATTGGGATTACAGCAGGTGGGGGTTTTGTTGTTGTTGGGTTTTTTAATGCTTTGTATTAATGTTCTTTTTGCCCTAAGTAGTTATGTAAAAGACAGTTCAGACTAGTTTTGGTTTTATATACAGTTTAGACCATCTCCAGTTCATGTCTTTGAACCTTTGGCTATGGTTCTGAAACTTAAATCCGCCTTATTAATGGGTACATGTCATCTGCTTTGCAGTGATCAAAGTGACTTTGTTCAAATATCTTAGGCTTTGAAAGACTAGACATCTTGGATTACGTACAGCGAGTATGGGTGATGAGTTAATACATATGCAAGACACTAATGAAACCTCAATTCCTGTGGCATAATCAATTTTTAAAAATCTTGGAACTCATACCCAAATGTCGTGGTTTGACCCCAGCCGGCAACTAAGTACCACAGAGCCGCTTGTTCACTTCCTCCCACAGTGAGATGGGGGAGAGAATCAGAAGGGTAAAACTGAGAAGACTCATGGGTTGGTATAAAGACAGTTTAATAGGTAAAGCAAGAGCCATGCACGCAAGCAAAGCGAAACAAGGAATTCATTTACTACTTCCCATGGGCAGGCAGGTGTTCAGCCATCTCCAGGAAAGCAGGGCTCTGTCACACATAACAGTTGCTTGGGAAGACAAATACCATTGCTCCAAACATCCCCCCACTTTCCTCCTTCTTCCACCAGCTTTATATACTGAGCATGACATTCTATGGTACGGAATACCCCTTTGACTAGTTACGTCAGCTGTCCTGGCTGTACCCCCTTCCAGTTTCTTGTGCCACTCCAGCCCTCTTGCTGGCAGGGCCTGAGAAACTGAAAAGTCCTTGATTTAGTATAAACATTACCTGGCAACAACTAAAAACATCAGTATGTTATCAACATTATTCCTACAACGAATCCAAAGCACAGCACTGCACCAGATACTGAAAAGAAAATTAACTCTATCGCAGCCAAAACCAGGACACCAGAGTATTTGTCATTTGCAAGTTAACATTTTTTTCCTGCCACAGCCAGCTTAACATTAGCTGCTGCTCTGTGTCAACTCTTAGACCTGGACAAAATGCTTTTTTAAATTACCCTTATAGAAAATGTATTTTTTAGACCAACATACATTATAGTCACAGAGGGAAGAATTTATGCTTTCTCCAATAAGTCAAGTAATAGTGAAAGGTCTTGCTCAGACTTGTGGGATGGGGGCACATATATTTTTGGATGCAATAGTGGCCAAAGTATCGTTTGATTTTGAAATACTTTGGAAGCAAACAGATGTGGAAAAAAACACCACAAAACTGTTTTAGACAACACTACTATGCCCCTCAGTTAGATAAGCCTGTGATACACATGCACTTGTGTAAGCCACCATTACCTTGCTAACAAGACAACCACATGCTGGAAGGTGCGCATATTGCGTTTCCTTATCTTGGCTGTAAATACTGTAGCAGGTCAAATTCAGACAGTTGGCATATATGTAAGGACAATGTCTCACTTTCACTGCCTACAGAATTCTGTCTACTGTAATTAAAAAATACTGATCCTTTAGCCTAACAGTGTCTATAGAAGTGTTTAGAGTTGCTGATATGAGTAGCTGCGTCCCCTTTACAGAGAGAGGACTTAGTGCAGCCCCACTTCTGCATAAGACAATTGCACAGTATTGTTACGCAGCTGTGAGAAGAACTGTTTCAAAAGGAAGGGAAGATCCATGCTATGTTCTTCAGTTTGCATTGAGTCCAGAGTGTTACTAGTCCCTTTTAGAAACATTTGTAAAACAAATGGCACAATTTTATGCTATTCATTTAGCAGTTTTAAGTGCCATACTTTTGTTTGGAGTATCTCAGCATGAATAATTTTAATGTAAGTTTTAGAAGCTTTCAATCGTTCTTGATCTATCCCATATGAGTGGATATTTTCTCATGTATATATTTCATCTCTTGAACTAGTTGGATAAATCCATCTCAGTTTCCAAAAATAAGAGTTTTTCCTTAATGGGAGTTTGAGCATTGAACATTTAACTGAAGCCTAAAGATTTGAGCTTGAACACAGTATATGAAAGCAGATCTCTCGAACAAGTCTTTCAAATGGAAAATTTTTGAATCTCTTATCCTTTGCGGTGTTAAGTATCCAGGTGTCTCAGTATCCATAGGACTTGATTCTCCATTTTTCTGTGTTCTTCCAGAGCATGCTATCACCATCAGCAGCGTTTAAGCTGTCTATATCAAGTCCCTTTTCATTATGGGCTCAGGATCATGACCCAGTTCTCTTATCAGCCATTGCTGGTTGGGGAGGAACTATCCTGACACGTGACATTGATATCTTTTACCAGTCAATGACAGCAGATAACCAAAAATCTCTTATTAGTAACAGAAGGGTATATTAAGATAAAGCAATGCTCTGCAAAGTATATATTTCACCCTTGTACCTATGAGATGACATCTATCTTATGAGAGGAATAAATACCTAATCCTGTTCACAAAAAAGCCTTTCTGAAAGTGTCAAGTGCTATTTCATATGATTGACAGGGAATGCATTGAAAGGGGCAGAGGGAACATTTTCACAAGAGCTAATAGCAGGGAGGGGAACAAAACCAGGAGAAGGGTGCTATGGCAGAGCTGGTCGTGGGCAGTGAAGGAAAGTCCTACTAGTGGTAAGACCAAGAAATACCTCAACACCAGTACAGTTGTGTGGAGCTGCGCACCCCCTTTTTAGCCTTTTAGTAGTATTCATCAGGACAGTGACTGGCACAAACAAAACACAGGATTAAATGTCTTCTGTCCTTTCAGGACATCTAGCTGTTTCCAGCAGCAGTTCTCAAAAGCGGGGCAGGTATAGGAGAAGCTGAGGAAAACAATGGAGAGAGAACTGTTAGACAGGTACTGTGCTGGATGCCCATGAAATGAGTAAGCAACTGATTCAAGAGCCTGAGCCATGGTTGTTGTACGCATGTGTCCTTCACTCTGTGGCCAGCGGCACTTTCTGAAAACAGGAAAGCCTCCTATTCTGTAGTTCTGGAAGCTTTAGTGCTCATTTTAAGTATGAGTTTATAAATCATTACTGTATTTTATTGCAGTATTGTATGCATGATGCAGGCCAGGGTGAACTAAATAAGCAAGGTTGGTTTTAGCAGAAAACAAAGTTAGAGCTTATATTCTAAAAACCCTGTTGCTTTCAGCAGAAGCGAAGTTATGATCTCTATTTCTAAACTCAATCCTTACCATAGCTACCTGATTTTATTTTTGTTGCCTCATCTCATCACCTTTACTTATTTTCAGTCATGGTGTGGCTAGTAATATTGTAAGTCTACTTACTTGCTTTAACTAGTTGTTCATTCCTGGATTTTCTTCAGGAGATTTCCCCACATAACCTAGTTTTGTTGATAACCTTACATTGTTTTATGAATACAAGCAAGAGTGGGCCTTAAATGCCTCAGAAAGCTGTTGTGGTGTTTATTTAGTTGTGTAGCTTCCTTACATAGGCACATTAGGAACATGGGGACTTACAGGCAGAATTTATCTTTCACTTCAGCAGTAAAGGAAAACTACTCGGTAGGTCCATAAAAGCTCCATCAGTGCAGCAGTTGCTTAATTGCATTCATTTCTGGCATGGATTCAAGGCACTGCTTTATAGGAAGCCCTCGACCCAGAACATACACAAGTCAACCAGAACTAATAGATTGCCTGGTATGTATATATAGCCAGCTTTCTCTCCGATAGTCAGTCATTATTAGTGGATTCATCCACTGTTGATTTTTCCACATTTTCTTCTTCTTAAAATCCAACCACTGGGCTCATCCACCGGCAGCTCAGATAGACTGTTCTTGCCTTTACAAGTCACCCATTTATGTATTTCCTGCTGCAGGAAGTGGTGCAGGGGCTCTGTCTCGGGGATCAGCGAGAACAGAGTGTCTCTGAAAGAGTGCGTGAATCAGGGGTGACTACAGCACAGGCACCATCCCACTAGGTGTGGACAGGGTAGGCAGAGCAGGGTGGTGAGAACAGGGTCCACCAGGAGTCCAGCAGAAGAAGAGACCAGTCAGATGCGAGCTGTAACCAAGAGACTAAAACAAAGTACTTAAAATAACTGGGCCAATACCCATCCAGAAGACAAAACCAGATCAATTGTTTCTATAACATAGCTCAGGCAAGAATTGAGTGCCCAGACCTGAGCTTAGTGTATGAAGGCAGATAGGCAGAGGATGCATGGGTGGTGGTCCCAAGCGAGGCTGATTAGGGTAATTAAGGCCTATTACTGCCCTCAGGGCCCTGACAGGTTACTCCTTGATTAGTGATGTGCCTGCTTTACCTGCCTTTTGTCTGACTTTTACGGGTACCCTGAAGCATTTCCAAAGACTTTAACAAAACAGCTTGGCATGGATGTAGTTTGTTACAGTATCACCAAAGTGCATATCATGTAAGTTGATTGCCCTGAATGCTGAATTTCAGAAAGCAAAAGGGTCAGCATTAATGGCTGCATACCTATATCCACAAGCCTTTGTGTTATATTTTTACTTCTGATTATACCCTAAAAATTCCTAAAAGCAGTAGAGGAAAGGGCCTGCTTTGGGAAGATTCTTTTATGTCTAGTCATCCTTAAGGAGACAGAGTGTATTTGGCATCCCATATGAGCAGACTACTACAGGATTTTTACTCAGGTAGGAGCATTTATGTTGTTTGTTGTCATCTGTGCAAAGGAAGTGAACAAAGCAGAGGGGGACAGAGTTTTACAGGGAGGTGGATGGAGGGCAAGAAGCAATGTGGGAGGTATCAGCACAAACCCTCCACCTCCACATACACCTCTCCTGGATCCTGGACTTACTTGGTGAATTTTGGGACAACGTTCAACAGGTACTTTGCAAGCTGACCTTGCGATCGTGTCCTGATCATAAATTTGCTTAGCAGCTATGAACAAGGAATGCCACAGGATCAACATTATTTTGCAGGTGGTAGGGGAAGTTCTCTATAGTCATTTTCTTAATCACATTTGTTTACAACTTGCTTCATTTTTTCCACCACCAATGTCTTCTAACATTCTCCTAAGAAACAGCAGCACCTGTGAATCCTGTTTTTGCATACTTTTCTTTCCTTGCATCTTTCCTCACCACAAGGGAGAAACTCTTCATGAGGTCTTAGTACCATCAGTGTTGACTTTAACCTTGTTCTTATCATTGGTGTTATGTTTTTGCTGGATATTAGAAAAAATTTACTAGAATGTCAGAAAGGGGGATCTGATTTTTTAACAGGTTGCCATTCCTGTACAGGCAGTGATATGTGAAGTCATACCTTTCATGTTTCTTTCCTTCAGGTAAGCAAAGCTATATACCTTAGTTGTGCAATGGGGAAAGAATATGGTGAGAAGCAGTGCAAAACTATCTGGGGAGCATGTCTTCTACTGGGAGCCTTTTTACATCTAACCTGATGCTTTCTGCAGGCAGGGTCATATAGGAGGAGAGAGGCCATAGCATGGCATAGCTAATGGGATGCATATTGACTGCAAGAATTGTAATGTTTGTCAGTGGTACTGGTCACGAATGTGTTAGAATTGAGAGGAAACATCCTGAGAGGAATGAATGCCTGCTGAATAATATACCCTAACCATGCCACATCTTTTTGACTTTGTTTTTTTGTTTGAAACCAGTGAGAAGAAGCTTATCACGGATGCCCTGAATAAAAATCAGTTCTTGAAGAGACTGGAGCCTCACCAGATCCGGGATATGGTGGAATGTATGTATGAAAGGACTTTCCAGCAAGGGAGCTATGTCATCAGACAGGGAGAGCCGGGCAATCACATTTTTGTGCTCAAAGGTGAATACTGCTTACTCATACTACCACAAGTGCAAGAAACAGGAAAGTAATTTAGAATTCTTTGCAGGAAGCTACAATGGTGATGTTTGTGCTCTTAAACAATTTACGCTGGCAATGCACGTTTTACCTGCGACTTTCTTGAAATAGAGTGAGAGCAACAAAAAGCACCTGAGAAACCTGAACCTAGATTTAATGCTATTTTGTGACCTCTTCCATTTCTGAAAGCCTACAGGCCAGCAAATCTTTTCTGTTGTAGGGGTAGCCAACCCTTTCTTCTCCAAAGGGAGAGCAGGTATAATTTAAAATACAGAAACCTGCTCAACAGTGCAGCCACTTCTGAAATAAACTTACTTTTCAACATTCGTGAGAGCTTATGCCAGTTTTCTGTGTATGGGACACAGAGATGAAGTCTGAGTTTACCATTCTCAAAGCTTAGACTTTTTGTTAAAAAAACAGCTGCTTGCTTTTTCTGGAAAAAACCCACAATACAACAAAACAAAAAACAAGCTTTAGGATAAGAAGACTTTCCTAAAATAATGCCAACAGGTCTGAAGTAATCTCACTGCAATCATCCGTTCATCTGCACTGACTGCTACTGTGCTCACACTCAAATCGCAGATCAGCCATAGTGGAGCCCAAGTTTTAGGAACACCTGAAAGTTGCTCCTAGCGGCAATACTCTCTTTGATCATCTCACCATAAAAAAGAAGAAGAAAAAAAAAAGAGTATTTGTGATTAATTTGCATACTTCATCAGTTCTGGAGAACTAGAAGGCCCAGAGGCTCATATAAATTAGAGTTCATGCTGTAAAGAGTATGTTCTGTTGAGGCAGGAATATTTAAGCCAGGAGCATGCTGGTATACGTTGGAAAGCACATCTTCTGATTTCTGGCTTCATATGAATGGGTTAGTTTGAAAAATTGATGGTAGCTGTGTTAAGTTAACATGGTGCAGGGAGAAAGAGGCAGTAGGATTGGCAGTGGGGTAGCTATATTCTTGCTAGGCAAAATGATAATATTTTGAAAAACAGATTAAGTATGAGGAAGAAATTGTGCACCTGGAAATTTTTCTGGCACATTAGACATGTTTTGAGGAGTCAGTGAGTGTCTTGGAGAGAAGAGGGACAAACTTTCAGAACATGTTTAAGGGAAGGCTTTTTTGGGCCATAACCCGTGAAGAAATTCAGACTTGCTTTGACTTTTGCTAGGGTCATAGTAAGGCTCAAGGACAATTTCTTAAAGGAAGATTTAATGTGCTTTTCATTTTTCTGCCCTCTCCTTTGCATTCTGCACATAAATACATATGCATGTGTATGAACAGACAAACCTTATGAGTAATTTCTCCTGTGATCATTATTTTAAGACTTGTTTGTCTACATCGCACTATCTGAACCAGTACTGACAGTTTGTTGTAGAAAAGGTTTATCCCATCAGGATTTAGAACAGCGCTTTTCCATGGCCTTTTTAGTGTTGATAAGTTTCTCTCAGCTTTCCTTCCCTTCCAGGGCAGATTTGTACATTAGCAATACATCTGGAGAGAGGAAAAAAAAAATCCCTACTGGTTTGAACATTTGTTTCAAAGCACCATGTGCATCGTTGCTCCCATTCCTGTGTTCCAGGGAGTGGCAAAGCCAGAAATATATTGATGTGTTTTCCCCTCACTCTGCAGTTGAGCTCAGTTTTAATACTTGTTATCATGACGATTTTTGACAGAGGGCAGTCTGGAAGTCTTTCAGCAGAATAAACTACTCTCCTCAATACCTGCCTGGACGGCATTTGGTGAACTAGCCATTTTATACAACTGCACACGGACAGCCTCTGTGAAAGGTACCTAAGGTTTATTATAACAACATTGCTCAAAATGCAAACTATATACTTTTGTGAGGTCCCTGTTATATCCAGATTTTCTTTGAAGTTTTCATTTAATAGATGTCTGCATGCCTTGATTATCTACAGTAAGCTCATGTTTCATTCCTTGAATTCTTTCTGCTTGGGAACTCCAATAATACTATGCTGAGAGTATAATTCCATCTGTAGCATGACCTTTGATAAACAGTTAGGCATCTCCAATTATATGATAACCAGATAACCAACAATAACCAGTATGCTGGTTAGCCACATCTGTACCAAACTAACTGCTAAGGAAGGATTATGTTTTAATGTTGAACAATTTAGTAGCAGTGATGGTCCTTTGACTCTTATGTTCTTGTCAAATGTAACCCTGAGGCTGAAATGACAGTGAGTTTGAAAAGATATTAAACCATGGCATTTTTAATAGAGCAGATAAAGCTTAATTCAAGAGGAAATAAAATATGTAGAAATTAGTTGCTTTTGTACTTCTTTTAGTTCTATGTCATTAAGTTACTGAGTCTTGCCAAGATCCATTTGCACTTGGCATTTGCGACTAGCACTCAGGAGAAGATTTGAGTTTGATCTCAAATGTGGGAGAGATGAAACTTCTAGGTGAGACGTGCTGCTTCTCTGAAGCAAATACTGGCTCTTCATTTATGTTTACCAGCTGACCAGGATGGAGTTTAGTGTTGCTCTGATACAAATATCCCTATTCCTGCATAAGACTCGGTATTCATTTGTCAAATATCCCTTGATTCCTTTTTTTAACCTGCCGTAATTATTCTGTGACAGACCAATAAGTGACCAAATATGATTAAATTAACCATTTTTCCACTTTCCACCATTCCATAAATATTACTTATGTCTGAAGGCTAATTTCTGTTCTCATCTAAATCTGCAGGAGCTTTGAACCACCAGTAAGTACGAAGAGTTCATGAAAAAGGAGCAAATGGAATAAAATGAGTTGTTTGCTTCGAAAGCTTCTGGTCTTTCTTCCTGCACCCAGTTTAAGCACTTAATCATCGCTAGCTGTGCAGATGGAAGTTATTACATGTACTCTGTTTTTGTTGCTGCCTGATAAACAGAACAGCATCAATAATGTGATTATTTTTCTCACTAGCACACTGTTCTACTTGAATATGTTCCCTATTTTTCTTTTTTGCCTGCTGTATAGTATTAGCATTGTAGTGTTTCTGCATAGTAGGATGTCATGCTGCTTTAGACCTTTGTTAACATTAATTGGTTTTGAGGTAGGACAAGAATTGTCCAATTATGGACAAGAAAGGGTGTTTGAATGCTTAAAATCACTGCGGAAACCCTCCCCGCTCCAATAGCTTTCCTGTGCTGCTGCTTGTGGAGGAAGAGCAGTACAATGCCATAACTGAGCATGACTAGTAAATACATATGTGAAAACCCTTTCTTGATGCTGGATCTAGTGATACCCTTTACCTGCAGCCTTTGAAAACTGACAAGTGAAGGACTTAAGCCAGACAGCATTTCAAAGGCTGCTGCTACCCAGCAGCATCTTTACATGCAGTAGCTGTATTTGAAACTGGGAATGTGATTTACTCCTATGTTTCTGAATATCTCGATCTCATGTTTGAGATTACAAGCTTTTTTTCTAGCTATATAATTGCTTTATTTGATTAAGGTGCAACGTACAGGAAAAGCATTCACGATAGCTTGGATACTTGCCATATTTTCTTCATGCAAAGTAAACCGAAAGATGTTATTTAGGAGAAAAACAAAACCAAAGCAATACCTTTGTTCTCCCTTCCAGCATCCAAAAATATTTTTTGAGCTAATTTGATAAATGGCAGTTAAGAGCGTATATGTATATCAGGGTTAAGTACAAAGACCAATGACTGTGCATCATTTTAAACCTGGTGGGTTGTTTTCCTGCAAAACTGATTCTATGTTTATAATAAATTGAGGAAATCAATTGCTCTGATTTTTTCTGTAGCTTTTCTTTATTCCAGAGAAAACAGTTTTGTTCCTTCTTATGACAGAAGGAAAAATGCTGAATATAGTGTAGCATCTTTTAGAAGAAGAGATTAAATTAAACAGAATCATGTATTTTGCTTAAAAAATTAAGAAGTGGAATGTGTTCTGCTGTGTCATTGATTGCACACAGAGGCCGCTTAGTGGTTTGCACCTTTGATGCTGAATCTTATGCATACTAACTGTATTAATATTTTGATTACCTTTTGAAAGATAATCATTAATGTTTTGATTACCCTTTATTCTCTTATAAAATGGCTACACTGGAGGAAAACTGTGTGAGGATCACAGGATTAAATGAAGTAAAATGTATTTCTTGGCCTCTGTTATTTCTGTCTTATTGCATATCTCACAAGCATTTGCATGTAATCTGAATTAGAAATGGATCCAAGCCATAGTATTCAACATTTACCTCATAAATTTTGGAAAATTTCAACAAAGTTTTTGTTTCTTTGAAATCAGCTGCTTTGCAGATTACATTGCAGCTTTTGAGTGCAATGGCTGCCCATGATGAGGAGCAGATCTTCACGAGCATTTAGCCCTGTTTGTGCTAGTAGGAAATGGCTAGGTTTTCAAGGTTACTCAGCCTGCAGAGTTGCATGGAAAGTGCTCCATCAAGGAACCCTTTGGAAATCTGTGCCTTCCTTTAGTGAGCATTGTTTAAGTGGGAGCTGAATCCTTTTAAAAGTCTGACTGCAGAAAGTGCTGGGTATTTTAAAATTTAGCCTTGGGCACTTTGAAAGAGCTAGTCTGTCTTGTACCGTGACCTGATACTGTAATATCTTCCATCAAATCATACAGAAACATTGTTGATTTTGTTGTGTTTTCTTAAAGCAATCACCAATGTTAAAACATGGGCACTGGACAGAGAAGTGTTTCAAAATATCATGAGGGTGACTGCACAAACAAGACAAGAGCAATACAGAAACTTCCTTAGAAGGTAAATATGATGCATTTCTATTTCTAATACTGGTTTGGGCTGCTTCCTAAGGTGCACAATACTGCACCTGTCTTACAAAGAGAGAGGGAGAGGCACTCTTAATGCAAAGATCCTCAAAAGCCTGAATATTTACCTCTTGGGTTTTTTAGGATTCACAAAATTATTTCTCATTTTGATTGTTTTTCTCCTGTATTGCATTACGAAACAGCAATAGGTGCTTGAATGCTTTTAAGTAATGGAACAAATGTATAGGAAGGTTTACATGGCTAGATGTTAAAACAATATATGAAATAAATAGAGTTAAATAAATCCTCCAACTAGAAGTTAATTTGCTGCTGGAGTAGATGAAGAAATATTCCTCATCCCTTGGACACTTGCATACAAGAACTGCACATGTCTCAGTTTATGAATTCCAACATAAATTACTAGGAAATCTGCAGAGAGTAGAACAATGCTCTCTCCTGCAGGGAACACTGAGAGTTGTACAGTGCTTTTCCTTAGGAAGAAGGTCAAATTAGAGGTTCCAAACCATAATTAGCTGATTTCATATTTTCTGTCTTTAACAAAGAATGACCATTATTTTCAGCTTCAAATTAGGATCTCAAGCCTGGCCATGCATAGAATGTCCTGTGTATTTTTGCATCCATCTCCATCTTTGATTCTATAAATACTTCTTTGCTAAGCCTGAGCAGCTAGAGACCTCTATGATTTCCTGACTTTTACAAGTCCAAGTGCTCAGGATGGGAAGCTTTTTCATTCTTACCAGCAAGTTCACTAAGTCATCACTGTAGTTGGAGTCTGTTTTAATAGCTGTCCAAGTAATACTGAAGTCTCTGCAGTGCATTTGAAAATATATTATTGGACTACTATAATATCTTGGGTTTGCAGTTAATGGCTTCTGTATGACTGAATTTTGAAATTAGGCCATGTGCCCGCTAGAGTTTTTTCCCCTACTGAAATACAGTTGATTTACAAACTGACCAATGTGTCCCACATTTCTAAGTTGCAAGTTGTGTGAATTCAGTTTATCTAAGAAACAAGGTGAGAATGCTTGAACCTTACAAAGTAAGGTTTAGTTGTATATTATGTGTTTTGTATAGCTCCACCAGTTTAGCTAGTTATAAAATATGGTTGTACAAATGTGTGGATGAGAAGAGATCATGAAAACTACTTTTTCTTTTTTTCTTTTTCTTTTCATTTCTGTTTTCTGAAAGTGTGTCCCTTCTCAAAAACTTACCTGAAGATAAATTAACCAAGATCATGGACTGCCTGGAGGTGGTAAGATACCGTTAAGTTTTTCTAAATAGTATTCAGTAAGCTTTCAAAATAACAAAGATGAATAAATAAGTACAAAACCAAAAAGCCAAACAAAACCAAAAAACAACTAAGCTTTTTTTTTTAACATGACAGTGTTTTTTGAGTGGTCAGAGTGGAATTCCAGACTGGCAGCAAATAATAACATTTAGTGGCATAAAAGTAAGTTACACTTTTGGCATCAAAGGAGTCAAGCAAGTAGACAAGAGGATCTATAATGTAGCCTTTATTAAGATTAAGCACAAAGTTGCTGTCCAAGTCTCTGACTCTTTTTTGGTAATCACGCTTTACCTGTTTGCAATGTGGATAGTAATGCTTTCATATGCCCTGGACTACATACACTGCAAAATATAAGGGAAAAAAGGCTTTAGGACTTCAACATGCGAAACCAGCCAGACATCTGCGTGTCTTAGGGCTGCATCTGCCAGCAGCCTTTGGAGGTAAAGGCTTGATATATATAGTCATAGCTGTGACATTTTCCAAAAGCAGTGGTAACAATCCTTTTTGTATAGGGAAAGTCTGTAGGAACTCTGGCCTTGGAAGAGTTCTGCAGATGGAGAACAAAAGTTCCTCAGAAAACAGCCTCAGTCCCAACAAGTTGGAGGAGGCAGGTAGAGTGATGCGTGGCCATAGCACAAGGGGATGAGGAGATAGATCATGGTGCTGATTATGCGAAACAGCAAATAGCCTTAGCACAGCAGTATCCTAAGCAGTGACTTTTTTTTGTGGGATTCCTGGCAATGGAGAACTTTTAGGAAATGCTCAGAGAAGGGAAAAAAAGATGGTTATTTATGAGAAACGGATCACAAAGCTGAAAGTTAACATGGAAAAAATGCTTGATTGAAAGTTGAACAATTAGGTAATAAAGGCAGGGTTCCTTAGCAGACACAGAAGTTGGTGCTTTGGTGGCTTGCAATAGATGATTTGGGCATTCCCATTGAGGTGTCAAGCCCAAAATGACTTGTGGAAATGGGATTTTGATTTAGGACTCTTTTAAGAGCTTTTGATTTTGTTTCTACCTCATTTCTCCCTGCTTCATAAGGATGATACCAGTGTTAATATTTTTTTAAACAAATAACGTACTGCTGCACTAAGATACATTACAGATTGGCCACCATGCTTTATATAGTGGAATGCTTGCATATTATTATGGGGTGCAACATATGCAGGAGATAGGAAGTTAAACATCAATGGAACACCCAGATGTATGAAGAACTCTGCATAGTAACTAGAATTTTCAAAGAGGCTAATGATATACTGGACAATCTTCTCTCTCTCTGCGGGGGGGGGGGGGGGGGGGGGGGGGGGGGGGGGGGGGGGGGGGGGGGGGGGGGGGGGGGGGGGG
>JAVJGI010000001.1:18472575-18490446 GCA_035590275.1 Ibycter americanus | reverse complement strand
TTTAGACTGGCCCTTAGGAAGGATTTCTTTACCGAGAGGGTGGTCAAACACTGGAACAGGCTTCCTGGGGAGGCGGTTGATGCCCCAGGCCTGTCAGTGTTTCAGAGGCATTTGGGCAATGCCCTTAATAATACGCTTTAACTTCTGGTCAGCTCTGAAGTGGTCGGGCACTTGGACTGGGTGATCACTGTAGGTCCCTTCCGACTGAAATAGTCTTTTCTAAGTCTGTTCTTTCCACAGTGCTGTTACTCACCTGTGAAGGAGGAGAAGTGGTCTCAATCACTTTGGCACTGTGTACCAAGGGTTCTGTCCATTGGGACAGAAGGACTGATAGCCTGGATTCGTGCCAAGCTGGTTCCTGTGATAGGGATTTTGGAATCGCACTTAATAACCATAGTGCGTGTGGGAGGCACAGTACACCCAGCCTGCTCCAGATTATTTAAATGTAACGTGAAATGACCTGACTAGGTCAGGCACCATGTCTCCCTACCCTCTGGCAAACCAAGTCTGGTACTTCAGCTGGTTACTGCCCCTCCAAAGCTCTTAAAAATTGTACTCTCAAAGCGATAGTGTAAAGCTCAGTCTGGGTCATGACTTAGAGACAATGTAAAGCCTTGGTGCCGCAGCACCGATAATGGTTTCTTTCTCTTTCCATTGTATGTTGAGTAGTTTATACCATTTCATTCATGTTTTTAGGACATTTAATCAAACTGTTGGAACTTACGAGGAGCTTCAAACTTACCTTGAAGGTTATGTGGCTAATCTGGCCCGGGCTGATGAAAAGCGACATGCAAAGTAAGTCAGATCATCGTTAGGTACATATTCAGTAGGTAATCATAAAAAAGGGTGATAGATATATAAGTAAAATCATGGATAGTAGTTAATGGAGGTGGGCCCCTAGAAATGATAGCAATCACTGTAATAAAACTGGCTATGCTTATGGAGTCCAAGAATTTTTTTCTGAAACAAAAATGACATAGAATCTCAGTATATTGACTTGCAACGAAGAATTCACTCTATCCCAAGAAAACAGCATAGAAAAGCAGGGAAAGTGTACTCAAATAATATTTTGGGTTCTGATTTTAAATCCTTTGACTGGTAAAACCCCTAAAGCCAACTTTAACCCCCAACTGAGTTAATGAAACTGTATTACTGTACAAAAGAAAGAGTTTATTTTTAATGTTTCAGTGTAGCACTGCTGCTATTAAAGAGTTTGCTTTTAGCTGTGAACTGCATTTTTAGTTTATCTGCCTCTGATTTCAACCTAAGCACTATTGGAAGACTAGCAGAGTATGTTTTTCTGTTTAGAAATATAGCTGCGTTTTTATTTCTGAACATGCTACTGGAGATGGTACACAGCCCTTTCAGAAACTGGTTCTCCAGCTTGGAGTGCCCAAAGTTTTGCAGCTGACTGCATAACTAGTAACCTCATCATGGATCAGCTCTTGATAAAAATACCATTGATTGTACTCACTGAACTTCAGTAGCATTTCACTTCTAATTTACTTCAATAGAATATCCAGAAAGAAAGTGCTTCTGCATAAAATAAAGATTCTGTTAGGAAGTAAGAAGGCTTTTCTTTTACTTTTTTATAGGAGTGTTAGAGTACTGTAATACAGTTTGCTGGGAAGGAAAGCACTAACTGATGTTAATTTCCTTAATGCAGAGGAAGATCCTTCTGTGGACAGTTGACCAAAGAGGTGTCTTTGGAGATGATAGAGCTGAAGGAGAAAGTATCCCAGTTCCCTTCTTCCCCATTCCAGAATTTAGAAGTTGTCACAACTCTGGGTGTTGGTGGGTTCGGAAGGGTTGAGCTTGTAAGAGTTTGTTTTAAACATATTCAAGTAGTTCTTTGTCTTAGATGATTGATTTAACTGCTGAAGAATATGAAGGATTTTAATATTCTGCATACTTGTGCCTCTAAGGCAGAGGTAATTCTATATAAAGCAATGCATAGTTAAAAAATATTTTCAGAGCTTGGATGTTCAAAGAAACAAATCCATTCTTGTGTGCCTTCATCTCCTGCTGTTAAAAAATATCTTCCTGGTCACTAGACAGATATTAATCTGTTTATGCATGTGGAGTTTACAGATGTGCCTACCTGCATTGTGTTCCCTGAATTGCAGGCCTTTTTCCAAGATTCTGCCTGGATCTAAAGTAATCTCCAGCATCACATAGTCTGTGTTGCTAGAACTGCTTCGTTACACCCCACAGCAACTATAACTGGTGTGATCTAGCTCAGATCTGTGTTGACTTTGATATTTCCAACAATTTGTAATGGCTCTTTTGAGTCATATTCAGTAGCATGAGCAGCTGTGTTTCTGGGATGCAAAGAGCCTCATTAGACTAAAGTCTTAAATTCCACTGTCCTCTGGCTGAGTAGCAAACATCTGAAAAAAGATGTGAAGGCTTCTTGTGCAGACTGCTGAAGGTAATGGTAAATTAAAGGACACTATGTGATTTTAGCAAAGTCAATAATCCTTTACAGTAGTTAGACCATCAATTGTTTTATTCCAATTCATGCTGCACAAAACAATTTCCACACTGGTTGACTGCCAGCTTGGATATTCTACAGCATCACCTGAACAATAAGCTGAAAATTGGATTCTCAGCCAGCTGTAGAACACCAATAGCTGCTTCCTTGGTTTCCTGGAAGCCCTGTTTTAACTTCCATCTTTTTATTGCATATTGGATAATAATTCAGTGTAATGCAAAACCATTTGTAAACATTCTTCATAAACTGCCTCTGCTTTTTGTTCTTTTGTATTATGCTAGTGTTTAGAAATCTTAAATTGAAATTAGGACCCACTGTGGTATAAACTCATTGTAACATGTAGTACCTATCCAAACTGCTGCTATTTTGTATACACAAAATGAACACAGGGAACGTTTCTTTTCATTTTACAAGTGGGGACTGGAACGCTAAAAAGATCTGATGCTTGACTTAAAATCATACAGAACAGTTCTGCAGAAAATCTGGAATTTGTCCCTCATGACAGTCATCAATTTCACTCCTGTGCTGTGTTGAAAAGTATAGATATCAGTGTACCTATTGAGAACACACTGGTAAAATGCCCTTTCTTTGGCTAACAGATACTCATCATTTTTATTCGCAGGTTAAAGTGAAAAATGAGAACATGGCTTTTGCTATGAAGTGCATAAAGAAGAAACATGTAGTGGACACCAAACAACAAGAGCATATATATTCTGAGAAGAAGATCCTTGAGCAGATATGTTCTCCATTCGTTGTAAAGTAAGTTGACCATAAGGTTTCCTTGAAAATTGACCCCCAGTTGACCCACTGGACAGCATTATTATAATGAGGTTTGGCCTATATGAGTTCTGGAGAAAAGACATTGCAAGTCTTGTATTTTATTTTGCTTTTCCTAAATTGCTGCTGTTTGTCTCCACAGACTGTATCGCACATTCAAAGATAGTAAGTATGTATACATGCTGCTGGAGGCTTGCCTTGGAGGGGAATTGTGGAGCTTGCTGAGAGACAGGTAACAGCAAATAAAGTGGAACTTTGTCCTTTAAAATCACCAGTCAGCTCCATATGTCTGCTGAGAAGGTTTTCTACTCAAGGGCTGGCCCATGAAAAGACGTTTTGTTCAGTTTTCAACCACGAGTGATGTACTGAATGTCAGTGCAAAAAAGCTGTCAGTATTCTGGGTGTTATATGTTATCTGGTTAATAAGTGAGGCAATTTTAGAAGTTAATGTCTGCAAGGATAGTGATTATTTTTGTTCCAGAGGCAGCTTTGATGAAGCCACTACTAAGTTCTGTGTTGGGTGTGTGACGGAGGCTTTTGACTATCTACATCACATAGGAATTATCTACAGAGACCTGAAGCCAGAAAATTTAATTTTGGATGCTGAAGGATATATAAAACTGGTAAGATGTAATCCTTTTATAATGTTATCCTTTTGTGCCTGTATCCTGTTTCCTTGCAGGGGGGATATAAATAGACAGCATGTAATTATAGTACTAGAATCCCAGAGTTTAATAACCCTTATGCTTAGTAGAAAAGAGGACAGGCTACTCATTGCACAGTGAGAAACAAAGGCATTACAAGGCACAGACAAACTGAGGATTTGCGGCCTCTGGGAGCTCTTGCCACAGCACAGGCAGCAAAAATAATTTCTCCCAGCAGCCAATCTTAATGTAAAGGCAGGAGCCACACTTCCCAGGTGCAGAATTACCTCCCTGTCCAGCCTCAAGCGATCACAGGTTCTACTTTATCTCTGTAGAAAAGGAACACAGTAAAGAGGTCTTGCCATACTTGACTGTGACCATGAAAAGTGCAAAGAGAATACCCTTCAAGGAGCTTGAAATATCCACTCTGAGGACAATGAGCAATCCACCGTTTTCCGTAGGATGTAAATATTGTGTCCTCAAGGAAAGCATGATTGTTCTGTCCAAAAGGAAAATAAATGTCCCTGTTCTATAACATTTGGTAATCCAGTGGAATTACTTCTTTCTCCTTCACAACACCACTGTGTAATTGTTTTAGCTGTAAACTGGCAACTCTCAGATCTTTGCAGGAGTTGAGGAAGCAATTAAGTCCTTAAGGCTTCACAGTGCTAAACACCTTTGCATTATGCATCATACGTTGATTTTGATCAGGTTGATTTTGGATTTGCAAAGAAGATTGGTTCAGGGCAGAAAACCTGGACGTTTTGTGGAACCCCTGAGTATGTTGCTCCTGAAGTCATTCTGAGTAAAGGTCATGACTTCAGTGTGGATTTTTGGTCCCTCGGGATTCTTGTGTATGAACTCCTTACTGGCAGGTGAGTGCCTCCTACTCCCAAGTTCGTTCTTTGTTTGTTTTTAGAAATATTTTCAAGGTGATTTTTAAAATAAAGTGTTTGGGGTTTTTTTCCATTAGTAAACAGGAATGACTTGCAAAACGATACTTTTTTTTGACTCTTGTGCATGTCTTCCACCATTTCAGAAATGCCATAGACAAAGTGTGGGACACATATTCAATTCTGGTTTATCCATCCATGAGAGGGCCAGATACCGGCTGTAAGTGGCTGGTGTAGAGCTCCTTTTAACTGATGGTGATAATCCCTGTGAGGAACAGCTGACAACAGACTGTTCTTTTCCCCTTTAGTGGGTGACAGGGTACAGTGGGGTGGGTGAACTGTAAACAGGGCTTGTTTTTTACCTCCCCGCATACTTCTGTGACAACTCTTTGTGTATGCTCAGTGGTAGTACCACAAGGAAGCTTCACTGAGTTAGGCTGGAGGCAGAGCTAGCTTAAAGGGACGCGTATGATCATGTGTTTTCCCTGGTTCCTACAGGCAGCTTCTCAGCTTCAAAGCTTTCTAGTATCTTAAAAAGACTGAAGGGCTGGAAGCTGTAAAACGAGGATGGTGGGGTTTTTTTTCCATGTTCTCAAATATTTGCTTTGATAAGAAATGGACACATCTGCTCTTGCCAGCCAGTCCGTTCATCAGTGTTGCTTTCTTTTTCTAGCCCACCATTCTCTGGAGCTGATCAAATGATGACATATAATTTGATTCTCAAAGGCATTGAAAAGCTGGATTTTCCTAAAATAATAACAAGGCGGCCTGAGGATTTGATCCGCAGACTCTGCAGGTAAGAGGAGCAGTTTGTGGCAAAACCTGGGTGTAGATAGATGTAGCTACTTAAGATCCTGACTAATGTTGAATTCCAGACAACTTAATTTAAAATTGTTATGCCTAGAATGGTCTGTTCTGATTATATTCAGTACACATGCATGCCTCTGAGTGTGCGTCACACCTCTTAGTCTGCAGAGGTACCACCTATAAATGCAGGCTCTGGGCTTTCTCTGTAGCTGTGAATTTTTTCTGAATGTTAGGGAAAACTTATTAAGTGTGGGCTGAGGAAAGCGTTAAAGAATTTAATTTTATTATGAAGTGCAGTGTTTCAAAAAAAATGCTTCCAAAATTACTTAGGCATATAGCTCCTACGGAAAGCATAGGACTCCTACAGACTGACTGAAGACCACTTGAAAATGTGCAAAAAAGTGGTATTTCAAAAGGACCAGCACAACTCAGAAGCGTTAGTGCACAGTGGCATGCACAACCTGTGGCTGGTGACACTGCTGCCCTTGAACCTCCCAGTGCCAGTGGGATTTCATCAGCGGCACTAGGAACAGTATACACTGTGTTTGTGCAGCAAGATTGAAATGATCTTTGTAGCTGCAAATTTTGATCTGCCTCCCTTCGTAACTACTACCCAGACCTGTGGCCAAGAAAAAAATCGGTGTGCAACTAAAATTCAACCAGTTGATTTCCCTCTGCTGCTTCTCACAGCAGAGTGACACTGGTTTGGCTTCCCGGAAGGTTTTGCTGTCCTCAAAAGAAAGAAACAGTTACACCTCATTACGTCTCCTTATAAGACCACATAATGTATGCAAGCTCCATCCCTGTATAACCGATAACTGGAAGCAGTTAGATCTATAAATGCTCTTTTTAAAAAATAAGAATATTTTAAAAATTCTCATCTTTATTCTTTTTCTCTTTTTTTAAGGCAAAACCCTACAGAAAGATTAGGCAATCTGAGGAATGGAATTAATGACATAAAGAAGCACAGGTAAGTGAAGGAGACTGCCAGTAAGAAATTGGGTTTTAATTTGAAAATATTTTTAATATTTTAGAACCTGGTCCAGTAAACCCATAAAACTCGAGGCACTTCGAGGCAGATTGCGTGAGGGAGATCTCTGTTGCTATTGAGTATATTTGCAACTATAGCAAGCAACGATATAAACATAAATCCTCAGCAAGATTATCTAGAAACATCCTGTTGTTTACTGGTTTCGTCACGGGTTGCTAATGTACAAGTTTAATTTGGTTCTCAGAGAAATCAATGCCAGTTCAGCATCTGCCTTTCAGACCTCCCCTTAAACAACTGCTTTTTAAGAATGGTAGTTAAGAGTTCCGAAGCACTATTAGGTTTTTGTCCTGTTTCTTCTGATGAAGAAAGTCCTCTGTGGATTAAATATTTCCTGCTCTTTCTTTTTATCTGAGTTGTTTCTAAGCCCTGCAGTTTGTGCTTGGAAAAATAAGTGCTTTGGCTTTTCTGCTTGTCTCCCTTTTCTTATGCTGTTAAAAGAGGATGTGATTCCAAGGGGACACACACATCTTTGCATGGCTGTGCTTATGCATATATTAACCTGCCTGTCACTTGGGCACTTCTACACAGAGGCGATGCAATGTCTGGTAGTCCTGAAGCTTCCCCTGCTACCGCTCCCTTGTATGGCAATGACAGCGCTCAGGGTTCTTCCTTCTAACTGCTGTGTTGTCACATGGACAGAGGTTGTCATGAAAAAATGTCTTACAGCCCTTGTTCACATGTTTTTCAGCTGTTAATAGTATAATGACAGAAAACAGCCTGGCTTTCTCTCTTGGTCTCTCCCTGTCTGTCTCTCATTTCTTTTTATCAGGTGGTTGAGTGGTTTTAACTGGGATGGTCTGAAAGTGAGAAAATTAACGTCACCTTTAAAAAGAGAGGTATTGACTTTGGCTTTCACTATTGTAATTCTTTACTAATATAAAGGTGCTTGGCTACTAAGAAACAGCTAATGGCAAAAGTGAAATTTCCCAAAGATGCATTTGAATTGCTGAAATAGACTGAAAGAGAGAGACAGCAAGTGATACATAACTTAAATTCATTTAAATAATGGAAATATTATACTGCCTGTGTACTTTGCGTTAGATTTTCACCATTAGTAGAATAAATGGTGTTCAGTCAGAAACGAATACTGAAAAAACATATTTTCCTTGGTAATGAGCACATTATTAAGATGCACTGTTCACATTACTGTGTGGAGTACAAATTCCTGTATTCTCTTACTATTGAGTTACAGCACATCCTTGAATAGGCTTCCTGTTTTAAATGGCCCATTTCTTTGCCCTGAAATGAAAAAAGATTGAGGGTAAAGAATTTGAAACTCACTTGAATTCAGTTTGAAACAAAAAATAATTCTGAGCTCTGCTTTGAGTAGCTACCCTATGAGTGTAGATTTGGTCTTAAACAAATTTGAATCAACATTTTACACAGTGTGGCCCAGTTTTCTTACTGACTTTGTAGGGCTTTGGGTGAGATCTAGGATTTTATAGTATCTGGGGAGTGTTTTTGTATAAGGAGGCTAATGCCATTGATCTGTTTTACGTTTTAATTGCTGGAGGTTTGTCTTGTAATGAACAAGGAATTGCATCCATTTAAAGAAGTCATCCATATCATGCTAGCCTTTCATTCCTCCACTGGTATCAATAAAAATGATGCATAATAAATAGAGACTATTTTCAAAAGGTACCTTCTGAAACAACTATTTGTTTGTGTTTTTAATGTCCTAGTTGTCTGGACCAACTGATTACAGCTACTTTGACAGCTACCCACCTGAAGAGGGAACCCCTCCCGATGAACTTTCAGGCTGGGACAAGGATTTCTGATACTTTTTTTCTTCCAGGACATTCATAGAGACTCATAGGCATCAGTCCTAAACCTGCTCTCTTTTCCTGCTTAAAATCAAATTACACAAGGTTTGTGACAAATACAATGTTCCTTGAAGGGCAGAAGACAGTAGAGCAACCAGAACTTGTTTGGTAGCACACCGAGATGTGTGCATCTCTTTATTACAAGAGCATGCATTCCATCAGCAGATGTAACCTGAAGGGGTTTCGATACACACTGTCTCTATGAACATTTTCAGACACTATGGATCAGATGTATGGTCTTGCCATTGGAAATATCACTAGCTAATATTTTGATATTAGCAAGGTTACCATGTGTTTATTTTGAACAGAGAGGATGAGTATTGAAGACCCAATAATTCAGTGGCATTTGTCAACAGCTGACACTATAGGCAGTTATTTTCCATTTTATCTTAAGTCTGCTATGTGTTTCACTTTTTCTCATAATAGCCAGTAATACCTTGATCCAGAAGCATGTACAAAAGAGGCTTTTGCTGAAAGGTTGATTTGATCTGATGCTGCAGGTAACAGGGTATCACTGTGGAAGCTGCCTCTCTGTCAGTCTAGTTTTGCACCAGGTTGAATATGTGAAACAGGGTATAACAGGTCAAATGAAAATCCAGCAAGAAACAAGGTATATACATAATACAAGTTGCCTGGAGAAGCAAACTGTGGTATGTATTTGCTGTACTGCTTCAAGAGTCATGTCCATTTCTTAAAATGTTTTGCTTTTACATAGCGGGAAGATAAAATAGATGGACAAAAAGCATTTACCTTGCAGGGGGGAAAAAAGTAAGTACGGAATCGTATTTATTCCTTCAAATATATTTTCAGATTGCTTTCATTGGTATTTTGCTGAAATGCTACATCTGTTCACATCAGTGCTAAAACTCCCACCCATTTCAATGTTCCAGTTGGTATCGCTGGATGTGAACTTATCAGCTCAAATCATATTTCATCAGATACCTTGTCAACATACATGAGTTCTGCTCATATAGGAGGGGAGAACAAGAGAGCAAAAACATGGTATTTTTTTTCTCTTGTAAGGAATTCTATTCATGAATCAGTTTAAATATTCTGTTTTCTTTTGACCTCCTTCCCTTCTCTCTAAAGGCTACTAATGAGGTTTAGAAAGGCAAGAAATTCCAAGCTCCTGTCAAAAAAACCATAAAAATATAATTGTGATTTGTAACCCAGTTTTTAAGCTCTGTCTTCACCTACTTTGGTACAAGTAAGCAAATAGCTAACAAGAACTGTCACACAGCCTGAGCGAGGGAGTCCAGCAAACAGCAAAGATAGTCAGGAGGCTGGAGCACGTGCCCTGTGAGGGAAGGCTGAGACCTGAGCTTGTTCAGCCTGGAGCAGGGAAGGCTTTGCAGGGACCTTAGAGCGGCCTGCCAGTGCCTACAGGGAGGTCACTGAGAAGACAGAGACAGGCCCTTTATGGAGCTGCACAGGAAAGCGAGATCATGAATTGGAACAGGAGAGGTGCTGACTTGACAAGAGGAAGACAAGTGTTTCCCCAGTGAAGTAGGATCCCAGACAGGTTCTGCAATTTCCTTCCCTGCAGGTTTTCAAGACAGGACCAGACAGAGCCTTGAGCAACCAATCTGAATTCAGTGTTGACCCTGTTTTGAGCAGGAGGTTGGACTAAAGACCTCCCGAGGTCCACCCCAGTCTGAGTGATTCTGTGATTCTAGGAATTAGTTTTCTCTGACAGCTGTTTTGTATAATCAGAATATAGCACAATGCATGTTCCCATATGAGTTTATATATGCCTGGGCTTTGCCACTTAACCTTTAAATTGTTAGAACAAGGGAATTAGTTTGAAATGTCGATTGGCTAATAAGTGCAGTTGGATGTTGTACCTTCATGGTTTATACAGAAAAATTCTGTTGCTCTCTGTTATGAACCACAACTACTGTAGGAACAGGGATGTTCCTGGGTGTCATGCTGGGCTTATGGGTTCGATGCATCTGCAACCCCTGCTAGGATTTGTTTCAGCATCCACTGAGACAAAATCCAATCTAAATTTCAATATTGAAGCTGCCGCAGCACACTGCCTGTCACATGCTGGATGGAAAACCTCCCAGGCAACTTGTAATGTGTGCTCAGGGTTTAGTTACCCACAACTGCTGGTTAGAATTCCTAGCTGCTGGTCATGGCTTATCCAAAAGTTCCATAGCTACAATTATTTTTTACTGCTGGGTGGGCATCGCTTTGACAGCAAATCAATTTAAATATTTTATACAGTGTTCAGTCCAAATAAAGGCAGTAGAATATTTTCCATTGAATTTAACGAAGATTAGATTGAGCCCTTGGAGAAAGACACTAAATGTTTAGCGGGTTTTGTTTCCCTGCCTGGTTGTAAAGCATTATGAAAACTTGCAGCCAGCAAAGCCTGTGCAAAACAGTGGTAAGCCTACACAGTCAGAGAGGGTGGAGCAGAGGCTGTAAGCTGGGACTGTAGATGCTTTAGACACTTGTAACTAACTGTTTAGCAATACCAAAGACCAGATTTTCTTTTCAGGATTCAGACAAGCACTAGATATTAGATATGTGTGTTCGTGTGTCTTTGTCTTTCTCTCATAAATATTTTTATTACAGTCAAAAAAATATTGCAGCAAGTTTTATAAAAAGCTTTTGAATGTATTTTTCCATTGTATTTATAGGTAGTTTTCTTCTATACATATATAAAAATAAATATATTATATATATATATGATTTTTAAGTGAGAACATTGCCATATGATAAGTTTAGTGCAGTTAGCATTGTCTGTGCAGCTGTAGGTTGTTTTCTTTATAACGCTTGTTTAACTTGCAGTGTGTGCAAATAAAGTAAGCTTACAGTGCAATGGGCAGGACATAATTTTTTTACAATCACATTTCATACAGCAGTCCAGATTCTTAGCCCTGAATTAAACTTCTTGTCCACATGATTCAGAAGACACTGAGGCAGAAAAAGACTACCCTGAAAAGTTACTGATGTCATTTTTTGCAGCACGTCCCCCCACTCAGACTATGTTTTCCCTAGTGGCTGTCAAGAAAATGAATGTATAAGAAGATACAACAAATGAGGTCACAGATCATTTTGTATTTATGTAGAATTCCCATGTACATTTGATTCATTGTATTACTGGCATATATGCAGTTGACTGAGCTGAAGTTCTCCAGAAACAGAAGCTGATATGCTACAGGCTAAACATTACTTAAACTAACACAAACTGTCTTTAACAGACAGATGTACTTCAGACTTCAGCTCAGCACCAGTGGAGTTACGCTGTTGTAAAACAAGATGATAAATAAGTGATTCAGGCTCAAGTAGCTTGACAGTGCAGGAGATCATGGGAGAATTGAATGGACAGTTATGATGATCAGATTATTCTTATTGTTGCGTTTTCTAATTTAAGGTCAGTGAAAAACAGATTTTGATGTTCAGGTTTGGAGCGTGTTGTGGATGTTAACAATGTTCATAATTGTCTGAGTTCTGTCCTTGGTGTTCTTATCTGTGTTTTGTCTTTCTGTCTTGTCAGCTTTGCTTTTAGTGTGTGGCTCCCTAAGAAACCCAGCTACAGCTGTGCTTTTTCCCCTGTACTTCTGCCACAAGAGAAGATGCCTCAGGAGGCAGGAGGAATGACAATTCTTCCTGACGGAAGACAGAGATGAAGAGCAGTTAGCCTGGGCTGGGTAGATGGAAGCACTTTTCCCCAAATACCACATCAGAGTGGAGGTGCTGGTGAGCACCTCAGAGACACATGTAGGCGGCAGCAGCAGCAGAGTGGAAAAGAAAATTCCCAGACATATGATAATTTCATATATTTTTTAGTCCAAGTGATGAATTTTCACCATGTCGTCACAGCTGCCCCTTTAGGCTTTGAGAAGGGGTGAGGTTGGCCACCCTGATGCCTGGATGCATCATCTGTTAAAAGAAAGGGGAAGACGTAACCTCAGTGGCTCAAATATTTGACTTCATACATAAAGGGGTGTGGGGTGGATGTTAAAGAGTGTAAGCCTGTAAGATTTTTGCTTTGAACGAGAGGAAATGGCTGTCCTGACATTTAGAGAATCTGATTTCCAGGCAGGATTTAACGGATCTCGCTTGCAATGAAAAGCATCTGAGATTCCTTTCTCCTCCCACTACTCAATAAGCTGTCTCTGAACAGACACAGCTTCCCCCTGCTGTGGTCCCCAAGGACCTTGCGGTGTAGTGGCGAGAAGAATTTTTGTCTTTATTTGACAAAGTGGAAGCTGAAGTGCTGAGAGATTCAAGCCCCTTGGTGATTTTTGAAGTCCCTCTAGAGAGCTGTGTATATTTTTTAGGTTTAGACACCTTTGACAGTTTGACAATTTGGCTTCCTCGAGGCTATGTAGAAAGTGAGGGAAAGAAGAGACAATTAAAGGCAGCCTTCTCAACTGTAGCGTAGCACACTGCCCAGAATTCATCCTCCCTTCCCATTTTTTGCAGGGCAGCACAAGACTGGCTCTCTGTATCTCTTGAGTTCCTTGTGCTTGAATGTTCTAGCAGTTATTTTGTTTCCTGGCAGGGGCTTGAGCATTTCTGATTTACTTCTTTACTTCTTGATCTAGGACTAAACAAGCAGGGGTAAATCCAGCAAGATGGACAGGCACACACACCTGAATATGCCTGTTACAGAATGTTGTTTCCCAGTTCATTTCTCACCGCTGAAGTGGCTGCACATCCACACTCAGATAAATGGTTTCTATGGACTTGGTGCTCTTCAGGTGTGTAAGGTCTGTTGAGGTGAAAGGCCAAGGAAAATGGATTTGCACCACATAATGTTTAACATATTTTGCATGTGGTACAGTTTTAGGGAGAGAGGGGAGGCAGTGCTAAAGACGTAGAATGCAACATCAGTAAAACCAGATAATTCCTCCCAAAGGTGGAAAGCAAGGAGGAGGTTGTACAGAGAGCATATGTGAAGATGTGAAATTAAACACATCATAATTGTGCACAGCCACGACTGGTCTTCCTCAAACCTCTATGTCCCTTCTGGCTTGGGAACCTTTGTCACTTCCAGGTGAGAGGGCCCGGTGTTACTCTGAGACCCAACACAAATTCACTCAGTAGGTTGGACCAGCAGGGAACAATCGAGCAGTCAGAAGCATCTTTTCCCCTCAGGAGTCAGCGTCTCCGCTCTCGTCACCCTCTTGTAATCAGAGGCAAGAGATGAGGACCTGGTTCTTCTGTACATTGTGTGCAAGATGATACTAGACAGGGAGTTAACAGGTTCAAAGCAAATCAGTTTGCACACCAGCCACAGAGAAGGTGAGTAATTATTTTCTCTCAAATCCATGATCCATTGTTTGCCACACAAATATTACCTGGTGGTCTATTTTGGGGACAGCAACAAGACAGCAGCAAGAAAGGGTGGTCAAGCATTGGGACAGGCTGCCCAGGGAGGTGGTGGAATCACCGTCCTTGGAGGTATTTAAAAAACACATAGATGCAGTGCTTAGGGACATGGTTTAGTGGTGGACTTGGCAGTCCTGGGTTAACGGTTGGACATGATGATCTCAAAAGTCTTTTCCAACCTAAATGACTCTACGATTGTAAGATTTACATCAGTGTTCAGGTGCATCTTTTGGCAGAACTCCCAAATGTGAGCTTGATGTCTACTGAAAATCCAAGCCCGCTTCCAGCTTAGCAGGTGGCATCCCCGACGTGTCCTAATGACAGCAGGCCCAGGAATGGACCAGTGGATTAAAAGGTGAACCCTACGGTACAGTCAGCCTGTGCACATCGCTACTTCTGATTGTCCTTAAAGTCAAGACAGGAGCCCACACAGCTTCACACCAGAGAGACAGGCTGTTGACACTACCAAGACACAGCAGTAAAAACCTCTTTGTTTTCTGCAACTGTCTTTTCAGACAGGGCTGCTAGCATCATCTCAGCTTTTGTCTTCCATTTTTTAAGTCCATCAGATTTGCACACAGAGTGTCTGACTTTCTCCTGCAAGCTTGCAGATTTGGGCCCAGCCTGCCCAAATAGCTTAATGGTTTTCAGGTTCCTTCTGCCTAAAAACTACCAGGATGCTGCTGTTTGCATTTTATTTATAGATTCTATAAAAAAACAAAACCAAAAAACCCCACAGTCTCACCATATCCTGTCTGAATGTTTTTAAAGCTGTCGTTACAAAAGGCCCTTAATGTTACTAGAGCTCAAAGAGACTAGAATTTGGCCTGTACCAGTTTTCAGAGGCTGATGGCAGCCGGTGACTAGCTGGTTTCCCTGTGCGGTACTTGGTTTCCCATTTGCCTGTTGCAACAAAGGAAAGACATTTTGAAAAGAACATAGTTCTTAAACCACAAGAACCGGCCTAGGGTAAGGTCTAATACCTAGAATTACTTGAAATTCAGTCAATCAAAGAGAGTTTAAAGTAATTTCTGACTGTATAGTTTCAGTATAACGTCATTAGAGGGACCCCCCAATTAAAGTCAGGTTTTTTAAACGAGTCATTTGCAAGACATGTTCCTTTAGCAATGCTATGATGAAAAGTGCTTTCAAAAGCAAACGAAAAGCCTTGCGTTTGAGGCTTTACTCTTTCCAGTCTCTTTTATTTATTGTGGCTTGTCTCTTTCCTCCAGATCCAGAGGCTCAGAAGCTGCAGATCAGCACACCTCTACAGGAAGCACTGAAGGTAAGTAGATTTGTATCGGCTGGAGGTCTGGTCACTGTTTTGCTAACTGGCAGTAGAAAAGAATGGTCGTATGCAGAAACAGATGCACAGACTGGGCTGTAGTTTAAGAGTACGCTTGCCAGATTTGTCGGTGTTTGGCTGTAACCTAGGCATCATCCGACCTTCTCGCTATCTCTTAGAGTCACAAGGAATAGAAAACCACTCACTGTTGTGGTACCCACAGGCAATGAACCAGAAAAGGCTCTGTCTTAGGATTTTTATTGAAGCAGAGCTCACCCTGGCCTAAGAAAGACAAGGGCTGCTAGTGTCATACCAGAAACATCCCACGACAATGACACAGCTGTCACAGAAATCATGGGCTGGACATCCTTTGACTTGAATACATGGAAAAAAATCAGAGTGGTTAAGTCAATGAGGGAGAACAGTGCTGGAATGTAACTAGATATACCATGAATGATATGCATCTTCACTTGTAATGGATTTGGGGCCTGGGATTTCTTTCAGCTTTGTCATGGGCATCAAAGGTTACTTTTTTGAGTGACTCAGACTGAACAATTATGTTTTGAGATAATTTAGCAAGATTAATGGAAAACATATTTTGCCTGAATAGAAGAGCATGTGAACATCAATCAAAATCAAAGGCCAAAAACACCACTCCAAATAACAAACCACTAATAATCCAGCCTAGTCATGAAGTCTGGTGCTTCTGGGTGAAGCTGTCATCCTATCCCATCGGAGGACTGAGCCATGGAAAGAGATGCTTGCATTTAACAGTTAAGATGCTTTTTTTGATTAATCATGTCTTAGTTTTTTCTTGTTGGCTGTCCATTGCAAGACCGCAGCTGTCATATGCAACATCACCTCTTTCCTCGGACTAGAAAGGGGGACAAGCTGTGTCAATACTAGTGATGTTTTTCAAAAAAATGCATAAATGCTGGACCATGACTGGCCTGGCTGTCTAAGTGATGCTAGAAGTTTCCTCTATGATGTGAAAAAGCTGTTTTCAGTCACGTCAGAATTTATTTCCCCTTAAACTGTTTGAGTTATACCCATGCCTCTCCCACTGGAGAGAGACAGGTCAGGTCAGGTCAGGATCATTCCTCTCCCACACCAGGCAAGAAGCTGTGAGATTGGGAACATTGGTAGGGACACATCCGCTGACTGTGGCAGTGCAAATACTATTACTGACTTGTGAAATTTGCCTATAATCCTCATGGGGGGAAGCAGATGCACTCACTGTGTTCATAAGCCCAAGGACTAACAGGAGGCTTACCGCCCCTCATCAAGAGAAATAAGTGTTTATCTGTAATAGGATTCACTGGTTGTTAATTTGCTTTACCCATAATTTTCTTGCTTTTACCCTAACCTTCAGCCATGGTTATCCACCTGTTAACTTTTTTTTTTTTTTTTTTTTTAACAAGAATAAGGGGTTCCGTCTTTCCTTTTCATGTACATGGTAATGAAAACAGTTGAATCAAACATATGCAACATAAAGCTAAAAATACCCTTTGTACTGCAAGGGATCACTGAACCTCCTGTGCTACTGAGGGAACACCATACCCATGCTATAACATCTCGTGGTAGGTGCTTAAATATTTTGGCTGAGGTTGAGGGTCATATTAACTGCTTTCTGGATGCTGAGCATCCAGTGTTGACTCTGTTTGCCACAGTGATGGCCAGGCACCAGGGTCAGTTGCATCCTCCTGGCTGCAACACCGTGGCTGCTTCCTCACAAGGGCCTTTTTCAGTGCAGGCAATGGTGCAAGGGAGCGGCCAAGCAGCACAAGGGATCAGTCTGAGCCTGTGTGAAGAGCGTGGCCCCGACAGGCAGCACCAGGGGACACTGACACAGTAGGAAATGTCAGGTGAGCGCTCTGAGGCAGGTGGGCAGGCGCGCCATGCTCCACAGCCGTCTGGCAGGGTCAGGCACACAGGAGCACCCCAAACACATGTGAGCTGAGGAACCCTGTGCCTGGCTGTGGTTGAGGAGAAGTACATGCCTTGCTTGTGGCTTCTGGTGCTGGTGCCTGGCCCTGTTGCAGGGTGGTTTGGGGCTGGCACCGCTCCTGGGAAGTGGCCCTGGCTGCAGTGAGGTCGAGGTCATGGCTGCGGGTGCACCTCACGTCTCTGTTGTGCCTGGCTGTTGCTCGGGAGGGAAATGTTTTTGCCTGTGGCTTCTGGCTGTGTTGCACGTCCTGCTGCGGGGTGGTTTGGGGCCGCACCAGCAGCGCTCCTGGGCAGGAGTCCCAGCTGTGGCGGGGCCAGGGCAGGGGTCGGGTGCCCCACAGTTCTGGGACTGGTGGCTGTGGGGGAAGCTGAGGGAAGCCCTGGTGCCAGAGCTGTCCCAGGGCAGCTGCTCCCCGTGCCATCAGCCACCACCCAGCCCGTCCCTGGCAAGCGCTGGTGTGGCTCTTGGCCACAGCTGGGCCAGGGACAGCCCTGTCCCGTGTCCCTGCGGGGCTTCTGGTTGTTGTGGGCCCCTCCCGGAACCCACCTGGCTTGGTTCAGCTCTTGGTTCAGCTCCGTCTGACGTTCAGCTCTTGGCTGGGCCGTGGTGTTCAGCAGGACGCGACGCGCAGCCCGTGGCTCCCCCGGTCCCGCTCCTGGGCAGGGGCAGGGTGAGGCTGGCGGTGGCAGGGGGCGAGTGCTGTGCCAGGCCCAGCCCTGGGTAGGAACCGACCCCCCCGGCCCCAGCGTGGCTCCGTGTCATTCTGTGCCCGAAATGCCCCTCGCTGAGCAGAGGGGTTT
>JAVJGI010000001.1:18441614-18453407 GCA_035590275.1 Ibycter americanus | reverse complement strand
AAGGTGTCCCCGCGGCAGCGGCACTGCGGCACGTCGGGGGGCGCAGCCCTCAGAGGGGGCTCCCCTGGGGAGCAGCGCGGCAGGGCCCCCCCGCAGAGACCAGAGCCGGTACCAACAGAACACGAAATGCAACCGGCCAAACCCCAACCCCCATCAACCAAGCCCGGAGGGAAAAAAAGCCCAATCTCCACCGGCGGGCACAGAGCAAACAAGTCTGTTGCGGCCCTGCGGAGGTGCCCCCTCCTCCTCGCTGAAGCTGAAGTCAAAACAAGGCTGAGGGAAGACACAAGGCAGAGGGAAGAGGGCTGGGACCCTTCCCCACCCGGCACCTGGGCGTGTTTCCCATTCGTGGCAGCCCCAGACTCCTTGGCTGCGTCCGAGAAGCGGCTCTCAGGGGTGGGGGGGCGTTACTGTTCTAAACCCTCGGCCATTCTTCTCCCCACCGCTCGTTCAGGAGCTCCTGGGGCTTGGGGAAGGAGAAGCCGGAGGCAGAGCCAAGGTGCAGGACCTCACACCCATGTTCAGCCCCACCAGGCAGGGGTCTGCCGCAGGGGCGAGGGTCGGGTCCTGGTGTCTCTCCCGTATGGGGAGCCCCAAGGCACCAGCCCTGTTGCGGTGCCCTGCAGCCATCGCTCGGGCTTCAGCGCATCGTACACGTGAGGCAAGAGGCAGCCATGAAATCCCATCCTCTTTTCCCTTCCCTGTTTCATACGGAGGATTTTCTATTTACTCAGGGAGCGGAGGGCTGGGGGAGAGATCTCTTGGATGATTTCAAGGGAAGCCTGCCAGCCTTCACACGGCGGTCTAGTTATACTGGGTCACTGCCAATGCTCCCACAGAGCAGGTCGCAAAGTATAAATGTGTCAATGCAGCCGGGTCATCTCCTGCCATTTTCTCTCGTGGGAGCAGGGGAATATAGGTCTGTCTTAGTCAGACCCCAAAGAGCAGCCTTGCCATGGGCTTGCCATTCCGCCCCAAGGGAAAGGTTTCTCTGCCAGCCACCACGGTGCCACCCCTTCACAAACCCTGCCCTGCGCGCAGCCAGGGTGCCTGGGGGACTGCAGAACCGAGACCAGGATGGATCCTGGGACAGCAGCCAGCTGGCACGACCCTGTCGGCAAACAGACTGGGCAGAGCAAGTCTGCCAGGGCAGAGGCTGTGCAGGAGGCCAGGGGGGTCCTTCTGGAGGATGGGAGCAAGCAAGGGTACTGCAGGCATGGGGAGGAAGGAGGAAGGTGTGAGCAAAAATGATGGGCTCGAAGGAGTGGGTTTGCTTTCCAAAGCATGATACGTTGCAGCTGGAGCAGGGCCAGCTCCTGGTGGGGGGAAGGCAGGTCAGAGAGGCAGATGTGCCTCTGGGGTCATACAGGCTCCAGGATGTGAGGCGCAGTTGGGTCAGGACCTTCTGGCTCCCTGGGGGGCAATGGGCTCCTGATGGGCACAGCAGCATCTTGCCTCTTTGAGAGGCTCCAGCTGAGCTCCCGTGCCCAGGCTGATCCTCTCCTTTGGGGTGGACAAGTTGGAACATGCCCGGTCCTCCAACCTGATGCAGGGTCTGGCTGCCCGTGGACCCCAGGTCCTGGGGCACTGACCTTCACACACATCCTGAGAGCAGAAAATGCCCAGGGGCAGAGCCAGCTGTTGGCCCTGTGGGGAGCACCAGCCAGGGGGTCAAGCAGAGGGACGTTGGGGGTTGTAGTCGTGCAAAAATAACAAACTGCCTAGAAATACCCAAGAGTCTGGCAGGTCCTGGCTCTTTCATGCAGTAATTTGGATAAAAAATGTTCTACTTTACAAAGAGGGGTGCAAAGGTTTATAAATGAGGCCCTGGCAATGACACTGCACCAAAAGGCTTGGAGAAATCCAGACGAGTAGAGGGCTGCCCCTGGGGCAGGGGTCTGCAGCTGGACTCGTGGCCAGGGGCTGCCAGAAGCCACCCACACACACACACCCTGGGGTGCATCCTTGCCTCTGGCAGAGCGCTGAGCCCAAGGGCTGTAAGACTTCCCTGGCAGAAGCTGTCCCCGCTTTGGGCACCACAGAAAGGTACCGAAGGGGCGCTGGGGTTTGTCACCGGGGGCTTTGGCCGGGCGCGCCGGGCACTGCTGCCTCAGGGGGAAAGCAGGGCGTGCAGCCACGTTAGGTTAGCACGGCCACAACCACAGCACCGGTAGGACGAGGGGTTTGCGGGAGGGCAGAGGTACCACTGGGAAACCAACTGGACTCAAATCCACATGCCTGCTGTCCTCCCAAAAGGAGGCTGCTGCAGGCTTCCTGGCAATCGGGAGTTATCAGGGTCTGGGGCTGTAGCGACTCATGCCAACGCTCAATGCATTTAACGGAGTACAAAAGCCAGGCTGACGTGCCATCGACCCCACAGATCCCCTCGCAAGCTTCTCATTAATGCTGGCTGCAAATACACGCTCCGTTTCCACGGGCAGTCGAGAACATTAACATATTTTCCGATGTAGCGCTATCGATTCAATCTGCGCGCAGCAGGATAAAAGCTTGTGTCACGTGGCATGTACACAATCATCTGCCCGGAGGTTGCTCGGGGTGTGCGTTTGTTCTAGGGCAGTTCTGGCAGATAATGCTGCTCCGTGCTGCTGGCCAGCAAGGGCTGGAGGCGCAGGGAGATGTGTGAATGGATACTCATACCCGGCTGGCAGGGAGCAGAAAGCCATTATCTGCCTAATATCACGGCGGGTCAGCGTGACCTCCTCTGCTGGGCAGAAATTGCAGGATTAATGGCATGCATGCGTGAGTGCCTCATCAGTTCATACATGAGCACCCGATCCTTTTTACGCATGAACACCCCATGAAATTATGCATGAGCATCCAATTATTTCACACGAGTGCCCTGAAAGTTCATGCATTAGTGCCCAATTAATTTATACCTAAGCATTCAATTACTTCATGCACAAGCACCCAATTTATCTATGCATGCACACTGAGATAGCTCACACGAGCAGCCAATTAATTCGTGCCTGAGCGCTCGATCAGCTCACACATGAGCAGCCGTTTCTTGGTGTGCCCCGTCGGCTGATGCACGAGTGCTGTGGTGGACAGAAGCGGCAGGGTCCCCGTCACGGGGGGCATCATGTGATGAAAAGCCAGCGGGCAAGGGGAGCCCGCAGCCCGCTGCTGGCACAGAGCTGAGGAAGGGGGGGAGCAGTGAGATGAGGTGCCCTGTGAGGAGCCGTGCAATGAGATATTTGGGGAGGCATGGGGAAGGGCAGGCTCCTGGGGAGATGCGCAGCTGGAGACATGCTCCTGGGCGCTTCACATGCTGGAGGGGTTTGCTTCTGGGGGGTTTTGCAGCCGGTGGAGGACCCACGCTGGAGCAGCGATGGCAGCATGTAACCCCAACCTCCAGTGCTGCTGGCATCTCCCTGCAGGAATGGGGATGCGCTGTAGGCAACCTACCACATTTTTGCTGTAGGAGATGTGGACTGAGGAGCAGGGGGGAAGTGTGCGGCTCAAGCTGAACCTGGGAAAGGGGAAGAAAAAGTCTTTACTGAAATGTTAAACTGCTTATGTTTTTGGTGGTTTGTTTTTTTTATCTCAGTACCTGAATCAGTAATTAGAAGTCTGTGTTAATTGGCAAATAAGCACCATGTTAAGTAAAAATTTAGCAAGTTGAGACCATTGTGCCGACAACACCTTGCTGTTCACATTGCTTGTGCTGAGGCTCAACATCACACCCCTTCCCCGTGCTTTGACTTCCCTAGAGCTACGAGGACTAAATGCCTCTTTGCTGCCCTGGAGGGACCAAGCTGCCGTCCCTGCCTGGGAATCTGGCAGCAGGGCCTTGGTGCCACCATAACGCTCCTGCCCTGGAGGACTAAGAGACAGGCAGGAGGGGAGCGAGGAAACCAGCCCCTTCTTTCCTGCAGCCTGAAGGCTGATTGCCAGCAAGTGAGATGAATGATGCCACATTCCCCCCCTCTGCCACTTCTTGGTGCAGGGTCATCTCAGGTGCTTCTCCACTGACAATTGGTTCTTTTCAGGAGCATCAAAACTACTTTCAGGGTCTTTATTCTTGCAGGGCAGCCCACAAACATCCCTCCTGGCCCCCCAGAGCACGGAGGGGCTGACAAGCACAGTCCAACAGGGGGTCACTGCATCTGCTCAGCCCTTGGGAAGAGGCAGAAGTGCCTTTCCCTGCCCGTGCGCCCAGCACCTGCCTTTGCCTGTTAGAGTTCAGTACTGACCCCATCTCCTGCCATTGCTTTTTTCAAGGGTTGCACTAGAAGCCGTTTTCTTTATTCCTGCCTGCAGGAGCTGGGGAGGTCTCCAGCATATGTGGTTTCTCTTGCAGCACGGGGCTGGGCCAGGCGGCAGCAGGCATCACTAGGAGGTGACAGGCTTTCATGACCGGAGCTCACAAACACTTTGCCTTGGCTGATCCAAACAAATAAGGTGTCCGCTCTCTTCTCCTAGTTGACTGACTGTGCCCTGGGTATGTCCTGCATCTCAAGTGACTGTATACTACGCAAGTTTTAAACTGTGGTTGCAAGCCAAAACTTCCAGGTGACTAAATTGACACAAACTGCACATTACACGACTGCTGATGTGATGCACATAGGCTCTGACTTCACTGTGCTCCATTGCCTCACTGCCACAGTGTGCCTTCCTGCCGTATTTATGCCTCCCAGCTTGGGCTTAGGGAGGGGATGTGCACTGCAGAGCATTGTGGTGAATGGGGAGAGAGAGGTTTTTCATAAAAACCGTCCCAAGAAAAACTCTTGGCTTTAATTAAATGCAAAACAGACTTTTCCCTCTTTCAGGAAGTGAAACAAACTGCCTTGACTCGCTTGGTGTTTAGCAGGAGGTAGGAACACACAGGCAGGCAGTGACTGTGCTTCCAAGGGGATCTGGTCCTCACCTGGACAGACACTCTTTGGGCAGAGACGAGGAGGCAGAGGTCCATCCAGCTGCTCACCTAGCCATGCCTGCAGCATCCTGGGCACCCCTAATACCTGCCGGGCAGGGGCAGAAGTGATGTGGGGTGTGCATGAAACTCCAGCTCTTCCTGGCCAGCAGTCAAGGGCTGGGTGGGATACCCCCAACACCGACACCATGCAATTGCTGGATACATTGAATAGCTGAACGAGAGCTGGGTGTGGGCTTCTCCGGGACTCGCTTCGCTCAGTTGCTGGGGAAGTTAAGACATCTCCCCCACTGGCTTAAGTAGGATCAGTTTCAGGTCACCGCTAAATTCCGGAATAGGTTTCCGGAATAGAAACACAATAATCACTTTTTTTCATTGCAGGTGTTTTGCTTGGCAGTGTTTAGTAACTTTCTGATTTTCAACAATTCTCTCCCCTGAGAAACTGAAGGATTAAACAGCTACGATTTTCCCCAAGTTTTACCAAAAGATTCCAAGTCATATATACATTCCTCTGGCACTAGCAGAACAACTCTGTAGGCAAAAAAAATTGGAGCTGCTCAGGTTGCCCGAGCAAAACAGAAAACAGAAGTAGAAACCCCAGCAACTTAAGTCATCTGCTTCTGAATTTATATTAGCCCCAAAAGCAATGACTTTGGCATTCAGCACAATCATGGGAGCGAGAAAAACCTCCTGCGTGGGAGCGGAAAGAGCAGCTGGGAGTGCACAGGAGCTTCCTGAGGGTCATCACCAATCAAAAATCCCAGTTTTTCCATGCACCCTTGCAGGGACTGTGGTTGTCTTGTTCATCTGTATATTCCTGGCTCCCTGTGACAACCTGGATCCCAGTCTCCAGTCCTCCAGCACATGTCACGCCAGCTCTCCCCGCCGCCAGGCTTTGCACTGCAGGCATCTCCGTAAGGGGCTGGGGCCACCGCAGCCCTCCCCTCCCGCAGCCCACAGGAGAGACACAAACAGCAAGACTAGGAAAGCTGCTCTGCTTTTTCTTTCTTTCCTTCTTTCTTGCTTTTTCCTTTCAGCAGTGCCTGGTCTCAGCGGAGGGTTTACATTCGCTGGCACCAATACCTCATGAACTTGAACACTTCACACAAGCCCCTCTTTCAACCGCGGTATTAAAATGACCTTTGGAATTTTCCCCTTCTCACACATACAAAAGCTATTTTTTTTTTGCTTTTAAATGCATCAAAGTCACGTAACAGATGTAAGGAGAGAGTTTTTTCTTCATTGCAGGTAGCCATTAGGCAACTGAACACACTCACAGCAAAGGGAACAAAGGGCAAGAGACGCATCATCTCAGACAGACAAAATTAACCTGTGGTTTGTTCCCCCTCTCCCTCCAACACTGCAGCCTAAATCTTCACTTAAGCTTTAACGAGCTGATGATGTGCTTGGCTTCTCAAGGGCAGGTCATACCTCGCTTCACCTCTTCCAAAATTTGAGCAGATGAGAGGTAGCTGGTGGAGCAGTACCTGCTGGGGAATGCTCTTGTCCTGAGAAGGTGAGTACAACTAGGAGTCACGGGATGCTACAGTTCCTCTCCTGCATGCTCAAGAGGAGGGGATTAAAAGTCTTATCACTCACCAACAAATTTTGGAAAAAAACCTGAAAGAGCCACTTGGAAGAACAGATGACCTCCAAACGGTGGTACTGACCCTCTCCCTCAAGCCATGGTGCTGTTTTTTTCTGACTGTTGTTGAACTGTTGCATCATGCCACTGCAGGGTGTTGTGCAAAACTGCCCAACTGCTTCTCTTCTAAATCCCAGTCGCTCTTTTAGTCCAAATGCAGAATGTTTTAAAATCCTAGAACCATAGAACCATTTAGGTTGGAAAAGACCTTTGAGATCATCAAGTCCAACCATTAACCCAGGACCGCCAAGTCCATCGCTAAACCATGTCCCTAGGCACCACATCTACACGTCTTTTAAATACCTCCAGGGGTGGTGATTCCACCAACCTCCCTGGGCAGCCTGTTCCAGCACTTGAAAATGTCTCTTAAGGTAGCAACACAGGGAAGTAAATGCAAAAAGTTAAGGATTTGACTCAACTGCATGCTGTACATCTTCCAGGAGACTTTGTACACCCAAAGCCTTGCAGATACCCGGCATCCATCAAGTGCTCGTAGCCCATAAACATTACACCAGCAGAATGACCTCCCACTGGTAATAACCCACATGCTGAAGGCACTACCTTACTCACACAACCGTAACTTCCCAAACAACCTTATTTTACAGAGGCTGTTTGTACTAACATTTTTCTGAGAATAAATGAGGGATATTAGGAATCCTTTCATGCCTTTTATTACGTATGTTTAAAATGTTAAAGTGCCATTGTTCCACATCTAGGGTCTGATGTTTTTCTGAAACCACTGCAGAAAATAGATGAAACTTAGTCCTGAAAAACAAAAAACCCTGTCACCTCTGTTTATCATGTTGTTCCAGTTACACAGTGAAAAACCCAACAAAACAAAAAAAAATCAGTATGCTCTTAGGCTTACTACAGTTTTGCCCATCTATTTCTGCAGTACAAATCCATGAAATGTTACAACTAGCAGAAAGCTGCTGAGGAAATTAGTTTTCTTATGAACCAGTTAGCACATGGGTCTATGTGCAAAAGTGGTTCACAGGCTGGTCCTTGTAAAAGAAATACCATATTTTCAGCATTTTTTTCTATGCTCAGACTTTCCAAAAATTGAGAAGGGTTTCTGGGAAGATGCGAAGGAAACACAGCAAAATCATTCATGACTGCTGTAATAGTTCTCCTACTTGTTTAATAGTTATCCTTCTAGTTATGGCAGTCATCCTGACACGAACTTCTGGGACCTCACTGGCTTCCACCCCTTGGGTAGAACCAACCCTGAGAGCCGCTCAGAAAGCCCGGTGTCATTTCTGCCCAGGACAAGCACCGTGACGCAACTGCAGAGATGGAACAATCATGTTACACACACCTTTACCCCAGACCTGCACAAACCCCACGTAGGGACAGCTCGTCACTTCGGCCAGATAACAGCAAGTGTCATAATTTTCCAGTTGCTGTACTTCTCTGTCAAAAGAGAAATTTTGGGCCAGCCAGTGATGCTGACCTGATTCGAGAACAACTAGGTCATAGAGAAACCTAATCATCATGTGTGTCTATCCTCAAATGTCCTTAGAGAAGTCTTCCTTTTTTAGACACTTCTGCTCCTTGTAACTTCACTTTCAGTTTTGGTATCACACTATTGGAGCAGACACACACAAAAAAATAATTGTTTAGAATATCACCTCAAAAAAAAATAATGACATTTGTGAGAAACCGCCTGATCGGTACAACCCAGCTCTTTCACAGCTACCACTGCTTCAGCTGCCGGTTGCTCCCCTGCCTCTTTGCTTTTCCCCAATGATTTGCAGCAACCAGGGCAGTTTTACAAGTTTGCTGTACCTACCAGATAATTATCTTCAGCAGATGATGACAAACCACCACATTGCTTCCTGTTAAAAAGTGAACGCTCTGGAGACATGCATACACAGGGTGCTATTTTGTAATCATTTGCAATTACCTGCTGTAGGAGGTGGCTTGCTGGAAGACCTCAGCAAGCAGAAACCAGCGCAGCCTCCTTGCACACATCATGATCCCATTTTTTTCACAGGAGTTCTAAACTTCAACAGTTACAGGAATACCCTCCGCTTCGTTCAATGAGGAATGCTGAGATGCTCCCGTCAAGTATGCCTTCTTGGTGATGTATCCATTATAATAATTCAAATCTCAAAATCGAGCCTGACTTGTGGAGCGTAAGGGAATGCAAGCCCTTTGTGTGTCCCTCTGTAAAGCTGCCCTTTGTGTATTTTCTCCCGCTAAGGAGTGAGTGCACTGTAGACTTAGGTCCCCAAGGAACTGAACAAATCCTCTGCCAGCTACAGCTAAAACTAATTAAAAAATAATAATAAAAAAAGAATAAAAAAGAAACCCCCACTGCTACCACAGCTCCTGGGCAACTGAAATGGCCAGGTCTGTCCATGGAAGCATCCCACTCACTCGTTTTATTATCTTGTAAACTGAGACCATCAGCCCGACCAACAGATGCCGCCTGTTGGTACACACCGAGGTGCTCTTGCCCCTCCAGGAAGGAAAGGTGCAAGTTCTGTCTCTAACTACAAATTGCTGGTTCTTTTTGAAGAACTACAATGCTACCTTACAAAAGGTGTGCAGGGAACTTTGCTACCTCTAACTTCAAGCACAAAGTTAGAGTACTTAGGTGATAGACATTTGAAGTGAAAACTAGCCCTGGGCTTCCACAGATGTAGCACAGAACGGTGACAAACCCAACTCAACTACCCTTTTCTGCCATTCCTAAGCAAGGCGGCACGGCAAGAGCATCATCTGCCAAAGGTGACTCCTGGCTGAGAAACTGCGAATTCCACTTTATAAGGCGGAAACCCCAAGGTCACTAGAAAACGTTCCTCCTCATTGCTCACGAGAGCCAGAACGGAGAACCACTTGGGCGTAACTTCCCATACATCTGGAAACCACAGTTCAGCTAAATAAAACACTTCATTGCTCACACAGTGAGAAAGCAAAGCTGCGCAGTGACAACGCACTGAGAGAAAGCCAACAGCTCCTCTTTCTATCGCATTTGTCAGGAAAGTATTCAGACGCCTGCTTTCATAAGACTTCAAAACAAAGCTTCATTTTTCTAAGGCAATAAGCCAACCAAATTCAATACTCGCATGTTACTCCCTCTCCTTGCTAAGCTGGGTGTAGCCTTACCAAACACCCAAGCAGCAGTTGGTGTTGTGCAAGCTACCCCTTCCCCCCCAAAACAAGCTGAAGACAGTATTCAGGGTGTTAATCCAGCTGTAGCTTGAGAAACAAAAAGTTACCTAGGGAAGTTCCTCCAGTAAGTCTATGCAGCAGAGCTCAGTCTCCTTTCGTAAGGTTATGCACTGCTCAGGGTGTTCAGGGACACAGTAAGCAATCAACAACAGGAGTTGCTTTCACAACCCAGCCTTACACGCACCTACCATTAATACTAACTCAGCGTGTGCTGGACATGCCTAGCATGGAAGGGAAGCTGGACAAAACTATCAACTTCACATGTCACGGGTGAAGGAACAAGAGACCAAGGACAAAAATTAAATTCCTATAGCCAAGTGCATTTGAGAACTTAGGCAAAGACTGAAAAATGTAAGGGCTTAATACATTTATTATTAGTAACTGCTGGCATGTAATGTAGAATACACTACAATCTCCACATACAAAGAACTCATGGCAATTACCAGCCCAGCATGGCAAAGCACAAGTTAAATGGATGGAAGCTGAAGCAGCATGCACAACTGCCTCCCGACGCTTATTAAACTGTTCTGAGCATGTAAATCCATCTCATACTTGTTCGATCAACCCATTTTCAGTCCTATTTAAGTACTACAAGGACCAACCTTAAGGATTTAGAAAAGGACCAGAGACTGGCAGCTGTCTGCAAGTGGTAGGAGGCAACTCCCATGTGAGAATTCCCTCCCTGCTCAGGGCTTAATTCCACTCAAGTATGAGCAAAGTTCACAAGAAAACCCAATTTTCATCTATTCCTGCCAAGGGAATGGCAGATGCATATAGAACAAGTCATACTTCTGACTCCCCTTTTTTTCCTGAAGGGGCCATAAAGACAAACGAACAATCTAACGCGACCCATTTGGTTACGGCGTTCCCTGTGCCTTCACTTGCTCATAGAATCACTATGCTAATATCAAAACACCATCCATTTTCAAGCCAGCTGGCCAGTGACCTCCCCTTCCAGCTCTATGTTTTATTACCTCAGGTTTTTTTCCTATTTGTACCTTACCTTTCATAGCATCAGCAGATGCTACTACAACGACAAGGTGTTGCATACCCCAAGAAGTATTACCAGGCCATCAGACCACATCCTGACATTCCCTACAGCTTTGACTGTGTAATGTCTGTTCTTGTCTGGAAACCTTTCACATCAGATTCCAGCTCAGAAGACCCATCAGGAGATTCTTACAACCCTATGTCAACTTCACTAGAAGCAAACCTTAAGTAGGGTGAAACCCCTTCCTGTGTTGGATACTAGGCAGATTGTGCTCAGCTCCACATCCTTTAACTGCAACGCAGAAATGCAGTTACCTTTACAGCTCTACTCTGGACTAATCATGAATCAGTGCTGTGCAGAGCAAACCTTTAATGTGCACACAGATCGAGTGCAGCAGCTTTCATTCAGATATAGAGAATTTTAAACATTACTCTGCAGTAAGCCAACCTGTAAAACCAGCTCATAGTACTTTTGCTGCAGTGACAGAACAGCAGTTTAAATGCAGGTCTGCCATGTTGAGAGATGAGAAAGTATTGACTAACGCTCAGTTGCAGCAGCTTGCACAAGTATCTTTTTGCACCATTTTCTACTGCTACTTCAACACATAAGCGATCAGCAGGCTCCAAATGTGATTATCTCAGTTATTTCTGTATCATACGCTGTTGCGAATTTTCTGAGACTATGGCAGCTGCTAAAGATCAACAGTAAGTAAAATTCCTGCATATTTTCTGGATGAGTAGTCCAAGATACAGAAAATTGTTCCCTGACTTTTGTGTGGACCGTTACACCACTGAGTCACCCAAGTCTGAGAAATTCCCTGACGATTTAAAGTTCAGAGCATGATTACATGTTTTGATGTAGAGCTAAGTAGTAGACTTGCTCTGTGCAGTACCCAAGAAGCCTTTCAAAACTCAGAGGCAGGTCACCCATTAACACTGTCCAATAGTTTGTTATTAAAAAAAAAAAAAATCACACAGCAAGAGGGCACGTGAAATAAGAGCCACAGCCTGTAGAATCCTCACCCTTTGCAGACAACCTCTCTCCTCGTAAGTGATATATCCAACTCTGCCCTTGCTCGCTAAT
>JAVJGI010000001.1:18431614-18436614 GCA_035590275.1 Ibycter americanus | reverse complement strand
CAGTTGCACAGAACTTAGGAAACCTATCTGAATCTGTGCCATAGCAAATCAGCTGGGGCAGCTGAAGAGCATCTCACCCAACTGACCAAAGCAACACACTCAAAAACAGTGCTTCCCATGCCTGTCCAAGTCAAGACTGTCAGACATCCCGTGAATCAGTTCCTGACTCTCTGGCTTACCCCAGTTTCTCCTTCCATTAAATTAATACCCTTATCATTAAAATTCTGGCTACTAAGACACAGAGGGCTACACTGGCCATTAAGCTTATAATAGCGTCCATGCAGGTTGCATTTGGGGGCTGTTTTTTCTTACTACATTTGTGAAGACAGAATAAATTCTACAAATATAAGCAGTCTATTTCACCACTTACCTCACCAAAACCTCCAAAATATTCCCTTATCTTCTCCTCAGGCGTGTCTGGAGATAAGCCCCCAACAAAAATCTTTTTAACGGGTTCTTTTGTTTTCATGGCTTTAGCTCTTTTTGGATCAATGACCTTTCCATTCAGCTTGTGTTCTTTCTGGTCCATGACCTGTGGGGAATTAAAACCGGGTATTACTCGCAGTTCAAGCTATGTGTTTCACTGATGTTTTGAGCGAGGCCCAGTTATTTTATACTTAGTTTTTGTTAATGCTATCGCTTCAATTTCAGTACTTTGATTACAGCAATAATTTGTTGCATGAAACCAAACAGTTCCACGATGTTGATCACTATCGACTGACACAGACAGTTCTGACAAAGCCTTTCAAGAGTCACCTGGAGCCATGTATCACCCAAGGGAAGTAAAGAGTGTAACTTTTCTCAGCAAGTACTCTACAATCCCATCCTCAAACCTCATGCAGTAAAGAATCTGTACTTTAGGTATCACCAAAGGTCAGTGAAGGTGAAGACTTTTCAGTGTGCTTCGTCAACAGAATTTTAGAAAGGTTAACAGCTAATTTTTGCTTTGATAAAGCCCAGATCTATCAAAGCCACTGGCTCTAGGGTTCACACTGCAGCTCTGAAATGCAGAGACTTGAATTTCTTTGTAAATACTGCTTTCACAGTAGTAAGCAGCAGACATTTATATATACAGTATTTTCAAAGTGCTCAAGTCCAGTGGCTTGCAGTCTGCTCCCCTGTAAGTACTCAAAGCCATACTTTGGGAATAGCTGCTGGTCCTGGCCACTGCATCACAAGTAAGATGGTTTAGGAAAACCACATTTCAATAAGCATCTTATTGTATCCCATAATCACCTTTAACAGATCAACTTTAACAAACACCTATGCATACAATCATCTGACTGCTGTATCTTTGCTACCTGAAATTGAACATGTTGTCTTATTACATTAATACTACCTTATCTACGCTCTCCGATTCTTTGAAGAGTACAAAGCCGAAGCCTCTCGATCGCCCAGTGATGGGATCTAACTTCAGAGTGCAGTCTACAACTTCACCAAATTTAGAGAAATAGTCCTTCAGATCTTTCTTTGTAGTGTCCCAGCTAAGGCCGCCAATAAACATTTTCCTGTTAAGACAAGATGGTTAATCTGTTAACGTGTCTTACCCAAAATCCTGTACTGTCAAGCTTTATGAGCTCAGTTACCTAACAGAAGTAATAGCGGTATTTTATCAGTGACACTACACACACAGGCCTGCACTTTTTGAGAACTTGGTTAAATGATCCTGGCCAGATTAGATAAAGACTTATATGTACACAAAAATTTTACACCATCTTCCACTGCAGTTGCTTACTCTGCTATCCCAAGAAACTACAAAGAATGATACAAAGGTATTTTACTACTTGCATCCGCACCACTACTAACCCACCACAGGCTTAATTCCATTTAGTTATCTGCAGAGCCTCCACACAACTGCTTACGAAATAAACACAGGCAGAATAGATTTATAAGGCAGCGCAGCTAAACAGAGGCATTTATGGACTAGTCTGGACTGGGCATATGCCAATATTAGAAAACTAAAACAAATAAAAGATGTGTTTAGTCAAGTCCTGCTCCCCAGAAAACAGTAAAAAAGCAAAGTATAGGATGGTCAAAACTTATCTTTCCTCCCGGAAACAGGCTACAAACACCTCGCATAATCCAATAGAATCACGAGAACATCTTCCCAATACACTACCTACAAGATCAGTGTTGGTGGGCAAATGTGTACAGCAGGTAACTCTGATCATGATTTCTGTTTTCAAAAGCACGCTGGAAGCTTGGAATCAAATCATGATCATCCCATATTACTAAGAAGCCACACACACAAAAAAAAAAAAAAAAGAAAAAAGAAAAAAGAAAAAAAAAGGAAAAAAGGGAAAAAAGAAAGAGAAAAATCAAGAAACACTGTGTCTTGGAACACTTCATGATTTGCATCAACTAAAAATCAAGTCAGTATGCACATAAATGAAAACCTTCCTAGTTATTAGGTATACGGCTTATGCACCCATTCAAGAGGATTTGATTTGAGATGATCTCTTCTAATACTGATAAAGAAGATTTTACAGCGAGCTCAACACAAGACGTATGATCCATTATGATCTATAAAAACGCTTTTTACAAAGCTTTGTCCATTTTCACTGTACCAACTTATTCCACAGTCACACGCACAGTTATCAGAGAACCTGCAAAACCACTCTAACACGTTCCCAATTCCTCCACTTTCCACATATATACAAATATTTCTGCCGATCACGTACAATTGCATTGTACTCCCACAAGTCAAACTCTCTCAAATCAAAGGCTGCTTGTGTGAACTAGCTATGTTGAATTAGCTGAGCTCTTACAGAATTAACCAGAGCATTCAGCTTCTGACAAACCTATCCAACCTCCATACAGATGAGGGGGTTCAGGAGCTTCAGATGTTTCTATCCAAATTCCTGAAGTCTATAAACAGAACACCGATTCCCTACCCCTTTTATCCACTTTTCCCATTAGTTCCAGATCCCTCTTCAAGAAAGCAGCAAAAGCCCTTTCTAGTGTGACATCTTACTGTCTTCAGGACCAATATGGAAAAAATGGTCCACACTGGTAAACCAGCAGCCTCATACCAGTACAGATAGCAATTCAACGGGTGCTTTGTGCCCTTGAGTTCATCCATCACTAAGGTTCTTGTTTGTTTCGTGTTTGTTTGTTTTAAGCAGCAAAACAAGGCACATACAGAGCATGCAGCATCCTATTTCTGACACATGGGGGGACAGGGATACTCTAGCAGTTACTACTGAACATACGCTTGCTACATGACATACAAAACACCTGTTTTATAGTTATCAACAAACCATTAACATAAACATACAAAACCTTTTTTTTTTTAATATTTAGTAACAATCAATCAACATTAACATACAAACCCCTGCCTTACATCACTAAGCATACTACAGACCAAGAACACAAGTCTGAAACTGACAGCCCTCTAAAGGATTTTCTTCCCACCGTGCAGTAACCACATCTGAGTCCATTTACAGAGCGGCAAAACATGACTGCTTCAGTTTGCTGCTGCAGTAGTTGACAAACTACTGCTCCACTGCAAAACAGCGGTCAGATCAAGCCTACAACACCAACGTAAGCACAACGAACAATTAAGGTGTAATGTCACATTGCTGTCAAAAGCCTGTGAAATACGTACATTTCACAAACCAGTTTGGCTGCTCTAAGTCACATCAGCACATAACAGTTTTCCAAAAGAAGTTACCAGAAGTGTACTGGGAAAGCTTTCAAACATCAGACTTCGCTAAGCAGAGCGCAGACATCACCATGACTAATGGCTTTGACCTTCCTCCAACAGGCTAGTCAAGAAGTTGCCAACATGTGGGTTTCTCAAGTCCACAGCTCTCACCAAGATCTGAGGGTATGAGAACCCACACAGGTTTCTTCCTGAAGACACTGCCTCTAATTCCCAATGCAAAGGAAACACCAATGTAACCGCATCCAGTGGCTACCAAAGACATGCTGTTTTTCCCTCTACTGCTAAGAGAGCTCTCAAAACACTTTTGTTTCCTGTACAGCATTACCTGTAAGAACTGACAAGTCAAAAAAAACCCAGTTGAACTGAACTACAAGTCAATGTATGCTACACGTAATCACTGCACCACTCGGTGACAACTTCTTCTAGGCTGTGTTGACTCAGAAGATGGGCTTCCTCATGAAAACCCTTTAACAGGCGTGCATTCAAGGGCAAAAAGCAAAACAAATATGCAAACTGCAAAGGCACTTAAAGCCATTAAAAGTAGGTGACAATGACAAGTAATGAAAACATTCTAAGTTTTCACTAACCCTAGCAAAACACTCAAAAAAAAAAAAAAAAAAAAAAAGGTTCCTGTTCTCTCTCCCTGCTCTCAGCAACATCCTGGGTTATTATGGAAGGAAGAAGACACTTGGGAAGGTTTTGGAGCAAGTCTCTACAGGACACAGTAGCTAGTGTTCCTTTACCCAGTTTATTCTCTCCCTTAATCAAAAACAGATCTGCAGCTTGAGGTTCTTACTGGCCTGACAGGAGACAGCATACAGCAGCAGCCTGTCCTGTCACTGGATTTATTATATGTGAATTTCACCTGCTATATGAAAGCTATACCGCCCCATGCCAGGCATCGGGCAGAGAGACCCTTAGAAAATTAAGAGCTGCCTTCATTCCTAAGCTATCACCTAAAGCATGTCCTCACAGCAAGTTTCACGAGAAAAGGAGGAATGGTTTAGGGTGGTAAGCAGTCAAGGTGTCTCACGCCTCTCACACACACCATTTATGTTTGGAAGGGAGGGCAACGCCGAAGGGAGGGCAACCTGAGCATTCAGCTACACCGAGTTACAGTCCTTAACTCGTGTGCCGCACGTTCGCTTTTAGAAAAGATGTGTATGTGTGTGTCCCAAAAAAACCCAAAACATCACCAACAACAGACAAGAAAAAGTTTGTAGTTTTCGTAGTTTGGCACACATCAGGCCAGATGTACGCATCAGGATCCGCCGCCGCCAGGTGCTGCGGGCTTTGGCTTGAACGGGGGCGTGAAACTTCCCCCCCCCCCCCG
>JAVJGI010000001.1:18404153-18423632 GCA_035590275.1 Ibycter americanus | reverse complement strand
CCCGCTGCCGGTTCCCTTCCCAGGGCCGTGCAACCGGCTGTGTCCCCGGCTGTGTCCCCGGCTGTGTCCCCCGCCTCCCGCACAGCACCAGTGCGGGGGGCAGGTGCGCTGAGGAGGGCTGCAGCGGCAGCACATCCCGACGGGTGGCATCCCTGGCTTAGGAGAAGGCTTAGGGCTATCGCACACGCTGGTTGAGGTGCCGAAGCCGGAGGGCCGGGGGTCCGAGGGGCCAGCGGGAGCCATCCGGACAGGTGCTGGACCTGTGCCACGAACACTCGCTGTCCTCCGGCTGCTGCGGGCCCCCCTCTCCCAGAGGATTTGGTTGGTGTGCTTCGCAGGAGGCAGCAATCTCCTCGCCGAATGCAATTATCCCTGCTCCTGCCATTAACCGGTATTTCTCCAGGAGACCCGACGGCTTTCGGTGGGTCTGTGTTGCTGGTAGTTTATGGAGGTGCTTTGTGACCCGCCTGGGTGAAGGCGCTCGCCAGGCTTCCCAGGTGTTTCTGCTAACACAGTTTAACGGATGAACAACGTGACCTACATCTTCCCTGTCCGCGTTCTTCCAGTGCTCTTGAAGAAATTTCGGGTCTAGATGGCATGACCTCCCTCCCCTCGCTATCTTTCCATTTAAACAGTTGGAACAGCTCAGCTTTCTTAATGAACATCTAACAGAGCTGCGAAGTTGGTTAATAGCCACCTTAAGTCCATGGAAATGCTGGAAACAAAGTTATTTCACTTGGACTTTCAGCTAACCTCCATAGAGCCTGTGTTTCTCTTTGAAAGGCCCACCGCTGGTTCTGCAGGCATTTTTATTCGTTAACATTAAAGGATTTTATTTAATCCTTTCTTTAGTATTAAAATTATTGAGTATTCAAAGTAAGGAAATAGAACGAGCACGAGCCAGTTGATGGGTGGGTTAAGGAAAGATACCAGAAAAGAGAATATTTCCTGGTTAGAGGTCACCAAGTTTTCTCTTTTGCTGGGTCCACCCTGGCAGAGAAAAGTAGATGGCAGGGGAGAGTTGTAATGTGATAAACTACATCCCCTGGCGTTTGCCACGTCTCCTGTGAAAGAGCAGATTGTCACTGAACTTTGTGACAGTTTGCATAGACATTAGGAGGAAAATTGACCCTGGTTGCTTGGAATCCTACAAGTGCTAGTGATGGCGTGCTACGTGGGTGTCTACTGACGGTAAAAATACCACCCTTCCTATACTAGGTTTAACATTGCTGTGAGCAGTTGTAAAGGCTTAGGAGGGCTGTCGAGCTGTGTTTGCTGATGGCCATTTCTCCATCCTGCCAGGCTGTGCTGAGGCAGCCGCATCTGGGGCTGGATGTCACTGGGGAGCCCAGCTGGCTGGCAGTGCGGTGGGGTGATAGCACCCATCTCCCCAGCATGCACGGGAGATGGACAGAGCGATGGGAGCTGTGCACAGGCAGGGTCAGGTCTCCTGCTAGTCAAGATAAAAGCGGGTGAACTTACAATGGTCAGTAACAGCCCCAGTCAAACCTGTTCAGGAGTTTGCAGCCACCAACTTTTGCTGAAAGCTGTAAGTCGCAGAGATGGAGGTATTTCTGTGCCAAGGAGTCTTTCTTCCATGCAAACTCATGGCCTTTTAAACTTAGCACATCATTGCCTGAGATCACTCTTGACATCTGTAAACTGTCACACTGACTGTCCACCACTCCAGCTGTCACATGGGTGTCCCCTCCTGGACCACAGACATCCATGCATTTGCCAGTGGGCCAAGGCTTTTACCCTTTTAAAGTCCACTGAATCACAGAATACACTGTGCTTTTGAAGCCTGTTTGGCAGTTCTTCTTTGCCAGCACAATAGCATGAAACACTGCTTTCGGAAAGCAATTGGGACCTTTTGACATCCAAGCTGTAAAGGGAAGTTAAACCAAGGCAGTGAGTCGGCTGCATTTCCCAGCGGCTGCTCTTTAATTTCTTCCATGGTTTAAAAGAGTTTGAAAGCAACTAAGCTCAAATAAAGGAAGTGAGAGGGTAACAGGGGGTATTGCAAGGCTGTTGATTTCCCTGGACAAGTTTGTGGTAATTCTCTAGGCATTTAAGACATTTTCCTTTCCCCTAAATTTACGTTGCTTTTAAAATATACAACATGGAAAACACAGTACTGGAGTAATAGAAAATCCTGCAGTTCTGCCACCACATCCACGCTCTTAGCACCACCGGTTTCTTAATTCAGTAAATAAGTTAAAGGTGACGTACAGTGAGGAGAAAAATATCACTGGCCATTTTTTGAGGAGAGACGAGTTCAGGTTAGTTTCTTCCCATCTCTTCCCCCATCCTGTGTTTTTCCCTGTTAAGAAAAGTTCGGTTCTGTACCTGAAGGCAGGAGCTCCTTGCCCTTCCCCTTGTCCTGAGGCTCTTCCACACCCAGAGATGCTGTCGCGGCAGCTGCTTGTGGCTTCTCACTTGTGAAACACCACTAATGAGAGCAATTTGTAATTATTTTGGGTTGCCCTTGGGATCTCCAGGAAGGTTTGGAGTTCTCCTGTGGCACTTTTTCCTAACCCCTTTTCATGTTGTTTGCAAGACTGTCCTACAGAGCTCAGGGTCACTAAATAGACTTTTCCATTTTCAAAAGGTCCCCTAGCTCTGGTGAGAAGTTGAGCTGTGTTTTCAGAACGTTAGGACAAGCACCCCGTTAAAAATAGGAGCAGTGTAACTTGTCAGTTCAGAGTACATACACAGTCAGCCGCGTACTCCTCCGCTGGTGGGAACTTGGGGTCATGTCTGCTATCTTTTTTCACAAGCCCAGGAAAAGTTATCATGCACCTTTTCCATCCTGGGATTTAAAAGTTGAAGCATTTGTGCAAAAAAATTCCGCCTGCACTAATCTTGGCCCAAGGCTGGCTGCGGCCAGGTCGGGCATCCCTGGCAGGCAGCTTCAAGAGCTGCAGTGCTGCTGGAGAAGCTCGAGCAGGGAAAATAACCACACGTTATAATGGGCATGGGCAAACCGTTGCTTTAAAATAAAGTCAGCCTTACCTCTGCCAGGTTAAAGGAGCTGCCTTGTTTTTCTTGTGTGCTGCCAGGAGACCTTGTTCCCTTACATCAAAGACAACGTGAAGGAGTATCTGCACGCTCACTGGGAGGAGGAGGAGTGCCAGCGGGATGTCGGACTTCTGAGGAAACAGGTGAAGTAATGGAGCTGAACTGTGTCTCTGCTGGTTTTGACGGCATGCCTGAAACTTCAGGTCACTCAGACTCCCCCAGTCACCCAACAGGAGTCCATACCTCTCTTTGCCCCCCCAGAAGAGGCTGGTTGCCTCAGCGGGTGGATTCTCCCCTACCCAAAGCCTGGAGTTGTACTCAGGGAAGGGCTGGTGCTCGGTAGGCAGCAGCTCAGCTGTTTCATTCAGCTCACCTTGGTCTTCATGGCCCCTGAGCGAGCGTCAAACCACAGCTTGTCAGCTTCATGCCTGCACCGTGCCCTTCTCTTGCTGAATCCACCACCTGTGGCTTCCCGGCGCCTGTTTGGGAAGCAGCATGGAGGGATGGCAGAGTACTTGTCCAACACGGGGCAGCGTATCCTGCCTCTGTACAGGGACATGGCACCACTCGGAGACCTGTGGCTATCTGAAGCCAACAGATGCATTTGCTTCTTTGCCTTAATTTCAGTAATTAAATACTTCAGCAAGTATAATTCTCGTTAGAGTATTTACAATGCAGCTACAGTAGTGCTAATTGTTGGATTTGGAAAGTACAATCCAAGCAAGTGTTTCTGGACACGACTGGAGTCTGAATTTCCTATTGAGAAAAGCATTCAGTGTTGTCACCCTTCATGTGAAGAGCAGTTCCAGCTGTGTCCTGCAGAGAGGTGCACTGATGCAGGTGTTAGACCCCTTTCCTCAATCGAGATGTTGAGACCACCCCACCTCTTCCCTCACCTCTTTTTATCATGGATGATTTCCAGGCTCAGGAGGACTCCAGCTTGGACGGGGCCGTGCCCATCCCTTTGGAGAGCGGAAGCGGGGAGGAGGAGCTGGAGCGGGTCATCCAGGCGGTGGTGGACAATGTTCACTGGCAGATGTCTCTGGACAGGAAGACCACAGCGCTGAAGCAGCTGCAGGGACACATGTGGAGGGCAGCCTACGCGACCGGGCACGTCAAAGGAGAGTGAGTAATAATTGCGTACCCCTTTCCCCGGGGCAGGTGTGGGGCGCATCTCTCCTAGGTGTCTGTTAGCAGAGTAGCTGCATAAGCTATTCCTGGAAACGGCCCCACGTACAAACACAAATAGGATTACTACCTCACTGGAGAAGCCAATACATTTACGTTCTGCTGTGGCTTAAGCCAGGCCACTGCTGTCATGGAAGCAACTGCAGACACTTCATTTCAAACTTGATCATGCAGTGAAACAAAACCATTGAGCTTCATCTTTGGGTCTAGGGAAACAAAAGCTTACAGCAACCTCCGGATTGACCAAGTTGTCTCAGTGCCCAGTGGGAAGATGACAAGTGGGTGAGACTGTTTCTCCTTAAGGAATAATCGGCAGGTACATGCTGGGAAACAGCCAGTTCTCCACGCACCTGGGCAGGGAATGTAAAGGAGGTGGGGTCTGAGAAACAGAACAAAGTAGTGGGGATGTGACATGGGGCGATTCTGCTCCCACGACTGGTGGAACATTCATGTGGGACAACTATCTTCTGCCTTAAAAGTTTGGAAAATGTCTCAATATATCTCTACAGAGATTTCTTGGTAAACCAAGAGACTGAGGCATAAGTATGAACTTCTTACAGTTCTCCATCTTGCAGTTTTTATCCCTGAATTGCACTCACATTTTGGAACAAGCCTGAAAAGCTGGGGTTGCAGAGTGAGGTCCTTTCAGTTGTTTCCTCCTGCTTTGTCTCTTACCTGTATGTTTCCTGCCTTTCCCCTTCTTTTTATCTTCAGGTTCCTCCTTATGTTTCAGCCACAACACAAGTGTGCACAAGTAGGGACAATTGGAGTTAAGCCTGGTCTTAGGTCAAGAGGTACTTGGTTAAACTATGCATTCCAAGTTCCTAAAGAAGTAAAACAAACCCTTAAGTTCACAAAGTGTTTTGCCAGAGGAAGAATGAGGAAGAAGAAAAAGAGCTCGCAGAAAAGTGTGAATATCTACCAGAGAAAGCAACAAAACCCAAAAGCAATCAAGAGGGACAGCCATCCTGTTGGTCTTCTTTTTAAAAACATGGCTAATTGTCTTATAGTGGCCCAAAACCTGTGGAGCTAGCCTTGCTGCTTGGCAGCCTTGGAGGAGTGAGATCTCTAAAGTCCCCCTTCATCCAACTGTATCTGGCACATCAGTGTCTGAAATCCAGGTACTGAACTCAGCATGTGAGAACATGAGAGTGTCTGGCAGTTTCTGCAGGTGCCATACAACCTCAAAATATTTTCAGCTGATACCAGAGACATTTAATAAGTAACTATGAAAAAAAGTGAACTTTTTGTTTTTAAAATACATAACAAAGCCCTGAACAGATGGCCGAGAAACTGGAGATGAACAAAGGGCCAGCTGATGGCTACAAGTCTGCAAAATTCAGTCCGACACCTCCTTTTGCATCTATTTGAAGTCCTCTTTCTTGAGATGTTCAGGCGCTCAGATCCTCTTTTTGGGACAGTACCTCTGGGCCTTGGCCCAAGTGGCCACACAGAGCTGTGCAGTGCAGGTGGGAAGGCTGCAGTTTGGACTGGGATGAAAACTCAGTTCCCTGAGGATTGCATCTCCTCCACCTCTTCTCCATCCTTCTGCCATATCAAACTGAAAGCTCTTCCCTACCCTTCTGAGGTTGGTTGTGGCCTTTCCTTATCAACCATCACATGTATTACTGAGGGACTTACTGTCAGCCTTACTTTGTTCTTCTTGAGTGTCCTCTTAACTTTCAGATGCCCTCAGTACCTGTGTCATCTTGTAAATGTCCTTTGCATACAAAAAGCTTTTACCTACATGTAGCTGCAGCACGGGAGAGGTCTCGTGGTGTAAATGAGAAGGGTATGAGGGAACCGACACATCCGTTAGCAGTTACACAGCGGTTGCCTTGGCTTTGGTCCTTCTTCCCTCTCTTGCAGCTTTGCTCCTCAACGCTGGGCTTGTCTTCGGGTGGCTACTACCCAGGAGTGAGACGTTGTTCTGAGAGTTGTCAGCCCATTGCTAGACCAGTATCTTGCCTTTCCAGCCCTCTGCCAGGCTGGAATAATACAGGGAGGGGTGCTGCTGCCTAGTGAACAGCAGCTGGTTCTCCCTCTGCGGTGCAGTTAAGCCAGGGACACATCTGGCCCACAGGTACTACTGTACAATCTGAGTGACCGCATAGAGTAGCTCCGGCCTCAGTCCCTTAGGGGACACTCCTTTCCCAAGTTGTTGCCTGGCTTCAGACAGTTTGTACAGTGACGCTCATTTAGCTCCTGCAGCTGCAACCTGCTCTCGGCTCTTCCCTACGCGTGGGCAGAGCCTGAACCCGTGGGGTGCATTTGCCCCATATGGATGCAACTTACGGCCACAGCTTTTAGCAACAAGGAAACTTGTAGCTTGCAAGGCAGGTGGGACTCAGGATGCAAGAGCCTGTATTCTCTGTCCTCCCCCTTATTACTCCCTCGCAGAGAAAAGTGGGAGGATGCCATTCCCCTCCCCGCCCCCGCTCCTTTCCTTCCCTCTCCAAACTGAAGGAGCTGGAGAAACTCCTGTCAGAGGTCTGACGCAGCCTGTCAGAGCTGCTGTCTGCACAGCAGTCACTGAGCTGCTCGGTGGCTGGAGCTGAGCATGTGTGACCTGGGCTCACATGCAGACTCCCCGGTGGCAGAAGCCCTGAGCAGACTGGGAATGAAGTCCCCTTGCAAACGAAGGGGACAGTGTCTGGCTAAAGGTGCCCCTCCAGGTGCCTCTGGGTTTGCCCTTACCTGTTGCCCTGTTTTGCTCCAGAATCTTCGAGGATGTGGTTCCAGCCATCCGGAAGTGGCGGGAAGCAGGGATGAAGGTCTATATCTACTCCTCGGGCAGCATTGAAGCCCAGAAGCTTCTGTTTGGATATTCTACAGAAGGTGATATCCTAGAGGTAGATAACCTTATCACCTTCCTTACAGCTTCTCCCTCTGCAGAGAACTTCACTCCCACAAGTGCCCTTGCTGGATGCTTTGTGCACAGGGGCTGGGGCAGTGGGTTTGTCCCGTGGGAGCTACACTCAGCCAGCTGAGCATGCTGGCATGGCTGCATCAGCCCCTGTTACTGTGCTGGAAGGGAGAGGGGATGTCTCACTCGGGAGCGAGGTTTATCCCCGCTCTTCAGGTGGCACTTGGCAACTGCCTTTGCTTTTCTCTTTTTCAGCTCTTTGATGGCCACTTTGATACCAAAATAGGCCCCAAGGTAGAAAGCGAGAGCTACAGAAGGATTGCTGCCAGTATCGGGTGCGCCACCAACAACATTCTCTTCCTGACGGATGTCCCTCGAGGTAGGTGGCCCGCCGGTCCTGTTGGCTCTTACCTGTGTGAGGAGAGCAGGTGCTCTTTCAACGCCTGCTGCTGACTTATCACAAGCACCTCGGAAATGCTGCAGACCACCTTGCTTCAGTGGCATCCCCCTCGCTGCTGCCATGCTCCTTCCGCGTGCATCCAGGCTCCCGCACAGCAGCGGGATATCTGCGAGCAGCGCTGCAGCGAGGGAAAATAGGTCAAGTAGAAAACCTGCCCTTGCGCCATCGAGCAAGGAGAGACTGTTGGAAGTGGTGGAGCGTTTGCTGGAGGAGTTGGCGTACTCCATTTAAACACAGGGTCAGTGGGTTTTGCGACCCATGCTTCGGGGAGCAGACGATGTGTGCTGCGCTGCTACGTGGCACATGCGGTGGCTGGTTCTTTGTGCCATTTACTGTTAGGTTGTGCTCAGCAGGAGGAAAACATGGCTTCTGGTTGTCAAGACTTGACCCCTGGAAAGCCAGGCTCAGGAAGCAAATTTGATTTCCTGCCCTTGCTGGAAATGTTTTTCTGGCAGAAATGGCACTGGGTTGTGATGTCAGTCTAAGCCAGCGCAGTCCCCAGGAGTTAGCCCTTACCTCCTCCCGAGCCATGGCAGCAGAGCTGGTGGCAGCTGGAAGTTACCTCCTTTTCCCTGTTTTTGTCTTCCCGTGGCCTGTTGCTGTGCTCAGGAAGTTTGTGAGGAGCAATTCCCAGCTGGCCACAGCCTGACCGCAGCCCAGCTTCGTGGCAGGAACGGAGCTGCCGGTGCGTGGTGCCTGCACAGCGCCTGGGACAGCCATCTGCTGGGAGAGGGGAGGGGATGGCGAGGCCACCAGCTCCCACCTGGTCACGTTATGCAGCAGCTAGTGATCCACGGCAGCTCTGCTGGGAGCTGGTCCCTCTCTAGAGCTCTGCAGCACCATGTGCAAATGCTGCTCTCAGTCTCAGCCTTTAAAAGCACTTCAAGTGTTTGGGGCATCTTCAAGCCTTGAAAACGCTTATGTAGAGATGTCTCATCTCTGCGTGTCTCATCTCCGCTCTCCCCACCTCTGTTTGTTTCAGAAGCCAATGCGGCCGAGGAAGCAGATACTCACGTGGCTGTGGTGATCAGACCAGGCAACGCAGGACTGACAGATGATGAGAAATCGTATTACAGCCTCATCTCATCTTTCACTGAACTTTTCCTGCCTTCCTCCACTTAGGGAAAGCAGTGCACGCACAAAAGACTATGCTTCACCTGAATTGTCCTTGTGTAATGTTAGGTAATCTTGTCCATAATCAGAATTTAAAACCAAACCCACATCATGTCTTGGACCCACGACTAGTGCAGGCAGGTATGGATGGAGAGTATGGTGTGGGGTCCCTTGTGCAGTAGGATGGAGGGCTGCAGCAGCCAGCTGGCGCTGGGAACAGGGTGAGGAGAAGCACCTGTGAGCCAGGCTGTGCCTCCCCTTTCCCAGCTAGCAGTTAGCTCAGAGGATGCTTCCTTCAGACTCACCCATTGCAATCTGGTGCTGAGATGCCCCACCATGAGCTCCGTCATTTTTAGAAACAGTCTGCAAACAAGATGTATGTCCTTCTGTCCCAGAGGGACCACTGGGGACCACGAGGGGGGGATATGAGCTTCTCCCTGCAGATGGGGTTGCTGGCTAAGTCAAAACTTTCAAAGTTAGGGGGGTTAGAATGCCCAAAAGAAAATGCCAAATATGGGCTATAATACAGTAGGTTTGGGCTGCCACAGCAAAAGCCAGCCCTTGCTGCAGGCAAGCTCTTTAGACCAGAACAACTTAAATCTTGGCTATATCCACAGCAGGTCTAGGTAAAAAACAGTACAACTTGCATATGGAAGCTGCTTAGAGCTACACAGCCAGCCTCCCAGAATGAAGTAGAGCTTCTTATTTCAAAGAGAAATACAGCTTTAAAAATGAAATTCTAGACCCACCTCACTGCTGCATCATGGTGCTGGGCTATGGGATCCGACTGGCTGAACACCAAAGTCAGCTTGACCGCAAAGTATCTCCCTTAGTGCTAACCCATGGAGCTCCTCAGCAGCCAACGTCGCCCCGTCACACATTCGTAGCACTGGTCAGCTGTGAGCAAACCTTGACAAACGGCTGCTCCTGAGGGGAACATCCTGCTGTGTTCATTGAGAATTAAAACCCTGACCTTTTCACCCACCCTATCTAAATTGTGCCGATTTATATCAGATGGTCACGGAGCTTTTCCTAACGTAGCAAATAAAAACACAACTTTGCTTTCATTGTGTTCACTCCATCCCAGTGTTCAGCCTTCTGTTTAGCACCAGTGATCCCAGCACCTAAAGGCAAATATCTTTTTTTTAAAACTTGTGAACAGTTTGTTTTCCTGCTTTCACCCTCCCTGGTCCTTTCTTCAAGGCAGACAACCCTGCCCTGCCAAGGAAGCTGTGTTGCCTCCCTGACCATCTTACGATCTCAGCAGGGGTTCTGTGGAGGGTGCGGGAGCGAGAGCCACAGCTAGGTTATACCTGGTCATCGAGGAGGGACAGTCTGAAACCCCAGTTCCCTGCTGCTGGCGCTTCGTGCATGGCTGTCACTTGCTACTTACTCATTTCTGCGCGGACTGTGCTTGCGCTTGCCCTCACGGCTGGCCGAAATGTAATACCTTTGCCTTCCTGAGCTCTGATCTACGCTTACAGCTGTCCCGGTTGAGGGAGGCTGGTCTGTAGAGAATAAGCAAGAGACGGGCATTTTGGGAGGAAACCACATCATGCCAGCATTGCCATTCTAAAACTATGATGATAGCAGGTAAGGCTGTGAGGCAGCTAGTCTGGATGCATTTCTGGGCTGTGTATGAGTGTGATCCTCCTAGAAAGAGCCTGCTAATTAGCACTGTTACAGTGTGTGTCTGCATGGCTGAATAGTCCCTGGCTTCCTTAAGTTAATTTTAATCAAGACAGCGCAACTACCTTTTGTTTTGCCTTTGCCATCAGAAAGCTATGCATGGGGTAGGGGACAAAAATAAAACTCACTTTCTCCATAAAAGCAGTTTATTTAGTGGTCATGTTTCAGTGTATATCGGTTGTTATTTAGTTGTACTGAAATGTGCTGTTAGAAATACTCTAAGAAATGTAGAGTTATCACCAAAAACCTGAAGTTCAGTTTGGATTGCATATAGGAAAAGGAAAGAAAGAAAAGAAAAAAAAATAATCACAAACATCATCCTTTTTTTTCCTTTGATAAAATTACAAAATATAAAATGATAAACTGAAGGTATTAATTGATTTAAAAAAAATAGTCACAGTGGACTATTTACAGTAAACCACCCTTAAAACAAATCGCTATTTTGTGCTCCATACGCATTGAGCGTGTGTGCCCATGTGAGAGGGTCCCCACCTGCACCTTCTCCAGGCTGTCCCCTCCTGCCCTCACCCAGGAGGGCTCCCCAGGTGTGCTGCTGGGGAGCCCTGCGCCTTATGCTGCTGAGCCCTTGGGCCACCCTGAGCGTGTCCCTCCAGGAAAGCTTCCCACTAATGACACAGCTACAAGGAGAAGGCCTTCAGCAGTCCAACAACAACCCTCCATTGGCTGGAGATGCTCTGGATTTGTAACGCAGCTGCCTGAGAACAAATTTTGGCCCACAGAAGTTAAAGGGCTAGCTGAAAGCTTTCTACTTATGCTAATTTTGACAGAAGTTTTTCTTAACTGTTTCTCCTTTCCGGAGAGGCCTCTGACCTTTGCACAAGACTGAATGCCCTCGTGCCTTTTCCCTCAGTCAGAAATGCCATGGTGCGGTGCGAGTTCCCCTTCAAATGCCTCTTGCCACCATTTTAATTTGTGATTACTTTCCTGCAGCTCAGACAAGATGCACACCTAAGCCGAGCCTGACTCATGGATGAAAACAGGAGTCACGTTCATGAGAAGCAACCCCCATCACTCCCCTGCCCAGCCAATACAGCAGCCTTCCCAAAACCAGGTTTTCAAATGGGGGTTTGAGCTCCTGCTTTTTTTTTGAAAACAGACCTTCTATTTGAAAACCTCCCTCCAGGGAGGGAGAAGCCCTTCTGGTTTTGCTGTTTCCTTCCTGCGCCTCCAGCCTTCAGGCTGCCTCCCCCAACTTCTGGGGCAGAACTGCCTCCCTGCGCCTCGGAAGCCCACTGAAACCTGTGGCAGACTCCACTCGGGACAACCGGCCACACTGAGGGGTCCGAAGCCCAGGCCTCGTGTCAGTGTATCTGACATTTGACTTCTAAGTGCACAGGGAGCAAAACCAAACCCTATGCCCAGAACCACCTGCAACGGTTCTGTTCTCGCTGCAGGCAAGCCCAGCGTCCCCAACACAATGTTCTCCCCTTCAGGGAATAAAAAAAAAAAAAGCTTTTTAAATACTACACACGATATGTGGTGGAAGCACTACACACTTACAAAGAAAAGCCTTTCCTAGGTCATCTTCAGAGCACATGGGCATTCCTGTCTTAATTCAGCACCTGGCTTCCACCAGTCCCCACCGTGGTGTGAAACACAAAGCCAAGGACAGCACTCCACTGTGCCATCTCCTCTGGCATGGGGACCAGCTGCCCAGCTACATCGGCCCAGTCTCACTTCCCGATCACAACACAGCTTCTCCCAAACCTGGCTTTACTATCGGCTGCTTTCCTGCCTGGAAGAAATGCCTGCCTGCTCGCCATAAAAGCCAGCCAGCCGGGGCTTTCCGCTGCCCGATTCCAAGTCCAGAAGAAATAGCTGCCGTTTCTCATCTTACCAAATTACACCACTTGGCAGCAAAGAAAACAACACAAGAAACACACAAAAGATGCAGTCTGGTGACTCCGGAACTGGTGACTCCTGAAGACTCCTGGTGCCCGGAGAAGTCCGTTTCCTTCATCTCCTCCTCTGCAGAACAGGCTGAGGAGTGCCTGTCTCAGAGGGCATCGTGAGGACTGGCTGTTGAATGTTCTGAACAATGCGAGTGTGACAGGGCCACTCAGAAAGAGTCACTGGTAGCGCAAACTAAACAGCTTGTGCTCCCAATGCTGCCGCTGAGAAGGATCCACTCCTCTTCCAGGAGACAGCTGTTTTTGTTTGGCTTCTAATGAGACAGCCACCCTCAGAGCCCTTTGGCAACATGATCATGATTGCACATGAGAAAAACTCATCAAAAAAGTGTGAATGAGGTCATGTTTAACCCATGAAACCACACCTGCCCCCCCTCCCCCCCTGCCAGAGGACAGGCTACACCTGATCTGTCTGGTACTCGGAGGCTTCCGATAAGCTTTCAGAAAAGCTCAGAAAGTTTTCCTGGTACTCAGAGCAAACAATCTCAAATCTGTAGTGCCTGAACTCCACTGCAAAGGTGCCGAAGTAGCACAGGAAGCACATCACCAGGCCCCACTGGATCCTGGAAGCATGCATGTGAATGCCCTGTGCCATGAGGATGAAATCTGGAAGAGGCAAGTCAAGGAGAACTAGTGGGAGGAGAGACACCGGCCAGGATGAGAGAAAACCAACAGGAAAGACAATAAAATCTTAAAATCAAAGTCAACCCAGATGACAGTCAACTCAGCCAGCCATCTCAGGAGAGTTTGAATGTGGTGCCAGAGATGGAAGGGATATCAGGTGTCCAGCAATGCCCGTGGAGCGCAGCAGCTCTCCTACACAGACCAGCGCTTCCTGGTTCCAATTCAGGCTGATAAACATTTACAGAGGGAAAGACTTAGGTGCAGAGAAATCAATGACTTGCTTGAACATCTAACTAGCCAGTGACAGAGCCAGCAAGCTGGGGATCTGGCTGCGGGCTCCTACCTGCCAGGAGCCTCCCAGCGAGAACTGAATCAGATCTCTGCACCGCAGGCAATGGGAACGCCCTTCAGCCTACACTGTGCAAGCTTTCATTCTCTTTAGAACGCCTGCAAAATCATCCCTTTCTGTGAAATCCAGGAAGCATCAGTCTACACAGTGTGGCATGTTACACTGAAAGGAAAAAGAATGCTGTCAGAGCCAGAAACTGTCCTCCAGGCTCATGTACCCATGTGCTTGGACCACATATTGCCTGGCATCAGGGTCTCTCACTGCTGTGCCTCAGGTTGTGTTGAGGTACTCCATAAAAGCAGTTCTCAGCTCCCCTAAAGCAGAAGGCACCTTCCTCAGCTGGGGACCTGCCCTAGCCCAGTGCGCATCTCCTCTAAACCTACTGGCTCTCCTGCCTCTCAGGATTTCCTCTGTACTTCAAGAACACAGCATCACAAATCTTCACAAGTAAAACAAATAAACAAGCAGCATCTCCTGTGCTCTAGCTGCACAAAGCAGGTAATCAGAGACTTTTCATCTTGAGCTTAGTGGAAGCAACCAAAGCTTCATTTCAGCAAAGAGCATTCTGTGTCCGTCTTTAAATATCATCTTCTTTCCCTGCAGTGCAAGGGTTATGCACAAACCACTTGGGATCGGGGGCCAGCGCCAAGCTTTTTCAAAGCTGGAGGAGCAGGGGGGCATAGAATGGGCCTCCTGCCTCAGCCTGCCCCCCTCCACAGAGGGCCCAAGGCCTTCAGTGCCAAGCAGCCAGCTGGGGAGGGCTGGGCGCACCCAGCATGTCACTACAGGAGCAGCTACGCCCTGGCTTACCCGGCTGCTCCTGCTCCCAGCCTGGCAGACACCTCTGAAGACAGCAGCACAGCAGGAGCCTGCCCCAGCTCCTCACACGCAGCCCTACCCCATACACACCCTGGGGGACCTATGGTCTTGGGGCAAGGGGAGCACCACAGGCAAAGTGCCACGTTACATACTCCAAAGCATGATGCTCACCTCCAGATTTTCCCAGGAAGCCTAAGAGGCGACTGATGGTACATCTTCACATCAATCTGCTATTCGTCTGCACGCTGACCGAAATCTTCAAAACCAACCAAGTGACTAAGCAATCGTTTTAAGAACAGGCTGTTCCGTGAAGAGGGGGATTAGCCTCCTTGCCATTTATTCCTGCCCTCTTGCTTATCCCAGCACTAATGTTGATGCAACTATGCAGTGAATGGATTCACCCTAAACAAACACCCAGGGCACACGAGTGCTGGTGTAAACAGAAGGTCTGGAGCGGGGCTGACAGGAAGCCACACGTACATCCAGTCTGAGTGACCACAGATCCCACAGCCCAAATCCCATTCGCAAAGTACCTAGTCTTACCCAAAGCCTACATGACCCAGCAGCTCTTGACTATGATAACAGTTTGATGTGTTTCAATAAACACATCAAAATCTTCTCATCTTCAGAAATCTCATTTCTTCCCTTGTTCCTTTGCTCTCCTGAGATTTTTTTATCTCAGTATTTTGCATAATCTTAAATGCTACTGTGTATCACACAGATACTATGCAATATTGTAACCACTTTGGATATCTCTACCAAGTTTTAGAAACATTTATGAAAGAAGTGAGCCCATCTATGAAACAGCGCATTCTGGTAGAACACAAGTAGCAAAATGAGTCAATCATGCCATGAAGGCAAGCTACCTTCCTAAAGGTTTTAGGAAGGTAAAAAAATCTAAAGATCCTAGAAAGAATGCGAGAAGAGCCAATGTTCCCTGCTGCAGAGAGTGTCAGACATGTATGATACCTGGCTTCCCAGGGAGCAGGACAAAAGGATACAGAGCACCACACAGAGGGTGATGCTGGCTGACAGAGCAACTCGTGGAATCCCGACTTTCCGTCCCTCGTTCTTCAGGTTGATCTTGAGGGTAAGGGCAGACTGGATCCAGCACGCCAAGGTCCCAAAGCCAAAGGTCAGCGATGTGCCCACATTGTGGATCTCCTCATCATTGGAAAGCTAGGAACAAACAAAATGATGATTGTTTGGATGCAACAGGAATTACCTGCTAGCTACCTTGGATTGCTGCTGGGTGGGATTAGAGGAGAGTGGGAATAACGGGTTTGAGACAGAGATGCTGTATCATTTCTTCTGGCAGAGGTGTAAAGCATAACATAACCAAGATGAGTTGACAGCTGTCACAGTCAAGCAGATCTTCTGCCCAAAGCCCAAGCACAGTGGAAACTGCAGTTGCCTGGGGACTGTCTCCACAGCTCCCTGACAAGACTCACTAACACAGCGCTCAGAAGTACACCCTTCCCTGGCTTGATATGATGGCCAGGGCAGGCAAGGACAATCCACTGGGGTCTTGTACAGCTCCCTGCAATGGGCACAAACTGTGCACCCTTCAGTGCCAGCTGCATGGAGCAGTGCTGCCTGGGGCGGAGGGTGGCCAAAGCCCTAACACCTCTGCTGAGATTGCACAAGCCAAAACACAGACACATACTCCTGGTTTGGCAAGTTTCTACCACCAAAGAGCTTGACTGCCTGTTCCCTCTCCTGCCCATCCTTGACCACTGGGGTCTGAGGCAATATGAACCCAATCTCTGTGGAGTGCAAGTGCTTCTTTGTTCCTCGGGCTCTCGTGTTTCATGGGGCTCAGTGACTGTGCAATGCCACAATGCAAAAGGACAGCCAGGTTCAATAAGCAAGAATCTGCAAAGAGATCCCTTGAGGCAGCAAATCCATTCAGAAAGTCCAGCATGGACAAGACTTAAGCCAAACAATTCCCCTTTCCTTCTGCCTCTGAGGCTTTTCTAGAAAAAACAGCAGTCTGTAATTCCTCCCTGCAGCCTTGATTCCTGTTTGGCGATTTAATAAATTCACACCAAACAAGATGCAATCTACAAGATAACACTCCAGTTACTGTGCCTCCACTAATCTTTCCCCTCTCCTCCCTACCTTGAGGTTTTTTTCAAGGGTAGGTTCAAATGCTGCCCTGCCCCTCCGGCTTTGTAAAAGCCTGTAGTACCAGCAGAAGTGGGATTGAGCTGCCTTTCCCAAGGTAGCCTGCAACGCAGGGGACTCAGCCATAACGTTCCTCTAACACACTCAATCTGTAATTTTCCAGAAATATGGTTTAATGCCACATTCAGCTTAGCAATCAGGCAGGGAAAAACAGGGTTTCGTGCTTTTGTGGTTTGGCAAAAGATCTAAGCAAGGATACAGGTAACTAACAAGGAGTGGATAACTAGTTCAGAATTTATAACCAGGCATGATTCAAAGTATCCGCTTTTAAATAACAATAATTTGCTCTGAGGAGTGAAAAAAGGAAGGAGAGGTTGAAACTGCTTCCTGGTACCTGCCCTGTACTAGAAATACTCTTCTCATACCTAGACAAGGCTGTTATAAAAGCCTCATAGTTCCTAGCTGGGAAGCTCTCATGAAAAAACAAGACTCCAAGTTTTTGGCTGGTGCGGTGGAATTACGAAGACCAGGTCCAAAACAGTTAAATTATCTCACACCTCATTAAAAAAACCACAACCAACAACAATGAAAGGACACAAAGTTCCTGCAGTTGCTCCACATCCCAAACCAGTACTCACCCTTCACAGAACAAGTACCCTTCCTTGCATTGGCAGGAAAAACAGCTCCCTGACTGCAAAGCCAGGAAAGATGACAGCCTGCACTGAACTTTCTCAGTTCCTGCCATTATTGGGGGGTCATTACTTGCACCTCGGTGAGAGGCAGAGCATCAGAGACAGCAAAGGGATGGGGAAACCCAAGTGCCGCTGACTCTAATGCTGTGATTTTCACTGCAGACCTAACAGACACACTTGTGATGACAGTGGACACCCAACCATACAAAGCAACGCTGTGGCTCTGACAGCTTGTTTGTTCGTTTGCATAATGTTGCAGAACAGATGGAGAATCGGAGGGACCTCTCTATTCAGGCACCCGTTTCTCAGGCACAGCATTCCTCTGCGGTGTCCCTCTCGTGGCCAGCCTGAGGACAAGCAGGAGGTAGATTTAAACAACGCGTGTTTTAAATGAAGGACACTGAACTACCTGCTAAATCTGTATGGGCAGCTGCGCATCTGTCCACACAGATGTGTATGTAAACTTCCAGGTCAATCCTGTTACCCAGAACCATCTGTGCCAACCCCTAAGGCTCAAGAGATTCAGTAGGTTCCCTGCTCAGGCTCCTGGCAGGTCAAGTGTAAGCATGCAGGTGCAAATCCTACTGGGAATATGTGAAATATTGCTGTGGCCCTTCATCTCAGCATGTCAATGGAGCCACGTAAGCAGCAGACAGAGGTGGCAGAGCAGGTACAAGGAGGGCTGAGGCACAGCCTAACGTGTCTCTCCTGAGCTCACATCACAGGCAGTTTAAAGACCAAAGCAGATCTCCTAGAAAAGCAGGAATTTCACAGCATGGACGCAGTGGTCCAAGCCTAGAGCGCAGTACCTGAAAGTTGCCGAGGAGGGTCATCCCAAAAGAGGCCAAGCATAACGCCACCAGGCCGCTGACATTCAGCCAAGGGTTCAGCACCTTCGGCTTCAGCTGAATGAAGCGCAGGACAGCCACGACAAGCGCTGAGAAGGAAACGATGCAAGGTGTGTCATTAGGTAGAACACACTGTAGTAACCATCTAGCTGGGGGCTCATGGACCCCTTGCCCTCTTTCCACGCAGAGGGGAGAGCTCACAGCAGGCTGGCTAGCTTAATGCTTCTGCATGGCCCCCTGCCATCATGGATAAGACTAAGCACAGGAAGCATTTCTCTTGTAATCCAGGTATGCTGAGTTTCCATGCTTCCTTTTCTCATGATGCTTTATCTAGGAGCTGGGTTGCAAATTTTCTGGGGGGAAGAACGCCACCTTCCTATTTGCCTGTGAAGCTCCCAGCATGTAGTCTATCACATACACACCATGCATTCACATTGCGGCAGCTGGGCTTGCGTCAAGTTTCACTCCATTCATGAGCACTGAGCTCTCTTGGAGGAGGCGCGTCAAACCTCACCTGTATTAGAAAATGTATGAATGGAACATATGTATTTCTGCAGGTTCTTCCATAATGCCCACTGCCTCGTCTTCTCCTCTGAAACAAACTGCTGGTGCCAAAATATTTCACTAATTTTCCATGAACTCTGGAAGAACAGTCCTTCCAAGCTTACAATTAGCCCAAGTGCTACGATATGACATATGATACATGATACATATGATACATGATATATCATATGATATGACATAACCCCAGGAGATATTCACATTGTTTATTCTGGCCCTCCCTAGGGAACACTGCATGGAACAACACAGAAAGCCAGGCAATCAGTTGGCCTTCAGATGGGATTTAAATCAGGCCACTAAAAAACAAGTTAATTGAAGAAGGAAATTTACTGGTTGCTGCTGAACACCTTCTTATGCTTATGCTCAAAGTGAAAACATGCAGGTCATACTGTTGTCTGCAAATCAGATCTATATTTTCCACAAAGCCCCTGGTATAATACCAAACACAGAGTTTAGAAAAATAAGGGCACTGTAAGTGAAAAATACCCACTTATATCCAAACTGCAAAAGATGTTTGAATTTACTCTCTCACACTTTGCTCTAGTGGACCAGTCCACTCCAAATCCTTGAAAACCAGAGATTTTTGTTCCCCTAAAAAAGAGAATTTCTGTTTTTCGTCCCTAGGTAATTGTTTGGGACAGCCACTCTGTGACTACTTGAGCTCACGTGCAGGAAATTTTTCATTTCTATTTCTATAGGACAGGATCCTGAAATTATGTGAACTCTTCCTAAAACACTGATGGGAACGACAAAAGGGAACGAAAAGGTCACCTTCCAGCATTACATGCAAAACAACGGCATTTTCAATATTCAGTAATGCCTACGGTTTCAGCATGTTTCTGTAGTTTTCCTCTCCTACAGCAACAGCTTTGACACAACTAAGGTGGCAGAGTATAAGCTAAAAGCAGCTCTCAGAAGCACCCAGCACAGCAGAGGAAAGCTTGGCTTTATCCAAAAGGCAGAGAAGGCAAGAGAATGGAATATTTCAGTCGGAAGGGACCTATAACAACCATCCAGTCCAAGTGCCCGACCACTTCAGAGGTGACCAAAAGTTAAAGTGTATTATTAAGGGCATTGCCCAAATGCCTCAAACACTGACAGGCCTGGGGCATCGACCGCCTCCCCAGGAAGCCTGTTCCAGTGTTTGACCACCCTCTCGGTAAAGAAATCCTTCCTAAGGGCCAGTCTAAA
>JAVJGI010000001.1:18388168-18402145 GCA_035590275.1 Ibycter americanus | reverse complement strand
GGCACTTGTGGACTCCCAAGCCCTCAAAAGCAGATTCCCAGGGTGCTCTGCTAAGCAGCTCCCTCAATAGCTTGAAGCTTGCTTGCTTGAAATCCAGGGTAGCAACTCTGCTGAACTTTTTTCTCATTACACCAGCCATTTAATGATATTTCATAAACTCAGCAATGGCCAAGGCAGCCACCTACTACCACATCTCCCACAACACGTCTACAGTCTGGAGGTTCCCTGGTTATATTTCTTCTTGCAACGGAAGATGCAGCAGTTGAAGCACACAGTACAGCTTAGCTTCAAATAGCTGCATGTCTTTTGTTTGGCTGCCCTCCTTCACACCAGCTGCTCCCCTTACACACGTAAACTGCTATTTCCATGTCCACCCAGATGCCATAGTGAGTGAGGATGAAGCCAATTCCTGCCCTTTCATAAAGTCCCTGGACTGGGTGGGACTTGGTGCAGGTTCTCAGAGGCTGCTTGACCAGAGGGGCCTTACCTGGAAGGAGCTGAAAAGGCAGGCGGGTATTCACTGCTGTCAAACAGCCACATTAAGATAAGAAGTAGCATGCTACGCACATGTCGTTTTAAGTGGTTTTGGGGTCAGAAGTTTAAATCACACCATCAGAATCACATCACACTGTGTGTCAGGCATATAAGTGAAATGTGTGCAAGACCTTGCCTTAGCACAAACTAGAGCCACAATTATTTCTACTAATTGAGACCCTGGCTCAACATGTAAATCAAGATCTAAAATTGAAGCTAAGCCATACACAGAAATAAAATGTAAGGGTGCCTAAACTCCACCCTGAAGTGATACCTGAAAATAAAGAAGTTTGTGTCAAGGTTCATGATTAAACATGTTTTACCAGATTTTACATCCAAAGCCACATTTTTATTATGTCAGATTAAGATTGTTAAGGTATCTTACTCGTGCACATACAGGCCTGGATTAATTTCAAAGCTCAACTCAACTGAATTTCCTAGGTTTCTGAAAAGAAACATCATGTCTTTCAGAGGCAGCAGGGGTGGAACTCACACTTTGAGGGGATAGCTCAGAGCAAAACTGAAAGCACAATAAATCACCCCATATAGGAAAAGACAAATGCAAGTACTAGTAAAGAAGAGCAAATCAAGGTTAAAATAATGAATTATTTGCCATTTAAGTTTGGGATAATTTGTTCAAAATACATATACATGAAGGTAACAAACAGTTTTAAGAACCAAACACAAACATCTTTTTTTCAAGTACTTTTCAGGTATTTCTTCTCTTTGTGGTGTTTCCCTCTTACTTCCACTGCTGGAAAATGCCAGTAAACTTCCACAGATTTAGTAACAGAATTTAGGAAGGGGTGGGGTAAGGGCGGACTTCAGCACGAATGATATTATGTATAATCAGTTGCTGCATTTGTCAGTGTTCCCATACAATTATTTCACATTCACAGCATATAACAAAAACCTACCCTACAATGAAAAAGTCACACAGATTCCAGGCTGAGACAATAAAAAAACATGAGAATAAATCAAAAACAATAAAGTTAAAATGCATCCAGCTTAATTCTGTCTTTCTACAAACGAAGACAAAATAATACTGTCTTAATCAGTAGTCACCGCAGTTTAAATTTGATTTCGCATCATCAGAATCAAGAACAATATGTATGGGATATTACTTATGGTTCAGTGATTTATTAAAACAAATTACGAAAGAGAAAAAAACATTCCCCTTGTGGTTCCTACCTAGAAATGCCGCCATGTTCATGACTTGGCTAAACACACAGCTTGCAGGAGGTGCATCACCTGCGATACTTGGAAAATATAAGTGTATCATTGTAACCTTAGGATGGCAAAGACATAAATAACAACCATTAATCAGAACAGTAATTGGAAGAAAATCATTCACTTACCTTATATAAGGTGGTCTTTTGGAACCAGGCTTCCTAAGAGACATAGATGCATAGGAACAAAGATTCAAGATTTTCTTTCCCAGTCAGCTTTCATTGTTTTATTATTTTAAAGAAACAAGTGATAGAACGTAAAACCCACAACCAGCTCTTACCTATCTGGTACATTTAGTGGGAGAATTTTGTTGTCCTCCACGGCTATAAAGTACCTGTCAAAAAAAAAAAAAAAAACAAACCACAAAACAACCAATAGTGTAAAACCTCACCCTGACTCCAAGCATCACTGAAACAACACCTTAAGTGTCTCAAAGGCCACTGACAGGATCTGCTGGAGGCAGCCTGTGTTTCTCTCTGCTCAAGCAGGCAGTGCTCGCTTCCCAGCCTAAATATGTGCCTCTCTCTGTGTTGCATCTGTTTTGCGTGGTCAGGTAGACAAACAGGGTCACTGGACTGAGCTGCCTTAAAAATAATCAACTGGGGAACGTTTTCATTTTTAATCCAAGTCATTTGATTCATCTGGTTTGCCATGGTCCCCCATCCACAAAAACTGTTTTAATACAAACAGAGGAGATGGGTGGGACAAGAACAACAAGCAACAGGGGTCAGACAAATGGCTTAAGCTGCCCCTGCATCTGAAAAACAACATCCACAGACCACGGCCAAAGCCATATCTTGCAACATAACTGCCTCTCAGGCTGAGCATAGCCGCTGATCACATATTTATCACTCCCAGATTAACACTGCAGTCATCTGCCTGCATGCTTGGAGACAGCCCAGCTCAGGGCAATGCATGTCTTGTGTGCATTTTGGTAAGAAGTGCTAGAGAGAAAGTGAGGTGTCTGCATTAAGATGCTGGCAAGTTGTCAGTGCGGTGCTGGATGCTGTGGATTTTGAGTCTGTACCCCAAAGCAGGGCCTAAGTGCTTCTCCAAGAGCTCTATCAACTCATTCAATGAAAATGTGATGAAAGAGAATTTTTGCATTTTTGCCTGTTTCTTTTCAGGCAGCTCCCAGTAACATGTGCCAGGAAGAAGGTAAGGTCTGAAACTTGGTCTGGGTAGCACAGAAACTCGGGGATAAAAATGTGATTCTCCAGGTCATGAATTGGCACAGACTGGCCCCTGCCCATACCATGTGCCTTCCCAGCCTCACAGTAACTCAAAGACAGAGCATCCCCAAAAGACTCTGTACTGAGATGCAGCCCACACCACAGCAGTACTACCGACTGCCCCAGCCTAACTTGGGGTTAGTTATTAAGCAAATAACCAACAGGAGATAACTTACACTATCCATAATCCAGCTGATGTGAACAGGGTGAACACAAGAGGTAAAAACATCCACACACTGCATTTCTTCCCATCCATACCTGCTAGAAACAAAGAACAAAGTAAAAACAAAAGAAAGAGGGAAGAGGTAACCACTTGCCTTGGTCCCCCCTCTTTTGAAAGCGGGAAAAGCATCCACACAGCAGCTGCCAAAGCATCTCAAGATCAAGCTCCTAGCAGCCAGGCAGCAGGCGCTGAAAACCTTTCATACTGTCATTATTGGCACAAGGGGTTAAGCTGCTGCACACGGGCAGCATCACCGTGCATAAAAACGAAGGCACAAAGAGCCTGGAGTTGTGGAGTGGGAGACTTTTCAGACACGCCTACAGAATCTGAGGGGTTTTCAAAGTATTTTTCCTAAGCATTTTGCACAAGGTGACACCACAAGACCCACAGCCCTAACTCCTTGCTACCTCCCATCGGCAAAAGGCACGGCAGCCTCCTTCCCAGGATCATTACTGATTCCACACACGCTGCCTCAGCAAAGCCTGCAGCATGAAGGGAGAAGGATGCACGTGCTGTCTCCTCATCTCCACAAAGCACACGACCAGCCCCCATCCCGGCTGCAGCAATCAGCTAAAAATAGCATTTGGCTGCACCCAGAGCGGAGCTGAGCTCAAGTGCCAGCACCCAGAGTACCGTCAGGACGAGGTGTTATCAACAGCATCTGCTCTTGACATGCAGGCACCGTGAAATCCTGCACGGTGTGTAAGGATGCTGCATCACCACCTCCTGAGGAAGCATTTGTCCTCCAGACAAGATCACACTGGATGAGCATCTGAGATGCAGGGCTGTTCCTGTAACATGCAATTCAGAAATGCTGCTGTGTTGCTGTGCTGCGGACACAGAGAGCCCTATGTCTCCCTGCGAGTCCCCTGACAATGGATCAAACATATCCTCATGCTCTGTCCTCCTCCGTAAGCGTTCCTCCAGGCACCAGCACAGCCAAAAGACACAAACAGAGCATGAACACAAGGCTCACAGCTCCGGTGCCTGCTTGACTTTCACCAGGGCATCAGCAGCAGTACCTGTGCCCCTGTGCTCTGCCTCCTCCTCCCTCCCGTAGCCTGCTGCAGGGCAGGCATTTCCTGGGGTCACTGAGGTCCCCACGGGACAGGGTGCCAGGGCAGCTCAGACATGATGGCCTCTCATTAGAGCCTGCTTGTATTTGCAGCTCAGTTACCTCATCCAGGTCCTTAAAGCAATGACTCTTCCCTTTGCTCTGAAGAAAGCACCCACATTGTCAACCTCCTCCTCCTCCTCCCCCGCAGCTGCCCTGGCTTTCCTACACCTGCAGCACAGGAGCCGTGGTCTCTCTGGGATCCTGCCCTGTCCTCTCCCCTCTGTGAGAAGCCACAGAAGACAGCAAGCACCCTCACCGTGCCACAGCCTGCCCCCAGCTCACAACTGCCACATGGCAGCCCCGGGCTGCAGAGTCAACACCGGCAGGACACTGCTTGGGCCACAGCATCAGAGGCTGAAGGAGTGGAGGTGAGGCTCCCCAGACCCTGCAGAAGGCATGGCAGCCTCACACTTACCCCTACGGGCCAGCTGTCCTGCCTTCACCGCACATCACCTGGCAGGGTACAAAATAAAACCCTTGCAGTACCCTGAGCCACACCACACTTGCACAACACCATGAGGCCATAACTTGGTGCTGTCTGTACAGATAGCCTCGAGTGAGGCTGAACTGCAAACCTTAAAAGACAGAAAAGCACTCAAAGAAGGTCTCTCCCTGACCTGGGAGCAGAGAGAACTGCAGACAGGGAGCACGAAATGATGCCAGTATTAAGTGTGTCAGTTTAAAAGGCAGTCAGCTCCTGCGTGTACACAGATCTTTAGTGTGGTGTAACAGATCAGAAGAAATTATCAATGAGGGTGAACTAGATTTCCCCACCCATCTCATCTCCATTCCTCTCCTCCCACACCAGAGACACAAAGCGTTTCGCAGCTCTGTTCCCCGCACAGCCCCTGCTGCAGCAGTCACAACTGTTCTGTGAAGCTCTGCCCTTGCCTTTTCCTCCCGCAGCCCATCAACATGCAGCAGCTCCCCTTGGCTGGTGTTGGCCATCGCTCTGGTACTGGGGGACCTCACCGGCAATGTCAAAGACCGCTTCCAGGCGGCAGCTGCCTCACCTGTGGCAGGGTGTCCCTGCCAGACCCTGGCAGCACAGTGCCCAAGTGCTGGCGCTCTGTGCAAGGGAGCCATAGCTGTAGCCGAGTTCCCCGCTCCTGTCTGGGCTAAAGGGGAGTAGGCAGGTAATGTCACCTTCTGTTACAGCCCGTGTTTCCTCTGCAAGGCTGTTAACGCAGTGCTCGACTCTCCTCTTTTCTCTGGTGGTGGCTGGACTAAGCCAAGGTGACACAATTCTTTCAGGTCAGGGGATGGCAGATCTTATTATTTACCCTTCCCCTTTGGAAATGTACAAAGGATTCACACAAGCAATAAAAGCAAATACTAGCCATAACACTTGTCTTCGTTAACTGGTTGCTACAGCTCCTCCGCCTTCCAGCACGCCTCCCAGCCAAGAAATAGCAGCCTTCACAAGCTATTTCAGCATTGTCTGTCGTGCAGAGAGGGAGGTGGCACGGGGCTTTTTCCTCAAGCAAAGCAGCAAGGCAGCACACAGGGATGGTGACTCCACACCAGGGTAAGGTGGGGAAGTGTGAAAATGCTGTCCAGATAACTATTACTCTGTGCTGAGCTCTGCTGTGGAGCCGGGGCAGGACTGGTGCCCAGCCTCATCAAAGGCAGTGTGACACTGCTGTAGATTCATCCCCTTGGAAAACAGCCCTGTGCTTAATATTCACTGTGCTGTACAGAGTCCCCTTCTATCAACCAGTAACAGAAAATGACATCCCAAATCATTGCATAATTAATGAAGGACCAGCGCAGAGCGCAGCATCCCAATGGGAAGCCAGGGCCATCGTTCAAAGAAACACATTAATTTCAACCAGTTAAAAAGAAACACCTAAAGAACATACCCCCCCCACACACCTCTCATCGCAGCAGCTGGGTTTGCACCAAGGAAAAAGGACAGCACTCCCAGGGAGTATAACAATGACCTGCATGGGGCCAGGTCTTCACCAGAGCTCAGTGCAGCCAAGGCTGGACCTTTTGCAAAATGAACACCCCACATCAGGCCGGCCAGCCTCACAGGGTGCCAAGCTCAGTGCAGGCTTGCCTCTCACAGGAGGCAGCAAGAATTGACCAGGAAAGGATGTTACTGCTGTGCACCCTCCTCTGACAGGCTCCATGCCGAGGCATGGGTGCATGACAGCATGAGCAAATACACTCTGGCACACCCTTGGAAGGAGAGCAGGGGGGCGACGACTGGACGAGCAGCGTTGCTAGCCCCTCACAGCCCACACAAGAGGAGGGGGCTGCCTGCAGCTGACGGTTGAAATACCAAAAGCAGGAAAGAAGGGTCCCTTTCCCCCATGTCCCCAAATGGCAACACCTTTTAACGCTATCCATTGGCACATGCCACACATTCTTGAAGATGTTTCAACACCCCCATGTGGGCAGAGGATGGTTTAAAACCAGGACTCAGATTCTGCGCATTTCTCATTCACTCCCTCTGTGTTATTTGGGTTCCAGGAACAAAATTACACGTAACCTCACTTCCTTCTGCAGGAGAAACCCTAAGTACGTGCCAAACCTGCCTAGCTTTGCACTAGCATTCAGCAAGCATTCTCAGCAGTTGCCTTTGGGTTAACCTGTCCTCTTCAGCGAATGGCTCCAATGTTAGTGTCTTCAAGCCAGGAGACCTCCATGCACACTAAGACCAGCACCTCTAACAGCAGCCGGGAACAAGAGAATGAGCAACCCAAATGACAGCCTCCCCTGAAGCACCACAGCAGTTTAGCCAGAACAAAATGCCGAGAGCGGTAGGAAAAATAACCTAAATTCTCCATGGGAACTGTAGGAACAGTTTCTTTGACAGCTAGTTGCTCCACAGGGATGACATAAAGTCAACCTTGCGCTTCACCGCTCTGTTCTGCATTGCTGCCGTGACCAGTGATGCCAAATCTGAGCAATCAACTCCAGCTGGCCACAACAGCCATCTCTGCCAGCCCATGTTTTCGCAAATAAACACACTGCATCCAGGAGGCAGTTGGTAATTGCATACACCCATTTGTCTTCCATTTTTAGGGCTTGCACAGGAAGGCCTTCAGCGACAGAAAGCCCTTCCGGCACAATGGATTCACAAGGCTAATAAAAACGTGTTTTCAGCTTCACAACTGACCCCAGCCGGAGCCAACACACTTTCCCAAAAGCACATGCTGTAGTTTTCCAATCCCTCTTGACTCACGGTCTCATACCATCATTGCAAAAACCCTGCTGAAGCGCACTCCTACTGCCAGCCATCATGGGCCAGGGTGCAGAACTGCAAAGGGCTTCACACTAGCACCGCCACAGGGCGTCTTGAGAATTCCTCTCAATGCAGGCTTACTCCCTTACCTCCATTCCCATTTTTATGTCTAAATCTGCTCAGACTGTCAGCTGTTTGCTCTGCTTTTATTAACATTGCCCCACTACACCCTCTCAACCAATTAAACTCCCATTCCTCTAACATACACACTTCAATTACAGCAGGCAGCTCACCGAATGTATACCGCTGCTTGCTCAAGGTTCATTTAATGTAAGCATCTCAATTTCATCTGCCAAAGTTACAGGCTCCTCCTGAAGTTGCTTTTGCCAGAGAACATGAATGTAAGGAAGGAAAAAATTACCATGTTAACAGCGTCGTACATCTTTTTTAAGACTGGAGCATGCAGATGCATTTCAAGGGCCCATACACAAGCTGCGTAATAAGCCAGAGCAACGGTCCTGTATTTCACACTGCTAGGCCATTGAGTCATGGCAGAGAATAGGTGGAGAGCCAGAAGCACTGGGAGGAGGAGGATGCTGTTCAAAACATATGGCAAGTCATAAAGAATTGCTGTCAGTCAGCAACAATCAAAGGGGAACGAACACAATTTGTCTTTTGGGGGAGCCCACTCTCTGTTGCTCTCTTGCTTTGAAAAGCAAAAATAACCACAGTCACTTGATACCTAATCACTGTAACGGAGCGGATACAAACCCGCGCATTACATAACCTGCCACCCACAAGTCACAAATGCCAATGTAAGAAAGCAGAATATTTTCAGGTTTATCTCAAGGTTCCCAGACTGAGCACACAATGAGAGATAAGGCATGCCAGAGACTTGTAAACATGTAACGAAATAGCGGGGTAACGGGAAAAGAAGCAATCCCCTCTGACAGCAGGTTATGATGCTCTGCTTGCTCTGGGTACCCACCTACCATCTCAAGGGTGTGCAGAAATGTCTTTTTCATTTATTTAATACACGAGAGGAATGGGAAAAGGTAAAGACATTGCTGGGTTATGTATGGGGGAAGCAGAAGGTGCTTCAGTAATCCTGCAACATTGTTAAGAGACAATGCTTTCACCCACAGAAACATCTATACGTATTTCTTGTCTCATTTCACACACTGTAAATGCATTCAGTGTGCTAATAAAATGCTCTGGCCAACACAAACTTAACAGTGATGGGCAAAGTGCACCAAAGGAATGAAACCTTCTAGCCACCAAAAAATGGGGGCAGAGAAGGCTGTATTAGCATCCACTTGCCCACACTGTCCCCCCAAGTTCTCCCAGGAAGCGGTCTCCTGGAGTTGTGTAGAATTAATTTCTTATCAATTCTGTAAATATATATATATATATACACACACACACATATTCAGCCTTTCCTGAGTGCCTTGGTAAGAAGGCTACGCGACTGACAGTGTATCCTGCCCAGAGATACTCCTGCAGCACCGCTGGGTCCCGACACCAGCATCACTCCTCTGCACCCGACTGTCCTTGAGAGAGTGCCCTGGGTATGCTGCTTCCCGCTGCCGCACAACCTGTGTCCTCAGTCGCACGTGAGTACTTACAGGCCATTTAGGAACCAGTGTTGAGCCGCTGCGTTACAGCCAGAGACACTGACTGTAAACTCTTCTGGGCTGAGTCTGCCTTTCTCGCATTTGGCGTTGTACAAACCAGGCACGTCCTGCTTCAAGACCAGGCTCCTGGATGTTATAAAAGAGAAATTAATACACTTTGCCACCTTAGGACCAAAGGGGTGTTTTGTAGGCTTTGATAGCACTGTGCTCTGACCTGTGTACCTACGTTGGCCCGCACTGCCTTCTGCGAGGTCCCACTCGTGCCATGAGCAGGGCTCAGGCAGTTGTGGCCCTCAGCCTGCACCAGGCAAAGGAGGCAGAGGCAGGAGCTGGGTAAGGCAGAAGGTGCTCAGCCAGTTCAAACAGAAAGAGCTGGGTCAGCAGGCAGTGAAACCAGCTAGGAGCAGCCAGGACTTAAGAGTGAGACTCACAGCGAACTGAGGATCGCTGCATTTTGCAGGTGCTGTGTGTTTGTTTGCCCCAGGGACCCCATTCTGCTTGGGAGCACCCATGGCAAGATTCAGCCCTCCCAGCTTCTCGTGACCTCAGGAGCTGCGTGAGCCAGGCAGCAACCAGCCCCCAGCAAGTCCTTGCAGTGCAGGTGTGTTGGACTGCCCCTGCCCCAGGGCAGATGCCTCACCACCTCTCCAAGAGCAGAGGTGCTCAAGGCTGGGGCCACTTTAGCCAGACCTCTCCTGAGATGCAAAAGAAGTCTCCAGCAGAGAGACTCAACACAGACCCGACCCCACAGTCCCACACCATCACCACAAGGGCATATTTTCCCCTTGCACAATTAGCCAACCCTCTGGTCTGGGACGCCTGTGAGAACAGCACTGACCACAAAGTCCCAGCCAAACCCCAAAGTGAGAACTGCAGGAAAATGAGGAGAGCTATGTATCTCCTCATAAAACAAAAGACAGGAAAGCTCTCCCTGCTGCAGCTATGCTGTGAGGAAAGAGCCTCTGAAACCATCTCCTTGCTCTGCAAGTAATACACAAATGCAGGCAGATGTTGTGTCAAAGCCCAGACAGTCTGAGGCGCCGTGCAGACAGGCTGTCCAGTGACCACCCTCCACCTTAACCACCCCAAAATAATGACCACTGCCTAAACCAGCAACAAGTAGAACAGGTGTTCCTCCTCTTATAAGGTACAGTGATCTTGATGATGGATAGAAGTCTGCAGACGTGTTTTATTTGCTCCTCAGCTCCAAAAACATGAATGCCTTCAAGCATTTCCAATGTGCATGAGCAAGCAAAGCCAAGACACACGTTACAACAGAAGGGGGCAGAAGCCTGCCCGAAAGTTCTGTCCCATTATCAGGAAAACAATGTTAAGTGTTGGGAGCAGCAAAGACCATGCAACAGGGAGGCGAAACCTGGCAAAGACAGATATGTCACATTGACTTACCGATAAGCTTTGAAGGTTAGGAAAGACAGACTAAGCCCAGAAGAACAGACTTCACAGAGCAGTTATTCCTGATTATAGCTTCTCCTCCTGTACTTCATGGATGAGAGAGTGCATGCCTGGAAGGCCAGAACAGTTCCAGGTTTCCCTCCCTTTGCTACCCCACCACTGGTTTTTTTCCCCCCAACAAACACAGAACACACACTCAAGCTACAGAGCTTCCCATGCAGTGTAAGCAGGGCTTTTCCCACCGGTTCACCTTGTCTTTCACCTCTCTTGCCCCTTCTACCCCTCTTTTATCCACTGCTTGGAAGCACAAGCTCCTTTCTTTACTGCACTTTGCAGCTCTATGCTTTTGAAGAGCTGTGCACTGTCCCCAAAGCAGCATTTCCTTCTGCTACACCGGTGGGCACCACCAGCAGAAGCATAAATACCAAGCAGCCTGCACATGTCAGTCATGGGGAAAACACCCAAGGTCTGTGAGTTTTTAGGGAGTGTGGCATAGCACACCAAGCTTTCTCAGGACAGTTATCCCTCACCAACCTCTTCAGCCTGAGGACTCATACCTCCTGCACTACTCACATGGTAAACTGAGGTCCTCTTCCCCTTGTATTGACCACCAAAGTCCCAGAGAAGCAGCAATGAGATGATGGGCCAGAGGGCAAACTGCAAGGAATGGACATGCAGTACCCATGGCTTGCCTTTTGTCATGACTCTAAGGTAGCCCTCTCTGGCGTAGAGATTGTCAAGGGTACAAACTACCACATCAGTCTTTTGGCTCTGTTTAAACCTGTGGAAATGCTTTGTCCTGAGACAAGGTAAGCAATCACATAAGCATTTCTGTGGCATTCACCACTGACGCGCCAGTATTCCTTATTTGTAGGAATTAGTTACATTTATTTACCAGTCTCCCAGGCTGCTGCAACCATAAATTGCTGTTTGCAGAGTGCTCAGGTGAGCTATGAGGAAGGTGCAATACAGCGTTTCACTTCATGCAAACCCGCTGCAAACATAATAGAGGGAACCAGGGAACAGCCTCCACCTGCTGAACAGGGGCCAAGCCCACAAGGCTGCCGTGACCAGCCTCTTCAGCATACCCAGAGGGCTTAAAAGTTCTGCTCCCTTTCGAAATATTTTCAGAGACAGGCTTGCCTGTAGCACAAGAGATTTACATTAAATTAAAAACCACATTAAACCACCTCTAAGAGCATTCAGCCGGGCCAAGACCACACCGGGGAGGCTCTCCTCGACAAAGCTGTGGCCACCTCCAGTGGCTTGGTCAGGCAAAGCCCACTCCTGCAGTCCTGTGGGGCCAAAACTGATGGGCCACTTGCTGTTCCGGCTCAGGCAGCCACCACTGCTGATCCCCACAGTTCCTCACGGGGAGCAGGAAATAAGACAGGGAGGGCAAAAGTTCTGTCCCTAACTACCTGGATCTGCCCCAGCTCAGGAAACTGAGAGGATGCTGGATGCTCCCCCCACCGTTGCGGCAGACTGGCCCAAGTCCCCCAGGCTTTTCCTCCCTTCCCACTGCTCCCTGTGGGAGAAGCAGCCCAGACCTCTCCTAACGGCACCAGGGAGCACCTTGCCCTCCCCTCCCACCGGACTTGCTGACCATGCCACCTGTTCCACGGGGGAGCACAGCGCCCGGGCACTGGGGAGGAGGCCTCTGTTCTTCTGTGTGGCAGGCAGGGTGGGGAGCAGGCTTCCCTCCTGCCTTGCACACAGGACCAGCCGTCCCTGAGGGAGCCAGGTCTGCACGCCTGCCAAAGGCAAACACTTCTCAACTGAGCAAACAGCACTCTTACAGAGAGACTGCTGCTCTCGTAGGCAATCCTCCCTTGCAGGCATTACCATCCAGAGGCAACCTGAGCATTAAAAATTTGCATTAAACCCCATGCAAGATAATCTATAGATGGTTTAACAGTTCCTTTCATGGCTTCTGAAGCTTCATCAGTCTTCTTTTCCTCTCCCCCTTCCTCCTCGTCACTCCACCCTTCTCTCTCCTCCTGTTCCCTTTCATATCTCTCACGCCACCTTCATCCCTGCACCTCAGGTGACCGCTTCTGCAACCTGTGGGGACCCAAGGCGATGGGAGCCAGGCACCCAGGGAACTTTGCAAGTCTTCCTGAGACAGCAAAAAAATATCATTATCCCCATTTTACGCAACGGGGCCAGTGAGTTGCTCACCGAGAGGTCACACGGGAAATCAGTGGCACAGAGGAGCGGGCATTCAGAGTCCTGGCCCAAGCCCGCCACTGCAGCAGCAGCTTCCTCACCTGCCAGCCACCCTCCCTCACAGTTCATTCCTCCCAATATATTGCTTAGGATCATCTCCCTCGTTTCCCACAGACCTTTCTCTCCTTTTTTGCTCCTGCTTATCCTGCAATCAGAGCTCATTGTTTCAGCTTGGACTGCAGGATCGGGATCTTGAACTGCTTTTGTTGGGCCAAACCACAATCTTGCAATCTCGGGCTGCCCGGAAATGGCTGGGGGTGGAGAGGAAACCAGGGACATGACACTTCTTCCAAGAAAAAACAATTGAAAATGTTGGTGTTCATACAAACACACATCCCTGCTCCGCATCTGAAAAGCAAACACTGCCGCACAAAGAATCTTAAAGAAGGGGAAATGAAACAACTGCACTGACTTCTACCATCCAGGCTCAGAAAATGCTGACAGCTGGACACGAGGAACAGAATAAGCAAACAGTTTGACTTTTAACAGTACAACAGTGAAAACAGGAGCCAGATGTTTGTCAAGCAAATACGAGTCCCCATTCTTTACCCTGTTACCCAGAGGCAAAAGTCAGCAAGACTCAAGACCCCTTCTTTGGGGCACTTTTATCCATTTGACAAGACACAACAGGCGGGCGATGTGTTGGGATACACCTTTCGCACACTCCCCTCCTCCATATTGAGCTGCTGTTCATAATTAACCATACACGTGTACATTGCTACGGCGTAAGGACCGTGTGAATATTGATCGGACAGTCCTTAAGGTCACTTCAAAAAAAAAAAAAGTAATAATAATAAAAAAAAAAGGCAGAAGGGCAGAGCAGCTCAGAATTTCCCCAGCCTTCTCCGCCTGAGGAGTCTGGACCAAGCACGCTGCTGGAAGAGAGGGGTAAGGCTGAGGTGCCAAGGGACCCCATCGCCACCCTGGGACCCCAGCGCCCAGCACCGCCTGGGCTCATCCTCGGAGGCAGGATCCTGCCCGTCCTTCCCGAGGGAGCCCAGCAGCCTTTCCCGAAACCTCCCCCCCTCGCGGGAAGGTAACGGGACGCAGCCTGCACGTCAGGCACCCCGCCGGGACCTGGGGACGGCAGGACCCGTCCCACCCCGCAGCGTCTCCCCACAGAGCCCCGGGCCGCGGGGTGCCCGACGGCCCCGCGGAGGGTGCGCGGGGTG
>JAVJGI010000001.1:18368235-18387373 GCA_035590275.1 Ibycter americanus | reverse complement strand
CCCTGCCCGCCCTCCCCAGGCCCGGCAGCACCCGCCCAGCCTGTGGCCCTGGGCAGCCCTCAGCCGAGCAGGGCTGGCCACCCAAACCCGGCCGTGGCACCTTGGTGGTCCCCCCGCCAGGTGTCGGGGAAGACCTGAAAGAAGCAGCCGCCCAGCAGCCAGAGACCCCAGGAACAGCCTGGGCCAGGCTGTCCCCTGCCACCCCCTTGCCCTTTCCGAACGGACGGTGGGCTTCCTGGTCGCCGTGAAGTCTCTCTGTCGTTGGAATTTGGAGCGGAAACATTCCCAGCAAAACGGCTCGGCCGTAGCCATTCGGGAAGGTTTCCTGGGGTGGAGGGATCCCTTCGCTGTCTGACCTTCGTGGGGTTAAGTCAACGTGAGCGCTACCACCTTCTTCTCCTCTCCCTGCCCCCTCTCTCCGCCAGGCTGGAGCATGACTGATGTGATTATTGTCTTGCTTATTCTCCTAAAACGCAAATAAGGTGGCACTTACTCTGAGTTTTGCCCTGGCGCTAACGCTTCGGAAGCAACACAAGATGGCCACCACCCCCCTAAATCCGCGCCAGGCCCAGTTACACATCAGCAGTGCATCAGCATTTTATACACTGTCTTCCCAGTGCCCGAGGAACACTCCTTCGCCCTGCAGCTTCGGCCCTCAGTGGCACACCCTGGAGAGAGTTTGTCTCTCTGATCCCCGGGGATTACAGACCCCTCAAGGCACAGGCCCTCAGAGCCGGCGCAGCACCAGCAGGTCCCCTGAACCCTCACCGACGTGGCCGCGTCTCTGCGGCGGTGGCACTGCTAAGGGAGAGGACAGCCACTCTTGCAGAAAGGCAACTGCTGTGTACGTTTTTCGATGCTTTAAAGGCTGAGGGAGCTATTTTTAGAACTGAAATAACGTTCTTCTTGCTCTGCCATTTCAAATCTTGTGTTATCCTGGACCGATAAATGGCTTCTCGCAGCATTTGCTTTTTGTAGCCCCACAGGATCCGGAGATCTTGGCCAGGTTTTCCCTCAGCTGATGCTGCCCCGTGGCACTGCCACGCTAAGGAGCTGCAGGCCACCACAAGCGACTGCCAGGTGCGGCTTTCCTTGGGCAAGGAAGTGCTATTGCCCCCGCGTCACCAAGGCAGGCCCCAAAATCAGGTGCCTGGAAAAAAGTTTGCTTAAAGTATCAGCATTAACCACATTCCTGGCTGCAAGGCTTCCTGCCACAGCAGAAGTCAAGAAAGCTCACTTTGAAAGTAACAGAGGGGAGGAAGGTCTTTGAGTTCAGTAACCTCTGGCTTTCAGCAGCCAAGGCTGAAGAAAACCTGTCAAACAAGCAGAAGTAACAGCGCTCTGCCCCAGCGATTTTGGCCAGAAAGGAAAACGCAGCAACTAATCAGGAACCACCTTAGTCACTCCTGTCGTCAGCCAAAGCTGGAAGGAAAACAATGCAGCATATGGGATTTTAAAGCAATTTCATTTTTGGTAAACTCTGAGCGTCTGAGACATTTTGTTCACAGCTCTTTTTGGAGCAGATGGTGTCCCTTTGAGTGCTGGAAAATGCACGATGCTGACAGGCCCACCAAAGACCTCTCAAAAATGAAAAAATTGGCTTAAAAAAAGGGCAGAGCGTGGGGACAGCAAGTGTGTGCTAGAGCCCACCCAGTGCAGGACACAACAGAGGTGTAGGGAGTAGGGTGCTGTTATGTGGGCCCATGGGGATACTTCCTGCAATCCCTTCTTCATGGGACACCAGTCCCACGGGAGGAGCAGCCCCTCTACTGCAAACCTTGTCCTGCAGCATCCCCCCACCAAGGGGTGCGTGGGTGCAAAGGTACGTAGGGAGGTAGGGCACGTGGGTGTGTTGCTTTTGAACTGCATCCCACAATAACACATCACCTGCCTCCCTCGCAGTAACGCTGCGTGTCCCAAAGCCTGCTGCAAGCTCACCTTGGCCTGTGGAGTGAGTCTTTCCTCCCATATAGGCACCAACCCTACCGTTGCAAAACAAGTAGCCACAAGGACATTCCCCCATCTCATATGGGGTTCTGCCTGGCTTCCCCAGGGGTGGGAGTGCCGGAGGCTGACACTGATGTCCCTCCCTGCTCAGCCCATGTCTTTGAAGACACGATTGCAAGGATGCTGGTGCCCAGATGTGACAATGCTCCTGGGATGCTGTGTGCAGTGCAGCAACTTCTGCCCCAGTCCTCACTGGGTTTTCCGGCTGCGCCACTGAGACCCACTGGCAATTCACCCAGCCTGGAAAGGGGAGCTGCCTCAATGCAAGCAAATGTTCAGAATTATGGCTTTGCTTTGCTGTCTGCTAATCAATATTTCCTCCCCCCGATACCTTACAGCACCTGCATGTTCTGTGTCCAAATTTCACCACATCAGTGCTCTTCACAGGGACCAAACTGTGCGTCATCTCCGCATCCGCTTTCTTCCAGCGCCAAACAGGGAAAAGGGAATTGCTTTGAGTTTGCTTTCAGTCCTGGGAAATACATGTCTTCTGAAAATAGATTTACCACCTGGTTTTCCCATCCTGCTCCTTTCTGCTGCAAAGCCAGAGCAAGACCTGGCAAGAAACATCGCCCGCTCAGAAATGGGAGTGGTGGGGGAAAGGGGCCAGGGAACACTCAGCAGCAGCCATCCGAGCTGCTCTGTACCCTGATGCATGGGCTAAACACAGTGCCTAAGCAACTGTTTCTCAGTTTGTTAACCCTCATTTAATTAGCCAGATCATCGCTCATCAAAGCCATCTGTTCCTTTATCCAGCTTTTTAAATATTGTGATAGACTTCATTTCTCCAAATGTCCCATTGATAGACAGATGCCATCTGAGCATGCGTGCCCTTGGCTTGGCATTAACAGATGTGCTCAGGATTTGCTGGAGGGGCGGTCACTTGCAAGTGCTCTCTGTCATCCTAAAAAATATCCCTAGATCCCAGCCCTCCAAGATGAACTGCTCCCTCTTCCCAGCTCACCTGCATGATCTCAACTCAGAAAAATTCACCGGGATTTGGGACTGGAGCAGCAAATGAAGTGTCTCACCCCATCTCACTGCAAGAAAGTGGCACCATTTAAATGGTAAGAATGGAAATAGAGAAAATGGATACAAAACTTCCAATTTTTTTTCCGTAATAAGAGAAGTCAAAAAAGTTACTGCTGTGATGGCAAATACATCAGATAAACAGGACTTGCCTGTGAGGCAGTCAGGATCCGAACTGTGGGGAGGAAACCTTGAAGCGCCGATGAGAGCTGCAGGCTGGCGTGCCCTAGCCCCAGCAGGCACGTGTTCTGGCCTGGCAGGACACTGTAAAAAAGACAAATTATTTTTTTTTTTAAGAATAATGAGATTAAGTAAAATAATTACTTCCTATTATTATGCTATAAACACTAATGGAATTATGTCAGCCAGGAAAATTTAGTACCCCCTGTTAATATTGAGGTTAGGCATTACTGCACAGATAGTAGGCACCATTTCACTTACAGTTTTTATCAGTGCTGCTGACTGGAGCTTTTCTCCCAGGCCAAGGTCTGCAAAAGGAGATTAGTTGGTTTTTTTTTTTTTTGGCTGTGCTTGAAGGCTTTGCTGCTCATCTGCTTCTCTTGGGTGGTGGATTTATCTTTACTGGTGCAGCTGGTGTGGGGCAGGGCCCCATCTTTACCTGCTCTGGGGCCATACCTTTGCTCCTGCCCTTTTGGCTTTAACCTCAGCTCGGCCACGGCTGGTGCACGAAGTGGGGGGGCAGTGGCACAGCTCCTGGCACGAGGCTGCAAACCATTCACTTCTATGGGACTTGCTGTGGCTGTACCAAAGCCAGCAGGATGGGACGGGTATGGTGGCAGCTGGGGTGCAGAGCGACTGGACAGGCCTGCCAGGGTCAACTGACTGCAGATTTGCAAAACCAGGGTGGGAATTCTGCTATCATTTTCTCAGAAAAAAACTAAATCAGGGTTTAACTCTCCAGGAAGCAAGGCAGCAGGAGATGCGCTCCGTAAATGCAATGCACCCCCATGTGTGAGGGGTGATTTAAACAGCAAAAGCCTCCAAACAGTTCTGCCCATGCAGGGGCACCCCTAGCTCCTCCACATACTCAGTGCTTTGGTAGGTTTCGGGGGTTTTGATTTTTTCCCCCAATTCCCCCCATCTAGTGGGGCTGGCATTGCTGGGTGCGTGCCCCTGGATGCCAGAGGTTTCAGCTCCTGGGCTGGGCACCACAGAGCCAAAGCCATTGTGGGAGCTGGGGCATGGGGGCATCTGTTAGCAGATGTCTCCTTTTCCCACTGGGTTCTGTTTTCAGTTTTATTTTTCATTCTTCTTTTAAAAGAAGATTTTACTGGAAATTGTGCCTTGATTTCCAGAAATGCCCCAGAACGTGATGAAAAGGAGCCCCATAACTCCCTGTGACACCCTTTCTACATAAGGGTATAGCTATGAAACGGTCTGGGAGCAAAAATACCGAGGTAATAAAAGTCTGGCCTGGGAGCTGATGCATCATCAGCTGTTAAGAATCCCTCCAAACTGAGAGCCCTCCCAGCTGCAAATACCCCAAACATGAGCTGACCAGAGCCCATAGGTCTGTCACCACGTTTCACACCTGGCATGGACTCCCAGGCTCACACGGACACGGGAGACCTTTCAGACCTTTTTTTTCCTGGGAACCTCCCGCCTCAACAGCTCGATGCAACACCTGAAGCCAGGCTGCATTTCCCATCTGCTGGGCTTACTTCCAGAAAGCCGCCAATTTCTGAGCCTGAAAAATTACCACCGCTAGCCAGAGGACAGCAGTCGCCTTGTGCTTGCACGCTGCAGAGGCAGATAGGGATGCAGACATCACCGGGGGCTGCAAGGGAACTGCAGAACCACTGGAGGGGGTGGGCAGAAATCCACTCTCAAGGACCCGTGCAGCCTCCCCCACATACTGCACCCCGCTGCCAGCAGCCCCCGCTTTCACCAGCTATTTTTAAACCAGCTCAGGGATATGGTGACCAGCCTAGTGCTGGCCACACAGCCTTGTCCCCCCCCAGGCCCCCATGCTAAAGCTCTGCAACCTGAGTGCCAAAGGGCTAAGCGAAGTCGTGGTGCTGCCGCACAGGACCCTGGTGCAGCACCTGGCCCACCGGTGCAAAGCAGGACTGCCACCAGCGTGGTCATGGGGCTGCCGGGCAGGAGATGGCACAGGACATGTCTCCTCCACTTGGTTGCTTTTCAGGGACTGTGAACCACGGTGCATTTCTTCAGTGCCAGCGCTCACCCTTTCACCACAGCCCCTTTCTTGAGGCGTAACCCCAGCACCAGCAGGTTTTGCTCACTCTTGCCTTCTGCGCTGGGGGTTACCCGAATGCAGCCCAGCCCATGTGCCTGACCATGACAAAGATGGGATTAGATGGAACCTGGAAGTTCATTGCAACCTTGACCTTATGCCACACCCCGACGGTCATGTTTGTACACAGCCCTGATGGGGCTTCATCAATATTTGCGCAGCTGAGTACATGCTGTAGGTTACAGCTGAAATTCTCCTTCAGTGATTGTGCCAAATCCCAGGGCAGATGAGCCACCCTGTGACAGTAAGCAGGTGACCTGCTCAGGGGTTTCTGCTTGGGAGTGGAAGGAGCACACAACCCCCTGAACCGACACTGCATTTCCTAAGGGCCCCACCAATTCTGGGAAAAAAAGGTAAAGATCCAGTCCCTGCTTTGTGACAAAGCCAAGAGCCTGGAAACAGTGCAACACTGCATGGGACAGCATACAAAATCCTCTCCTTCTCGGTCCTATGTGGTGTTATTTCAGATGGTTCAACGTGCTGGGAACAGTTAAGAGACAACAGACCATCAGGCACTGTCACACAGTCAGGTCTTAGAGAAATTTGACAGTGTCTGCATCCTTGGTTTAGCCCAGCCTACAGCCAGCTACCCACCGACTAGCAGTCCCTCGCTCCTTTTGTCCTGCTCGGAAAGCACTAGCGGGGTTCTCGACTACCGGATCAGCAGAGGTGCCAAAGTCCACAGAAACGAGCACAGCTCATGCCTCAGTACCCACCTTACCAAGTTTCTTTACTTTCAGTTTTTCAAAACCATGGGTGGCTTGCCAATGGTTTCAACATCTCAGATCCCTGAATCTGCCTGGAACTGCTGTTGCTGCTATACCCACAGGGAATAATAAAATAGAATAAAATAGAATAAAAATTACCTTGTAATTTCAGGTAGAGAGGTTCAGAACGGCATGTACCTCTTTACAGGGCAAGTTACTCTTCTCACACCATGTACTTGACAGGAATCAGATTAAGGAAGTCCAAGTAATAGCAGTACCAAAAACAATAAAAAAAGGATCTAAAGTACAATAAAGATCAACAGGAAGATGTGTATCCACATGCCTCTAAAGAGCATTCACTGCAGTTCTCTAGCCAGGAAACTGCACAAACAAAATTATGGGAACACCGGTAAGATTAGGCATTTGCTCATCTTCCCAACCTCGTTCCTACACTGAAACATGAAGTCCAAACCCATTTCCCACATCATTTTGAAGGCGGGTTCCCAACGATTTTTGCCACTCTCCAAGTGCTTGTCAATCACGCAAAGAAGGAAGCAACAGCGCTATCTTTTTAACCAACAGGCTCTGGGAGTCCATTTCCACCCCCTCCTGCAGGCACCCTAGCGGGTGGTGGGGAGACATCTCCTACTCTACTGTGTGCAATTCCCATGTCTGTCAAACAGCCCCAGCTCTGGACAAATGCACATCAAGACATGTCTTCTGGCACACACAGGTCTTCAGGCATATCTCAGCAGAAACAAGGAGAACAATGCAAAATCTAAACAAAATACTTAATAGTTTCGGTCAAAGCATTGTCCTCATCACATTGGGCTGATATTTCGCTATTAAATTGTGATTTTCACATGCAAGAACTTGCCACGGTTTCCTTTCAAGCTTCCATCAGCTTGAATTTTCTCTTTTCCCCCTCAAATCAGCTTGGTATTAAGCCCAAAGCAATCAAATCTCTTGGTGCCCTTCTGTTTGACAGCACTCCTTTTCCACTGATGAGGCAACCAGAAACGCTGAGGACGTAGGTATTTTGGAAATGCTGCCCCGAGTGAATAGCTGGAAATGCCAAGTGAAACACTGCTGTAATTCTGATGTGTGATGCACAAAGCTCTTTGCTTTGGGAGATGTTTCAAAATAAAACACAGCGGTCAGTCTAACTCGTAACTGTTTATTGTAAATCACTGAAGAGTTTACACATCATTAATGGCAAAGTAACACTGTTAAAACACCTGCTGGATGAAATACAGAATAAAGACAACTCTTTTATATTATATGGCATCATTTAAAAAACAAGAAACAGAACAAAAAAGAAACCATTTAAATTTTATTTTCCAGTTCTTTCCTGAAAATATCTGGGCCTGAGTCTCAGTTATTTCAAGATCCCTGCCTTGCCCAGGGCATCGCGCCACACAGCTGGGAAACAGGCACTGCCTCTCTGAGGGACAAGGCAGTGACCTTCTTTATAAATGAAAATCATGCCCTCTATCTTCAAAAGTGCTCCAGTGCTGACAGTACAAAGCCTCTCTCCTGCACTGGGTAACATCTAACACAAAGGGCTATATGTCCCATTAATTCCACATGCCTTTTTTTTTTTATTTTTTTATTTTTAAACAAGGCAACTGTTAAAATTCAGACGCTACATAACTGTCTTTATATTTTGCTCAGAAACCAATGGATGTTGCATGCAGCTGAAATATTAGTAGAGACTCTGACTTAGACAAAGGTCAGTTTTCTAAGACCCGCTAGTCAAAGGCAGAAAAAAGAAATTAAGAGGCCTCTTGTGCAAAAGGAGCTAAAATATGCATGCATGGATGGCCATGACTGATTAGGATATAACTCAGGTCTCCAAACATTGAAACCGAAGCTTTATTTGGCTTAAGACATGGTTGAGCTCTGTACCTTTACAAATTACGATGTATACGCAACACAAAGGAATCATCTCAACATAGCATCAGATGGTATCTTGGCCTGTATTATAGAGACTAATCTTCAACACAAAAGCCTGCTCAGCAATAAATGGTTTTCATATTTAGCAAAGACGACAGCGCACTGGGCTGGCTAACAGGGCTAACGAAAACAAGAAAGCAACTTTTCAAACTAATGTCTGACTAAGTTTAGGCTGATTTTTCCCCTTGGACATTCTGTTTTTCATCGGTGCCGTTACTGTCCTTTCCATTAGTCTGTAGTTGAAACAGCACATTGGGCCCTGCCCCATCCCCTCTGAGGGATGCATCTCAAAAGCATATTTGATTAACAGTAGGAACAAAATTCTCCCCTAACTGCACTTGGAAAGGATAATTAGTTTCTCTAACCTGGCAACGTTTACCATGAACAAGCAAATTACAATGTATTTCAGACATGAACTACACTGACTAAAATCAAATCTCTCTCCTGTTAACTATAATATTAAATAATATATAACATTTTTACACTTAATAGTCTGAAGTTTGGACATAAGACACCTAGTAAGGAAAAAGAGCTGGGGCCAAATCTGTTCCTAGAGAATTAATTTGGCCCGACTGATCTGAAAAAGCTAATTTTACCCAGAGGAAAATAAATCCACCACAGGCACAGGGGTGCATGCACACCCACCCACCCACATTCACGACAGTGCTGGCAGAGCAAAGCGTTACTTTTCAAGCACTGCCATCTCCAGTCCTTTCTTTGCGAGCCTCAATCATCTCCTTCGGAGCCTGCCTGCGGTCAGTGACCAACCCCAACCAAAACATGAAGTCAATGAACCAGGTGGTGGGGTTAAACTTCAGGCCCAGCTCGCTGGCTGAGTAGTCGAATGGGAAGGTGTGGTGGTAGTTGTGGAAACCCTCACCTGAAAAAGAGAGGGAGTTTAAAGACCACATGGCCAGCACATTTGTGAACTTAAGAACATGCGCGTGGGACACTCCAACACCCGTTTCCCAAGTCCTGAATTCAGTGCGGATTATGCTCCACACCTGGCTATGGGAGACCTCTGTGGCAGACCCACAGCAGACTCCACTTCAGTGCTTTGGGCTTGGCTCCCCGGTAGGAAGGGGCACACGAAGGGGCACACCCCACCACTTGTGCTCAGGGAAGAAAACCATCAGTGCTTCAGGAGGGGAGACACTCAACCGAGTGAGAAGCAGAGTCACTTCTGCTGTGCTGTCCCCAGCCAACTGCTGAGAAGAGAGGACTGCTACTGTGAACACATCTCTGCCCAGAGGCTACAATGGCATTATTTCAATGTGGGCACCAAGAGTAAAACAAGGGAGCCTTCCTCTAGGATGCGCAAGCTCCAGCCTCTTCCACGCCTTGGCTCCAAGTGGTGTCCAGCTGCAGGTGCCCAAAGCCCTGACCAGGGTGAAACAGGATGGGGTGTCACTCTCTTGACCCAGAGCTACAGCACTTACCAATGGCTCCCACAGTGACAAAGGTGTTCTGCCTGGGGCTGATGTACTTGTCGTAAGGGCGGTTGCCGTACATGTGAGCGGCGCTGTTGACCAGCCAGGTGACGTTGAGGGAGATGGTGTACCGGAGGATGGAGGCAAGGAAGTAGGCGTTCCATAGACTCTCGCCCCAGAGGTACCACGGCACAAAAGTAGGGATCACGAAGCACATCAGCACAACTGAACTCTTGTAATACCTGTGGGGAAAGGACACCGTTACTATGGTGGGAATGACAGCTGGGGCGAAGAGGGGTGGATCTCTGGAGACTGCCAGAAACCTGGGTTGGCCCTATAACTGGGACAGCAGGGAATGTTTCAGATATCCACAATCATGACATAATTTTTCCAAGTGCAATTCAAAATGCCAAGACAACCTGAAACCCTGAAGCAGCAGGTAACAGTGGAGCTAAACAGCTGAGACCCAGTCCCAAAGCCAACCTCTCGAGCTGGGCACCTTTAGACTTGCGGAAGTGCACAGTTGGCTGCACACCCTGCACCTAGGGTCCAACTCCGGGACTGGAAAAGCCCAGGTCTTGGCATGGCATTGGTGAAGCTGTGTCAGAAACACATTCACCGCTAAGAGCTGGCACAGACTTCCCCTATGCTCAGATCAGAAGGGAACCCACAGCACAGGACAGGAGCAGCTCCTTTCTACACCACTGCTGCCACATGACCTCCAACAGCACCGGCAGATCCAAAGCAGCTGCCAAGAGACCACAGGCACCCTGCTAAGGGTGAGGAGAAAGATGCATCTTGGCCTGGGGGCCAGGATTACTGCTGCTGTCCCAGCCCACTGGCTGGCACAAGCCCTGCCACTCCTTCAAATATCAGACAAAATCAAGCGTGCAGTGCAAAACGGGGAGGGAGGAAGCTGAACAGTCCGAGAACTAACAGGAAAACTTTACAGTACAGCTAAAGCCACGTGACCGTGCAAGGCATAAAAGAGAGAGTGCAGGATGCAGGGAGCACAGAGGTGAAGAGCAGAGACCAAAGCGGGAGAAACCAAAAGAAAAATCATGCCAGGGGAATTAATCCAAGGCAAGTGGAGAAGAAAAGGAGCAGCTCAGAAGCAGTGGGGAGGCAAAGCCAAAAGAGAGATAGAAAATATTACTCTAAAGGGAGAACAGGCTAACTGTGCTCAGACGCAGAGAGCAGCAAGACATGTGAAGAATGGGGGTCTTGGGAGAGGAAGCGCTTCGTCTGTGCTGGCCCACAAGTGCCAAAGATGAGTTTGCAAAGTGAAATGTGCACTTCTGCATTGAGGCAGTTAGTGATTACAGCATTTGCTCCAATGATCAAAGGAGAAGGTCAAAATCCCAGCAACTTCTGCTGTGGCTGTCTTCACAGCCAGCCCTGAATTTTTGCAAGAGCAGAGGGACAAGGACAGGGCTCACTGCTTGTGCAGCAGAGCCTGCAAGGACAGTCAGCAAGTGTCAGCCACGTCGCAATAGTAGAGGCCAGAAGGACAGCAGTCCTAATGCCTGCAATCAAGTTGGCAGGGATACCTTAGGGGAGAAAAGGGAAAGATAAAAATAAGGAATGAGCCACAACTAGACAACCCACCTCCCATGAGGACCAGCGCTCCCACTTACTTTCTTTGGAACATGACAACAGGGTCATCCAGCAGGTCAGTGAAATCCAGTTTCCTCCCCTTCTCTATGACGTCCCGATGCTTGCGCACAAACAGCCAGCCGATGTGGGCGAAGAAGAAGCCCCGGCGGGCATTGTGCGGGTCCGCGTCTGTCTCGGAGTACTTGTGATGCACACGGTGGTCTCTGCTCCACTCGTAGATGTCGTTCTGCATAGAAAGCATGGCAGGGTGAGAGGAAAGAGGTTGGGTGCTGCTCCAGCAGTACCACCCCCAGCTCCTTCCCCTCACAGTAACAACAAATCCCTCTGACCTCAAAAAAAGGTTACTGACTAAAGACATCCTGAGGTACCCCAGCTTTGCAGCCAGCCAGCCCATCACACTGCTCCTGTCAGTGCCCACACAGAACGGGACATGCTTTGCGAACTGGTGACACAGATTGGACATGTCCCAGAGCTGGAGATGGCTGGAAGCCAACAGCTTCTTGGGAGTTATCATCACCAGTCTGCCCTGGTCCCATGTCCTCCCTGGGTGTTCACTGTATGAGGATAGACACTGGGCTGGAGGGACCAGGTACACACACGTTTACACTGTTATTCTGTGACCCTGCCACGGGAGAGCTTGCACATTTATTTTCAGGGCACTACTGTGCAGAGACACCCAGTTCTGGCATCCTTTTCTAAGCTGGTTGTGGCTGGTTACCACTGATGCCCTCCAGGCACAAATGCATTACTGAAAATGGGACAGAGCGTGTAGAACACTACACATGCCTTTTCCTGATCTGAACTTGCTCAGCCTTTTGGAGGGGTGCATCTTCCACAGTAAAAGCAGCACCTCCATTACCTCCATTTCAGTTACTGCTCTGTGTGCAGGGATGTGCACAAAAGCACAGTCTTCGTGTACTTAAAGGAGGCCTACAGGAAAGACATGGAGGGACTCCTGTATCAGGGAGTGTAGTCACAGGATGAGACGTAGTGGTTTTAAACTGAAAGAGGGTAGATTTAGATTAGGGATCAGGAAGAAATTCCTTACTGTGAGGGCGGTGAGGCACTGGAACAGGCTGCACAGAGAAACTGTGGAAGCCCCATCCCTGGAAGTGCTCAAGGCCAAGTTGGATGGGGCTTTGAGCAACCTGGTCTAGTGGAAGGTGCCCCTGCCCATGGCAACGGGGTTGGAATTAGATGATCTTTAAGGTCCCTTCCAACCCAAATCATTCCATGATTCTATGATGAAGATACTAAAGGAGATGTGCCTGTTTTATGGGAAATCAAGTCTTGCATTTGCAGTCAGACAGGAATAAAAGTCTCAGACCCACCACATCAGCTCAGCATTGGATCCAGGTAGGATACAAAGCAAGTTCAGTCCTGTCTCTGCTCAAGCTGTCAGCAGGTATGGGTGACTGAAATGCCTTATGGCTGTAAATGGGATTATGTGGATTGCAGGGAGGAAGGGATGGACTGCAAATTCAGACTTGGATCCATGAAGTGAGACTTTTTGTGTTTACTCAGCGGCAGTGATTTCAGCCCCCCCAGTTTGCTCTGCAGGATGCACTGGCTATTGGACTAAACTGGTGGGTTTTGCAGTGGGGCTGAGCTATTAGTGCAGGGCATTGTAAGCATGTACAACACAACACAAAACCCAGGCCACACACTCGTCTGTGAATTTAACTACCCAACACCAGTACCAAAACATGGAAATGTTAGTTAATGCCAAGATTCACAACAGTGTGAACTTTAATCGGAGAATGCTTAGCGGAGTGTGCTTTCCTCTGCTGTTTCCATCTTTGTACAGCCAGGGAGGTACACAAGCAGTAATAGCCAAAGGAAGGAAGGGCTCGGGTTACTTTTAGGAACAGCAGTAGCACCCACAACCACCGACCACAGCAGCTTTGCTGCTAGCAGAACTAAGGAAACCATTTGCGGTGTGTCTGTGAAGTAACCGCAGTGCGGCAGCCATCATGGCACTGAATATACTGCAGGACGCAGTAAGCCCAGGCTAATGACAACTGTGTACATCCACATTTTGTGAGACAAAAAGCCCTGTGCTGAAAGGATCACAAAAATCATTGCTTCCTCTCAGCTGCCAACATTGCCGCTGTTGCTGCTGAGGGGACTCCAAACTGCAAAGAGCAGCTAAAGAATCCAGCTCAAATGCCTCTGTGTCCAATTTCAGCCTTGCAAAGATGCTCTCTGTCTGCCAGGGCCCATGAGGGACAAGTGAAGAAAAAAAGCCCCTGAAAAATGTCGCTGTACTGCACTCAGTTGTGCTCAGTCCTGTACTGTTGTCACGTCATGGCTGCAGTGACACTGGGAGTGGGCTGGCGATGAGGGGAAGATTTTTCTGCAGCACTGACTCATCTATGCCATTGAGAGGAGGCAGTAAATATCAGCCCCTTACCAGTGCTCCAGTACCTTAACTATCCCATTGCACAAGAGAATAAAGTAAACTGAGCGAAGCAAAGGAAGCCTCCAAACTCTTCAGTGAGAACAAGGGGAGATCTTTATCTTGCTGCCATCTTATTTTTTTCCTGCAGAGAAATGAAAAGGAATGAAAGCCTCTACACTGCTTCAAATGGCTTCAGTACGGATATCCAGAAGACTGGAAAAAGCCAAAATTAAGTAATTTAAAAATAAAACAGGGTAACGCAAGCACACCTAGGAAACATCCTCTCTCTTAACAAGAATTTTTTTTCAAGTGAGACTATCGATCAGTTTGTCACAAGAGCACTAGATGAAATTATTTGTGGGACGGCAGATAACCAGGTCAAAGCAATGAGACTGTGAGAAATTAACTTGGCTTTTCACACCACAGCAAGCACCTGCAGGGCTGGTAAAAAACTTGATTCCCCAGACGAAAGGGTTAGAAAGCTGTGAAACAGCCGAATTGCATCTAATTAAAAACCACAAAGGCTAAGAGGAAATAAAGGCCAGAGGCCAGAACTGCTGGCAATAAATAGACCAGGAACTGGAGCACTGCACGTGTAAATATGGAACAATGCTCCGAGCGTATTAATAGCAACCACTTTTCAGGAACACCTCGCTCTTGATCGAGTTTCAGGTAAACACAGGAGTGAAATCCCTTCCAAAGCAGAGTGACAGCATCATGCTTTGACACTGATGCAGACATGAGGTTTCATCTGCAGGTCCCTTAATGAACCTCCAGACTGAAATGTGACAACAAATTGGGCTACATAACAACCTCAGTGTGCTGACACAGATTTCCATACAACCACCATGACTGTGTGCAAATGCTCACAGCACAGCCTCAGGTGAACAACACAGCTTATCTGATTGAGATGGCCAAGAGCAACAGCACAATGCAGTTAGCAGAGGAGACACCAGCATGTCCCAACTGAGATGCTGAAACAAACACTTGGAGATCAAGTAGACATAAGCCAGGTATTACCTATTTCTGAAACAGGTATGTGACAGCAAGAAGCAGTCTTTCAAAACTGTGAGAGCTCCACTCTAGATGGAGAGAAGAAACACAGCTCAGCATGCCTCAGTCATAAAAAAACGCGCTGGGGAACAGAACAAAAAGGGCTGCACCTGATGGTATTTCAGAGGAAGGACAGCGTGTCGTAGCCCATGCAGCATCAAGTTAAAACTCTTCAGCAGAGTCTCCCCTGCCCTTCAAGAAGTCTGAATATTTCCTCAATATTCAGCATCCAGGGATGCTCTAGGTATCTCCGATGCTATCTCTTCCTCCCAAAGGCAACATGAGGGAGATGGACATGAAAACTCATTCACCGTCTGCTTGTGGTGGTGAAAACAGCCTTTAGCAGGCAATGGATGTCACAGTAATTAGAAGCTTCAGGCTACTTAAGAGTGAGTGATTTGGCCTTTCATTTTCTTTCTGATAGGAAGGGCACAAAAGTGGCTTGAAGCTACTTTGAAGGACTTTCCTGCCTCAGAATCACACCATGTCCTCAGCCAACAGCAGTGATGAAGCCAATGCAGCTGAAAGCAAAATCCATAGCAACAGGGGAGAAGCACACAATGAAATCCCAACGTGCAGGCTTACTGCGACCAGCTCAACGCATTCATTTAAATTACTTATGAAAGATAAGATTGGCTGTAAAACAGGAGGACAGTACCAGGGGTTTCTCAAAATTCAAAACAGTTGTTTAATATGTCAAGCAAAGGGCTTGTAAAGCTCTGCAAGGAACCGAGCAGCACAAAGCAGCTGGAATATAGCTCAGAATAAAGGAAGGTTATAGTCAAAATGGACACATTCCCATATTCAAGCAAAAGCACTGTGCTCTTTGTAATATCTAGAGGGATTAACAAGATTAATTTTTTCCACCTTAAAAAAAAAAAAGAATCAAAGATGATAAATGAACAGTACAGACGCGGATAAAGGGACTCTTTTCATCCTGTGTCAAGGTACCTGAATGAGAAGTCAACCGAACAAACTGAAGGGAAAAGGCTAAAAATTCAATGCACAACACACACATGGTACTTGGTATTACAAGGGGTTACCGCAGCCAAGCTCAGGAAGTTTAATGTTAGTACAGGTTCATATCCCTATTTTGAACAGCCAAAGGAGTAACTAAATTCACACCAAGAAGAGGGGCAAAGTCCTATCACCAGCTTGGTGTTACACAAATATTTTTGAGGCCTAAGACTGCCTATGAGTAAGTACAGTGCTAGTAACATGCTTCTTTGCAAATGTATTTGAATTTTACTGGTGAAAAATGCTGCATAAACCAGAGATAAACTAAGACTGTGAAAAGATTGCTGCTCTACTTTCTGGGTGTGTCAAAATCTCTAACTGCCTGGATGGATGAAGAGACTTGATTGCACAGATGTATTTGCATCAAGTTGGTCCTTACAGAAATTTCCATGTTGTCCTGTGAAGTGTGGGGCCTGACCTGTGCCACAGATAGGCTTGCTGGGGTGCTGAGCCCCTGATCCTGATCTGGGCACATTCAGCTTGGTCCTTAAGTAACTACTGCTCCCGGACTGTGTAATGCATACTGTTGTGTGGGGGCTCTGCATCCAGCGAGCCAGCAGAGTATGTTATCAGCAAATGTCTTTCTGCCAGTACTTTTTTTTCTTTCTTTTGCTGCCTGTAAGCTGAGGGGATCCCTGCACGGGAGAGCAAGCTGCCTGGAGGCCAAGAATCTGGATGGGCAACCACAACCCCACCTGGAAAGCCATGGAGTTAGCTGCAGCCAGAAAGATCCGCAAAGGCAGCTTGGCTTTGTAGGAACGGTGGCTCCACAGGCGATGTGCACCAGCCGTCACACCCAGGGCCGTCATCAGGAAACAGAAATACGCTGAAAGACACAGAAACAAAACACAGGATGTGCCAGGGGCCAACTGCCATTATTTTTTTCCTTTTTTTTTGATGTAAAGATGATCGTTGCTCCTGGCTGCTGACACCTGCAGGGTCACTCAGAAGATGAGGCTGGGCAGACAGGAGGCGAGGTTCTCAGCCCACCTCTGCTCTGCAGCCCCAGGGACACACTGTTCCCCTTCCCACCCCTGCCCATTTAGCCAGTGCACTGTTCAGGGGAGCCTGGCAGCACTGAAGCACCGTGCCGTGACATGTTGATGCAGTGTGCCTTCACCAAGTACAGCGGAGTGAAAGTCCATCACTTGTGCCAGAAGAGTAGCAACAACTCGTCTAACAGGACACTGCTGGTCTCCTCCAGACAGGTCTTTGCTAGAGTCCGGCTTCTCAGCTGGTTTCAGAGCATCACGTCCCGCTCCTAAAGATACAAGCTTGTGTCAGAGTTTCCACAACAAAAACTTCTCTTATCATCGGAAGCTCATGACTCGATAATAAAAACATGTCAGGAAGCAGAGGATTCACCATCTTCCTTAGTTTCAGGAACTGCTTTTCCTTCCCTTAATTAAAAAACTGGCCAAGTAACCTTGTTTCAAGCGTTTTTTTTCACACGGCCAACACAGCATGGAAGCAGGTCTGTTCCTTACTTACCACACTGGTGCCACGCTAGACACAGAGCCCAAGCACATACATCCCGTGGTGTACCCCCATGCTTAAAACATTTTAATACCCCCACTGACCATCACTGCAGCATCAGTACATCTCTGGCTCTCTTCTCAGCAGGGGCCACACTCACACATGCTCCGGTCAGTTAACCTCACATTGCTGGGGGCAGGCAGGTGGCTGGCTGGGGCAGCAGAACGAGCAGTGGACCTGGGGCCCACGGGCTCAAGCCATGCATCTGTGCGCTGATTGCTTCTCCTTTGGTGTGCATGCTGGTTATGTCCCTAGTGTCTTTGAATTCCTGTGTGATGGATAATCCATAGCCTGAGTTTTTTTGACTTGCAACAAAGGAGAAGGCTATGGGAAAGGGCTGGAAGAACAGTGCGTTAAGAGCTGCTCCTCCTTCTCAAGGCAGAGAGGCAGGAAAATGGGAACAGCCAGGAGTAAAGTATTAACTTAAAACTACTCACATTCTAACCAGCTGTCATGATATATACACTCTTACGTCTCCCTGCCCTAGGTGTTGATTTCTTATACTGTGCCTAGAGCATACAGGCTCATTTTACAAGTGTAAAAGTAAAACAAGAGTGGATTCAAACAATAAAAATATTACAGGACAACCTCAAATGAGTTTGCATGGTCTGAAGTGATGTGCCGTTTAGTCAGGGCGCTCTGCCACCTGCACACACAGGCATCTCTTGGCTAAAACAGCCTATTTCAAATACCTAAACAGAGTTACTGGAACGAAAAGGAACACCCTACCCCTAAAAGGTGGGTTTTTTTCACCTGTGTCTATGTTTGCACAACAGTCTGTCCAGCAGGGAACCCTGCAGACATGCAGTGGCTAGAAAGGAATTCACAATCAGCTTTTCCCAGTACGTAACATAAACCATCTACATTTTTGCAAAAAGGTGTATATGTAGGTTGGTGTCTACTGTGTGTCTCCATCAACTCCCAACTCTCAGTGCTTGAAATTACAGCATCTAAGAGAAAACATAATAGGAAGATATTTGATAAAATAACAGCAACCATATTTCATGTTGATCATCACCCCTGTGGACTGAATGAGTGAATGGACCTTATCCGCTCCACTGGTGGATCCATCAAAAGCAGATTTACACAAACTGTTTCACATTATGTACATGGCCCAAATTCCCATCACGTCCCCCACAGCAAACCAAAGCCTTTCTCACAAAAGGCAACAGATAAATGGACTCAGAATGGTCCTAGTAAAGATGACACGTCTCTAAAACCCGCTTTGGACACCATCACCGAAGAAGCAATTCTCTTTCCAGCAGGCTGCAGTGTTCAAGCTACTCCCAGAAAAGGCTCATCTGTGCAGTTATATCCAGTGAGTTGAAGTCTATAGCCAAATTCAGACTTCTGCCTGCTTCCTGAAGAGGGGTATAGAAATGAACTGAAAATCATGCATTCTCTCTGCACATTATTTTCAGATTTTGTTGAATTTACAGATTACTCTCAAATCAGTAAAACTGCTGACACCACAGCAGCTCACCCTCCAGCCTCCCCCGCAGTCTTAAAGTTCTTGCACATGCCTTGTCAGTGCAAGGACTTAAGATGTCTATGAAATTAGGGAAAACCTATCTTGTCATTTTCTGTATGTGATATTGAGCTGTGCAGAAACATCACTAAATTAGGCCTTCCAAATAGTTGAAATGACTGTAATTGTGGGAACAGATCTGTGACACACAGATTACTGACATTATCCAGCTAACACAAAAATATTAAGGTTATAGTCCTGAATCATTACAAGAACATATTGCCTGTGGGCTTTATGACTGGTTATCCTCATGCTAGTCACAGGGGCTGAAATCTCCTGTCTTCAGCAGCCTCTTTGCTTCCTTCGAGCACAAAGAGGGGCTTTTCTCCCACTTCAAAGCAACAGATCATTTAGTTGACCAAATGCTTCTCAAGGCACACACCCATCTGAATCACAATCGACTCCTTAAAACTGTTGCAGCACTACAAAACCAGCCAGCTGCAACAAGGCTTTCCCACACAAGGTTCCAAAAGTTCATCTACTGTCCGTGCTGCTTCTTCACCCTCTTCAGGCCAGTCCACCCTGCTCCTTGCCTCTGCTGCGTCCAGGTTCCTGGCTTCTCCTCCAGCCAGCCTCTCC
>JAVJGI010000001.1:18348397-18368135 GCA_035590275.1 Ibycter americanus | reverse complement strand
AACCCACCACCCCAGAAGCAAGCCCACAACTGTATATTATCAATGTTAATTAACCCTCTACAGTTCCTCTACATAAAACTAGAATTAAAGGTAAGTGGGTAGAACGAGACATATGCAACATTAAGGTTGATTTCGCCTTCCTTCTCTGTCCAGTGCAAGAAAGTGGCCAAGTGGTAGGTAACATACAGACCACATGGAACAGCTGCACGGAATACAAGGGATTTCTGCCACTTGATTCAGCTCTTATAGAGCTCAGCTTAACAGAGACCCTTCCATTCAGCCCACTCCACACCATCAGCATTGCAGCAGAATGGACAACAGGATTTTGGGAATCTGGGAGCTGCCCAAGGGTCTACATGCCATCCTGTGTCCATACCTTTGAACAGTACCTCCCAGCATCATTCCCCATACACACTTCCCACAAACCCCTGGGCTACAAACGGGAGGAGGAGGCATCTGAAACATTTCTGCAGGAGCCTTACTGCTGCACAGGCAGCTCGTCTCTAGCCATCAGCCACCAGCAGGCAAGCTCAGCTGTACTTCAGGGCAGGGACTGCCTGGTGGCGTGCCCCAGAAAAACGAGGGGGACACCTGTTTCACAGGGGGCAGCTGGCACGCTGGGCTCTGCCAGCAACCACAGTCGGGAACAAGGCGACTCTCGCCTGCGTGGCTCGGCAAGCGGAGAGGCAGAAAGGCCAACTGAGGACAAACACCAGGCTGAGGAAATACCCTCAGAGCCTCCCAGATACATGCTGCCCTGATCACATGGGGGTTTTCCAGGGCTTCCCTCAGCCACGACCACGAGCTCCTGCCCTCTCCAGCCCTCAAGGGACTTGCCAGCCCCAGTCACCACCCGCAGCGATCAAGCTAAAATGGCTGGGGCTTATACCCATACAAGATGCCTATTTTTTGGCTTTGCAGAAGAGGAATCGTAACAATAGGGATTGTCTTAATATAAATCCTGAGGGCTGAAACATCCCCAGAAACAAAGAAAAAAAAATTACACAGGAGTTTGGTGACCAGAGCAGAAACAAATCCTGTCAGACAAATGCACCGTGGTATCAGATGTTTGTGGTTCTTACAGGAATTAGGGTGCCTCAAAACATTACTCGGCCACTAATTCCCAACGTATATATAGCCAAGATGATAAAACACTTGCCATGCAAAGATGGGTCTCAAGCTTGCTTTTGCAGAGTAAGTTATGAACTCATACCGAAAATCAGACTATCAACCATTTTGGTTTTACATTCATCATGCACAGTAACTACACGAGAAGGGAGACACTACTTACCTACCTGGCTCATTTTTGGGAGGTGGGGAGTGTGTGTATGGGTGAACATCTCCATGAAACACGAAAGGATTACACTGTGGAGCAAAGCAGCTCAGTTAATAGCAATTTCCCCTTACACTGAAAATTCCCTCTGAGACCTGTAACTAAACAAGTCTCCTAAGGAACAGAGAATAAAAACCAATTATTGCAGAAACAGGGAGAAAAAAGAAAAACACAAGGAAAGTACCAATAAACAACCTGGAATCCAAACAGTTAATGATACAGTTCTTTTTTAATTTAGTGAGGTACTTAATGTACAAAGAGGAAACTGCTAAAATAGCCAGATTAGTCTTCTGCATGTTTTAGTGCGCTAACTCTGCAACCAGGCTGACTTATCAAAGCAAAATCACACTCGCAATGAGACCAGCGTTTCAAACTTAACCTAGAGACTTAAGACTGAGCTGTGCTATCCGTATATATCAGCTTCACACACAATCACAGGCCACCATGAGTACCAGAGACCGAATTCAGAGCACAGATGACCATCTCGTTGATGAGGGACAACATGCTGCTTTTCCTCCCCTCAAGTGGTGCTGCAGGGCTGGCAGGAGTGCAGCTTGGGCGAGGGCTGTGTTGGAGTGTGGCGGAGGAGGTTGTCAGCAGCCACTGATGATGGATATGAAAGGAAGAACAGCAAGTTGGCAGCATCCCCACCTCCTCTCCAGGATGCCCAACTGTGAGGCCACGAGGTATTTCCATAGGGCTGTCCTCACCAGGAGGCCAAGCCAGCACTGCCGCTGACTGCACAGAGAGGGCTGCTGATGAAGCCAGAGGTGCCCAAGGGACGAGGAAGATGGAGCTAGGAAAGGGCTGGGTGAGGACTCGCTCGCCACAAGCCTGGGGACAGAGCACACAGGGCTGCTGGGCAGGCAGGGCCAGCGTCCCAGAGAGCCAGGGCATGGGAATTCTGTCAACAGTACAGCAGCCGGAGCAGGAGCTCTGAAGCCACCAGAACTGAAGACTGTATTCATACCAATACCAAAGTAAAAGAAATAAAGCAAGTAGTGAAACGAGGACTTCAAGAAGAAAAAAAAAATAAATTTAAAAGCAAAAGCCAACCCAGCAGAAAAAGCTGTCTGTAGAGACCTGGGATAAAAGAGGAAACAGCAGCCAGTGAACAGATCTGTGAAAGGCAGTGGGTTTAAGGCTGGTATTTCTGGTGTTGTGAAAAGCTAGAGCTGTGCAGCTCACAGTTTCCTACTAAAGCCAGAGGGAGACGAGGAAGATCCTTTCAAGCCATCTTCTGATGGTTTATTCAGTTTTGCCTCACTCACGGACTGGAGGCAGCACAGAGCATCTGCTTCACTTGACGAGCGGAATTAAACTCTGTAACTCAGGGTAAGTTACAAAGCAGGCATGTTTACTGCGGCGCCGGGTGCGAGGGGGATCGCTCCTCCTAACTTGCACACTTAGTTGTACTCACAATACATATTTATACAGTGAAGTTGGCTAGTTCTGCCCAAAGTCTACACCTACTAACTAATTATTGGTTAGTTGCTTTCTCGCTTCAATGTAAAGGTACAGTTCATTTTAAATTTACTGCACATACTCCCCGAGCGGGGGATTCACTCTCTTTGGGGGGGCCATGTGAGTAGGAGGTCGGGAATCTCCCACTACCACAATTATTTTACTCAAGTGTCCTTGAGTCTAGGTTTACATTCTTGTGGAGCTCACCTACATCGGTACTAAACTGTCCCTTCTGAAGTGCTGAGTGGGCCGAGCCTTCCCTCGCAGACAGGGAGGCTCCTGCCTGCCTGTTGATGGTTACTGTTATCTACGCACCTCCTGACTGCATAGTTTTAGGTTTTTCACTATATTTTCTCACATCACACTGAGCCGCCAGCAGGGAGCCGCCTGCCTGGCACGGAGCTGAAGTGTGCCACTGGGCTGAGAATGGCATCCCAGCGCCAGCTCCACAGCCCTGCCGTCCGCCTGACACAGGGCTCTCCTGCCACACACAGAGCCACGAGCAGCTCCTTCTCAGCATCAGCTCCCCGCTACCATGTTCAGTGCAAGAGTTCAGACCTACTCTGCTAATGCAGATACCCATGTTATTAGGCACGTGTCATCCCCACATGCTTCCGCACCTCCTGGATCCTGTGGCATTGCACGGCAAGGTGCTCCACAGGTCTGCAGGGCCCTCTTGGGCCTTTACTCCTGCTTCTGCTACTGTAAAAATCGTTTCTTTCGAGAATTTACTCGGAGCAAGAGCTGAATTGTCTTCCCTAGCTCCTAGGATAGTGTGGGAATGCTGTGTGCCATGCCTGCTGCTCCCCAGAGCCAGCAGCTACCTTGGCCTGGACAGGTGGTGGAGCCCCAAATCTACACAGTTTTAGAGGATTTCAGTTGGCTGTGGTTCGCTTTGAATTGCTGTCTGCTTAAAGCAATGATTACAGGAGCTTTAGCTTCAGTCAAGCCCACTTTTTTCTCATTTATCTGAACATGCCGGCTTCAGGACAATTCCCTAGAAATGTAGCCTCTGGACCTCCTTGTACAGTAACGGTCATGGACATGCCCACAGCCATCCTCAGCTATGCCCGTCACAGCCGGGAGGGTGCCCACAGCTGTGCAGAAAGGCCCAGGAGGTGGCTCTCATCTCATCGCCCCACCAGCCGGACCCTTGAGCACCACCAGCCGGGCTGCAACACCGGCCAGAGCCTCCTGCCAGGGCCAGAGCTCTTCTCCCAACACATACAAAACAAAGCGGCCCCAGCCAACAGCTCTAACTGCCGTCCCAATTAAGACCCAAAACTGCAGGGATGTTTAGGGCTTGCTGCAGGTCCAGGAGAAGCCTGAGACCTGGGCACAAGTACCTGAAACAGCAGAGCCTACGCCAAGAGCTCTGGGCTCCACACAAACACCAAGCCCAGAGTTGCCTTTGAGTGGATGGTAACCCAGGACCTGTTTCAAAGAAGGATGAGTTAATCCAGCAGAGCAGATGTTTTAGGTGGGTACCTCCTTGTTTCTCCCCACTCTTTCTCAAGACCTCAAGGCAGAATTACTCTCAAACAGAATTTAACTTCCTTCTTCCATCGCGTCTGACACCCTCCCTGCTGCCAGCTCTGCAATACACAAACCACAGGTTAATGGAGTAAACTAGTGTGAAATGCCTCCATGGTGAGTGGGACCCCAGCACATCACTCCCCAGGGCAGGTAGCGCGCTCTCGCCCCTGGAGCTCTGCAGAAGCATAAGGTCTCACAGGAGCATTTCCAACCGCAAGCTCACTCGGCAGGGCACAGCATAAGCAAAATGCTTCTGAACAAAGAGGAACAGGGGAGTAGAGAAAACAAGTAAGCCTGTGCAAAAGGACAAAAGAGAGAACCAGTGTACAGGGACAAGGAGAGGATGCACGACAGACAAGATACACGAGGTTAAATTACCGTGCAAACGGGGAGCCAGCGGGTTGCTAGGCTTCCAAGTACAGTGTGCCTGTGCACAGATGCTATTTATGGGAACATGCCAGAATCAATAGGCAGAAGATTTTTATTCAACATCCTTATTAATGATCTGAAACAAAGGCAAATAGAATATTAATTACAACTGCAGATGATGTTACATTTGGAGCAGCAGTGGAAGAGTTAAGAAATACAAAAGGATCCATGCAGAAACAGGGAAAGTAAGGCTCAAAAAGATCTGCCTGGATAGAAAAAGGAAAGAAACCTAGGTCAGGGGAGTGATAACTGCAGACAGGGATCTGCAATGAGGACAAGATGCTTGGGGAAACGGAAGCCTGCAAGGAAGATCACCAACAGCTCATAAAATATTCTCAGTGTGGAATATGATAAGGCAGCAAGACATCAGTGTGATTTTGAACAGCCAGGCACAGAGGTATCATCTCACTGACAGAGAGAAGCAATGAAAACTACACCAGGTAAATCATTTAAAAATGGATGGGATGGGAGATCAACAGCATAAAACACGTGAGCCATCTTTTTCAGAACAGCTCATTATCCCCATGGCTGGATTTCCAGAAAACTACTACGCCCAGAGCCAAGCTCTTCTGAAAATGTTAGTGTCCAGGGGAGTGACCTCATGGGGGAATACTGCCAGAGTCTGTAGCTTCTTCACAGGCATCAGGAAATCATCCTCTGCTCTATGTGGTTGCTTAAGCTGGAGCACATCTCTCCCTCCAGAAATTTCAATGCTGTTGTATGCTGAATATCACAATCAGAACCTCTTCTGTTTCTGAAACCTGGGACTACATTAGAAACGTACGTATTTACTGTTTGTGAATCCAGCAGATTCCAGATTGCTTTTGACATTTATCTGGTTATAAAAAAAACCCCAATCAACCAAAACAAGAAGTTCAACAAGCACTGGGTTCATTCTGCGCATCTGAACAACATGCTGGCTCCTGAAAGAGAAGAGATGACTGGACATCCTTCTTAGGCACAGATTACAAGGAGACACTGTTGAACAGCAGCTATCTGCATGTCACCAGCGCCAAACATTGCAAATCACAATTATTGCTGAGGGATAAAACATCAGACATAACAACAATAGCAGTGAAACAAAATCAACTGCACACTCACAATGGCGCTACTGTCAATATATAAAACATCTTTAAAATACAAATTAATGTCACACGACCGTTCCTGCAGGGTGGCGACACACGGAGCCTGGAATCGACTCACACCCAGCGCCTGCAATCCCTGCCCGTGCAGGGGTGGTGAGGAGAGGAGGGATAGCAGGGCTGGGAGCTGGGAAGGGAATCTGCCCTTGCCAGTCCCGTTGCTGGCATCTCTCTCATACGTGACTAAAAACCTCACAGTCCCTTGCAGAAGTAAGGGATGTGGACACTACACTGAACCACAGCAAGGTGACTACTTTGAACATGACACAAGCCTGGAGAACCGTCATCATCGCAGTTCGGTTTAGGTGAGTTGTACCAAACACAGACCCCAGCACAGCCCCGTTTTCCAAACGGGCTTTGGGACTAGACAAATTTTGTGGACTTTTGAGCTTTTTTGCATGTTACAAAACGCAACAAAAGTCTTTCTGGTCCTTACGCAGCAAATCACTGACTCAGTTTTAAGTCATCTTAGGTCAGCCAACATGGGGATGTACAAGTGCCAGAAAGCAGGGCAGGAACTCCCAGACCACCGCTGTCTCACCAGTATCAACAATGGGGAAAAACGCACAGGGGAAGGTGCTCACCACTCCAAACAAGACAGATGACATGCCTTATGAGATCAGAACAGTGGCTCACCTAGCCCAACACTTTTTCCCAACAGAGGTAAGAGAAGTTGCTATTCAGAGAAGACAAAAAAAATTAAGAAGGGGGAAAAAAGAGGACACAGCCCAGTTACTGTTGCACTAGCAGTGTCTGTACACTGGTGGACTTGGCATTGGTATCTGGCACAGAGTATGTGGAAAGTAATTACCAAGGCTGGAGGCTGCCCCAGAGTTGTTATCAGACTTGCTCTTAGCAGGAGGGATGCAGATCTTGGATCAAGACAGCCACCAAGGGTGAGGCTCTCATTCTGAGGACATCAGCCTTATTTACTCCTGTGCTGGTGCAAAGCCCAGTGCAGAGAGCTCAGAACAAGCTGCATGAGCATTGCTCTCTCCTAGGACTGGCCACTATCACTGACAGCTATAGCCCTAACACAGATAGTGCCCATGGCCTCAAGCCAGCAAGTAGGGGATCCCCACCTGGGGCTGCCAGATCCCTCTTCAGGCTGCTGAGTGCCTCCTGTCTCCCCACAGCATCCCACTCAGCTGGGGCTCTGGCAGATGGCAAGGTCACAAGCCAGCACAGAAAGCCAGGAGCACCAACAATGAAGCACAGATCAAAAAAACACCCAGCGCGCTCACTGTGGTGAGAAACAAGGTAGAAAAAATCTGCATATTCCAGCTACAATAACACACCCCATTTGAACCTCTTGTCAGAGTCCATCTGGTTTCTGGTTGCAGTTGCCTTTCTCCCAAGCTCTGTGTCACAGCCTCAGCCCACAGCTGCTTCCCACCAGCCGCCTGATGCAAAACCCCGCTCACAACCAACCTGTGGCATTATTTTCTATCAGGGAGGTGTTCCTTGAGTGGTGTCTTTGGCTTCCAGTTGCTGTCGTGGAAAAACCTTAGCTCTCCTACTGCCATCATTTTGATGACAGCTTCAGAAGCATACAGCACCCTGGTTCTGCTGGAGGTCTCACTGCTGGGCGATGACATTCCCAACACTGTTTAGCCTACAAGATCTGACACGTTCCCAGACCCAGGTGGGAGTGCTTGAAGCTACATTCAGCAAAGGCTTATATATGTTTGCACACACACTGTATCTCTAGCAGTTCAAGGATCAGCATACAAGGTAAAGGAGAGAGCAATTTCTTAACAAGACGCGAATTCTAGTGACACTAATGGCTGACAAAGCCCATTTTTTGCTTGGGGAAGAAAAACCAACAAACACAAGGGCTGTGCTTTACCTGTAGACATTTGTTAACTCTTCAACAATAGGGCAGCTGAAAACAACTGCCCTTAAAAATGCTGTTGCAAGATGAAAACATATTGTGACATGACACCATTTGGTGGAAATACTCTCTCCACAGCTGGAGTAGCCAGCTGAGCCTCAGGCAAACCTCTGTGTGACAAAGCCCGGCAAGAAATTTTCATCTCAGCACAGGCCATTTTTTTTCATCCCCATGTATAAAGGGATACCACAACTTGACTTATTTTTAATCCTCAAATATTTATACAAATAACAGGGTTGGACATGCAACATTTGTTCATTTCCACACCAGCATTTTACCTCTGCTTATTCAGCCAGATCAAAATTGCTTGCTAGGCAATTTTAATAACTGAACACATAAAACCCAACGTCCTCCATCAGGCTGCATGAGAAATACAAAGAGCAAGCTGGTCAAGCACGAAGCGCGCATTGCAAAGCTGACTGATCACTATAAATATGTAACACTTCTGTATCTTACGGCGAGGATTTTTTCCTTTCTAAAAATTAAATTACATCTGCATATCCTGCAACTGCCTTCTCATCCTCATTTGTGGGTTTCTGCTGTTATTCAGTGGCAGATTTAGGACTAAAGAACCACATCAGCTAATCTGACCAAACCAGGGAAAGCACTTTCAGTAGTGTTGAGTGGTGCCTAACTCCATTCCCACTGAAATTCAGGGCTGCGCTACCATCCACTTCAGTAGCTGCACCGTGCTTGGTCTCTTCTGAACACCTCAAGGGATCCTCCACCTCACTGTGTACGCTGACAGCGGTAGAAGCTTCTCTCCTGGTTCAACGTCAGGGCTCACACCAGAAATGCGGCCAGTAATTTCACAGTGCCTGGTACCACAACATTTTTTTGCGCTATCACTAGTAACACCAAGTTTAAGGATATATTTTCTTAAAACGACTTGTGTACTCTCAGAAAGAAAAGTTTTCCTACACCAAATTAGACCAACACTTGGTCTACCCAATATCTCATTTTAAAATGCTGACTGATGTCATGCAGTGCATTGGTGAGAGGACCAGGGTCAACGTGCAGCATTATTAGATCTAGATTAGCTATCAAGTCTCCAGTACACATCTCTACTTCTACCCTGTAGGGCAACCTTGAAGATCTCTTCCTCCACAGTGGAGAGACGTGAGGAACAGTAACACAGCACTTAATCCACACCATCCTCCCAAAAAAGCCTCATTTCCTGACCTGGAACTACATTTACTAAGGAGGGAGAAAATTTCCACCTTATTCCCTAAATTGCTGCCAAGAAGAAAAGTTGAATTAGTGTTCTGGCCCTGGGGTCCCTGGGAAGGAAACACTTCTCTGCTAGCAGACGGAGTCAACTGGCCAACCCACTGTTCGCTGAGCCCTGCTAAAAAGGCTGGCATCAAAAGCACCTTGGGCTGGATTCAAACCAGCAACTGAGAATTAAAAAGCACCGGTGTGCAGCAGCACCAATTCCCTGAGCCGCCCACCGTACAGTGCATGCCAGCTCTCACGGGGCGCCGTGCATTCCTGTGAAGACCAAATGTGTGAAATCTCAAGCCAGAAGCGGGTTCATCTAAAATTAGATCTACACACTCTCTGAGTCGCTCTAAATTGAACCAAGAGAGAAAGAGATACGAGGAAGCACATCAAAGGCAAAGGGGAAGCAGAGATTTAGAGCTGCAGAGAGTTCAGACAGGGCCATTTTCCTGCCTCTCCGCACCGCAGTGAAGGAGCTCCAGGAGAAGCCATCTGTCGCATCCTCTTGGCCCCACCATCACCAGCTCATGCAATCCAGGCTGTCTCTGCCTAGATGCACATGCGCCTGCGTATGCATTTTCAGGAATATTCCCCAGAGCCAGCCCTTTTGGCTGAGTATACAAAAGACTTTATTCCGGTTGGAATAGCAGAAACGCTCACATTGACAACTGCAGCCAATGTGACATAAATAAAGCCAATAGAGCAATGGAAATCGCAGCTGACAGCAAGTATTCCAGCAAATGCTAAAATTCCCCTAGGAAGCAAATACGGATTCCCTGAACGCACCAGCAACTGAAGATTGCCTTGAGATGCCGAACAGTTTATATATATTTTTAGATCAAAAGAGAAAGCTGGAAGATGCTCTGGTTTCTCTGAAATTTTTGATGCTTATGTGTAGCCTCTCTCAGCTCAGCCGAATCCTGCGTCATCACAAAACCATGGGCAGATCTCACTTCTCTCCCAGTGACCTCACTGCTGTCCTCAATCTGCATGTCGGCTAGGGCTCTGGTGGTTTTCAAGTGCTCTATAAATGCCAAGAAAGAATTAATGCCGATTTTGTCTCTTTTCAAGGACGGAGCAAAGAAATAGTGCGGTTAAGCCATCAGCATGGCACTCCAGAGCCCTGCATTCAGTGGGCAGCTTTGCCTCAAGGAAAAAGGATTAGCTATTTAGCACCCCTACCCATCGCTGGCCAAAGCTTGCCCTGCATGCAGCTGGGTACGTGGCAGGGGAACAGCTTCATCCCACCGCTCACAATGTGCAGGCTGGCAAGATCACCCAAAGCAGAGACACAAGGAGTAGCAGCTTCTCGGCTATTAGCAACAAAGACATGGCACGCTACATACTTGTGATCTGGGCAAACTGAAAGCTTCCCACCTTTTGCAATCTCTAGGCACAGGAAAGGAGCAGGGCTCAGCAGTCCCTGCTGAGCCTCCAGGCACGATTCCCTGGGGAGGCAGCAGCACCTCTGTCCCAGCTCCCCACTGAACAGGATCCATCGCACCGGACAGACCCCGCTCAGACCTGGTGCCCTCCCAGACCAGCCAGCAGCTGGCAAAGCAGAGCTCTGATGGTTTTGATTTCTCAGGACTTCAGACTTTGGATGACGTTGCTGTCCCTCTGTATCACTGCATCTCGCCCAGATGCTTTGTGCCCTTTCACTTGTACGCTGTCAGCTCCTACACCTTTTCCTCCCCTTACCAAAACCAAGCAGAGCTCAGAGAAAAATCTGTTACAAAAAAAAGGCCTCTCCCAGTTTTCTCTCCTTCTGGCAGCCTGAGCCTCAGAGCTGGGCTGCCAGCGCTACAACTCATTGAAGTTAGAAGGCACAAGGCTCTTGCACCCAGCCAAACACGTGGTGAGGCAAGTCTGCTACCTAGAGCCCTCAGGTTAGAGGATGGTGCCAGGGCAGAGAAGGACACCTTTGTCTCCAGCGCAGTGGGCTGGCCGATGCTGTCAGCTCTCTGGGGGCACTCGGATGATGGCTCCCCGTGCTCCCCCAATGACTAACTGCACCGTCCAGCCCAAACAGCCCTAGCTCACTGCTAGGTGCCGCAGCGAGCTCCTGCACCGGCAGAAGGCCCACACATCGGGTCTCTGCCTCCGCCTACCCAGCAAGATGTTTTTCATACTTCCCCGCCTTCCCCACCACCACCTATGTATACACTGCATAAGGAGGCTGGTTTTCATCTGCCTGCTGAAGAGCGGCCAGGCAGTTTTCAGCCAACTCAAGTCTATCCCTCTGCATCAAAGGTAGGAGCCAAAAAACCAATGGAAAACAAGGAGAGTCTTGCTCCTGCAAGGAGGTCTGGCCACACTTGCATGCCTGTCTCACTGCAGCGGGGCAACGAGCAGCTCAGAATGAAAATGATCATCTATGACCATCATTACAACTCATTGCTTCAGTTGACTATAAAGGTCCTGTTTTCCACACCTACAGGCAAATGCATTCTGGAAAGAAGTTACAACCTCACGGTGCTGGCCAAAAAAATTAAAAGGCAAACCCCCTTTTTATACCTTCAATCCCCTATAATTTCTGGCATTTTCCTAAGATATACTGCCATTTCCAACCTGTGCTGTTACCCAACACCCACCTCCAGTGGCCCTGCCTGAAGGATCACCCAAAGAGAGCAATACAGGCACCAAGTAGGAGCCCAGGACGGCTCTCCCTTCACCCCATGTGCTGCCAGGGCTCAGAGAACCTAATTCCAGTCCTTCCCATCAGGACCTGCTTTTGCTGCTCTGCCCAAGTACTTCTCTACATGAGCTGCAGCCCTTCTGCATCCTCCCCCTACATGTATGAAGAACATGATATAAGCCTCAGGAACACCTCATCTCACCCTGGCCTCCAGCTTTCTCTCTAAGCTCTCAGGTGTCCAGGAGGGCACAGCAAGCTTGTATGTCCACCCCAGCCCTGGATGGCAGCAACTGCTGGTTAGAGCAGCACAAACTCGTTCTGGGTCCCTTCTTCCTTGCTCCTGAAATACCACCTAAGGGTCTGGGCAGAAGTCCCTTCGCAGATCCAGCTGTGTGGCCATGCTAGGAGACATCCCACGAACAACTCCAGATGCAGACGGCAGGGTAGGAGCAGCCAAACACTGCAATCCCTTACACTGACACGGCAGGCATTACAGTGAGGCTGAGTTAGAGGAGGATACGAAACACTCAGAAATACGAAGTCAGCCTAAGAACAGAGCCAAAGAGCCAGGCAAAGAAAGACTCCGGCCAAGAAGAGCTCCCCCATTTGCCAAAGCCAAGTTATTTTATTCTGAGGCGCTCAGAACATCATCTGAGAAGCCAGTGGCCAAAAACGGGTCAAGGAAGATCCTCATTTCAATCTCCCTACAGAAATCCCCATCCTCCTGGTACTGAGGTCCCTGTGCAAGAGGGATGGCATGCAGGATTCCTGATGCCAGCATGTGACAAGCAGCCTGTTCCCTCTCTTTCACATCACCCTTGCTTTACTTAGCACAGTAATTGTTAACATCTCAGCTCTCCAGTGGGGCCAGCACATCTTATTGTTAGCCTACATGGTAAAAATAAAATATGACTGCAAGGAACCGCTTGGCTTCAATTATAACATCAGTGTTAATTACAAGTGCAACTGTAATTGCAGGGAGGGAAGGCAAAGTGGCAGTGATGAGGATGCATACTAAATTCTGGTGGGCGAGCCAACATTTTCCAGCCCAGGCCTCCCAGGGGACAGGGCAATGCTTTTGCCTCCTCAGCAGCAGTTGCAGCAATCCCAGACAAGCAGGTCTGCATGGCTCACACTGCTCTGCCTGGTGGCATCTCCTGAAGAAGAGGCATCTAATCTGCTCCCAGCCCCTTGAGACTTCCTCTGATGCTGACATAACTTTGATGCGTTCCCTCTACTTGGATAAAGTCCGTCCCGACTCATCCATGGGAAATCCTCAGAGCCTATATGCTGCCAGCCTCACCTCCACGTGCAACAAAAGACAAAAAGCCACAGCCACGACCTCTGTTGCCTCCCCTGAGCCTACCTGCATCAGCTCAGCAGCTGGCAGGCCAGGGCTAGAGGCAGCATCTCACGCTTCCCCAGCCCTTGGCTGGGCTTCTGGACACTGCCAGCTCTGGGGGTGCCAACAAACCTCCCCTGCTCCCTCCTTCACAGGGCTCCTTCAGAGGGATGCTTCTCCCAACCCTTTGTTGTCAGGGAGCAGCCCGGAAGCCAACAATCCCTGTCAAATTCAGTAGGAGCAGATACAGGGACTTCTACCTTTACTGGATCCAGTTCTCATCTCTGTCCTCACCACACAGGTAAAAGGGAAGGAGTGTTTAAGGTTCTTCTGGTTTGCCTGAAGCATGGCTCAGAGCAGCCAAGGGCCCAGCAGTGCTCCGTGCCAGGTGAACGTCCCAGTGTCTAAACACGAACAGCTTCACTACTCACCCATCCACACTGCCCAACGAGTCAGGAGTGCCTTAAACCCACCTTCTGACAACCACAGGACCAAAGGACACCCATCCGGGCCTCAGCACGCACATGCTTCGTGCCCACAGACATGAGGTATTTTTTTCTCTCCATTCCTTTATTGTGTTCACAGTGACCACGTGATGTGCAGCACACAAAACAGAGGGAAACAAAACAAAGCATCACCAATGCATGAAACTGGGGATGAAATCAAGAGGGAGAACAAAAATATGTACTTACAGCTGCACATCATGAAGTTCACAGACAAGATCTTAAGGAATCACCTCCAGCAATAGCTAAAACAACAGGAATGAACACTGGGGAAGGGAAAACATCTGACGGGCAAGAGTGTCCTCTACAGCAGAGCATCTTAGAGTGGGATGTGGAACAGGCCCAGGACCACTCTCACGCCAGCGCATTGCTAGGTGAAGGGTGTGTTGCCCAACTTTACAGTGGACACAGAGCTCAGACCGTTCCCCAACGCAGGTGGCTAGGGAACAGCATGTTACAGCCACCCCCAGCTCCAGCACACCCATAATTTTTAAGGAGAGAAGTACTGTTTGAGAAAAGGTTCTGTTCCCATCAGAGATGATGGGAGTTCAGCTCTTGATGCCAGGGGGTAAGAAACAAGCCAAGAACTTGACTATTAAGAGACACAGCTGTAAAACAACGCTTTCCAATGGGCCAGGGAAAGAAAAGCCAGTCCAAATCCACTCTGGAAATAAGCAGGGCTATTCCCCAGTGCCGATGTGCGTCTCAGATGCAATTCCCATTCTGAAGGTCTGCCTCTTCTCTGCTCACCTAGTGGACCAGATGCTGGCTTGAACTGCTGAAAGCACAGTGGAGCTAAAGGCTGATGACAACAAGGCTGGCCTCCTGTATGCCACAGAAACCTCCCAGAGCTGCTTATTGCTTACGGCCAGGACCATTCTGTGAGCTACCAGATTCCCAGATCTCTCCTGAGAGTAAGGTGAGGTAAGGCCCTGCTGTTCATTAAGCTCCTCCTGCCAAGGTGGCTGCAGACACCTCTGCAGAAGATGCTTTCTAAGAAGAAAGCATTTGCTACCTGTTTCCCGACACAAACCCTTGCCTACAGAAATCACCTGAGCATAATCACTTTGCAGGACCCAGAGGGTGCTCCTGCCAGAGTGGCAGCAGGAGTGACAGTAGAAGAGTTTTAATCAAATGTCTATGTGAATGGAGGCAACATTTCCACTCTCCTTTGTCCACACAGGTCTCGGAGGTAGCAAGTGGAACTTCCTTGGAGCTAGGGGTTTTTTTATTTACAGCCGCCTGTGCGGTTTCTGACACTGTAGAAACGGTCAACGACTGAAACCAGTTAACAACGAAAAAGCCAGCAGATGGCACTCAAGAATATGCAAGACTTTTGAAATGTGCAAGACTAATAAAACTTGCATCTGCAGTGCACAACAGCAACATGTGCCTCATTACATAGACAGGCTACCAGAAAGGCTGAGAAAGAGGTCATGATCTCAGTGGTGTCCCCCAGGCACCACAGGAACCCAAAGTGCTAAAACCACAATTGCTTTAATCTCTCTTATCAAAGGGATCCAGGCAGCAGGATTTGGATCCAGACCTGTGCCTGGGAGCAGCTTGTGTTTTGGCGGGGATGCAGCTGGGCAGCACCGCCGCTCCGTCTGCGCTCTCAGCCAGCCAGCATTGGAGTGCAGGAGAAAGCTGTGGGTAAGCATGGCACAGGGCCCGTCATGGCTGAATATGATCAATCTGGCATTCTCAAGAGCACTAAAACGTCTCCTAAACACTGCTAAAATAACAGCAACAAGCCTCCCCTCCTGTACAAGCATCATTAGAACAAGGCCACCCTCCTCCCTGATCCCAGGCTCTGGCAAGGCATATCTGTGCGAACTGACATCCACTCGGCTATCAGGCAGCTCTGCCGAACACATCCAGATGATACAGGGTTTCTGGGCTGCCATGCCTGCTCCAGTTTTTACAGTTGTTGGTACTAGTAATGCTCGGAAGCCTGAAAGAAAAGGTTTTAAAGCAGGTAAACAGCTTAATCTTTTGTGGGGTTTTTCTATTTCCTATAAAGCATTTGGCTAATTCCAAGCGCTTCCCCACGAGCCTCCTGCGAAGGCTTAAAAGCACCTTTTTCCAAACAAAATCTGAGACCTTTACGCATCCTGTGATCCCCCAGAACGGAGTCTTTAAGGAAAAGCAGCTCTCATGAGCCCATCAAAAGAAACAGCAGCAGAAACATCGGCCCCTGCAGTGAAACGTCCTGGTAATTTTCTCCGTACAGGAGTTTCAGAGCTTTTTGCTCTGCTTTCCTGACCCAAACAGATAACCTCACTGGGACTACAACAGGATGGAGCTGGCTGGAGCAGAGATTCCTGCTTACGAACAATCATTTAATGACACGTTACAAACTCAGGGGACAAGCTACGCAGAGTCTCCTACCAAGTGACCTGTGGAAGCAGGTGCAGCACATCCAGTCCAAAAGACACCATCAGCGAACACAGCCACAGCCCCCACCAGCCACACGGACCCCTTTGCCTGCGCAACACACGTGCCTGTCCCAGCCAGCAGACCCATCACGCCATTCCCTGCTTTTTGGCCCCACTAACAGCAAGGTGCTCCCACCCTGCCTCGGTTCCCAATGCGAGCCTGCAGAGAATGGCGATCTCTCCCCTTCAAACCTCTCTACAGGCAGGTGGCTAAGCACCAGGAGCCCAAAGCCCTGCAAAAGCTGGCGGACAAAGAGAGACCTGAAGGGGAATGCTCACATGCCAATCCAGTGAACCCTGTCAAACCTGCCAGCTGTGCCCAGCAAGCCTGCTGGTGAGACTGGGGGGAGACAAGACTCAAGGCATGTTTCCTCAACAGTTCCCACCCCTTTCCGAGGCTGGGAACCCAGAGTGCAGGGATGCCCCAAAGCAGCAGCTGTCAGCTATGAAACAGCATGGATGTGGACAGTAAAGCACAAAGACGAAGGAGGCACCATCTACCGCAAGCTGCCTGGCTCTGGATCAGGAGGAAAAGAAGGCAACTGTGTCTTCTCCACACACCCCTGCACCAAACCACAAGTCAGGCTGGCAAAGAGCAAGGCAAGAGGGCTCCCAGTAAGCACAGTTGGGCTGGCAGAGCAGGGGACATTTCAAAGGCACAATGCCAGTGGGATCTGCCGGGACGGCTACACGGCTGTCCCCTAGCCACAGCTCAGGGCAGCTCAATGCCTTACACATATCATCTGCTGCCTCTCAGGTCAAGGCAGCTCCCAGCTCATGGAAAATTTTGACATGAATAGTTTTATTGGTTTTGTCCAGCTTGGATTGAAAACAAATGCCACGGAGGCACTGGAATGGCCCTGAAAACCTATGTTTTAAGAACCTGTTCATCTGTACGTCCCTCGCAAAATAACCCAGTTCCTGGTGCCCCTGGGTGAGGTGGCTGCATGACCCAGAACGCTGTTTGGGATCCCTTGCGCAACCCTGGCTCCATGTGGGGTGCAGGAAGCTGTAACGTGGGCCTCCAGGTGTTAGCAGGGGAGGCAATGGGAACAGGGGAGCACAGATAATCCTGAGTAAACAACCAGCCAAGCCTTCCCTTGGCAGCCTTTTTCCATTGTCTATTATGTACAGCTGGATGAGTGTCAATAAATTACCAATGGAAATGAGCTCTGCTGAGCAGGCAGTTTGGTTTCAACAGCTGTTTTCTAGATGGCACAGTGGCATTTCAGCTCCACTGAGCTAGCAGCGGTAAATCAGGGATTACCAACTGCCTTCAGGGGTGGGAAGGAAGAAAGCAAACCCCGCAGAGAGGGAGGGAGAGCACCTGGTCTGCCCCAGCCAAAAAACCCACCGAAACGTGCACGTCTCAGGGGAGGAGAAAGTAAAAAGCCAAGCAGGCAGCGGTGAGTCATGGGAAGCTGCCCACCTCCTGCCCGCCACCGCGGAGCTCACGCACAGCACCACCGAGCCACTCTCCACACACTTGCTCCTGCAGCTTACCCACGGGGCAGCATGGGACAATCAATGCAAGGGCTTGCGTAAGATCACTGGGAAGCTTTCCATGGCCCAGGCAAGCTTGGGAAGAAAAAGAAAACCATGGATGGGTGCGATGAGGGTTCCAGCTCCTCCATCTGCACATCTCTGCGCTACCCCCTTACCTGCCACCCAACTTTGCCGCTGCACCAGCCCCTGCTCCAAAGGCTGGCTGGCAACCACTGCCCGCAGAAAGGTGGTCCGACAGCTGGTCTGCACAGGGAAGGAGATGTGGAGAACTGTGGAGAGCAAGGGACACGTCTGATGGAGACTTCTTCCTTCCGACACAACTCGACTGGTTGGCTCCTTGCAGAGTAAAGTGAGGTGCGTTTGTTAACTTAAGCAGCAGCAACCCTGCTTCTGTCTACCCTGACAGTCTCTCAAAGGGACCTCGGACACAGGTCTCCAGCATGACAGCAAGCTACTTCTGTCTGCCATATTCTGTAGGAGATCCTGTATTTTCACCTTGCCCGCCACCTCTGAGGGGGGCAGACCCCACAGCAACCAGCTGTGTGAGAGCGGCACACAGTGCCCAGCCCGACAGGACAGCTGGAGCCAATGCTGCCTGCTGCGGAGCCCCTGTAAAAACCAGCCAGCAAACCCGTAAAAACTTTGTGGTCTGCCTTAGGGTGGCTGTTAAAAATAATGATGTTGAGAAACGGGATGCTCTCATTTTCAGAAAGAAAGGCATTAAGTTGCAAAGTCGTTGAGGCCTTTTTATTATTTAGCATCTGTTTAATTTCAGCTAGGAAAAAATACCTTGGAGGATGGAAGGCTGAATCGGTAATTCAATCCTTTGGCTCCAGCCTTAGCGAGTTTTGTAATTAAGACACAGTGAAATCAGAGACAATTTCAACTTGTCTTCTTGGAAAGGCAGAACAGATAAAAGCAAAGCCCACCTGCCTGCACACTACAGGACCTAAAAGGGTTGAAAGCAGACCACAGGCTGTGCGTTCTGGCCACGCAGCTCCTGTGGGCTCTCCTGGTCTCCCCAGCCATCAAGCTACAGCCAAGGTAAACTATCAAATCAGTCTGAACACGACTAGGAATAGGGAGGGGAGAGGAGTAGTGCTGACAGAAGGAAACTACGCAAAACACAACCACCCCCCAAACCTTTTCTGGTCGTCGCAAGCAAGCCAGGTAACTGTTTGTGCAAACCAGGCTAGTCAAATGTCAGGTCCCCACCAGGGACCCAGAAACACTTCCTCAATTAAGGACTTGTCAGAGGATGGTAATTGACAGGAGGATTCATTTCCCAACTGCAAACAGCAAGGGTGGCTATTTCTACGGGTTTAAGACAGACTGAATGTCAAAAACTGAACCAGTGGAAAACAGATTCATGAATTCCTCAAATAGAAGAAATAAACCTGATTTCTTAAGCATCTGGCTGGGGGTTTTTGAATCACCTCAACACTACCGATGGCAGCCTAAGAACCCAAATTCCCTGCCTCCTGGGAGTTCCTTGCAGCAGAGACCCTTCTTTCCATTACTTGCATAAGAGTCCCGGGCCACTATATTCTCCCTTCACTCAAAAGCTCCCTAAAGCAGGTTTTCTACCCAAGAAATCGTACAAGCTCTAAGTAGCATTCAAGCTTTTATCCTCTTGCCCACCCACATTTACGTGACTCTATACACAATTCTGGCCGGCGAAGGGCGATGCTGACATCCTCCATCTATTAGTCTCGCAAACCGTGAGAAACCTTGCACGATGCTGCAGCGTTGCTACGTAGCTCTTCTCCCAGCATTGTTCTTTTGTGGAGGAAAAGAAGACCTCGCTGTTGGATGGAAGTAAAGGTGCTGTACTTCATCTCTTCCCCGAACCGAATCCTCAGCTTTTCACGGCTAGCAAGAAGCCGAGCACAGCCAGCCACCTCACCTCGGAAAGCACAGCTGGGCTTCATTTTCTCCTCGCCAGCGTCTTATAGCTTTTCCTCGACTTTTAAATCTTCTTTAACGAGTAAACGTGTCGCCTTCCCCAGGAGACAAAGGACGAGGTGATTTTCTACTCCCAGCTGGAGCAGCGAGACGCGGCTGCTCATAAAGTAAAGACGAGGCAGCAGCAAAGGGAAGCCAAACGCGCTCTCCATCAGACTTTTAAGCCGAAATACCAGCTGCTCGGCTCTTTGTGGTTTTTTGTTGTTTTTTTTTTTTAAACTAAACAACCAGATAACTGTAACCGGAGGGAGAGCGCCTCCCGTTTCTACAGCAACCGAGGGCCCGGCGCGGCGCTGGCAGTGGCCCCCCGGGAGCGGCCGGGGGGGA
>JAVJGI010000001.1:18292706-18347033 GCA_035590275.1 Ibycter americanus | reverse complement strand
ACCCCTCCGTGAGCCGGCTGCACCCCCCCGTGAGGCGGCTGCGCCCGCTGAGGCGGCTTATGCCGGCTGCCCCCCCTGAGGCGGCTGCCCCCCCTGAGGCGGCTGCCCTTGACGAACGGCAGGCCCCGCTCCTGCAGGCTGGCCAAGGGCAGGAGGAGGTAAACGCTCCCCAGAGAGACCCGATTTCGCAGACGTTTGGCCCTGGAAGTCTGTGGGACCAGAGTGAGGGTGCTCGGGAGGCAGATACTCAAGAGCTAGTCCGTAAAGTTTTATCTGACTGGGAGTAACAATGCGGGCATTGAAAACCAAAACAAAAACGAAGACAGCACGCCTTTCATCAGCAGGGCGTACCGAACAAAGGGTGTGCCCTGCTGCCTGTTGACGCCGTGTTTTGCTGATTGACTGGACACCAAGCAAAAATGAATTCCAAATCAAATATAAAAATAAATGCAGTTTATTATATTACACTATAAAGGAAAAATAGCATGCAATATGATAAGAGGAAACCATACTAGTTATTATGCACAATATGATGAAAGAGCAATATGAGTGAAGCATCAAATCATTACAGCCAAGCGTTACAGAGACTAAGAAAAGGATACCTCACCTATTACCACCTTAACACCACCCAGGCCCACACTCCGGCTGGGCAGCCCCATTGCAGCTGGCGCCAGGAATCTCTTAGTAACTGGGAAATTCCTACACGGTGCATCCACCCGTAGGTGCGGCTTCTGCCCAGTCCCGGAGCTTGCCCGCCTTTATACTCAGTGAACAACAAAAATAGTTTACACACCCAGTGTATGTAAACTTTTAAGTTTGTGCCAAGCGCAGGTGTGCACTGTCTCACCATCCGTAAGGTCCACACACACCAGGGGCATTGACCAGGCACCCGGGCGTGGTGGAGTTACCGCCATGACACAGCTGCACACAGTATCTACTGTCCGGATGGTCCTGCCCACATCTGGCTTCTTTGGGGGGCTCAGGACAAACCCCACCTGCTCATTAAAGTTACCCTTGAGCTCCCTAAGCTCACTGTCCAAGTTAAACAGTTCCTAATTAGAGACAAAGGCTTTTTCTTAAGCAGTAATCAATTTAATAAATTTTTACCACACTCCGTCCTGCCACAGATGGAGCATTGTTGCTGTGGCCCGCTGCTGCTGTTGCTGCTGCTTCTGCAGGCCACGGCAGGGGAGAAGGGACCCCGCGTCACATGGCGTGCCACCGTGGGGTTCCTCAGTGGCTAGTTCACCCGTGTCGGAAGGATGACCCAGATAGGCCAGGGAGCAGCAGTCAGAAAGTAGTTCACTGTTTCTAGTGAGGCACTTCACCCGCTGCAGAACAGGGAATGTCTTGCACGGGCAGTGTATGGAGGGGGTTAAGTTGTTAGGTGGGAATGAGATGCCAAGTCTGGGTAAAAAGTTTGCCTGCGATGCATTTTGTTTAGTTCTTAACATTTCTGGGAGGACAGGAGTGAGCAGCACAGGCATGCTGGCAGCCCTCTGCCCTGGCTGGGGCTGGCTCCTCCGTGATTTGTAGCCTGCAATGTCTTTCTGTCAATGCACCAGGACCGCAGACCGGGGTGATTTAACTTGCACTGTGCTTTCCTGCTCTGACTTCCTCCGGGTGCCCAAGGTCAACTGTTAGGCTAAGTTCAAGTTTACCTGCTATTGAGTTAATATGTGATACTTGCTTTCCTTTTAGGACTCTGCAATGTGATGTTGCGGGCAGGCAGGAGAGAGGACTCTGTCCTTTAATGACTTTTCCATCTCTCAGTGTCTGAGAGCAGAAAGAAGCCCCCACCCCTTGGATACTGGCTGCTCCCCAGCTGCTGCTGGGTACGCTACACTGTGGACAACCCTTGGGATTACAGGAACAAACTGCACAGCCCACAAGCTCACCTCTGCGCACCGCGGTTCACGCAGGTGCACAGCCCTGCGTGTTTAATGGAGAAAGGTCAGGGCTTGGGGCAACTGAAACAGGAGTGCTGCCAGGCAGCAAGGAAATACAGAGACTGGGGAGCACGTCTCTTTGGAAAGGCAGGATGAAACCGCCCATCCTGACCTGGCTTCTGCAGGCTATTAAAGCACGGCACGGAATAGATGTTAGTCTTGTACACTCACACAGATGCAAGTGGTGCTGAAACCTAGCAGCTGCCTTCCACAAACCTTCCTGCCACCCTGGTAAGAGGCAAACACACATGGAAGCTGCTTTACCAGATTTCCATCTAATTGTGTCAATGGTGAATGCGTGTGTGAAGGCTCCCTCTGCTACCAGTGTGCGTTAGTGCAGCGTTACCTTTGCACACAATACTGTAAAGTTTCATATCCTGCTTTTATCTTCAGTTCATAGCAGTTTTACACAGTAGCCAATACAGCACTGAAAGCAGATGAACAAAGATAACGTGACAAATGCTCTGTTGTGGCCAGATGTCCTCTGGGTGCGGGGGGTGCTGATGCTTAGGGTGACGCTGTTGGGTATCTTCTGTGGGGGAAAAGGCCTCATGCCCCCTGTCTTAGCAAAGCTGGTCGCATGCAGAGAAAGCTTGTCAAATGCAGTAGCAAAATTGGAAGGGGAACATCATCCTGTACCCACCCCACTTGGGACCAGAGGGGTCCCTATTGTTCATGGAGTTACTGGTCCTGGTGGAGAAGTAGATGGAGCCCAGGCCATGCCAAAGTCACCCCTCTGAGAGTGTCGTTGCACAGTATCATTCCTCATGAGCGGAGCCTGTCTCTGTTCCCCTAACCCCAGAAATCACCGCTCAGGCACTGGGACTTCAGTGACAGCATCAGCATTTGTCCCAGAATCGCTGCAGTGGCAGTAGGCAGCAGCGCTTTTTGAGATGTGATGCTGTGGGAACATCTTCTCTCTATTAAAAAGCTACCTGACTAGGTAGGTTGTGATGTCAGGACTACATGCCACAGACAGGGATCTGGACTGCTAGGCTAAGATCTTGCTGGTACCTGAAGATACAAAGAAAAGACTTTGCAAATCCTACTCCTATTTCCCTTGGTAAAAAATAATACTGGAAAACATTCAGTGAGCCAGAATCGTCTAGAGAAGAAACCTGAGGAGCTGCAACCAAAACAGCAACAAATGCAAAAGGAGATTTTCTCAGTAAACATTCCAAGGTTCATATTTTCAAAAGCCAAGGATGTGCCAGTCTGAAAAATGAATGCCTGAGTGTAGTTTAGAGATCTGGAAACTGCCTGGTTTTGTCTGCTGCACTTAATGGTGAAGGTGTAGTGACTGCAGACACACTGGAAAGGAGAACTCAATGCAGTGTTTGGAGAGAAATATTACAGCCTCCCTCTCTGCACATCTAGCCTTTGCTGGCAATCCCAGCTGGACTTTCTCCCATCACGTGTGTCCATCTGCTTGCTGAGTTCAGCCTCCTCTGCTGCAATAATGCCTCTTCTGTGCAGGTGAAAGAGGCACCTGCCATTTAGCTGTGGTCTAGGTGACCTGTATGTAGCCTTTGGTGCTATCATGAGCTAACTAACTTGAAATCAGTCTCACTGTTGTCTGTCTCAGCACAGCTCTTGCTCAAATCGCACTGATGGGCGAGAGGACTGAACTATGGGCTCAAATCTGCTCACTGGCAGCATGCAAGCGTGTGATTGCCCCTGGAACAGTGTGCCTTTCTGAACCTGACTGAAATGCTGCACCAGGTTATTTAACAGATAGGCACAGGCTCTGAGTATTGCTTCAGCGCACCCTGCAAGTCAATGCACATCCTCTTGTAGTGGAGCCAGTGAGGGAGGGCTAATCCATCATCTGCACTGACGTGAGAAATGCTGCCCATGGCATGAATCTGTGATTATCTCACTGGCAAATTCCTACCGCTGATGAAGACAGGCATCTCTGTGCCACAAAGACACTTCTGTCTTGCTGGGAGGAAGGAGGTTACAGGTTACTCTTTGCCAACACAACTGCGTGTCAGATAACCAATGCAAGAACAAATGACAAAGACCTAAATCTTATGGGGTTTCTTACTGCAGTTGAAAACATCATGGACTTGCAGGGATTCAGCGCTGCTGCTGGTGCTAGGTACTGCCCCACAGAGAAAGTGTGATTTTATTTCGTGCTTTGCAGAGCATAGCACAGGGGGATCCACTTAAACCTGTGAGCGGCTCCTGCCTGTTGCGCTGTGCTCTGCGTAGCAGTGCATGGGTGAGCAGCATCGTCATCGTCAGGGTGATGCCTATCCCACCGAAAAACCTTCCTGCCAAATAACTTGAGACCCAGAGGCTCTTTGCCTTACTGAGATGAGTTAGGCTGGGATGGTACTCCCAAGCTGAAGCTGCAAGGGCTCAAAAGGCTTTGCAATGTCTTAGACAAAGAGTTTTACGATTTTTTATTATCACAAAGGTTTAAGAAACATAGCAAAACCTGAACTCTAACATTGCATAGCTCCAGCATTTACTTGTCCTTCCTTAGTTCTTTGACCTGAAAGTGTCACCCCTTTCAGCCTTCAGAAAGCCGCACGAAGGAGTTCTTTGGGAGAGGGAGGCTCTTGCCAGAGTTGGAGAGCAGCGTGGCGGGGGGGGCAGGCAGACACCAGCTCACCTCCACCCCAAACGGCTCCTGGTGCAGCACTGGCCTCGACTCCTGATGGGTGATGGCTAGGGATGCCGGGCTGGACTCGGGGAAAAGCGGCTTTATGGGTGATATTGGTACAAAGCACATTAGTCTGTTGCGCTAATTAATTACTAATTACAGCTCCTGAGGCAAGTGAATTGGCAGACAGTATATAATTAAACCCAAGACTGGTTTTGATATATTTTAAACGTTCTAGAATTCTCCACCTGGAAGAAAGGAAGAGGGCAGCAGTGATAAAAGGTGGCAAACAGTTCATGAGAACACAGGGAGTATCATTTTAACGCTACTGCTGCCTGCTACCATCACATTTCAGTGCAGAGCTATTTAAAATGTTGACAAGAGTGGCCTTTTTTTTTTTCTTTTCTCTTGCCATGAAAAATTAAGTGATGACCCCAAAGCATTGCTCAAATGAAGACCTTCAGTGGTAAAGAAGGAAACAAAACCTAAAACATCAGAGGGACTAGAAATGTGTGCCGAATGTTTATGTATTGAAGTGCTTCTCATGCACCTGGCAAAGCAGCTGAGCAACAGGTTCCTAAGAATTCTCCCTTTTGCTGTCCAGGCAGGCAGGGACTTAACTGATGAGGTCAGCTGCAGTTGCCTTTTTAGGGTGCTCCTTAATAAATACTCTCTTAGACTTTTCTGGCTAACTTGTAGCTCTAAAGCTGGGAAGAATTTTAATCCGTTTAGCTTCTTTTGAGTGAGGGTTGCATTAAATGTATCCCTAGACCCTGCCTGGCCATTTGGTGATGTTTCTGTCTGATCTGCAGGACTGGCAGAAGAAACATGGGAATCAGTGCCTCAGCACACAGTGAGTCAAGGCTGCGAGATTACCTTGAGCTTCCCCATTTAAGATTGGACATGTTGACACTGTTACTGGTATCAGTACATTATTTATTTCACTCCTCAGTATACTTTGACAGTGGCCTTTGCTCTTGTTCAAGGCTGAGTGAGTCAGGTCAGCACAAGGCAACCCAAGAGGATGCTCAGCACCCTCTGCAGGGGAGGCACCATCAGTTGGTGGCAGACATTTGGTCATATAAGCATGTTTTTCCCTTTAGCTTTGAGCCACGCCTGGCTCTATACATGCCGCCCTGTCTTTGCAACGGTTGCTTAGTGTGGCTCAGAACAGTGAAGGCTTACTGATGTGGAGCCACATGGGATCACAGATGTGGTGGAGGGTGATAAGGGAGGGAAATATCTGACCCAGGGACTCCTTTTTTTTTTCTCTCTCAGGCATAACAGAGTCTCCAGCCAGGCTAATGACATGGTGGGGTCTGTGCTGCTGAAGCAAAGGACCAGCGTGGTGGTAAGGGCAAGGACAAAGCTGAGGGGAGCTTGCAGGACTCTGGGCAGTGGTGTCACTGCTTTGCGTGTTGTCTCTGCCGTGCTTCCCAAAATATGCCCCCTCCCCTTCACAGTTTTTTGAGGAAACAGCTATGGCAGCAAGACACCCCCACCCCCTTCTCTCTCAGTAACCCAGTCAGTCTAGCATATGCTCCCTTCTGGGCAGAGAAAACACAGTTACTAAACAGTAAACCCACATTCCCAATCTGTATGTCAGGGAACTACATTATCCAAAAGGCACAACACAGAACAAATCTGATGTAAACACTGCACAGGCTAGAAATGCTGCAGTGATTAAAAGACAATCTTCAATATTCGCGTCTAATGCTGACCTTGGACTTCTGCCAGCAAAACCAAGGTAAATCCATTACAGAGCTTTACAGGCAGAAAAAAGGTTTTCACTCAAGTACTTAGACGTTCTGCCCATAGTCAGCCTGCCCCACAGCACTGCCCCTGTTACACCCCCAGCCATTTGCCTCGGCAGCAGAAGAGAACCGCATTAACTCTGCCCTTTCCCACAGACTCTCCTACTGGTGCTTTTCCTGGATGACGATAGCTGAAGTAGGGAGATGCCTCCTCATGTCAGCTGCCATTGGACAACACCCACATTTCTGCAGATTACATCTTCGAATTTCCTTCCATCCCTTTTTCTTGTAATTCTGCAGCCTTGTGGGGGTCACAAAGAAGAGTAGCTTGGTTGGTGTTAATACCACGGTATAAATCTCTTCTCACTCAGTGAGATCAAAATTAGGCTATTTGGGGCCAAATTATTTTACCAGTGTAAACTGGCAGGGCTTCATTGTCTTCTGTAAATGAAGATGGCCATTTACATTTATAACATCAGATGGGTGGCTAATTGCTTGGCATTCCTTGAAGATACGAACAGACGGCATCATAACTAATTAACTATTATTATCCATGTCAGCTGCTCTCAGGAGAAGAGTAGCAGATTTTTGCATCCACTCCTGTTATGTACTTGGGTAGTGCAGTTTTCTGGTACTGAGCTCCTGAGGATGGCCAAGGCAGAGGACAGATTTCCTTTCAGTGAGAAGAGTAAGATTATTCCATTGCTGACGTACAGCATCCAGGCCGGTGATGCAACATCATGGTACCCAAAGATACTATCACCTCAGAAAAACCCCAGTGTTTCTCTGTGATCCAGTGGTCTCATTTTTGACCACTTCAATTTCCAGACCAAGCTTACTCGTGGCCAGCTCATACCATGTTTGTTCTCACTGCTCTTCAGCTCCAATCAACCTGATTCCCTTGTGCTCTTCACTAGGTGAACAAGCAGTTTATTTAACCTCTTCCTTTAAACAAACTCTTCAGTCCCCTAAATTTGTGTGCCTTGCTGAGTCCCTTCTCACTTGGCATCCTCTTTTACATGGATGGAAGTCTCACAAAGGCTTGTGCAATGCCTTTGCACATTCCCTGGCTTTTACAAAGCCACATCATACTGAAGACCGAAGAACTGTTCCTGGCTAATCCTCTCAGGTCCTGCTGCTCTTTATTCCCAACTTATGAACTTCCAGTTTACAGCAATGCTTTTGCCTAGAACCTTGCACAATGCACCTACCAGAGTGCAGCCCGTTTCTGCCACCACCAACAGTCTCCCCAGTCGTTATTGCCAGAAACAGCCAGCTTCACAAACTGTGGACCATCTGCGATTCCTCCACAAGTGCCACTTGACAGCCATCACTCCTGCTTCTTGTCCAGGAGTACTCCCCAAAACACTCAGTGAGAGCACATGCAAGACCAGCTCCTGAACTTCTCCTTCTTGCAGCATCTCCCATCCGCCAGTTTGGTCCTGAGGTGCTCAACTTCTCTTTCGCTTTCCTTGACTTGCTGAACAGTGTATCACAGAAACATCAGGCCAGCCCAGCACACCTGCTTTTCACCCTACTGAGTTTTTTTTTTTAAATTTTATTCCTGTCTACCTTTGAATGTGTTCTTTTAAAAATTTTTCTTGCCCACCTTGAATCAAGACACAAGTGTCTGTGTTCCTCTGGCCAGACTGCACGCAGTTTGCTCTGAGGGAGGCATCAGTACTGAAGTTCAGTGCAGCAGTCCTTTCCGCATGTGAAGATCCTGGGGTACTAAGCTGTCCAAATTCTGCTTTTGCTGCAGGTGGCAGCCCCTTTCCTGCTGCCTTCCCCCTTACCAAGGCTCCAGCATTTCATTCCAGGCTTGCAGAAGGCAGCCCCCCGGGAGGAAAGGTGAAGCACACCGAGCCGAGCCGTTACCATTCTCATCTGCATCAGGAGGTGCTGTGAAATATTTACTAGATAATGTGGTCCCAGTGGTCAGGAATGGGGCTGGTGACCTAAACGTTTTTCTCACTGAGGTAGACTGCCATTTCCTTATTACCAGTTTCTGGCAGCGTTAACATACATCACTTTTTTAAATGTGATTTAGCCAATACCAGAGCCTTCCGGGCAAGGAGTCTTTAAGGGCATGGATGAATAAAGCAGAACACCTGCAAACCTTCCAGGTGACAGGAGCAGAATACAAACCTACTTGTAACTCTGCTTAGAAACCTAGAATCAAGATCAAGGGGAAGAAAATGACTCCAATTATTTTTTTAAACTCCTGAAACAAACCAACTCCAAATTGATGCTTTACACTCACCAATTATGAAAGCTTATGAGGTCAGGAAACACTGCAAGGAAATAAAATTAAGCTCAGTTTTGTCAGAGGAAATGTTTTGCCTGACAGATCTGTAGCTCATAATCAGCTTAAGTCACAGAAGCCAGAAATGCATTGTTATTTATAGTATTTCTTGCAGAATGTATTGTCAAATCTACATTCCACAGGCACTGGTATTTTAGGTAGTTTTCAGTCAAAGCTCTTTTTTTATTTTAAATCAGGACATTTCTTCCAACTGTTGTTCTTCCTCCTAGGCATACTTGCTATCCATGGCACAGTGTTTCAAATTTTTAAAACTTAAAGCCAACTCCAGCTGTGCCACAGGGAAGGACAGCGTGCTGTGAAACTCACCTGACCCAACTTGCTAATGGCCAGCAGAAGCATGCTTGCAGTTTCACAGCACTGCACGCCCTCACAGTGCTGCAGAGGCAGTAATCTCCAGGTTCAGGGGACTGCAAGAAACAATTTGCACCTTGTTTACACACTAAATATCAGTGTCTCTGTACGGGTAGCTTCAACAACTCCATTATTTCCATTCTTAGCTTTTAAAAATGCACACAGATACGTTCAGAATCCTTGCTAAACCTTTCCTTAAAATGTAAATCTCTCTATAAATGTTAAACAGAGCTTTTAGTGATGAGCATGAAGGAAAAAATATCCTCACGCCTAGGACACAACAGAAAGCCGCCTCACTGAAGTCCAGGTTCAAAATCTAAGTTGCACTTCATAAAGACACATTTTAATAAATTAACATTTATTGAACATATCACATTAGCCTTTATTTTGCTCGTTTGCCCCAGTGCAAAATTAAGCTATTTAACATGTAGATTGTAATAACAGAACTGCAAGCAGCTTCATAAAATGAAAGACCAAATACACTTATAATATGATCTGACTCTTTAATCTGGTGGATAAGGAACAGTGGGGTAGAAGGGAATAATCTGTTTTAGGGTCTGATACAGAACTTATCTTGTTTTTTTAACACAAATCTGTTATTAAAAGCCACTGTTTAGCAGGATAACATGCATCTAAAAATTGACAATATGGGGCATCATCCATTAAATATACTATTTGTAGACAAGAATCATTAGGGATGGGAAAAAGATTAAAATAAAAAGAAAAGCACCAGGGCCCCAGGGCCCTCCTAAAACGAAGTATTTTGCAGGAAGAGTGTAATGCCATTTTGTCAGTGCTCTACCGCAACATGCCGTAAGGACTAGCATTTCCGTCGATTTCCTGCACATTTGCTGTAGAAATGCACTTCTTTGGAAAAGCAACCATCAAGGCTTTGCAAACGCAGGGTTACTTCAGACACCCAGCTTATTGGCCTGGGTGAGGACAACTTTCAGAACAGGCATAAAAGCAGAGGTCTCGCTGAAGTTGCTGGTGCTGACTATGTGCGTGTGGATGTTCAGTCCTTCCTGGTAGTTGCGGGTTTCGATGCTCTTCACAATGTTGTGCAAACCGCTAATGATGGTTGGAGAAAGCTGCAAGGAAGCCAGGCAAGGCAGGTCAGCAGAAAGAGAAAACAATACATACACTAGTGCTAGAAAAACAGAGGTCCTGAATGTAACATTTGGCCCTCAGGCAAGTGCAGCAATTAATTCCTTTAACAATAGCCACCTTCAGAGCTGCACCACACTGGGAACAGTCACTGGGAAGACTAACAGCAGACTTCAACCAGAACATACCTTCTCTGCAGTACTGCAAGGCCCTGCCAGCCTTCACTGCCAGCCCCTGGGTGCAATTCCCTGATGTGGGAGACCGGCTGTGACAGACCATGGCACATGAAAAACCTACTGAGCCTTTATGCCTCTGCGCTGAAGTTAATTGCCCAGCAAAGATGGCCTGACAATGACAGGATTAGACCACTCTAATCCTAAGGTACTAAAGAGATCTAAGCCCAGTCCTTTGTTCTGCCACAGACCTCCTGGAAGACTTTGGAAAAGTTACCAGATCCTCAAAAGTACTTGCACATCTGCCCTTCAGTGAAGTCAGTGAGCCTTCAACATCTAAATCTTCTGGGTTTTTTCTGACCCCAGGCTGCACGTTTCTCACTTTGTGCTGGGAGTGGGGGAACTTGCTGTGCTGGGTTCATTCTGCCAGCAGCTGGTGACAGGGACCCTCCTGATGCATTCACACAGTGCCTACTGCAAGGAGCTCTGCTCTTTGGGCTCAGCACAGCACCACGCAACTCATGACATGACCCAAAACACTGTGAAGTCTGCAAAGGCACTTAGGGCCAAGCACTATCTATCCATTTCTGGGAAATGTATGGAAACATACGATAAATTGATTTGAAGCATGCTTCCAAAGAAAGAACAAGCACCTTTACATATTGCAGAGAGGTCCACATCACCAATTAAATTCTTGGCCATACCTGCAATATCTGGGGGGAGGGGGAAGCAACAGAACTTACTGTCTGTTCCCTAAGTTTGTCATATAGAAACTCCAGGCGTTTATTTGCATCATCTAGTTTCCTCTTGGTTTGCTGCAAAAGAAACACATACATTAAAACAGTGATTTTAAGAACACCATACTGATCTGATATTATTGCAGAGGTCCACGCAGCATGTGAAATTCCTTTCTCAACAACATTTTCCTAATACATCATTTGAATTCTTTGCTCTGTACTTTTCTCCCCTGACTTTGCTAGGAAAGACCACATGATATGACTAGTTTTCCACATGTAACTGCTCTAGTTAGCTACAGATACTAGTAAACTGTAGAGGTATATCCCAAAAGCCGCTGGTCATTTGCAAAACCCACCGGTATAGCTGATATGGAAAAGTGACAAAATTCTGAATTGCAGCATGGATTTTTTTCTATGGTTCACTGGAAAAGCATGATAGCTAGATAAAGTTATTACTGGAATCAAGTATCCAGCACTGTCAAGGTGCTTAAGGGCACATGCAGTCACTGAAGTCTAAGGATGTAGAACTCTGTCATCATTTACATCAAATCATAATTATATTTTTCGTTATGTGATTAGTAAAACCACAAGTTATTTTGCACGCTTTCACTGTCAACAGAAAAACTAATAGCCTAACCCAAACTGTCCTCACAAGTCCTTTGCACTTCCATGATTTTATCTAGAGTAAACCACCCGTTGATGCGTCTGGAATTATTCTGCCACCAAAGGCTCTTAAAATAATGCCAGTATATTCTACCCAGAGTGCCACAGCAGCTGCCAGAGAAATGGATTTTTACCCACCTTTTCATTTTTATTCACTTTTTTTTTTTAAAACAGCTACAGAAATTGAAGATTTTAATCCAGAATAATAGAACAGTAATAAAGCATCAAGGTTACAATTACAGAAGCACAAGAAAGGTGGTCAACAGCAGTAGAAATGGCATCAGTGCACAACAGTAATGGAACTTCCTCCCAAATCAGTATGCACATCAATCCATCTTCACTTAGGATTGCGCCATTTCCCCTGGCAACTGAAATGCTTCCCTGGATCAAATAGTTGCCCAGAGAGAAACCAACAAAGCCTACGGCAACACTCTGGATCAGGGGTAGGACAGACTTGTGGCTGCCTGCTGTACTAGAATGTAGGGAAAGCTGTTTGGGTGGCAAAGGGCATAAAGGAGAACACAGCACGTGGATCTTGGGCCACATGTGGAAAACCCCTCAGCAGTAGTTGTGCTGTCAAGAAACTGAGACAAGAAAGGAAAAAGTACCCTAGGAGAGGCAGACAAGAAACTGGCTAATTCTTTTGGCCTGGCTAACTCTCTCAGATACAGGACTTAGAACATTTGTTTCAAAACCTGCGAAAAGGCATACATGCTATTTTCATTTTACAGATGGCCAACTAGGGCACAGAGGAATACATTGCGTTTAGTGAACAGCAAGACATCTCTCCAGCTAAAGGAAATTAGGTGGAAGAAGTGTGAACTGGTTGTTCTCCTCACTCTTTGCTTCCAGTTCCCATTTTCTCCTTCAGAATCTAATAACCGAGTAGTGTCTGCATTTGTTCTGACAATAACTGATGTACACAGTCAGGGTGTTGTGTCTCGGCACTGCATGCCAGAAACGCTTGCTCTGCCTAAGAAAATCAGAGACACTTAACAAGAAGCAAGCAAAATGCAATGGCAGAGCAGAAAAGCAATCCCTGGGTGCAGGTGTGAACTGAATGCTCTTTGTGTGTTTGGGAGAAGGGGCACTCAGACAAAGTGAAGGTCAAAGGGTCTGTGCAGTATACGACTTCTATCCCTGCACTCTACAGCCTAACCTCTAAAGAAAGGATTTTGAGCAACCGAATACTACTGAACCTTACACAGTCTGTCCAAAGAAAGGTCTATGGCCTTGAAAAGCTTCTGTAAAGGAGCGTGTGGGTGAGTCCACCCTGAAATTGCTGGGCTGAGAACCACAGGAGGGGTATGTGCATTCAAGTGCCAAGTCTATGTATGTACATTCAAGTCTCAACTACAGAGCCAGCTGAAACCGTACAGCAGACATAAGACGGAAGTGACACCAAATGCCCAACATACTCCCACAGTCGTGGCCACAGAGCCCTCAGACAGCTCAGCTCCCAGTTACCGTAACAGGAGTGTGAGTCTGTGCTGCTGACCAAGCACATTTAGTGCACAAAGCTCTCTGCACACCACCAGCTTGTCTTTCATCATCCACCTTTCAGCACGCAGCAGGCATGAGTTGAACAGTCAGCATATGGGCTTTGAGGTAGCCTGTTGTTTACTGACCGCTGGAAATAAATGAGAAACTTTAAGACAGATGGCTTGTTTACAAAATACTAACTTAACTGCCACAGGAAATGTTTTTCCTATCCAGCTCCAGCAGTTGTGTTAAAGCTCATAACCTTGTACTTCTCTGCTACCTGTTATTTCCTTTCGAAATGAGTTTGTTTTCAGAAATCACAGATCAAAATCTGTGGCATGTACTCATGTATGTGAGCCTTGGCTCAGACCTGGCATAATACCAGCTGCTTCCTGCTCTGAATTACAAGAAGCAGTTAAGCAAATGTACAGGGCACATCTCCACAGTGATCACCTGACAGAAGGAAGGACAGCCCTTTCTGAAGGTTTTAGAATTCTTAAACTTTTTTTTAACCCATCAACATCAAAACCTCAACTGTAACCAATTCCAACCTTCCTCCTTAGAAGAGAGCAGCAGAGGGGGCTGCAATGGGTTAATTCCCTGCCCATAAACAGCACCATGGTATTCTGCCCCTGCTGAGGTCTGTAAGGATCAGAGTCAAAGTGCTTGGGCAGCTGGGCTGGAACACAGCCCCTGAGTGCCACATCCTACGTGGATACGGCTTTTCTAGGTATTGCTTGTGGCTTCTCAAAGCAGCCTTTAGAAGAAAAAAAGCTCTCTCAGGAGATGCTGTGATTCACCCAAACACAAGGGCACTCTGGGAACGCTGCAGACACCTACCGGATCGGAGGCAGACAGCAGGCACCTCTGGATAAGAGCTTCAAATGTAGTCTTCAGAATAAGGTGCTCCTCAGGGATGGGCTTCTTGGTGATCTTCTCTGTTGGCAATGCCTGCACATGCTGAGGAACACAGAGCAGGTGAGGCTTTTCCAGGTCACTGTGACCACACATTGTTTTCAACTAAACCAAGTGGCATTATCAGCCAGCTTGGCACAACTCCTATTTCTTCCCTGTGGGTGTGTGGAGGTGACATTATCAGCATGTGCTGTCGCTCCCTCTGGAGAGCTGTGAAGTCGCAGAGGGAAACAGCTTGCTGGTCCATACTGACTAGAGCATTAACTGCGAAGAGGTACCATCTAGGTGGAGACTACGGTAGCAAAATGCCAGCATGGTGCAGAGCTAATGACTAAAAACTCTGCCTGGCCAACAGGATCCCAGCCTGCAAGCCTCCGCTGACGTACAAACCAAAACCACGCAACACTGGGGCTACGTTACCTGGATGGCATTGCCAATTGGGGCCCCAGGGGCCCCCTCCGTGCTGGGTTTGGAAACGGCAGGTGGCATGATGCATGGCCCCAGGGGCTGGGGAACAGGGGGGTAGCCCCCCTGCAGCACCGGCTGTCCCGCAGGGAGGTGTGGTGGCTGGAAGCTGGGTGTGCCCGCAGCTGGTGCTGGGCCCAGAGGCTGCTGCATCTGAGACTGTGGATCTGCCAGTGGATTCATGATGGGGGAAGTGATGGGAACTGGGGGCAGGAAGTTATCAGGGACCTGTTGAAAAAAAAAAAAAAAAACAAACACAGTGCATTTATGCTGCTGTGGATGCCACAGGCAGAGCACAACATCCAGCTCCTAGACTTCCCAACCTGTAGCAATTGATAGCTTCCAAGCAAGGTGCTGAGTCCCCAGGATATAGAAATAACAAGGGCAGGCAATACAGGATTTCACTCTGACTAAACAAACCCATTCCTCTGGCTGCAGTTGCACAGTAAGAAGTGCCCTGGAGCAGTAATATCCTCCAGCATTTCCAGTCCTATGTGTTCTGCCTGTCCTGCCCACACAGGGCAGGAGCAGGCTGCCCAACCTGCCCCCAGCCACAAGAGCTGAGCACAGCCACCTCAAATCAAAGCCACTCTCTCTCTGCTAAGGGCACAAAACAGAGGTTTGTTAGACCAGCACTAACAGAAGAGTTGCACTAATGAAAATTAACTGACACCTACATCTATTCTTACTGTTGGGTCATTATATTTAGATTTTTGTGTCTCACTTTCAAGGGTACGTTTTTGTTGCTGCAGCACATAGGGCACAGCTAGCAACATGCACCAGTAAAGCTTCTGAAAGCCTTTCAAGCTTCTGGCAAACAGGTTTGCGCTTAGGACAGATTATGAGTGCATTTCAGATTCATCCCTAAGCATCTGCCAGTCTTTACACAGAGGCGTTTCTGAAGCATTTGGTAGAGGGAAGAAACAACAAATTGAGCTACCAGCCTCCACTGCACATCTTACAGAAATCCAAACAGAAGAAAGAGCTCCCATGAGAATGAGCACATTTCTTTGTGTGTGCATGGGAAAAAAAGGAAAGATTACAGAACCCTGAACGCTACCCTGAACGATGCCAGAATTAAGCTAGTAGTTACTAGTACTGAGAAAAATATTCTCAATCCAGCACCAAAGTCAGCTATAAAAGCAATTAATCACAGCAATAAACTTTTGAGTGGTGGATAAGTTCTTAGGTGGAAAACTGTTGCAAATTATGGCTGGCTTAAAATGCCAGACAGTTCTTCTATTTTACAACAGTCCATGTGGTGAGTCATTTCAGAATATCCTAAACTACCCCCTCATACAGTGGACATAAGGGAAACAAACACAGAAACATTTCTGACAGAGGTTTGTTGAATACTCAACAGGGAATGCAACAAACAAGCCCTTATTTAGGAGGGAGCCAACCCTCAAGCAGATATTCTGGCTGTGACACAAACTGAGCAGCAACAAAACTCCTGCTTGCAGAAGGCTGCTTCTTGAGCTCTCAGGTCCAGCAGTTATTCTCACTGACAACTTTCCTCCTTCTACTTAAGAGCCTGAAAGCCCAAAAGGCAGCATGCCGGCTGCTGTACGAGAAATGCCCCAGCACTGGGGGCAGTCACAAGCACACAAAGCATCCCCTATCTATCCTCCAAAAGCTTCTTAAGCTTGAACTGCAGAGACCAAAACTCAGAGTGAGGAAGACTTCTGCCTTCACCTTCACCCAGACCTTATCTTGCCTGCTCCAACTTTTTTTTTTTTTTTCCCCTCCCCACACTTTACACACTCCAGACTGACTCTTGCTTCCCAAATGCACCAGGCTCAGTGAGCAGCGATGACACAGACTGCTGTGAAGATATGCAAGACTACAGCAGCACCAGGGGATGAAAAGGCTTACTTTGGTCTGTGCCAAGCGCCCCCAGTTATTCTGTCCTGCTGCAATCTAAATCCATTTTACAAAACTACACTGTCTCCATCATGAAAATTGTCTTACTCTCGGCATCTCTCAGGGTCAGACCCTTCATCAGTATAAATTGCTTTCAGCTCCAGCAAAGTCAGTAATCTGTAACAATTTGTACGGCCTCATCATTTCATGTAAGTATCATCTCCTGCAAAACTCATCTGCTTTACTGCAGATGAAAATAGCCCAAGGTATTTTCTTCCCTCAAACCAGGATCTATGTTGTTATTAACAACCACAACTTTCGCAAAAAGCCACCATCTCTTTAGAGGCTTAAATATTTTGAGAGAGATAATGCATATTGGAGAGGCCATTTCTGCTCACAAGGTACAGCTCTGTTTGCTGCTAACCCTTCTTTTTCCTTCTCCTGCCAACAAATTTCCCAGGAACAGCTTAAGTTACTGCTTTTCAAGTGGTCGGCACTCAGTTGTGTCAAGACAGGATTTCTTAGAGTACCTTCTTCTTCTTGGCAGCTCTGTTCAGGGCAGGAGGGTCATTCCAGCCATTCTGAGGCCCTGGAACAGAAAGAAAAGACTGTAAGCACCTCAGAGGAGGGCAGTGATGGCTTCTTGAGCTCAGCCGGACCAGCTCCCCACTACAGCTCTACTGGCAGGGGCTTGCCAGAGCCTGCCCTCACCTCCCTGCTCCTCTGCCCTTCACTGGGGGCCAGAACAGCTCCTACACCAGCCACAGCCTCCCAGCACCCCAGCCATCAAATCCTCTGGGCTCTGTGCCCACTGTGCAAGTTTGGCATCTTGTCCAACTGTTCTTAAGTTTGACAGAAGTTGGTTTTTTTTTTTTTAATATAAAATTTTTTTCTCTTTCAGGAAGAAAAAAAAAAGCCTTTGAGCAGACACACCCTCTGAAAGGGCAGGCAGCTGCCTACCACGCCCAAAACACCGCTCTGCTGCACAGACTGTATATGTGCAGACAGCTTCAGCTACCAGTGAAGGTTTCTCCCATCTGTATCATACTCAAACAAATGAGAACTGGTTCTGAGCTGCTTTCCTCCCTCCCTCCGCCATGATCACTGTAACATTATTATAAACATTAATCAGCAGCAAAGATGTCAGAAACCATGGGTGAATAAAACCACCATTAAGCTGCATCCATTTCCCAAGAGCTGCTCCTGCTGTGATTGTGTACTATGATGGATTTATACGACAGTTAAGACATGTTCCCCAGCAACACAACACAAAGAGGCATAAGAGGCAACAAGAGCTTTAAACATTGCAGGCCAGATTCACCCAGCCACCCTGGAGACACAAGACAGCCGTAAAACCAGGTTTCCCCTGCCAGCTACAGCACGTTTATGGGTGTTTTGTGTCCCAAAAGCAGAGCAGAGCTGCTGGAGCAAGGTGGCAAAATTCAGCTTTTGGCACCAAGGGCAGTTTGTTTCAAACTGGAAGAAGCACAGAGGATGTCTGAGCAGGTTCACTCAGAGGCTTGGGGGGGTGTTCTGTACCAAATCTTCTGATCTTCCAAGAAAGCACACTCTGTGCAGCTGCAAGATTTGTACACCAAAGCTCACATTAGTGCATTAGAAATAGTTACCCATCTCTGAGTGAATGTAACTGGGACCACAGCATTATATCTCAGCATTACCACAGCCTCGCCAAGTAATCAGGATTTATTGCACAAAGCCACAAAAAGCCAACAAACCCAAATCCCTGCTCAATGGACTTTTTCACCACAGTGTTTTTCACTTAGCAGATGATGGATTCACCTTAGCAGAGCTTAACATCACTGCAGAATTTGCTCAATTTATCTGAAATTTCATTTGCTCCTGAGCTTTTATTGAAAAGATTCCACATCCAGAGCATGTTAAAGGGGTAAATGAAAGACAATTTAAAGCCCCTTTTACATCTGCTTTCTCTTTAACCAAAGGCAGTGCCATCTCCTGACAGCCATGTGCCCCAGGGGCTGCTCTGTTCCCCTCTATTCAGAAAATCCCAGAGTATTTCTGATACAGGAAGTCTAACTTCTGCAGTGTTGACAGTGATAACACGTTAAGAAAATCTCCCAGACTGTTACTGCTGTTAATTTCCCAGAATAATTTGCTTTAAAAAGAAGACCAGCATTTGTTTCTGTGGTTAAAAACTCCAGATATGTTGTTATTGGTTTTAATTAAGGAACTAAAAATTGATTTGATTGAAGTCTAATCAGCAAACAGCATCACACTTAAGGTTCTCTGAAGAACATATGCATTATTGATGTCTGTTCAATTAATTTCATGTAGTGGCTGTAATTATTTTCAGGTTAGGTGGTACCTAGTTCACCTGCGAAGGGAGAGGCCTGGTCTTGACTTGGTAGGCTTTCTGCAGATAAAATGCAAAGAGAACTAAAAAAAGATTTCCTTCAAAAATAATAAAACAATTGGTTTGTAATATTTGACTAGCAATTTAGTTTCAATAAGCACAAGAAGGCAGGAGAAAAAATGCCTAACCTAATTACAATGCCATTTTAGAGACAAGTCATTTGTCCAAACCACACTGTGGAATTACTTTTGTCTGCCTTCCCCGAAAACGAGCCTGTTGCTCTTCCCCTGCAGGAAATCAGTGTTTCCAGTTGTTTCTGACAAATATTGCAGAGTCCTGGCCTACTTTCTGGTCTCTTCTGGTGCTCTCACTTTCTATTCCTACCAGCTGATGCAGCCAACAGACCATTACTCTTAGCAACAATCTTTTCACCATTGTTTTACCATCCCAGAAAGCTTTTCAGGAGATGCTTAAAGTACTTTATTTCAAAGTGGAAGTCAAGCATTTTCCCAAATCAAGGTGTGCTCTCAACTGCATGCAGCCCAGCAAAAGTAGTACATTCACACTGCAGCTTTGCACCCATGTGAAAAGACACATTGCTTGCTCAGACTGAGTAATAAATCCAAAGGGCAAAACACAGCCGACAAAGTCTTTGCTATTTCAAAGAGAAGAGGAACATTGGGGATGAGACAACTGCTGTTCCTGGGGTTTGTCTGGTGCAAACCCTTCCCTTAGCTCAGATTTGCTCTACCACAATTTCAGACAAGATTCAAGACTCTGAAAATTGGAACTCCCTTGAAAGCAGGTTCAAAGACCTATCACAAAACAAAGTGAGATAGCTTGAAAGTGAAATTAAATTTGGGATTTTCTTGCTTACTGGAGCTCCAAGCACAGCTTAACATACTGAGATGTTCTATGCATTTGCAAAAAACAGAAGATATTTGTAGAACTGGTTTTTTTTTTTTTTAAAGTGCATCTTTAAATTCAAGCCAGTTCAAAGGTCAGGTGCTTTTCAAGACTTCAAATTTGAGATCTTTTTTCCTTCCTGCCTTACCACCCACCACCGCCCTTTAAGAGAATCATATTTGCAAAGTGAGACATGATGTTCTCAGATTGGATCGTCACCACACACAAAAGCACACCACTTCAAAGCCAAGATCAGCATCACTGTTATGCTCTGCACTGGAACAGTCAGAGTTACAGGTGAGATCTACTTCTGGCTGCAGATTTCTGTGGTTTTGTGGGATCTCATGCCAAGGCGCCCTTCACTAAGCAATGCAGCTACTCAGGAAAATGTGTTGGTGGTTACGCATATTAAGCATTACACCATCATTTCTGCATTTACAAAGCAAGCTTCTTCTCCCTATTGTTTATATGTTTTTTGAAAGGCATAATTAAAAATTGGAAGGAGAGCAGTGTACTTTTTAGATAGCTCTTATCTTTTTTCCATAGTTCTTCAGCCGCAGGCAGCAGTTGTATGCCAGCAGCCCACATGCATGAGGCACCTGGTCTCAGCACCTCACCGTGCCCTGGAGTCCACCCTCTGCATTTCAGCCCAAGGCTGGTATTTGCCAGGAATCAGAGATGATGCCCAGGTTTGGGTTCCTGAAAGTCTGACACTTTGTACTGGCTTGTTACCACAACTGCTGGGAAAAACACAAGCAGCACCAACAGTTCTCAAAGTTTTATAAAAAGCCTACTATGGACAACCTTTAATTTTGAAAGGAAATCTGGCAAGGCAATGCAAACAATGACCGCTTCAATTCCCCTCACATTAAAATGACGTGGGCAAGATGTGTTAGACTACTGTCTATGTGGATTGTACAATTTTACAAATCAAGCGGTATTGTCATTAATGTCCCTAATTTCTATTGGCCAGAGTACAAAGCTTCACCTGCTCTAAGCGTGCCACATTGACTACATCCCTTCACTGTTAATGCCAGAAACGTAGCAAGTGACAGATCTGAAGTGCCAGTCAGTGACGCAAGTAGAGTAGTAAAATGAATAAGAATGGTTTTCTTGTTCCTTGCATTTATTTGGAGGTGCAGAAGCTATGCTGGCTGCATCACAATGTGCTGATTCACATCCCAGGCCCAGAACCCCAACCAGCACCTCTTCTTCTGTCCAGTTTAGTAATTCCTCTGCCTTAGAGATAAAAGTTTGACATGCCCCATAAAACAGGGTCAGGAGAGGTCACAGCACAGCATTTCCAAGAACAGAGAGGACACCGAATCTGGGTGCAGGATGGGAGGGAAAAGGCCTTTTCTCCCCTTGCAGCCGCCCTACACCAGTCCTCCCATTTTCTGACAGAGGAAAAGACCATTTCTCCCCCAAACACGAGCGTGTGTGTGAAGGCAATGCCATGAGAGGTGTGGGCTCCCAGCCTCACGGATGCCAAGAGCACCTACTCCTGCTGCCAAGTCAAAGATAATATACCTTTTCTGCACTGCATCACCCCTAGCAGACTTTTAAAATAGAGAGGGAGTCACAGTGAGGTCCTTAGTGCCTGTTAGTAGAGTCAGCGTCCTGCAACATCCCCTCAGGTCCTGCCTCATACTCCCTCTGCTCCCTATTTCACAGATCTGGTCCTTGACTCTCAGCTGGACCACCTGGATGTGAAGTATGTTTGGCCAGGTTTAAAAAAGGACCGCTCATACTTCCTGCGCAGTCTGACACGTGCAAAGCTGCTGTTTCACAGGCTGCTAAGTGAAAAGACAGGTTTGACATCACAAGTGAGGTCACCGTCCCACAGCAAACAGTTAAGTCCAGGCAGTCACAAGGAGACATGGAGGCCCACCTCAGTGCATGCGCTCTCACCATGCGTGCTCAAACATGCTCGTGTCAGCCACACACACATGCTTTTAATTAACATTCAGGAAAGAGACATGTCAAAGCATTTCTAAATCACTATTTTTTAAGGCATTCACAGCTACAGTAAATCCCATCACAAACTAAGTGGTTAGGAAAAAGAAAAAAAATAAAAATAGAAGTGAGCTGCTGCCACAGGAAATGACGTTAGAATTAAATATGCTGCCAATCCTGGGCTTGAAATGCTGCTCACAAACCAGGGACAAATTATATTTGCAAAATTGTTCTGTGAGGAGAATTGTGATCATCATCTCCGCAGCAATTAGGAAAACTTGCTCAATTTTGTAATTTGCCCTCCAGCCACATAGCAGGTTTTGACGCTAGCCTCACAAGGTGTGCCACCATCCACCCACAGCATATGACAGCCTCACGACAAGGCTGTAGTACCCTGTCTTGGGCAAGGCAAAAGCTCTGTGTTTGTGGCAAGGTCTGACTCACAAGAGAAAGATGACTGACTGTTCACGCTGCTCAGCAAGCCCTCACTGCAGCGACATAGCCATATCATGCCAGATGCAGAGGGGAGATGATGTGTTTTAGAAATGCTTTGAATTGACCTCTAAGCAAAAGCAAACTTTGTACGGAGCACTGACAAGGAAAAGGTGCATATTTAACTGAGAGTAATAAAGCAAAACCCTCCCCCTCCCTGCCTGCTCCCCTGTCCAAGCGCAGACCTGTTCTCTGGGATGCAGGAAGGTCACTGGTTGCAGGCAGAGTACCTGTTGGTCCAGTAGGTAATGCATAAGCCACAGAAGTTGCTGGAGGTCCTGGCCTGCCATGCTGAAAGGATGCGCCAGAAGGAGGAAGAGGGAAGGAAGAGACGGGATTCAGGCTCGTTGGGGAGGGTTGAGGCTGCCCAGGGTACAGTGGGGAAGGCATAGAGTGGGCAGGGGCAGAGGACAGGTAGGGAGGGGTGGTGTTAGGGGCAGGGTTTGGGTAAGAGGCTGAAGCAGGGACAGCAATAGGCTGCTGAGGCTGATAGAGAGCTGGTCCCCCTGTTCCACAGGAGTACTGGTGTGCGGCCTGATATGCTACAACAGGGAGAAAAGGTATTCAGTCAGTTAGTTCATAACAGAGGGGCAGGTTTCACCTTCTTCTGCTTCCTTTTCCACCCAGCTCTCCTCTCTTTTTATCCCTTTCCCCTCAAACCACTTACCGGCCCAGCCAAATCCCGGCTCTCACAACTCCGCCTGCACTTGCAAGGACTGCTCAAAACCTCAGCCTGCCACTGGGAGCCGGGAGCCAGGGAAAGGACTGTCGTGGCTGGAAGGACTCCCCATTCTCCCCCATGGGCTTTCCCATCCAAAGCCACCATGCCACCTGGGGTGGGGCTGGGTCACACAGACACTGCTGCTCTGCCTCTTTTCTGGACCACTGAAATCCTCACTGTGCCTCTTGGGGAAGGGAAACCCCTGCCCCAGGTTTGCACAAAGGGAAAGCCTAGGCCACGGAGATGAATGGTAGTCTCTGGAAGTGAATGCAAGCTCCCAGCCTTGCACTGTGGGCCCTGCAGCTTAACTTCACTGCCTCTTCTCTGCCCACACATGACTATTTTTTCCTCTCTGGTGCTTGTACTTTCAAACCCCTGTTTTGAGCGTGTCAGTGCTCTGCCTCCTTCCTCGCTCACATCTACTACTGCCCTTGTCTCCTCAACCCCTTTCCCATCTTCATGGAGTCCCAATGAGAAGTGGATGGCTCAGCCACGCACAGATGAGTTGGGTCCCTCTTTGCCAGGCCTGTGCTGCTTCTCCAGGACTCACACTGGGGGGTTTCTGACCCAGCACACCCTTGGGAAGGGCCAGCTGAGGAGTGAGTCTAAGAGCTGTGGACAGACACCTTCGCAGCGAAGAAGACAGTGTCTGACAGAGGGTGCCCAATGTCTGGACTGCACCAAGAAATGACAATCCTCATATGTCATCTCCGGAGGTTGGTTTTTCCCCCCCCCCCCCGAAGAAACTTGGGACTGGCTTGGTCTGTACCTTCCCAACCCCAAAGAGGGGACTGGCTAGTAAATGTGGCCTCATCACCTAGCTGGCCAACCTGGGTGGGAGAGGGGAGCTGCTGCTACTCACTCTGTGGGTACGTTGGCCGGGTCCCTCCTTGTGAGTACATGCTGTAATTGGGAGATGTGGCTTGCTGCGGTGGCATGCTGGGGTTAACAGCACCTGGCATGATAAACCCTGGAGGAGGTGGGTTGTCTCCCTGTAAAAAAAGATTGCAGGAAAAAGGGTAGGGGGAGACAAGGGTTTAGTCAGTAACAGTAATGCAGTGCTGAAGCAGAACTGTAACAAAATGATCAGTTCACATTTCACGGCCTGAAACCACACGCCCTGGAAGAACCATCAGCACAGGGGCAAATGTCTCCAACCACCCTAGTGCCTTAGGATGCCCAGCATAACACTGAAAGCACAGCTTGTATGTGCAGTAACTTCAGCAGCAGCAGAGCAGCACATAGCTTCCCGCACAAGGAAGAGGTCCTTGCCAGTGCTGCCTGTTATTCAGGCAGTCCAAGAGCACCCTGCCATCCACAGCTTTCAACTGAACAACCTAACTTTGAGGCTTCTAATTTTCATGGGAAAGAGGGAAAGCAAAAATACCATCACACTTCAAATATTCCAGTGTGGGGCAAGGGCTGGGGAGGCTCAGGTCACACTGAGCTCCCACTCAAGGCTTTCCAGAGTCACTCATCTGGGTGTTGGTGGAAAAAAAAAAGTAACATGAGACACAGAGGAGCAAAACCAGAGCACACGTGGAAGCTGCTCCTTCCGTCTATCCGTACCAGACTGTGTCCAGCACACAGACTATACCAGGGGACATATCAGGGTGGAGCAGGGGCTCAGAGAGGAATAATGAAGGTTATACCTGTGTGTCAGAGGGACAGCCTGCAGGAGGATGGCTGGGAAGGGCAGTAGGAGTTTTGTTACTCCAGGTAGTGACAGTAGGGGCAATTCTAACCTGAATTGAACAAAGAAATACCAATCATGGAAAACAAAACAATAAAAAAAGTCTGAAGGGTTTCACAAAACGAGACGCAAAGTAGTGAACACAAAATGGTTTGCATGCTGGTACTTGTAACACAGCCGTAAAATCTCAGAGGAAGAAGGAAAAGTGCATTCAAGACAGACTAAATCACTGTGCGCTGGAGCTGAAGTGAATTGCAGAGTGAGGACAAAGCACAGCAGAGATGCAGGTACAACAGGCTGTGGAGCAAGTGCGGTGTTACATGTGCCAGTGAGCCTGCTCTGCCTCTTTCATCACATTTTCCTATTGCAGAAGCTCCCCCAAGACTACTGCGTGACATCGAGCATCACTAACCACATCTGGAAGTCCCAAGTTCCATGTTAAATTCAAATATATTGCCACACACAAAAGCAGTCTATTTAAATCAAGCTTAGGATGAGTTAAAGGTTAAAATCTGACATTTAGCTCTTGCACATGCACATACATACATCTTAATGCTAATTGCTTCCCAGCCAGTCTTCCACAGCTCCTTTCTGCTATCTTCCTTCTTTGCCACTCCAAAGCCCTTCAGTTCCACACAACCACTACTACCTTTCTGATGTGACAGAAGCCAAGAACCTCCTATGCCTGTGACATCCCTGAGCAAGGAGAAGGTCTGCTGCCCACCAGTGGGGGACACAGCTGGGGTCAGGAGCCCGACACCCCACTTGAGTGCAGGCAGAGAGAAAGCTGCAGCCCTGAAGTCCTGGCTGGCTCAATTGGCTTCATGCTGTCTGTCTCTAACCCTGTGCAATGCTGGGCTAATAGTGCAGTCAGCTGCACAACCACCGCTGTTGACGTTTGCATAACTCGTCACTGGAATCAACTAAAAGACTCTTCTATTCCCTTTCAGGCGTATTTTTTTCAGATGAAAAAGAGGGTTCAAAAACATACACTGAAAGGAAACCAGGTTTTAAGTACATGTTCCTATTTGGGACAGCAATCAAACAAAGGCCGCCTCAAGTCTGAACAAGTGCCGTGTACATGCTTTCTTAAAAGGAAATCAGACAAAACAAGTATCTGAAGACTCAAATATGTCATTCCTTTCTGTTCTGGTTCATCAGCATACTGCTGGGCACCTTTCTGACACGACACCTGCCCCCTTCAAGACCTTCCTGCTGAGCATAAGCTCCCTGGAAAGCCAAGAACACAGCAGATAACTCGCTTGCACTGTGCTTGTGGGGTTGTAATACACCCAACCTTTTATTAATGAGCACGGCTTGCTTAAATAATAGCTTAAGACGTTCTTTATACAGTAGGAGGAAGAGGGAACTCTTGTTTAAAAAGCATTGCTAAGATCGCGCCATCTAGAGGACAGCTGCTGTTTTCCACAGCCAAACGGGAAATCCGCAGCATTGCTTCTCAAGGCAATTCATTGGTTACAAGGAGGAAGGTCAAAGACACAGGAAAGAATAGTAGAGTTAATTATCGGCAGTGATGCATTTCAAATCATATGCAATGGTGTTAGCAAGTAAATCTTCTATGAACGCCTTGTCCCTTCTGAAATCTACCTTGTTACCACCCTGGAGAGAAGGTGAAGGCACACACGATTGTTGACATCAAGAGGGAGAGAACAAAGCCTGACTCCCCCCTGCTTTTCAGCCCTTCTTCCTTCCTGCCCCCATTTTTCTGGCAGACAGCACCGACAGAGACCTGCCTCTGCTTGTGCCAATCTCCTCTCTGTAAGGAGAGCACTCACAGCACTGACACAGCTCCACTCTCAGAAAAGCCCAGCCCAGGACCCCTGTGTACAGCAGGGCCAGATGAGCTCCAGCACGGTGCTGAGGGATTAGGGACTTGGTGATGCTCTTTAAAAGCAGGCACACAGCTAGGGCTGCTCACTGCACCACATTCCCGTGATGGCCAACATGGTCTGATGCAGTGTCATCCTCAGGCTAGAGATCAAACCCAGGGCATCTGCCCCTCCCCCCCTAAGTCTCCTGCCTGCACAGCCCCCACGCTTCCTTATTAGTCCCATACTCACCGAGTCTTTCTTCTTGCACAGCTCACTCTCAGCCCAGGCCTGCCTCCCCACTTCTATCTCACCCCCTGCCTGTGCTATGCCCCCTGATGCCTGGCCGGGAAGGTGTTTTCATAGTAGGCTGTACCCACAGCTGCTGAAACAGGCCCTCTGTTTGCTGTTGCTGCTGTTCAGCAACTTCTGCGGCTAACATCAGAGCTGGGGCAGGGAGGGGGGCCAGAAACAGCCACCCCCAGAAGAGGCTGGTGAGCAGCAAGAGCAAACCCCAAGGCCTGCAGGGATGGGACGACAACAGGGACTATGAAAGCAAGCATAGAAAAACCCTGCAGTGCTCTCCCACACTGTGACTCTTGGCACTGAAGCACATTTGTAAATAAAGAGGGAAAACACCTGATCTTCAGAAGCAGGCTACTTAACGTGTTTAACAGATGTTTCCAGACAAGGAGTCAAGGAGGCATCTGTACTGCCTGAAAAGCAGCACCAATGACTTTCACCACAGGACTCTCAGTAGGGGTACATCATACAGCCCCAGCTCAGACCAAGAGAAAGGAAAAAACATTCCTCTATCCATCACTCTCCAGAACTCAAGCACCATGTCTCTCCCTGACTGCTGAAAAGCATTTACCTGTTGGTAATACTGCTGGGCTGGAGCCTGGGGCCCTTGCATCTGTCCAGCAACAGGGCCAGCTCGTCCTTTGGGCACAGGCTGTCTCTCGTACGGTGCCTTGAGGATCTCCTGTCCCACTGGGACCTCCCCTTGGGCTCTGCAAAGTCTGTCCCGTAACAGCATGATGTTTGGCTGCGATGAGAAAAGGACAGCGAAAGAAGGTTAACCACCCAGTGCATCACACTAAGAGGCAGACTGGTCACACACTGATGAGCGCTCTCTCAGAAGCTTGCTCTGCTTGATGTGATTAGAGTAAGCCTTTTCTGCATGAGACATGGGACCACTGGAACTGCCTTATGGGTGCCTGCCTCCCATCTTGGGCTGCATCATTCCCAAGCCAGCCTGTCTACCAATACCAGCTGATGCAGTATGAGAAATCAAAAGAAAACCACCAAGTGTCAAGGTACATGTTTCACTATGTCTGGCTTGCAGGAGGGACAGCTGCCCTTTTGGCAGCCACTGGCTGCTGCCAGGACAAGGGTGAGAAATGAAGAGGAAGAATAGGTGATATACTTCTGACAGCTCAGTGAGGCCAATGGAGGGAGAGGGGAAACAGCCTGACCATTACATCCCCAGGTGCATTTCAAATGGCAGCCCTGCTGGCTAACTGCACCGTGCAGAGACCTTTGCTCAAAATGCACTTGCTCACATAGGGAGAAGGAGTAAAAAAACCTGAATGCCCCGTACCTGGTTGGTGTTCGTAGGGAGGAAGGTCAAAGCTGCAGCAATGCTGCCCTGTGAAGCCAGGAGGTTGGCATACTGGCTCATCTTCTCAGCCAAAAGGGCCCCCACAGCATTAGGGTCCACAGCCTGGGTGAGCTGCACAGCTTTGCGCAGGATTACGACTTTCTCTATTAAATCCTGGAAGGTCAGGAAAAAAAAAACACAAATGAGAACAGGGGGGTGAACTAGGCCCTGGCTAACAACTGTCATCGAGGGCTGTTCCTCAGGGCAGCCCTACAGAACGCCTCTCACCCGACGGGAAGCCCAAGCCAGGTTCAGGTTTCCAAAACAGTTACAGCTGCACTGAAGGCGACTTTTCTAGCATGTGAGACAATAGAACATCAATCAGCAACTGCGCATAATGACTTTTAACAGCAAAGCCAAGCAGCGCATCGGGTAGAGTTCAAAACTAAAAGATCTGTTTCTATTAAACAGGAATTCAGGGACCTATCAGCAATGAGCATGTCCACTAAAAGAGTATGCTTTCATAAAAACATCTGGTGAGAGTCATAAGAGCAAGCTGAAAACATCATGCCCATCACTGCTATTAATGCTGGGGTGCCACACACTTGTTTGTAGCATTTTAATAAGTCAATTCTTAACCATCTTAATAAAAAAGATCTAACAACTCCCTTGGGAGAGTTGTCCATGGTTTTCTGGTTGTTACTGCAAAGATGGTTTCCCTGATATTCACCACGAATACCCCACATCTTCCCTTCCTTGCACATCCCCAAATACCAGAGCTGGTCTTGGTTGGGTTTCCTCCTAGTGCTGTTACAGGAACATTTTCTGGTCAGTTTTCTCAGGTTTTTCTTACTTTCACTGTATTATATTGGTAGATACTACACATTTGCCAATATTAACACTCAATGCCTCTTTAAAATATTTTAACAGATTTAAAGAGAGTATACCACACAGGATTTCAACAATACATCACTAATAAGGACTGTTTAATAATTAATTTTTATTTTTCCTAACAAATCAGCACTTCAAAAAAAGGCAAGTAAAACAATAAATCAAGACAACCAACAGCTTCTATGAGTTTCAGATATTCCACATCATAGTAAACAATTAGCCTAATTATGACTCCAACAATGTTTTTCAATTTTAGTGTCTGAGAAAACAAATGCAATCAAAATGCAAATTCAAACAAGGTAAATCTGTAACTGAAGCCCTCAAAATCAAAAGACTGGAAAGTAATTTTGATAGTTCAAAATTGAAGAGAGTTAATAATGTGAAGCAAACCTCACATATACTCCAGTTCCTTCAATTAACTAAACAGAGGCTCACAGCACTGCCAAGTAACATTACTTTAAATACTTTCTAAAACTGGTCCTTCAAAGGCCCTGAACAGTTGGAAGAAACTAAGATTATAAGTGGAATAAATTATTCCATAACTGCTTCATCTCACTGTCATCAATCCTATTCCCCCAAGATATCTGCTATATGCAATAAATTTCACTGCTGGAAACTAAACCCTGTATGTGCAAGCATCTAGAGAAAACTCTTACGAGAACCTTCCTACAGCTTTCTCTCCAGATTTAACTCTATAATTTATTAGATTTCTTGCCCTGAACATCCAAGCCACCTCCTCCAAAAGCAAAAACATCCAGGTATTCTCCTATTGCAAAAGCTGCAAGTGTTCAAAGCCCCTTCTTTATCAAAGCACTCTAAGCCCTACAACTACTTTGTTACACAAGAAGCTTATTAGCGTGATTACCCAAAGAACAGAGCAGACACAAGAGCCATCATGCTTCATAACTCATATTCCAATATTATATTTATGTGTTATTTCTACAAAAGCCACCCATTCCAGAAGGAAAAAGCTTGTATCCTGAGATACATGCAGCTATCAGACAACATCAAAGCTCTGCACTGGATCATTTAAGTGCCAAATGACTGCAGTGTGTTACTTCCAACATCTTAACAGAACTACCAACCTGAAGGGACAAGGGGCTGTTCCCATCCTGAGCTTTGGTCCAACAAGCAACGAGTTTTTCCACATTGCCAGCACAAATGTAACAGAGACAAGCCTGTGTCTGCAGAAGGCTGTCACCCTCGCTCTCCAGCCTGTTACCCAGGAGATCTAGGAAAGATATGAACAAAGAAGTTGCTGGTGAATCACTTTGTTGATCCCTCCATTACTGCCGAGGCTGGGGAAGCCTGCAAGGCCTGTTGTGTCTCTGCTCAGCACAGTAAGAAGGAATATTGCCTCTGGGCTCCATTGCTAAGGACATATTCTGTTGTCCAGCACAGATTATCTCATGGCATAATCACTTCAGAAGTAGCTAATGTCATGGCAGCAAGGACTTGTCAAATGCCTACAAACCTGAGATGTGTCAGAGGGACCAGTCCATCTGCCGACATGGCAAAGGACCAGAGGCCATGGTTCTATTCTCCCCTCTGCCACCCACTTTTTGCAGTCCCTCGTTTCAGGGACGAGGACAACCTGAGTGTGCAACTGGCCAAGGAACTGTGAGCAAAGCAGTGATACTGCCCTGGGCTGATGTGTGCTCAAGTGAGTCATACAGCTCCCTAGGCACCGTGGCTGGCATTTGAGGGGTACAGGGGTGTCAGGCACACAGCTATGGGCAATATAACTTCCCAGCTGGGAACACAGCTGGGTTAAGACCAGTCAGCTGCCTGTCATGCAGCACATGAGGGCAGGCACGCTTGCTGCTTGTCAAAGATGACTCCTTCCACAAAAAGTCAAAATTGCTTTTGGGGAAGAAGAGCGAAGTGCTTCCCTGAAACATATCCAATACTGTCCCATGCACAAACACAAAGGCACTGGTCCCTTGGCTGAGACACCTGTCACATCAACATCACCATTACCCATCTGGAAATGGTAGGAGACCAGCAACTGTGCAGTACACAGACAATGCCAGGACACAGTTGCTCACAAGGGTCTGGATTCTGTGCCCAGAAAGTCAGGGAACATACTGGGAACACAGCACCCCAGAGGTTCCTCTCCTCCTCTGCAACAGGACTGAAGAACTGTATTATCCATCAAAGCAGCTAGAGAGGCATAACGATAATTGACTGGAAGGGAAACCACCATGGCAAAGCGTAATTTTGCTATAAGTCGAATAAATGACTTTCAGTTCGTAAAGTGTCCTTACCGCAAAGGGCTGCAAACTCATCCGGCCTGGCGTAAGTGAGCACAGCTGCCAAAGCCTCCCTCCAATTCTGCAGATCACAAGACTGCACGATCTCTTTCCAGTTCTTAGTTACCACTGCAGTGATGAGCTAGACCAGAAGGAGAAAGACCACAGTTAAGATCTTGTTAGGGTTACCTTTGTTTTTTAGGATACAGTATAATTTATATCTATTCAAGTGCACTCATCCCCACTGTATCCAGGCTCATGGCAGATACTGCACTGCTATTCAACAGCTACAGAAGAGTGCATTTAACTTCAAAACAAGTTCAGTGAAAAATCACAAAACAAGCTCATTCTTGCTGCAAAACATGCAAGAAGGAATGCACAAATCTCTGCAAGCTGGGATTGCTGCAGGTGGTTTTCAGCACTGTTTTTGCAAAGATAACATACCAAGAATTTAGCTATAAATCTTCTACACAATGGCCAGCAAGGGGTATGAATTTCGTTTGTCAAACTGTTTCATTCAGCTTTAAGCTCTTGGCCTCAGGCTGATCAGCGAGGGGCAGCTGAAAAGGCTGCTCAAAGGAAGCAGCAAATTGGCAGCAGTATCACCCTGAGCTGGCTGCAGTATCTCTACCCTGCACCCACACACAGGCTGCCTGTTCACAAGCCCTCAGAATAAAATTCCAGTTTTCTCCGTCTCAAACTCTGCCTCCGGTCATTTTGCTTCAGACAAGACAGACTTGGCAGCTGTGCTGCTATTTAGTCAACAAAGTCCTTGTCATGCCAAGACTTCAAGCTCACAAACAGCTGAACAAGCAGTAAGTGTGCAGTTTGGGACCAGAAAAGAAAAAAAACCACACCTGAACAACAAACACAAGGTCCTAACTACAAGGTCAACACTCACTTGTTAGCACAGGCACAGATAACTAGTCAGCTCTCCATAAAAACACCTTTTCCCAAAGGATGAACTACAGTGAAGAAGTTTCCCATGCGCTACACAATTCTCCTTTCTCTGATTAGGCGAGAGGCAGGAAAGGAGCTGGGAGCAGGGGAGGAAGTCCTGAAGAGTCTTAATACTTGAGATTTTTCTCTTTTCACTCTATCCACTACTAGAAATACAAATTGTTGCTATGTCAAACTGGATTGTGGGCGATGACCAGCAAAATCCCACTTGAAGACCCTAGCCTGTGGTGCTGCATGCCCTAACTCCCCAGCTGACTGTGCTTTGTGGCCTTCAGCCCTGCTCCAGGGAAGCACTTAGACCCATGCCCATCTTTGACAATGGACTGATAGAAAGTGACCACAAGCAACTTTCTCCCCTCCTCTAAAAGCAGCCATCCTTGTCAAACCAATTATCCTGTGGCCACTTCTTTTAAGGCCACTTCTCCTGTTTCAACCTCCTGTTGCTACTTTCACATCAGTAGTAAAAAGAAAGATCTGTACAAGCTATATCAGCAATCCCTAGCACTGCAAAAACCTGAAGAGAATAATAACCAGCTGGCCATAACATGCTGTCTCCTAGACAAAGGGTGATTGATCTACCCTGGGCATACTTTGCTTTCTTCTATGCAGTGAGACGAAGCATCCACAAAATCTGTTAAGACTGATCACAGGCAGAAATCAACATAAGGCTGCTGGCACTGAGCATGGGTCACGCGCAACTCTTGAAAAATGTGACAAGATAACAGACTGAGATGTGTGCTGCTTGAGATATTTGTCTTTATCAGAATCTACTTGTGTATATGAAACTCAGACACTGGAGACAAGGTAAAGAATACTCCTCTTGTGTATTCATATCTGGGTAGTGTGCCTCTTCTCTCCTTATCAATGCATTAAAAAAAGATTAACAGAAATCCTTCTGCTCTGAGATCTTGTGGATGATTTGAATGCTTATTAGCTTCTCACAGAAATAAACTATGAAATGGCAAGAAAACTTTTAAAGGTAAAAAACGGAAGTTGCCAAAGGCCTACATGCATGTTCCTTCTTAACTGAAAAAAACATACCCTGGTAATTTTGCTCTGCATCTTGGCAAAGTACTTTTCCTGTGTCCTAGAAAGCAGCTCTTGTCCGCCTGCGATGGCCAAAATAATGGCATCAGCCATGCGGTTATCGTGCAAGCAGAGATCTACCGCGCTCTCAAAGTTACCCGTCAGCAAAGTCTGGGTAATCAAACCGTCCACATCTGCAACAAGAGAGGAGTGCATTTTCAAACAATGGCACAAAAGTCACTTAAATATGCAACAGCAGGTGATTCTGTCCAACTGTACAACCCTGTGCAAAGCTCTCTGCAAAGCAGCCTGCTCCAGGCAGGTACTTACAGGGATGCTCAAGTTCATCTCCAGTCGCAGACACACTGTGGTCCCAGCCACATCACATGGGGCACTGTCGAGCATCACATACCTTGCTGCTGAGCAAGACGCTAGTAAAGTCCAGCAAGACACTCGAGGTCTAAACCACCTCTAAAAAACCTACTCTGCAGACAGTGCCAGATACAAAGTAAAACCTAGACGGGGATCAATGGCTTCTGTGTTATTCAAGATCCTCGGGGAGTTTCTGTACAAACAGCAATGTTAGCACTTCATGCCTGATTAGGTGTGTGCACTTTTACATCACAAATCACTCAGAATAGCTGCATTTCAGCCATGGGGTATATGAGTGCTGTATACTTCCTTTCCTTCCCTAAAGCTGTATTTTCAAGTGCCTCGAGACTGCTGTAAAATAAATGGAGTTAAGAGGCAGGTCATGATAATTCTTCTGTGCAGAAACTGCCTTCTCACTGGAACACCAGTATCAACATCAGTTTTTATAAATATCAGCAAATACAAGGAAATAAATATCAAGGGTTTTTTTACCTCCACTAACAGAGATGTTAAACGTCGTCTTTGCAGATCCCAAATCTTCCATTTCTTGTTTACGGTCCTTCACCCTCTAAGAGAAAGGAAAAGCGTAATTTTTGAGATTATGTAAACACTTGGAATACACACACATTTAACAAAATACAGTTCTTGCATTACAAGTTAAAGACAGACCTTCAGACTACCAGTCACCTAACAGACCATTAACTTCGAAGGGAAGAATATCCTGTCATTTGTTAGAACACTGTTTCAGCACAGGATAATCAGCTTCCCCTGGTGCCTACACAAAGTCATCTCATAAAGACACTGAGAAAGGCCTGGGCTTATCAAAGGACCTCCACTGCATGTAAACACACAGTTATAAAAATCACTGTTCTGAGAGATCAAGTAGACCTTTTTTTAAAATGGATGCCAAGGGGAAAAAGTGCTGGAAGCCCCAGATTTTTATGCACCCAGGGAAGGCTTACGCAAGCACCAGTGTGCATACCTAGAGATCACAAATACCAGCAACCAGACACCTGGATCCTCAGTACTGACTTGCATACGTGCACCTGTGCCCAAACACACAACCCCCTCAAAGCAAAACAGCCACAACCACAAAACAAGAAACCTTCTTTCTTTCTTCCTCTTTCAACTTTAACCCCTTACCAAGAACAGTCAGTCTACCATAACGCTATCTAGGGTTTGCTTCCCTTAGACTTTCAGCTCCTCCTTGAAACATTCTGCACTAGGCAAACACCATAGTTTAAATAAGCAAAACACATGAACACACGCTTAATTTTCAACAGAGAAGTCCAGCAAGGTCCACAAAGATTTAAGTGTGCACTCAGTACAGGAGTGCTCAGCAGATGGAAGCTGCTTTTTTTATAAAATTCCCCAGGAATTAAGACAGAGACCATTTCCTTCAAGTACTTGGATTTGGGGATTTCAAACAAAACCTTTCAATAATATAAAAATAGTACCAAGAGGGAAGTGTCTCTCCACCATCAATTGTCACAGCACAGCCTAGGAAGAGTGCAGAAATCGTCCCACAAACTGCCGCCTCTGTCATACGCCGGTGCACTAGTACATGCAGTGGGAGTTCAGGAGTCTGCTGAGAACACTCTGCTTATATGCTGATCAGTGAAGCTTTATGTTTAGCTCATGAAAGGAGGTAGCATCTGGAAAATTATTTTGCTGTCAGAAAATGCATGATGTGTGTTTGGTATCAGCGAGAGCATGTTGTGACTATCACAGGAGTAATGTGCCCATCCAGTTACTTTGCATATGTGACAGCACACCCATGATGTACCAGCAGCGGCTTCAGGCCGATCTCTCAAATATTTACCACCCATGCTGGCAGGCTAAGGTCATGTTTGGCTGTGAATTCTCTGCTAGAAGAGACATTTGTTAGGAGACATCTCATGTCTCCATGACTGCATACAATGAAATCCTTATGCAGTCGGATGCATGTGTCTGCCATTACAGTGTCTACTGAAGCAACAAGCAATCAAGCACCTCACCTAAGGAGAGTGCTCTGTTTTGGTGTCCTTAAGAGGCTGTTGTATGGAATCAACAAGTGCACCATTTGAACGTGCGTGAGCCATAAACCACTATCGTCATCTTCACAGACAACTGCAGACAGGCATCAAGCACAGGTCTAAGCACAGGGAGTGTAGGTAGCTTTGGGCTAACAGTGCAAATTCTAACTCAAAAGGGATACTCAGGTAACAGGGGAGAGTGAAGCTGGCCTGTCCACACAGTGATAGTACTATTTTCAGTGCTATTAATCACACACAGCAGAGGCTGAGTCCTTAGTTCTAATTATAAACCTGTGCCCATATTTAAAACACAGGGCTGAAAACAATGCTGCTCAAATAGACAGAAATGAGCAGAAGATGTAGGATCCTGAAGGCAGATGTGGTGGAGCACAAACTACCTGTGATAAACGTGGCTGAACTATCGCAACAGTCTTTCATAAGACAGCTAGCTACCAAAACCCTGATACTCGCTGTTCAGGTACAAAGGGGATGGCTGGCACTGTCATACTGGTGGGAGCAATTCAGAGAACGAACATTCCCCTTCTCCTCCAGTACCACAGCTGCATCTCTGCAAAGGGTTATACATAGAAACAGGGCAATAATAAGTTGACAGCTTGGTAATCTGATTAGAGGTAGGGAAGTAAGGACCAAGGAAAGTTGGTGCGAGGGAGAATGCATTAGAGTTGTGGCAGCAAATTATTTAGTACATTAGGGAAACAGTGAAAATTACGGTAAAGTCCCTGGGTCTGGTGCCAACTGGACTGTTACAAACAAGCTTGCTCTTCATTGCCACCAAAATCTATTCAACATGATGTCTGAGGCTGATGAGAAAAATCTCAAGCAACTTCACAAGAGCCCACACTTCACTCATTCTAAGTAACTTCTTGTATGTCCATATATCCTCAGCATTAGGAAGAGCTAACAAAATAAAATGCTCTTAATAGTAACAAAGTAAATACACAGGAGGTCAACACGGTTACTCAAGAGGGCAACAGATACCTGTCCCAAGGACTGCTCCTCCATAGTCTGGCCTTCATCCCCCTCGTTCTGCATAGATTTGTCAGATTCTGCAGGAACCTTCAGCAGAGAAAAGACACCATAAAAAACCAAAGCCAGCAAAAGAGGAAGAATAGTTTGCAGTACAGGGTATAGCCACCTTCCCACCAACAAGAGCCAGAACCAGACTGCAAACCACAAAAATGCGTTGGCAATATATGCTTGAGAACAACAAACATGGCAGAGGCCCTCCATTTCCTTACTTTTCTTCATTACACAGTATTTTGTGCTGGTTTTATCTTAGCTGCCTGAAAACATGCAGCAAAATTTTTCTTCCCCATTAGGCAACTACAGATGACATCAGAAATGTCTACGACACAAAAGCAATGCAGTACCCCTGTTGTAGACTCATGCCATGGCAATCACGACAGGCAAGGCTTGAACCATATTTATCGCTTGCAGGGAGGTGTTATGGCATCACACTCATTCCTGCTTTTTTTAAAGCCTGCGGAAGGTGCTGCTCTTGAAACCAGCTGCCAGACAGCAAGGCTCTGCCCTGCCTCACAGGCAGCAGCACAAAGTGTCATAGTAGGTAAGACACAGGCAGCAAAATGGACAGGTGGAGGGACATCACTGAGACCCTGAACTAAAACCTATGACAGAGCCCTTCGTTGGGAAAGGAGGGGACATTTGAGTGGAAAAAAAAGTAGTTACTCTTTAGAATAAGTACCTTTATCCTACTGAATGTAGGAACTTGTCGTATGCTGGGTTATTTGTGACTGACTTTGGGACAGCTACCAAGCAGAGAGAAAAGTTATCTTATCTTGCACATTACCATGGCATTATAAAACTAAACACAGAGCTGTACACATGTGCTTGCTTACCTCTCCCAAGTCACCATCTGCAAGACCCTCTTTATTCAGAGCAGATGTAATCTAGAAAACAACCAAGATTTAAGTGCCCTTTTATTTTTGAGAGGCAGACCTCTCACTGACATCTCAGATTGCAAAACTGGCACATGTAGCTATTATGTTGCTTGCAGAACAGTTAATATGAAACTAAAGCCATTTCCTTTCCCAGTCTGGCAGTGGACTTACTGCCGAGTCCACTGCACCCCAAGCTCTGATGGAAACAACAGCTGCTTTATGCCTTTAAACCTTTAATTGTAACCCAAGGGCCTCAAACCTCACTAGAGCTGCTGGAAACCGCAGTAATAAAAATAGTATCAGAGCATACAGGACAGAACCCTCTGTCTGCTCCTGTTAGGGAAAATGAACAATCCTTGTGGAGCCGGGAGCCTGTCAGGAAGCTGTGGTTTCAAGCACAGCAGGCATATGGCTGTGGGCTAGGATTTTCCAAGCTACGGAAGAGTTAAAATGCCTAGCTTTTACTGCTTTGCAAGCAAACCATGACTCCATATTCAATTAGGGCCCTCAAAACCACCCGTTAATGTATAGAGTTTAGAATACATGCAGAAGATATATTAAGTTCGGTATCTGGGAGCCTGGGTTTCCTAATGCTGCTAATGCCATCTACTGCTTTTAGCATTGCAGGCTTTATTTTATCCTTGTAGGCTGGTTTTCACAACAAGCTGAGTTCAAACTGCTGGAGATGGTTTTTCTTTCTTTTTTAATCATTAGCTTACAACAGAAAGGAGAAATCCAGGACTTGACTTGCATATGAGAATCACAGGTTTTAAGATGATACAAACCAAAACCCACCATGTTCCTAACAGCTTGTTCCAAGAAGCTGAAATCTGTGACCCCTTTTTGCTATCCTTACCCTACCAGTAACATGAAAAACAAGTTGCGGTTTAGTGAGTTTATCCTCTGGGTATCACAAGTTTTCAGACTAGCTGTCTCATATTGTTTCCTGACACTAAAAACCATGGATTCAACTTCAACATGGAACACTTTGTTGACAAACAGCTACATGAAAACATGGCCTTGCAGCTTCCCTTATCTGTTCCTCAAATATGGAAATAATGGCATAGATCCAGCGTTTCAGGCCACTCAATTCAGCTATGCCCATTTTCCCAGCTTTACCCCATGCCCAGGGCATACCAAATCCAGAGCAACAGTGACCTCCAGGCTGCACCCGCCCTGCAGGACCACTGCTAAATTTCAACCGGATTCTCTAATTGAGATCTGCTTTTCAAAACCAGGATTTCCCTTGCTTTGCTTGCCTCTGACTCATGCAACAAAAATTTAGAAGCTAAAGACAAACTTAGCAAAGACATGATTTTTTCTGTAATCATAATAAATATGTCCTGGAGGCCATTTAATTCATAAGCATAATGACATTGCTAAGGAGCCAGTCTTTGAAAATAAAACATTAGTTTGATACAATGAAAATGAGTCAAACATTCAAATCCACTGAATCAGAACTGAAGAAATACTAGACAGTTCCTGAAAGCAACAAAGAGCCAAAATGCACAGCCAGGTACCCTCTCTGTAACACTGAGGTAAGAATCTTCTTCCAACTTAAAGGTGTGCAAGTTGCTTCCTGGTAATCCAAATTTTGCCTTTCCAAACATAACCAGTTTTGATCTTTGTGGTTGTCTTTTTTGTAAGAATGAATGGTGTCCCCCACAAAAAAAGTAATCCTCCATGTTTTCCAAGGTAATTAATGAAACCCTGAAGACTGCTTACATTTTCTTCAACCAGAAAGCCTAAAACCAGACCTGATTCCGTGATGCTACAAGTAAAGGGATGTCACTTGAAGTTACATTAATAGATTGAACCAACAAATATGAAAGCTTCTTGATGGGTGAGAATTTCAGATCAACATTGGACAGTCAGATGCAGACATGCCTCTGAAGTCTGTTGCATGCTTTGAAATTATCATTCAACATCCACGTTCCAAGAAGATGACATAGCTAATGAAAACCTCAAAGCAGCAAACTGCTTGCTGTAAGAATTCCAAAGTTACTCATGAATTGTTTATCTAGACAAAATTTAAAGAGCAGAGGAATATTTCTAGTGTGCTTTGGAACAAAGGAATTCCCTAAATAACACAATTGTTCAGGTCAGCCATGTTTAAACAGAGGCCCCAGCACCATGGGTAACAGTTGTATTATGGCTATTTGGAGAGCTGCAGCACTGTCAAACACTATCTACTGGGAAACACATCAAAAATACTGTTGTATAAAAACCTTTATTGTACTGAATATCCTGTTTGTTGTACTGAATAGCCTGTGGATACTGGTAACTGCTCTTCCAGTCCCACAGGTAAATGAGTACTTCGATCAAACATGGCATTGTCAACATTTTAGGCTGTATTCTGTGGATACATCCACCAGTGAAGCATTTAACACAAGCACAGCTTCCACGCATACTTACCTTCTTCCTCAGATCATCTTTCCTGTATCCCAAGAGCTCAAGGTATTTAACACGGGAATCTTCTTCAAAGTTCACCTTTAAAAAACAGAAGTTAAAGAATATATTGCAATTCACAATTTTTCATTTTCTCCCTTGCTGGCTTTTTACTTGACTGGCACAAATTACCCAGTAAGAGCTAGTGACTGGGGAGACTGAGTGTAATAAAGAGAACTGAAAAGGTCTTCAGTGACTTAGGCACTCAAGCAGGTAAGTAAAGCTTCAACCTGGTTATTGTAGGTGAACAATCTGCTTATCTGTTTCACTCAGAAACCTCTACATGTTTATAGCGAACAGTGAAAAGCACATCTAATGCTATCCCAAAGCTTTACTCCTTCTCACCAGCTCCGTGCACAAAGATGTACTGGTGGGGGATGTCAAGAAACACAGGACACTTTCCCCCAAGCTTTGGCTTCTGCCATGATTTCTCACGAACCCCACCAACACCCCTGGCCCCGAGGACCCTCTCTCTTCTGGTGGGCCACCTCCAACGACAGGGCTTATTGGGATCTATTCCCACAGCCTACACTTTTGGTTCCCAGCATCTCTTCTGCTAAAATGCCATAATGTGCAGAAGGAACCATTTCTGCACTAGCTTTTCAAGTCAGTGGGGGACTCTTGAACTGCTGTTATCCTGTTACCTTTAAGAAGGCCCACACGTTTTTCTCAAAGTCAGCCTGGGCTACGTCAATTTTCCTCTGGCAGTAGCTGACAAAGCCTTCGGATTGCACAGCCTCCTGCAGCTGGTTCGAGCGGGCCAGGAACTCCTCCTCTGTAACAACCTGGCTCACATAGACATGGTGACGCTGCTGCGGCTGCTGCTCGATGCCTGGCTGCTGCTGAGACTTGGCATTCTCAAATGTAACCAGCTTGCCTCCAAACTGGAATTGAAGCAAACATGCAGTATATAAAGATACAAAAAGTATCTGATACAAACATGTATGCACATGATTTTATATAGCATATATATGCTTATCATCCAACAGACAAACATTCCTGACATCAGTTCACTGATCGCCCCCCCACCTATTTCTAGGCATGTAAGGAGCTTGCTGGGTAAGTGGGTGCACATTTAGTAAGATTTATAAGCACAGCTGCTCCTGTGCCTCTTTTTTTCCCTCCAGCAAAAGACTGACTAGAAACTGAGAACTAGAGCTGTGGGTCTGTACTGCGCCCAGCATAAACAGAGTATCTCAGGATATTGCAACATAATTACCAAAGAAACCTATGTATCATTAAATAAATACTCAAGCATGATGTCTGCCCTGCTCTTGGCAGGCTGTTTACTAGTTAAAAGCCTACTGAGGGATGGGCAGTAAGTTTATCATCATTTGGAAAAGTAAAATCAACAGAAGAAAAAAATTAGAAATGGCTTGTAATATTATTTCATTTTACAGCTCAAAGTTAATTTACACAGGCCAGTTCAGTAAACTACAAAGTCAGCATTGCAAAAAGACTAGCCAAGAAAAAGACTGACAGCTGGCTCCTGAAAAACCAGGACGAATGAGGGAATAAACAGTTACAAAATGACACATCAGCCAGTGGCTAGGCAACAGCACTTCTCTTTCATGGGACAAAACCGCATATAATTTGTGCATCAGATTGTGAATAAGCAGACATACAATGCTGAAAATTGGTAAGTATTTTGGCAAACAAATCCATTTCAAGTGGACAGGCTAAAATCTTCAGGAGATCCCTAAGAAATGGCCTGTGGGTCTAGAAAATAAGCCAAAGATCAGACAACTCTGCTCTCACAAAAAGCAGGGCCTTGCCACCCTCTCACCTGGCTCCTCTGCAAATCAACCAGCCATGGAGGAACCCAGCCATGTGCTGCTACAGCGACTCCAGCTACTCTGATCAGAGTTAATGTGAGTGTTCTCCACCACCGACTCACATAATAGCTTCAAACTGCACTCAAGTCTCAGATACTTAAGTCCTGTTCCCCCCTCCCAATGTATACTTGTTTACTCCAACAGAAAGAAACAAGTGCCTGTTGGCAACACCACATCTCCTTGTTTCTTCTTCCCGAGCATTTTTGCTACACTTTTGCTGGCTTGCTATCCCCAAGCACCCAGCCTGGAAGCTGCTGTGAGCGTCTCTTGCCACGGCCACAGACAGGGGAATTTCTCCCAAATGGAGCACAATGTTGAATTCCCCTCTTCCTTAAGGGTTTTGCAGGTGCCACCACCATCTCCCTCCCTGCCTGGCTAACTATGTCCAGCCTTGTCTCCTGCTTACTGAGAACGATGCTCCCACAGGTCGCCGGATCCACTTCGGTGGTTTCTTTAAGGGCAGAACAATGCTCTGTGGGGCAGTCTGCTGGGGAAGCTGCAGGGGTGGGAGGGACTGTCCCGTACCAAACGGATCAAGGTTCCCAAAAGATGATGAAAGCTTTGATAAGAAAAGGAGGGAAAAAACAAAAGTGACGTTATCTTCAGCAAATTAAACATAAGCATTTATTTGCACCTGACTGGTACTCCTGCAAGCAGGGCTGCAGACAGCAACTGAAGACTTCCCACAAGCCAATGTTTCTGCCCCCTGCCTGTCCATATTCATAGGTAAACATTTCTCAATACCTGGTCAACTTGCTTCTGCCTCAAGCCATCCGTGCTGCCTCCCATGATGGAGTAAATGCTGATCCGTCCATCAAATGAAGCCGCAGACAAGACAGCAGGGTTCCTGGGGCACCACTGGATATCAAAGCACCACTGTGTGTTCATGGGCAACTCGTACAGCACCTGGGCAGCAAAAACAAGTCCATCAAATCAGGGCTTTTTTACGGAGCACCACATTCAACAGCAACAATTCTCTTGTCTGCCCTGAAAGAACTGGTCTGCTCTTCTTACTGCCCAGCAGCCTCCACATCACTGTACACACTAACAGTGGCCAAACTGGAAATTATCACACACTACTGCTTAATTTCCTTCTCCCATTACAGCTTCTGTTTAATTGACACAGGACAAACTACGCAGGTGAGGCATGTCTGTGCTGTTCCACTGCAAGCCGTGAACTGCTGCCAATATTCATGCTAGCTCATTCAGAGCTAATCTGGGTATCTCTACACACTACATGGAGACATGTGCAGGCTCCAAATTAAGTGTTTTCACAGGAAAATTGGAAAGCTTAAGACCTGCACTCTGGGCAGACAGCCTCTCCTACCCTGGAACAGATAAACCCACCACTGCAGCAGACATTTAACCATAACCTAGGAAAAACTCAAAGAGCAAAACACTAACTGCCTTGCTGTCTCCCAGGAAATTGTTTTTTGTTTTTAATAAAACCATGTAGTATGATTCACCCACACATAAAGCCTTCCTAACAGCACAGGATCCAGCTCTGGTAACTCATTGACCACTCCGTGGCTTTTGCACTTCTGGGTCAATGTCTGAATTTCAGAAACACTTCTCACTCTGTCCTTCAGGATTACTGTCAACTGCAGGCAAGGAGACTTCCGATGTGCCTGAAGCCGTTCTCACAGTCAAGGGGCACACACTCAAATTATATGAAAAAAACAATCTGCACTCCCAGGCCCAGAAGGGCAGGGTGGGAACACATTCAAGTAGCTCTCACTGATCTCCTGCTATTGTAGTAACCTACAAAATCCCTCTGGTCTCAGTAAAAGCTCTTACACTTACAGAAGGAAAAAGGCAATCGCAACAGTAATCCAGCCACATCAGACCCAAACCAACAGAGTAGGAAGCAAATACTTAAGTTTAGTGGGGCTATTTTTATTACTTATAACGAGCAGGGACCTTACTACTTGCAGGAAAGAAGCAGTAAGGACAAATGTATAATAACAGCAATATGAGGAAGGAATCCTGCATCACCAGAACAAGCTCAGAATGCACGTATACCAAACTACACAGGACAGGGAGAAACATCCCACAGAAGCATCACTCCTAAGAACACAAGCACACCAACACCTGCTTTGCACTGTGCCACCTCTGAACAGAAATATTTTGAAGTGGTGTGTGTACAGTACCTCGCCCGTGTTAGGGTTGGAGCAGAGAATTTTTGCATCCTTCCCACAGCTAAGCAGCAGCTCTGAATCCGCCATACTCCAAGCAATGGCCAATATACCCCTGCGTGAAAAGTCACAACCAAAAGAAGTTTAACCTAAGCGCAAAACGGTGATAAATAAAGCATATTTATAAGTTGAGTTTCTACACTAGTTGAGCATTCCACCTCAAAATGCCCTCCTCACCCCTTAGTCTTACAAGAGCAGAAATTTTTCAGTGTTATCAGCACTTCTATTAAAATAGATGCTTTCATTTTCTGCATGAAAAGGTATAAAGGTGCAGCTCTCGTATCTGAAACTTAAATGCAATAGTCATGTGGGAGAACACAGACACCAGTGTAACAAAATGGTTTGTTTGCTTGCAGTATGATTAACAAAGTGTGCAAACCTGTAGGTAAGGTCAGTGATTACAAAGTCTGTCAGCTTCTTTTTATTAGCAGGAGATTCAAGTCAGCAGAACCAGCGGCAGCAGTCTTGGCAGAATCCACAACGCAGACTTACTGCTGTTCTCTCTCCTTAAATCAAGTGCTGGTTTGGTGCAATAAAGAGTTTCACTAACAATCCAGGAGGGATGAGAACTTAAAAATCTTCCCTTGTACCCAAATTTAAGGCATTTAGGGGACTGATGGTCAGAGAGACTATGCATGTCCACAGGTGAGGATGTGCCCAGGTGCACCTTCAGTCCGTTACTCAGGCAAAATCAATTACTGCTAACTCTTTGCACCTCTGCTCCCTCTTCCCAAAAAAGTATAAAAACAAACTAGCAACTTCAGTGTTTCAGCAGGATTTTTTTTAATTATTTCTGGGGTCTGTTCCCTTCAAACCAGCAGGCCCCAAAGAGTCAAGCCTTTCAGGACACGGGGTTAGTCAAGAAACCAGCATATAAGAGTGCCTGCTGTTGGAATCGCCACCTCCAACTCAGTGAGCCTGCACAGAGAAGGCAGCAAGGAGTAAGATGTACAAACTGGCACACAGTCAGCAACAGTGCAAACACCATGGAGCAGTAGGCTACATAAGTCTCGTACCTTGTATGGTTTTCTAGAACACGAAGCGGCGAGGAGGCAAATCTTAGGTCCCACATCTGAATCACAGGCAACCTGTCATCCTCTGAGGCCAAAACCATCTGGGTAGCAATGTCAGGGTGCCACGCCAGGCCTGAGCAGTGCATCTGAGGAACATTGCGCCACAGCATAAAAGAACTAAGCAGCACTAAGGACAAAAGACAACTAGCCTAAATACACCTACATGCATGCTAAAACACTGTTGCAAGGGAATTTGCAGCTGTGTTTCTGGGCATTATTTCTGACTGCATTCAGACTGGGATGCTCTTGTCGTTTCTGTGACTGAGGGGACTTGCAGCTAGTTTCTGAAGGTCCTCTCAAAGAGAGGACTTTGTGCTGTCTTGTTCACAGTCCTATGTTTGAATGCAAGAAACCAGTAAAGCCCTCTGTACAAACCTTTTTTCTCTATTATTTTTATTGCTATTTTAATAAAAGGTGTCATTAGGCAGAGGTTATGTGAACACTGTATCACTAGACTACAATCACATGATGAAGATAGCCTACTGTGCTGCTGTTATGTTAGACAACAAAAACATACAACAGAGTTACACTATTTATCAGAATAAAAGTGCAGCAACCAAGCAGTTACTTCAGGAGCGATCATCTGTACATTTTGTTATGAACTCTTGCTACATCTTCAGAGTTTGTTATAGCAATATTCCATTTAAAATATACAGAATTATACAAATGTGTCACTCTCCACAAGTTCAACAGGCTTTTTTAGATTTACACTGCCTGTGGAGCAGATGTGGTGGTTATGACTTTATGAGGCAGTGTCCCCTGTAACATGCTCAATGGCAACACTCCTCCGTGGCACCCTCTGCCACAGACCCTGCCCTCTCCAAGCTTGGCTGCAGCCTGCTTCCATTTCCATGTCTGGACCAGCAGAAGCACAGGTTGCAGCTCCATCAGTCATTGCTGTCCTGCCAGGGCTCAGCCCTTGTGCTCATCCCACCTGTGATGCCAAGCAAGAAGCCCTCTCTGCCTGAGAAGTAAGTCATGACACCACACCTGCTCCATGAAACTAAATAAGCTCACCCAAAACATGTCAGCTGCAACCTCATCTCTCCAAGCACACAAAACATGTCATTTCTGACTAGATGAACAAAAATCTTTCTGTGGTAGCCCCAGACAGTTCAGTAATGGCTTTCTCCAAACTAATTCATCACTCCAATAGGAAATCTGAGTGCCTTGCCTTGCTTCAATCTGCATCTGCCTATTTTTGTTTAAATTAATGACAACCCCTCTGCATATACATAGCCTTTTAAGAGAAAGCATTAGATATTTAGCACATTGTATAAGAATGGGCCAGGCACCAGTATCTTTATGTCATGTAAGAAGGGGTGCTATGACCTGTCCCCACATGCTAAGTGGCACCCCACACCTCTCCATCCCTGCGAGAGCTAACTCACCCGGTTATTGTGGTCACTGACTTTGATGATGGGTTCGTTCTTCCTGAGATCCCACACAGTAGTTCGGCCACTAGGGCTGGCGGATGCCAGGATATGCTGGACTTGCCTGTTCCATGCGATGCAGCTGATGTCCTCAAGAGGCTGTCACACACAGAGAACAGCCTGTCTCAGTCTTTCCAAATCGAAGACTCAAAACACCTTACTTTCAGGACTTGCTAAATGACATATCTGCAAGGAGACTCATCCCAGGTACTGCATGTGTTCTGGTTTCCTATGTACACATGCTGTAGGGTAGAATGCCTGAAAATCCTGATTTATAAACTGCTAGTATTCTTCCAAAATCTGTATTTTCTGCTTTACAATATGATACATTAGTCACTTAAAGAAGACTAAGCACAACTGCCTTAAAGAACAGCAAATTACTCCATGAAAGTATATCCAGGTATATGAACTGCCCTTTTCCCTTTGATTATTAGGTTTTGACTTACAAAAAAAAGCTTGCTTGGAGGAATTCTGTGTATTTTTTTAAACACAACAACCCCTCTCAGCTGCTTATTTTTAGATTGAGAATTAAAAGCAATGTTAACCCAGTCTTTGTTGCACTATTATTTCCAGCTTTCACTAAGCATATGGACTAAAAGATTCCCCAGCCTAAAAAATTACTATTAGACATAAGAATACTATAGAGGGATCTTTAACTGAGCTGAGTGTCCTCCAAAATTCCCACATGATAATATATGACTCAGACTAAACAAAGTATCCAAATCCACAGAGTTTAACTTAAAAATCTTTAAACCAAAGAGCACTTCTCATCCCATTTCCTCACTTTATCTCCAAATTCTCATGCAGTAATAAACTTGTTTTCCAGAAACCACAAACTCCTTGTGCAATTTTTGTAACAGCTACAGAAACGCACTGAAACAACTTCTTCCCATTCTTCTATCTCCCTGACAAGGAGCAAAGTACAAAAGGCTATTGTGTGTTGTCCCATTTTCCCCCCCTTGCCCCCCCCAGATCTTCTTTTAGAGACACAGGCTAAACCCTGGCCCTTAAGCATAGCAATTAAACACTTTCTGAAAAACATGAAGGTAACTGGCCAAACCTACTGCCCCATCTTCTGACTTCTCAGTAGCTGCTTTTTATCTACCTCCTATTTTCCTCCACCTGTACCTTCATGATCTTCAGATTCATGCATACAGTGAAACATGCAGAGGAAGACTGGAAGATGTGTAATGGTTATGGATATTTTAAGTGGTGTAACCTGAGAGACTCTGCTTGTTCTTGTTGCTTGATAAAATGCATCATTTCTCAAAGACCAAGGGGATACTTCAGCTTTTCCTGGCCATATACAACTTTCTAAAAAATAAAATCCCACCACATGAAGACGTGAATCAACTGCTTGTGAAGCCAGCCAAAACTGCAGGTCTGTTGTGGATAAACATGACTGCACACCCAGGGTTGCTGCCCAGGAAGCAGAGCAAACCACTCACCGCATGGACCTGTCCATGCTTCCACTTGCAGGCACAGCCAGGAAACCACACACCAGGGGCTAGAAAAGCAGCAGCATCCAGCCATTCTTACATGGAGCTGGGCAAAAAAAGTCACGGCTAGAGATGAAGTGTGGCAAAATAGTGCTGTCATGACTGGCTTCGTTCTGAAAGCTCCCTAGGCTGCCACTCAGAGTAGTGCCCTTACGGACATGGGCTGCTGTACGCTTTGAGTCACAGGCATGTCAGAAGGTGAAAAATATCTCAAACCCCAGAGTCTAATAAATACATTACAAAAATTAGGTACCAACAGAAGGCCTATTTTTGCTGGCCTTTGTGAAAGCCACTGGAGAAGAACATGCAGGCACATATTTTTCTTTATTGTGATACAGAGAGATCTGTTGTACCATTCCTTAAGGGCTGTATCTAATATTGCCAGAAATGTAGCTCATGCCTAACTACAATTAACTGCTACCCCAGCTAGACTTCAAAAGGCTTTCCCCCTACCCGCCACCTTGAGACAGCTTTAGAACTGTAGGTTTCAATGAGCGTTCAGCTTAAGTGACAGTATATTTTTCATTAGTCTGCTCTGCAGTATTTAACAAATACAAATCTGGTACCTGTGTCTTCACTCCTGGTGTCATTGGTGTTGCAAAATTGTTCAAGTCCCAGATGTAGATTTCAGACTCATTAGCACCAGAGGCCACCAGATTAGTCTGTAAGACACATTAATAGATGTTAAGAGAGTATTTTCAGCATCAGCATTCACAGTCTTAGCTGCTGGGAGGCATCAGACCCACAGGACTGTACCAATTTCTCCTATCAGCTCAGGATATAGCCTTCAGCTCACACAGAGCAACTTAGGGGAAAAAAGCAAGGGGTTTTTGAAATTGCAGGTAAGACTGAGCTAATTAAAAAAATCCACATGCTGCACTAGACAGGAATGCCAAGACCAAAATTCCCATTGTGTGGAGTGGTCCTCCACTACACGGCAAACAGCCATGAGGAGGCTGCAGGGGTGCAACCATGGACAGGTGAGTGAAAAGCAATGACACCTCTGTGAGGGGGCAGACGAGGAAGCAGGGGTGCAGCTATCGCCACCGCAGATTGCACCACAGAGCTTTGCTCCAGGCAGACCACAACACACGGGGTTGGCAGGAAGGAGCGTGGCATTCACGGCTCCAGCAGTGGACAGCACCCTGCCCACAGCGAGGACAATCATCTAGAGCAATCCTGTGCCTGGGATGCAAAAGTCCAGGCAGAGCAAGAGGAGCAGAGGGCACCGAGCACCCTTTGATCACACACTGTGGCTGGCTGGTGACAAGCAAGTCCTGACTTCATAACAGGCAGAAAGGGAAAGGAAGCGATTCAGAGAGGACACAATGAACACAGGGACGCATGGCTGAAAGCAAGTGTGCAGGGACAGAAGTGCTATTTAGGAAACTAATTCAACTGAATTCTCATGCAGCTGGTGGGGACAAGGAAAAATCAATCCACTGTATTTAGAAGGAAGTAAATGCTCATTAGTGATGGAGGAAAGCTTGTCGGTTTTGAGAGCTCTTCTGCTAGAGAGGCCACATCGCCCTGTTTCCTGTTCTGTCCCCTCTTTCCACCTAACAATACTTAGAGGTCTTGAAGACTGACCCTACCCAACCCCCACAAAGGAGATACCTAAATTCTGATGTCACCAGAAACATGAGTGAAAGCATGTAAATACTCCCCATGTGATAAGAACAATATTGGCACAGTACACGGGAGCTAAAAAAAGGAGACTGGCTTAAAATACCACAGAAAACCACCCCTACTTTACATGTAATGTAAGCTGAGCTAAAAAGATCCACTGAATTGACAGTGTAAACTGACAAGGGGAAGGAGTGAACCAGATACCTTAAAATCTTTCATTCCCCACCCTGAAATGCCAGTAACAGGACAGGCTTTTCCTACTAAATACAAACAGACACTTGAACACAGGCTTTTCAGGGGAGGGGAAAGGGACAGAAATACTTCAGGTTACAAGTTAAGACAGGCCACCCATCTAGAAGAACAGCAGAAAACCAACCTGGAACATGTTGACATCAAGTGCTCTTACTGGTCCCGTGTGCTTGTCTTTCTGAGCAATTACTACTTCAGCGTCTCCAGCTATGACTTTGGCTGGGTCGTACAGAATGACATTTCCATTTTCACCCCCAGCAATCAGGACTCCAGAGACTCTCTCACCCGAGTTCATGCTGTGCGGGCCCCAGATCAGCTTGTGGTACCTGTAAAACACAGAGGTCCCCACAGTCTATAACCATCCACCACTGAGTCCACATACACTGATGCACCCCATTTTGCTTGCTCCAGCTAAGGCCTCCAGACTGCTGCTAACAGACAGAGCAGACAGGTCAGAGAAAAGACTGCCTGCACTTCTCCTTAAGGATGGGCCTCTGTACTTAGAGCCCTTTCCATCAGAAATACAAAGTGTCCCAATCCTGCTCATTATCAAGACGCAGGGTCACCACATGCAGAACCAATAACATCTCTCATCTCCTGACTGCAAAATCAGGTAAGTGCTCCCAACCGCATGTGATTTTGAGCTCACCTCTGAAAAATATAGGAGTAATCGAAGTAAGGACTGTAAGCCCTTTCAACCACAGCCTGGAGGTAAACCTCTGCTATTTGTGAGTAACTCTTCATACAAGAGACAAAAAAGGTGGAACTAGAAAAATTCCAAATCCTTTTCCGTATCTGTGCTTCTGGATGTGCAAGTGTTTCATCTGCTATACTGGAGGCTCAGCAAGTCATTTATTCACATCACAGACACGTGTCTCTTGGACCACAATCTGTTTGCCATACTAAATCAAGAGGAATTAAACATACTACCAGAAATGAAGTATTTTCACACCACCGTGTCCATCTGCAAATACCCAAATTTCCTTCAACTCAATGAACTTGCTGCACAAGCAAGACAGCATGCCTGTGTATTCAGCCACGCAAAGAATGAATTTTTTCTACATAAAAAGACACACACATATCAGCTCTTACGCAAGCAGAAAGCAAACCCACATTGACTGGAAGGTAGCAAGGAGTTACTTTAGCATTCACTGTGTTGTTATTAATCTGTTATCTCTGGACAATCTTCAAGTAATTACTTTAGATCACAGCAACTTCACCATGATAAAATACATACCGCAGAAAGCTAGAAAGAAAGAGCACATGCTGGGTGAGAAATACAGTAACGGTCAAGTGCTCAGCCTCCTAGTGCAGTGTTCAGATAACAGTGGGGGTTCACTAAAGAATGGAAACGGGTCTGTGATATCAGACAAAACCTGGGTACAATTTTTACACTTCTGCACCTAAACGTGCCAGGTTACAAGAAATGGAGTGACCAACACGGGTGTCTGGGCACTAGTGTTACACCACTAGCAAGATTCAACAGGACTTCAGATAATCCAAAACAAAGGCAGAAAACAGTGAGGAACAGAAAACAGAGTTAACTGTGCATTTACTTTCCTCTTGCCCTTTGCTCTTTGCAAGATAACGTACAGCCCTATAAAAGCAGTGCAAAACTTTCCTTGGAGGACAATTAACAAAGCTTGTTGCTGGATTTATCTTTTGCGGGTTTAATCACCTGGACATTTTCATTTGCTGCAAACCAAAATAAAGCCTGGTGTATACATTGGTAGCTGGGGTATTTCTTGCTATCTTTAATTTAAAAAAAAAAATCAACCTCCTTTGTAATGCATTTTCTGGGGCCAAGTCAAATTTTTGTGTTGCTCACCCAGGGAAGCACTTTCAAAGCAGCACTGCGTCCTGGCTATAAGGAGTGTTTTTTGAAATCCAGTAAGCAAAAAGCACTTGGCAAGCCTTGAAAAATCTCAGTCATAGATAAAATGAGGTAGAACAAAGAAATTTTAAAAGACCAAGCACCTCATCCTGCTCCCAGCGGGTCAGTAGGACCTGTTAACATCAGCTTTGGCCACAGTGCAGGGCATCCAACAGAGGCTGTGGTGGTTTCTCACAAGCCCCATGCACCAAAACACAGACAACTGCAGGGCACAGACTGTGAGCTGCCTGCCAGCACAACTGCTCTGCCAGCCCCACGAATCATTGCAACAAAACTGACATGGAACAAAGCCAGCAGCCTAACACCTTGTGCTTCCTCCTGCAAAAGTAACTGCAACCGTTTTCTACTGAAATCAGAAGAGCATCCCCAAGCAGGGTCACAATCTTACTGCAGGCAAATGCACACAATTTCAACCCCTCTCAAGTTGTTTATAAGCAACACAACCTCTAGGAACCCAGCAAACTGCATTTGGTCAAGAACTTTTGGAACAGTTTTTGGTCCTTAGTTCTTAAAAGTTAACAGTTTAGCACAGATAATGAAGACTCAAGCCCAATTCATTTCTGCTCATGTCAGAGGTGGGGGAGATGGCAATTGCTTCTCTAGCAGTGTCACATTCTCACTTGAACATACTGACAAAATGCTGTAATTGCCTGCACCTCCACTCACATTGTTTCGGGTCACCAGGGAAAAGAGTAGTTATGCTGACACTGAGGCTGGTATGAAAAAACCATGGATCCAATCCAATGGCAACGGAAATTGTCACCACCTCATCTACCCACAGAAACATCCTGTGCTTCCACCCAAGTTGTTTCAGCTCACCCACAATAAGTAGCAGCTACTGAACTAGCCACCAGAGAGCCACTACCAATGCTTCCAAGATGGAAACTGGATGCTCTGATGCTAACAGTATTTCCTTGGACAAGCGCACAGTAAGGAACTATGAGTTAAGTGGAGTTGCAGTCAGGAACTTGGCTTCCCAGCCGTGAGTTGAGGTACGATAATATACAAGCAACATGACCCAGTTTAGTTACGTTACAGGAGTCTCCTTGAAATGCCTAAATGCAAACAGGATGGGGCAATGTGAAAAGTTGTCACTGCACTGTCATAATTTCACGTTTCCTTCCGTTCTCTGGAGAATCACAGAAGCTCCCCAAGATAAACAGTCTGCATACATACTCAAACCCACCAACCAGTGGCAGATTTTTCCAGGTTTCCCCTTGGAGTCCAAGCTCATTGCCTTCACAATGGTATCTCACTGTCCCACAACAGCAATGACACTCAGGTGCCTTCATCCTTCAGTGCTGAAATTCTGCTCCTCTCCTTAACAACTGCAAATAAGCCTCATGAAGCAGTCTTCCCACACACGCATAACAGTTCCACAGCCATTACTTTTCCCTTACAACCCCACTGCTTACCTGTGAGAGGAGGAGAAGGTGGCACAGGACTTCATATCCAGCGAGGGGTCCGATAAGTCCAACTCAAATATTTCTAGAGAAGCACTGGTACTGAAGGTTGCATCCAGCTGCTGAGCTGATGTACCTGCAAAGAAGGGTGCTTGGCAGTGAGAAAGCCATGATACACAAAAGACCAACTGCAAAAGCAGCACAAGGAGCGGAATAAAAACATCATCCTTGCAAAAAGGACCCTAGGATGGGGACAAGTTTCTGTTTCTGTTATTTAGATGTAGTTCTATATAGCTTTCCTCCCCATGGCTCCCCCTTTAGGGGCTTCTTAATCAGTATGAATGGGAAAAGCTTTGGGCAAGCGCTCTCCCCCTCTCCGACGATGCACAGAAAATGATCAAAGTTAAAAATGAGCCACAGGAGACAGCAAACTAGTGGTTCAGATTGCTGTCACCTTACCCTGGCAGAAAGAAGAGGATGCTTGCTGTCACTTGCAGAATGCAAAGCATTTTTTCATGCACGGCACAACTAGAGAACTCCACTAAAGACAGCACAGCATATACCCTGCTCCCGCCTTCAGGACATGAAATAACTGCGACAGCTTTCAGTTACAACCCCTTCACGGCAGCCACCACACGTAGTCCAAGGCTTGCTAGCACACGCTTCCCAGAAGCTCACCTGTAGCCAGGTAAATGGGGTGCTGCTGGGCAGGGCTCCATGCCTGCATGGCAGTGCGATCGATTTCCTTCAGCTTCATTTCACTACAAAATAAATCCAAGAAAAACAACGCTTAAAGGGAGCGCGGGGAGACTGCACTGCCACGACTTCAGCAGCTGCGTTAGGACTTGGCAGAAGCTGCCAGGGTGATAATTTTCCTAAGGATGTCCGCAGACAGACACGCATCCCAAAGCCATCCCCCTCCAGCGCGCACCCAGGGGGAAGGGGGTGAGTAATTCTCCGCTGGCAGAATAACACAGAGGACACGCAGAGGAAACCGATGGTTGCTGAACCGACCATAATACAGGAAAAAGTGGGCAAAGCTTCAACCGCCCTGACAGCCCCTCCTGCGGCGGCGGGGAGGCGGCAGCCACCCCCCCGACCCAGGGCGCAGACCCGCCTGCAGCGAAGCCTCGCTAGCCCCCGCCGCCAGCCAACTTGGGGGCGGGGGGGTGGGGGGGAAGCGCAAAACTGCTTCAAAGCCTCCACCGCCTCGTTTTTGGGTCTCACTTCAACACCCTGGGGCTCTCCCCGCCCCCGGACCACCGGGCACAGCCGGCGCCCGCGGGCCGCCTCGCCCACCGGC
>JAVJGI010000001.1:18238807-18287237 GCA_035590275.1 Ibycter americanus | reverse complement strand
GCCCCGGGTTTCATGCGGTCGTGTCATTTTATGGCATCGGTAATCCGGGACCGCTGGGATCCTGTAGCGCGAAGGCTTTGCCGTTTGTACGCCCAGAATGCAACCGCCAGCGCTGCAAAGCGTTAAAATCTCCCTGAAAAACGCAGCTGCGGGAGGCTGGGGACGGACCTGTCGCCAGGGCTGTTAGATGAGACCTGGCCGGTGGCCCCAGGGCGTCTGCGACTGGGAAAACCCCCATGTCCGTGCGGTCCGGGCACGGGCTCCGTTAGCGTCAATAACAGCCCGAAGAAGCCGTTTCAAATGGCCATCGGCTGCTGGCGGCTTCTCTCCAGTCAGTCTGAAGCAGCAGCACCCAGGCGTAAGATACAGTCTTTACTCAAAACTGTGGAATGGTATTAGATGGGAAAAGAGGGGAAAGACGTGTTGGGGACTTGGCCTCAGCGTGGGCCACGCTCCCCAGCTGCTCCCGTCCCTGGGAAGAGGTGAGGCACTGCATCCCTGGGAAGAGGTGAGGCACAGCATCCCTGGGAAGAGGTGAGGCACAGCGACAGCATTGCTGAGCCCTGCTCTTCCTGTCAGGCTTCAGGACCGAGTGGTTCCAGAGGCTGCCCCATTGCCTTGTATTGTGCAGTGTGTTTGTATTTTACATCCCTCTGTTAAGTTACCAGCTAATTTATTTGCTTCTCTAAAGCTGACAAGCTCTTGTGCTTTTTTTTTTTTTTTTTTTTTTTAACCAGATCTACCTTGTGAGTTACACAGATGGAGGCACGTGACAGAATACTCACCAGAAATGAGGCAATTCGCTTGCATTCTCCACCTGTACCATATTAAGGCCTATGATTATCTGCAGAAGATTTTCCCCCTCCCTCATCCTCACAGCCTGACAAAGCAAGTTTTTATTCATTCATTCTGAATGTATTGCCAGGTACTCATGTAGCAATACGCATAACAGATCTGTCCTGAAAACATTCAGCGGTAGTAGTTTTTCCTCTGCTTTAAGTAACAGAAGCAGATTAGGAAGCAAATGTCAATAAACATTGATACCCCTCATCTCAGAGAGTTGGTATGTGGGTCACAGCATGAGATTATCACATTACTCACATCAACAGTTTTGGAGCGTGGAGTTTGCTAAGTATTCCCAGATGAGTACGTGTGAAGAAAAGCTACATTTCAGAGCCTCAGCTGCTGTAGGGTCTATATGTGTTTACCGTTCACTGCAGAGGAAGGAGGAATTCAAAGAAACAGGTGCTTTACTGCATTGGCACGTGCCCTTGCCCTGCGATGTGCAGTGCAGACTTGTGAGAGGGGCCAAATAGTGGAAGGGCGAGCAAATACGAGTAAGGTCATCTAAAAAGCAGCAGCAGGAGGCAGTGTTAAGGGAGCCCCTGCAGTACTTCACCAACAGCCTAAACCAAGTGAGGAGAGATGGGCAGGAATAAGTGTCAGTAGAGGAAATGAAAACTAATAGGACTACACATGGAAAACTTTGGGACTGTTCTCTGGAAAAGGGAGAGGTCAAGAAGGGGGCATGAGAAAGCGAAGGACGGCATAAAGCAGTTAGAATAGAGCTTTGTTTTGTTCTCACCGTGCCCCACAAGGACTCTGGGAAGTTAGTGAATCTTGACAAGTGTCTGTTTCAAAGTTACAGAAGGGAGATACTTCTGTATCATAACTCATTTGCGTAACTCATGGCAAGTACTTACACAGGCTCAGAATTTTCTACCTGAAGTGCTATCAGACCCATTAACAAGGAGTGCAGTTGTAACAGCACACAAAACAAAAGCTGAAGAAACTCTCCCCCTACAGGTTTAGAATCTCAGATTCCTGTAGTGCAGTTGGAGGATGCCCAACAGATAACAGATGTCCATGCCAGCCTGGGGGGGTTTCACACAGCTTCCTCCAAATAATCTGCTTGAAGGGGTGCAAGGAGGTAGTGGATGGATCGTATTGAAGAGAGTAGCATTCCACATGGGCTGCCGAGGCTTTCCCATCTTCCAAACTGGATTATGATGTACAGTGTGGAGAAAGCCAGCTGGGAAGAAGAGCAGCCTGGTGTTGCTGACCCCCTGCCTACCCTGATTTGTACTTCTGTATTTGGTTTAAATTTTTTTTCCTGTTGTCCTGATCTCCTATATATTGGAGAGGCAGGAAGCTGCTTTGTTACTTCCCTCGATGGTCAGTACTTTCGTTTGGCTTCCCATAGGGTGTGAGAAAAGAAACTCAGACTATGCATTAAGAAAGGCAGGGCTGCTTGCTTTATACTCTGTGCCTTAGCCTGCCCTATGGCTGACCATATCTCCTAAGAGGTAAAAGGTGCTGACTGTTGCTTCAGTTTTCTCAGATTGCCTAATTACCTCCTCTTTTTCCTCTCCCCACCCCCCCTAGTTGGCTGTCTAATAATGAAGCTACTGCAGGCTTCAGCAACGACATTTTTCTCCGCCTTGAGGAAAAGGTGGAGAGAGGGGAATGGGCCTACCGCTACTGCACCCTGATGGTACAAGACATGTCCCTGCAGAAGCAGCAGGAGTGGGACCCACAGACCCAGCGCCTGACAGGCTTTGTTGACTTGGGAGCAGGCATCCTTGATGCTGACGAAGCTCCGCTGGCCTCAGAAGCGATAATCCTCATGGCAGTCGGCACCTTGAGTCCCTGGACGGCTCCACTTGGCTACTTCTTTGTGAACAGCACGACTGGCCACTTACTTGCTCAGCTGCTTCGTCAGACCATCAGTAAGCTGAACAACATTGGCATCACGGTGCTGGCTGTGACATCAGGTGCCACCGCTCGCGGTGCTGAGACTGCCAGAGCTCTGGGGATCAGGATAGATCCCGAAAGGATTCAGTGCACTTTCCAGCATCTGCCAGGCTCTGGTCACAGCATTGCGTACTTCTTTGACATTTGCCATGTGCTGCAGCTAATAAGGAATGCTCTGCAGTGCTTCCAGAAGATAGAGTGGCTCAGTGACACGGTGTGGTGGCAGCATGTGGTGGAGCTGGCAGCTTTGCAGGAGCACAGGGTGTTAGAGCCATGCAGTCTCAAGTCAGGCAGACTGGGGAGTAAGGAGAGCCACCACCTGAAGGTCAACCTTGCTACCCTGTTGTTCAGTGAGGGCGTTGCTGATGCACTGGAACACCTCCAGAAGCTGGGCCTGGCCTCATTCCAGAACTGCAGTGGTACCATCAAGTTTGTACGTTTGATGAGCCGCCTGTGCAATGTGTTTCATGGTAGAGGTCCCCATAGAAGGGGACTGGACAGGCCTCTGCTAGCAGGAGATTACACCGAAATAAGCCACCTCTTTAACGAGGCCAAGAGCTCCTTCACCACCTTAACGGACTCGATGGGGAGATACATTATTAAGAGCAAACGCAAACTAGGTTTTCTGAGTTTCTTGCTCAATGCCGAAAGCCTCCAGTGGCTTTACACCAACTGTTTATGTCCAGAAGGCACTCCTTCCCACCACCTCCTGGCCTATGCCTTCAGCCTTGACCCACTGGAGCTGTTCCTCAGGGCCCTCCAGCAAGCCTGCGGCGGCAGCCCCACCTGCAATGCGTTCCAGGCTGCTTACCACAGACTGCTGGCCAGCTGCAGCCTGGCACCAGGCTCATCACACAGCAGCGGCGCAGGCAATACCAGCTCCTTGGACATATCCCTGTCTCGCAGGAGAGATCTAACCCTTGGCAGCATTCGTGCTCAGTATAACCCAGCTCATGGGAAGACACTGACAACAGAGTACCCCTATTGTGCAGGCCTTCTTTTGCATGGCTCTGCACTGAGTAACGCGCTGACAGACCTGTCGCTGCATGCACAGAGCGTCACCTGCATCGCAGGCTTTGTTGCTGAGCAATTAGCCTCTGACTTGCAATGCGAGGCTTGTCTTGCTTCCCTCTTTGAGTCAGATGAGAGCAGGCCAGGACGCGGGTCGGTGCTCTACATAAAAAAGTTAGGTGGAGTGAGTCTGCCCTCAGCAAGTGTGTACCACATAACAAGCATTTTGGAACAAGTCCTGAACTGGTATGGCGAAGTAGGAGACGGCAACAAAACCACCAAGCTATCGCACTTGTCTGTAGAACAGAAAGTCCTCCAGGAGCTTCTGGGAGAAAGTTCCCTCTTCCCTACTCTCACGAACCATTTATTTGATGCGGAGTTGTGCGTCAACAATCACTACACAATCCTAGTAAAGGAAATAACACGGTGTTATTTAAACATCAGAACAAACTGTGCCAAACACCTGAACTTGAAATACCATTGTGGAAGGCACAGATTGAAGAGACGGAAGGGAAAACATTTGTTTCCATCACTACTGGGTGGCTGTCACTGAAGCCAGACCCGCATGGGGTCATGAGTACTCACTGCTGTTCCAAGGATGGCTGTCCCCTACTGAGGCTCAGTGATGGCCAGGTCCAGGCAACACATGTGAGGAAATGACGTGTCTTCCCATGGTTTAGCCAGCAAAACTGATGTTGATAAGCGGTGATGTGTTGAGCCACCGCAAACCATCTGATCAGAGTTTGGCTGAGCAAAGCAAGGAAGTTCATCTGATCCCATGTTCCATGTAGCAATCCTGCAAAGCAGCTGCATATTTCACAAGACTTGCGTGGCAGGTCGCAATGAGCAATGGCTCCTCAAGACGTTTGGCAAAGTGGTAGAGGTGCTGGGTGGCTTAGTGCTGTGAGTGCTCTTCCCGGGAGAAAATTGATGCGTCTTCCACACTGTTGGTGAGATCATGTGTGCTGGCACTTTGATTTCACCAAAGCAGATCTGCTTTAAAAAAGCTGGAGGCAAGGAAGCTTGCAGAGCTTTTACTTAAAAAGGAAAATAAAGATATGAAAAGAAAATGGCACTCAAGTTGTACACAAGCTCTAATCTCTACTCCTACACATCTCATCAAACAGCTAAAGAAGCTGTTTAAGCCTGGATCCCCTGGAGGGGGGACTGTGATATCAAACTGCACCCCTTAAAGCCCCATGTTTTGCAAGTGAGGTAGTGGATGCTCAGCAGAGAGGCTGTTGCCCACAAAGGTGAGAGGGGAGTGCTGGGGCTGTGACAAGACTGTTGTGGCCAGCAGCACCCAGGGCCTCTGACACCCTCTTCTCTGGGCAGGAGCCCCAGGCACCAGCGTATGGGTGTGCTGCAGCAGGGTGTGTTTCAGGTCCTATTACATGGCCCCATCAGGTCACCTGCTCCACTGTGCCACGTGGCCCTATCCTCCCAGAGCTGTCGCGTGTCCTGCAGCCCAAGCCATAAGGCCGTTTCCTTTTCAGATGCTGTTTCCACCGATTACTTGAATCACAGATTTAATGCCGCCAAGTAGGACAGGCTTCTTCGGTCAGTTAATTTCTGTGGCAAGGAAGCTGCCTTGGTTTGCAGTGCTTTACCTGGAATAGAGAGTTTGGCATAACTGCTGCTAAATGGCTTGCCTTTGCCACGCAGAACAGCAGTTGCACCCATAGAGATGCAAGGCAACTCTTTCCCACATAACTCTGGCTGTTCAAGTTACTTTTGAGCTGCATGTTGGAGATGGGATGAAAAATGATGTATCGTGTGCCAGGGCAGGAATAATAGCAAGGTGCCATTCTGCCTACCAGTGACTTGACAAAACCGTCCCTGGTCAGTTTGGGTTTCTCCTCCTCCCTTTAAGCCTGCTCACTCATGGTGGGAGCAGAGCTGCTGCACTCAAGCACTCGATTCTTCAAGCTCTGCTTTGAGAGCAGCAGCACCACAGAACTTCATGCGTTCTCTGCTGGGAGTAGCAAACCAAAAATCTCTAGAGACGTTTTCACCGTCCAGTTACCTATGAAAAAAGTCATGTTGAAGCTGTCGCTGCCATGGAGCCATTCCAGCTACAAGAGACTCTGCAGGAACTGTTTCCCTCCCATATATATGTGATTTTTAGGACCACTGGCAAAATGCTGCTGAAATCCCAGTGGTAGATTGTTTGCACTCACGTAATGTTTTAACATTTGCATTGCCTAAACCTTGAGCCCCGGTATGACCTGAGCCATAGGGAACAGGCATTTCCTTGCTGTGCATTTTTCTTCAGCTGAACATAAACCTGTTGCCACTTCTGTTTACATCTGAGGGAGCTTGTCTTGCTCGATTCGTACTGAGCCTCCTCCCAAACAAGAAGCTCTTGCATGAAGATGCACATGAGCTCCTGGGTGCTGGGGTGAAGTTGTGAATATGGTAGGTGTGCTGCGCACAGAGCTCCCCCACCTCTGAATTTCTCATGGGTTTTGTGCAGTTGCTGCTGATGGGTGAACAGAGCTAGAAACCACTAAGCATACAGGCTGATGTCAGCCTCTGTGCATTCCCGTGGCTGACCTGCTTGTACTCATGACCACCACAGTTCACACATCCTTTTCTAATTCACTGCAATACTGATGACAGAGGTTTTCAAGAGATGTTGAGAAAGTTTTACAGGGCTTGGTATGATAATGTTGGAACAAAAGCACATTATTAGAAAAAAGTGTGGCAATTATCTAATTAACAAAGCTATCCAATATTGTAAGAATGCTTGACAGTTGTTGCAGGAACCCTGTACCAATTGCCATTATTTTCCAAGAATACAGACCTGCTGTTGCCCACCACAGATACCGCTGGCTGTACTCACACCACAGGAACTGTCAGGTTTCAGTGGAATTCTTCAGCATGCCTAACTCCACAATTGCAACCGAGTGATTTTCTGCACCACTCCCTTTTCCACAGTGTCTTTTGGACACTGCATTCTCTTCCCAGCAACTCCTTGGTGAGACATTCACCGTCCCTCTCTGTTAACACCCTCACTCGTGCTACCACCACGCCCCCCCCATTAGGTCCATACAAACCCACCCCTAAGCCACTCTGAGCACCTCATTCCTTCTTTGGTCCTTTAAGGCAGCCCAAGGTAACAGACGGCTTTCTCTTGCAGTGGCTGGTGCGCTATGCGGGGGGAAAAACTCAGTCCAGTAACCTCTTTTGTGCACTCAACATCCTAACAACACTCCTAAGACTCCCTGAGCATTGATTGCATACTGCCTTTACCAAGCTGCTAAAAAAAGGTGAACGAAGAAATTGGATGCACAAAAATAAAAACTAGGTTTTACTTTGCAGAAACAAACCACAAGCTCCCTTAACTGACTTGTACTCCTTAGTGCAACTGGGTAATACAGCTTTGCCAGAGCTGCTCACAAACCTCCTCCCCAACACAGACACAGAAATACACAAATGCAACAAGAAAATGGTGCATTGCATCCTGCTAACAAGCAGTCTAAGGCTCTCGACAAAGCTTTGCTGGGCTTCAACAAGCCCTGTGTAGCACCCTGCTGTCTTCAAGAGTGCTGCAGAATGGCCTTGCACATCTTTCTGCTCAGTCCAAGCCCAACTCTTGTCCAGCCAGCGCACACGAAAAAACCCTATGCTCTCTCATTAAAGAGTTTAAAAGAAACCGAGAAATTATCGTGTGGGCTCGACTACCTGGTGCTGGCTTGGCTGACACATTCTGGCCATGTCACAGTGTGCCATGAATTGCTGTGTTTGACAGTACCCAGTAACCAAGGGTTTCTCTCTGGTAGGATTCCATCTCATACTGCAAATGCCAGCCCGTACTTGCATCAGAAGTGGGCCTACTGCTAATGGATTTATTTTGATATTTCAGTGAGAATCTTCTGTGTATATTTGTCAGTGCTGAAGGAAAGGCGTGCAGAAAAATCATATTTACAGAATAGTATAAATGTTTATTTTTCTTTGTGATTTATCTGACTGTTTTATTTGTACAATATAGAAAAGTGTATTCTTTGAATAGGTCTAGTAAATATAAATTTAATTTTTCTACTTTCAGATGTAAACAGAACTAGAAAATGAACCCTTGCCCCATTCCCAATTATTTTTATGTAACTGGATGAACTTGACTGTAAGTCTTGTCCAGCAGTTTGATGCAAATGGCTAAGGAAGTACAAAAACCAATTCACACATTCTACACCAGGGAGAGGGGAATCCAAGCTTAATGTTTGAGAAAGCTTGTTCAAAACAAAATAGAAGAACTAAGAGCATTTGATTGCACCTTCAAAGTCTTTACAAGCAAAATATTCTCAAGCAATATCATCATACATAATTACAACTGTAATCTAAATCTCACAAGTGTTTTTGCACACTGTATATAAATACACATCACAAAAGGTGCAATTTAGAGTAAGACATGGAATATTTACAAAATTAACATGAATTGAAGTCTAAACAAAAGAAGGCATATTGCAATCTGAAAAATACCGTAAATAGGTATTACTTTATTCACTTACACTAATTTACATTTATACAAATCTTACTGGACATACTATATTAGGTCACTAGAAGTAAACTGAATATCCGCACTATCTACATGTAAAGTTACTGCACTGATTTTTTTTAGTAAATCCAAGTCCTAATTATGGAAAAAAAAAAAAATAAAAAAAAAATGGCATTCACTTACACAAGAGGTGGATTCCCTTTTCAGAGGTTTGCAAAAACACACTTGCTATTTATGCTCAGGGAGATGTTAATAGCAGACAGGGCCCTTCAGATGGTGACTGGCAGGTCAAAACTTACCTGCTATGGCCACTCGATGGACCCGCCACCACTGCTGGCCACCTCCCAGGCCCTTTCTGCCCCTGAGGCATTTTGAGGAGGCAACAGAGAAGAGTCAAGGAGAAAGGGCCTTCTGCTCAGTGCACAGGACCGTGGGGTGAAGACAGGAGTGGAAGCATCCTCGCATTCCATTGCCGTCACGCATTTAGGCACTTGGCTCTGCTGCTGGTTTGCCTAGCCCCTACCTTTCCCCAGCCTGGCCCTGCTAGAAAACCTGGAGGAAGAGCTCCAGAATATATTTCGCTGTATTAAGTTTTACACAAGGAATACAAAATCCTTTTTGGAAAAACCTAGCTAGTTCAGGTTGCACTGTTTAATAAAAATGCCTGTGATTAAACATGGTTATGGATGTTCATGGTAGGTAAGTAACCTACCAGGTTAATTCTGCAAATGTGTTCCACTATCAAAAACTGTGATCTGAGATTGCCTGTAACAAATACTGAAAAAATCCCCTGCCCTAGTCTGTACACAGCTATACTTGATTCCCCTTGACCCCCTTGCTGTGTGTAAAAGGATCCATGCCTCTGTTTTGGTAGCAATCCTGATTCTGTGCTAGCATCCTCTCTGATCACAGCTCTCACAGTCATTCTAAACACCACTAAAAAAAACCTTTTGCCAAGTAAATTGCCAACATACAGAGAAGCAGCATCCTGAAGACCCACAACCAGGCTGAACATGATCCCTACCTGCGTTTGCAAGTTGATTCGGATGTAGGTTGTTTCAAGTTCTCATTAAGACAACTGTGGTTCCACTGTCTCCCGTGACCTCAGCTTCTCAGACTTAAACACTTTTCCAGGGTTACAGCTCAATCCTAGAAAACACAATGGACTGCACAGCCCTACCTCCAGTGAGGGATCAGGCTGCTGCAGACCTCTGAAAAACCAAGCTTCACCTAAGCAACAGCATAGGTAACTTAGGTAACACTGTACACTGGGCAAACAGTCTGGCATTGTGGCGTGGCTGCTCTTCTTCACTTCTGAGAACAGGCCACTGTCTGTCTTAGCCTTCAAGCCCCATCTTAAGAAACATCTGAGCTCTCAGCCACATTCCTATTAAAAAAATTCCCATTAATTCCACTTGCCTCTAAGTTTCTTGGGCCCTGCTCCAGTGAGATTCCCCACCTCTTGCCCAATGGTAAATCTGCAAGCAGCTCCTCTGTATTATTGCCTGTGTGTTCCACAGTGCTCTGTGCACTAAATGAACATGCTGTGTCATTTCCTAAACACAAGTACTACCTTCCATTTAGATGCTCATTTTTACACACTTCCTTTCAGAACTATCTTGGATACACTGGTACCTCCTTATTACGGGCCTGTTGCCAAAAGCGTCGCCTGGCTGTTGACAGCTGTGTTTTCCTGTATGCACAAAGTGATGCAACTCCATACACTGTAAATAATATATATTATAATAATTTATATATGCCCCAGGCAATTATTCTGGGGGAAAGGGGAGAACACATGTAATTTTTTAGAAACCCAAGGTAAAAGCTGTACATCAGGAAGAAGAATTGACCTTTAGGCATTGTCTTAAGTAGAAGAGGATTTAGCTAAGATTTAAAAGGCTCTACATCTTGTTATAAAAGGTTTTCTTGTTTCAATCTTATGCAGGTCAATTTACAACAAGCACCAAATTAACAAATATTATTAAATCCTCTATGCCAAAGTGTCCCTGTGCCTTAAGTGTTCTGTTCAGTCCGCCTCATTATGGCTCATGTGCACGAGTCAGCAGTTCATGGCACAAGGGTCACTTTTGGACTTCCCTGCAGAGTTAATAACTCTCATCAAACAGCGTCCAAACTCCTCCAGTATCATGCGCTCTGCTGCAGCTTTTGACTTGCCCATCTTCTCCGCTTGCTCTGCCTGTGCGAGAAGGCATTCGCAGGTTGCATCAGCTACCTCCTTGGTTACAAATGTAAAGGGCAGCCTGAAACAAAGAAAGATCCACTCACACTCAGCAAAAACAAAATGCACCTAACTCCATGGCTGGGCAACTTTTTAGTACAAGGACTGATGAGATTTCATCTGTCCCATTGCTTCCAAGAGCCTTTAGACAACTAACAGAGAGTGAATAAACCAGAGAGAGTTACAGTCAAATGAACTGGTGGGCCGTTGTGCTTTGGTGCCTGCCTCTATTGATGTACATTTTGAAATAGGCTTTGAAATGCCCAGGTACAGAGAACAATTCTCCAGCTTTTACTGTAAGGGTAGCTCAGGAACTACATCCTGTCAGTAAATGTGACATGTGTACTTCATGTTTTCTGCGAGCATATGTGCAACCACAAGACGACAACGCTTAGTTACACGCTTGAACACAGCTAAGTTTGGCATACCCTAGGTTCCACAGAAAGCACGGCTGTGTGAACAAAAAGCTCCATTCACCTGTGTGCTCCTGCTTCTACAGCTTACACAGATAACATTCAAAAATGACAGGGACATACCGGTCACGTACATCAGACAAAAGACGTTAGAAGCAAATGAAACAGGGTTTCTGCATTAACTTACTTCCCACCACCGCTGCTGAGTGCTGGTGTTGGCCTTGTCAGCAGATCTGAGATCTGGGAAGATAGCTTGGTCTTTGCAGCTGTCTGCTGCTGGACTCTAACTTCTGCAGCGTCTGCTAAATGCATCAATGTCTTTCGCTCTGGGCTTTCTTCAAAATTTTTACAGCCAATGCATTTGCATATGGAAGAACACATGATTTTTGCCTGAAACAAACAAAAAACCATGAGAAACCTATTGCAACCTTGACTCCCTTTACGGCAAGCCACAACAAAAATGAGATCTTTAATCTCTTATCAATTAGCCACTAGAAGAAACGCCCAAGTAGTCGTTTTCTCTCTAAATTCTCACCTCAAACTGAGATGCCTTCCCAGAACGCATACTTGAATCAAATGCAAACCAATGGTTTCCCACTCATCCCTTTCTTCAACAACCTGCATTTTCCGGTGGAATTTAGGTGGTTAAGCTATGAGAACAGTTAGTCTGCCACCTTTTCTGCATGCACAGACCAGTTAGCTGATGCAACAACAACTTTTGCTTTTGTCTTCCACAGACATGTTCTATCCCAGAGCACCTGTGGGATGCTGCTTCAACTCCTCCAACGGACCTGGTGCAGTAGATTTCTTTAGGAAATACTGCTCTTCAGTAAAGGACAAATCCAACCCTGAGTTCAAAGTTGCTACATTTAACATGAATTTATGCTTATATATATACACAATATACATAAGTTTAAAATTAAACTTATACAACATAAGTGATCAGTTTTGCCATATACATGCAAACTGCTGAAAGAAGAGAAAACATTATAGCAATACAAAGAAGAGACAAAGCAAATCAGAGAAGTCACAGCACTAAAGGGAAAAAGCCAGTATCTTTAAAATGAGATAATGCTTCATACCTCATAACATTCACAGTAGTTTTTGAGACATCCCGAGCGTTTACAGTTACACCCTTTGCTGTGTCTCCGATCCGATTCTCCTTCCTTTCCTTTTCCTATTTTGGGCTTGAAGGCTTCAGGGTTTCTGTCAAGGCAGGCCTGTCAATGCAGACCCAAAGGGTCAGTCACTGCATGCAGGGAGCAGAAATTAAAGGTGCAATAAAAGAACTTAAGCCTTGCACATGTGGGAGGAGATCAGGGCATTATACACCCACTCTGCCCCATGCCGTAGCTTCAGAAGATACAAGCTAAATGGCTTTCATCCCGGGGGCAAGGGAAGAGGCCCCTCACCTTTATTGCTTTTTGCCTATCGTTTTCATGGTCCAGGTTGTTATAACAATTTGTACAGTTGCAGTTATTGCAGAATTCACCATTTGCAAAACAATCACAATACCTGAAACAGAAGATGCAGAAGGCATTTGTAAACATGACCATCACATTGTCATTAGCAGAAGTTCCTAGCCTGGTGATACACCTATGCACCAATAAGGGTAAGGGCCACCCTATGTTCAACTCCACATGTACAAGTGGTATCAGCCTCATTGCAAAGCCTAAATCCTCTAGTGCAGGTCTAGTTGCTGTCTAAAGACACAGGTATAGTTCAAGAGTGTCCATCTGAGCTGATGTTGATGTAGCACAGGTCCCCACAACAGCAAGAGAAGTTAATGAGACTTTTTTTCTAGGGTGACTCCTGGGTGGCTGACCCACATACTGAGGGCCATCCTGCTGCAGCCCACCTCATAGCCAGTTCATGTCAGCCTTCAGGAAGCTCTCATACAGCTGAAACAAAAGGCAAGCGATTGGACTGCCAATCAACAGGCAAATGGACTAATATAACAAGTATTTTTTTGTTAGTTTTGCCCATAAGCTGTTTGCAGCTGTGAACTGAGGCGGAGTTTACCAAAGCAGGGATGGAAGAGCAGAAAAGGAGTAAGGAGTGGTACACCTCATAGGCTTTGAAGCACAGGTAATGAGGGAAAGGATCTGAATGAGGATAAAGCTGTGGTTATCAGAAACTTTTTCAAGGGACAAGTATGTGAATAAAAAGCAAAATATTGATGCAAAAAGCCAATCACATTGCCAGGCCTCTTATGTACCTCTGCTACCTCCTACCAAAAACATGATCTCACCATCCCATAGGTCTGATATATGGAAGCACCACATTCATCCCCAGCTGAAACACGGCTCTAGGCCACAACAAACTCTGCTGTGTTTCAATGCTTCCAGTACCACCTCTAGCTATAGCTGATAGCAACTGCTGATCCACTTCAGTTGCTTTTCAAACCCTGCTGGGAGCATACGTTCATCTTTAAGGAGCACAAACCCCTTGCAAAACTGGCTTCCTGTAGCTTGCCCTGGGTAACACTACAAGAACTAGATTAGAGTTGCCCTGGAGTCCACTACAACTCTTCATCTGGTTGAACTGCATTTGAGTGACTTTTAGTATCCTGAATGGTCTCAGGGACAAAACCACATCAAAAGCTTTTACAACCTGTAATAGCTCTCCCTTCTGTCTTGTTTGAAATTCAGTAGTGGAATGGTCCTGGTTTCCGAAACAAAGAGTGCCAGCATCAGCCCAGAGCATCAGTGAGCATACAACTACTCCAAGTTCTCTTCTTTGTAGAATAGGCTATGTGCTTACTTTCAACATTCATCTGGGAAAAAGCAACTCCCCTTTCAGGCAGGAAAAAGTCTTACTAGTGAGAAAGCACCTTAGCCAGAGTGAATTAACCATTTGCTCTGCACCAATGCCTAGGCACTTAAAGATATAATTACAGTAATTTACAAGAAATGTTCATTTCCAAACAGCATTCTGAAGGTGCAAAGCATCACCAGCAATGCCATTATTCTCCCAGAATTTCTAGAGCATTCAGGTGCTGACGACTAAAACAAGTGGAAAATCCTAAGCATTTAACATATATTTGGCACTATGAAGTCAGTCACGTATGTTGTAAAACATCTGAAAAAACAGCTACACCATCTTCCCATTTTCCACGTCTTCTGTGCAACAGACAATTTTGAGGCTAGGAAGCACAGGGAACACCTCCCCACACAGAGGTGGGGTGCATTACATGAAAAGAAACCCAAGCTGAGAAATTTAAACATACTTCTTAACTTGGGTTTAGATACTGTTGCATCACTTTCCTTTTGAGTAGCACACCACTGATTTCCGCTTCATTGTCTACGATTCAGAGAACTACAGATTAATTTCAGTATCTCCCCTGCTACTGTCCCAAAATTGGTAAACTGACTTTGCCTCAAGTTCACAAACCTTAGCATCTCCACAGCTTAAAATGCTTTTATGTCAAATTCTTACAAAGACACTGAATCGTAGAGCAAAATATCTTACAAGGATGAGCAGACTCAGACCTATCAGTGAAGAATCACTTGCCTATTCAGTCATTTAAGAAAAGATACACAGCCCATTTTTTTCTGAAGTATTTGATACATCATGGTATTACTGATGTGCTTCACCAAAGTATAGAAGATGCCCACTGATGATACCATGGGATGCTGTTTCACTCATAGCAACAACAACACAACTACAGCTGCTGAGTGGAATTGGCTCCACCACACAACAGGGCTGCAAAGCTAGAAATTTATGAAGTGTTAGGGTCCATATAGCTCACAGGAGCTGCAAAATTGCACAGGCATTGCAACATCTCCACTAGTATCAACAGCAACCTTAAATTAGCATCTAGACATTTCTGATATTCTTAAAAACATTATATTCTGATACTCGGCATAAATCTGTGATGTCAAAAATAAGGCTTAAAAAACCCACTAAACCCAAGCTGTACTTACAATTTCAAACATAGAGACTTAGTACAATTGCAAGGCTTCCTGGGGCGGTTTGCAGATTCAGACGGAATTATTCTGTGGGGGAAAAAAGTGCATTTATATACGTGGACACTGTTTTAGCCATTTCTTCCTATTTTAAATTCAAGTAAATAGCTCATAATAAGAACTTCAAAAAATCATTATATTCCCCTTGCATTAGGTTTCTGGCTGACTGCATTTAAGTAACTATTATATAGAGCCTTTCCAATCCAGAAAGAGCTGGGTTATTTGTTGCAAATCTGGCTGCATGGCTGAAGTAGAAATGAGACTTAGAGCTAAAGGAAGGATCATAACTGAAAACTGGAACCAGGGAAAACTTCCCCAGAACCCTTCTGCATGCAGGGGGACTAGATCCAAGCAAGGTTCACACAACATGCTTGTGCCTTTCCCTTTGTTCTAGTTGGAATTAAAAAAAAAAAAAAAAAGCTATGGAATAATGGAAAAGCAAGCCAAAACATGGTATTCATTTTATAGATAAATTTTATATCAGACACAGTCTTTAACTGCTCTTAAAACTCGGATTTTGTATCACTAATCACTTTTGATGAGATTTGTTCCATCCCAATCCAGCAATTTCTGCACGTAATACCAGGGAGATTAAAGCAAACCCATTTGTTTGAATAGCTGCATCTGGATTTGGGATTAGTTTGCATCAGTTGAGGTTGCAGCAACAAAAAGCACCTTGGTGTTTACAGTTTCCAGCAAACAGTAACACAAAAGGACTGTGCAGAACAGCTAAGCCTGCTGGATTGGCAAAGGGAAAGTAATACATGTTAACTGTTATTTTCATCCTTCAAGGAAAAATACAAGACTGAAAAAAACCAAAGCCTCCTATCATGATCTATTTTGGACTTTGGTGCCATTTTGCTGTTCAGCTGGATGTCTGCATGTGCTGAGCATCTAGCTCTTAAATTGTCCAGCACCTCCTTCCAGCAATGTTGAGAAACAGTTGAGGCCTTTAGCTCCCAGGTGCTGATGCAAAATGAAGACTGAGCAACAGGGAGCTTCCAAGTCAACTTCCTGCTACACATGTTCAAAAAACAGAAAGGAAAACACAGCTTTGGTAAAGACACTGGCTCAATTGTCAGACAGATCCATGTCCTTTAGTCAGAGGTAATAACCACACCACAGTATACTAGATTTTCTTGGAAAAATCCCCCAAACTCCAACATCTCCGCTCCCACCCTTCCTGGTAATGGGACTGAAAGAAGATGCTCATTCAGTAGCCTATAGTGCATGGTTTTGGGATTTTTTTTGCAAAACACTCACCCGTTGAATGGTAGCCGTGCTTGGGACTGGATACTAGACGTCCCTGTAAAGCCAGTGTTGCTTGCTATAGATACATATGATGATTGTTGTAGCTAACAAAACAAAAAGGTTAGTGCATAGCATAAAAGAAATTAAAGTATACACAAGAGGATGTGTAACTAGTCTTTTAATTAGCTTTCCAGATATTATTATAAAAATAATATGTTTCTAAGCACAGTTTTAGACATTTGTAGAACTTGGAACAGGCAGCAACCTCCTGCCTCCATACTTAGCATAAAAACATTATTTTAGATATTTTTATTCTCTATTACAGTGTCTACAGCCATACAGATAACACAGAGACTACACACAGAAGCAGTCAGACCACAAACGCTTCCAGCTCCTAAAAACACGCTCGTTTTCCTCCTTCTTTTCCTAAGAAACCCTGCTCCTAATAAAGCAGGATCAGTTCCTGCACAAATTACTTCAGTAGTTTCCTTAATATACAAACCACTTATTACAGAATTACATAAAAGCAATTAAAATGATTTACATTCCAACCTCTTTGCATACCTGGACCCACAGTTTATTTTTCACACTAACCCCCCAGAAACTCCTAAGAACCTTCCAAACAACACTGTTTTGTGCTACCTTCTTTAATATTATCTATGTGCAGCCATCTCCTGCTGAGACAGGTTCTGAAGACAGATTGGCACATAACAAGATGTGGACCTAGTGGGGCCAGGTCAAACGGGACAGATTGTGTTTGGAACACAAAACCTCTGAGAAGAGGTCCAACAAACGGGATTATGTAGTTTAAGGTAAGATTTGTGGAAGTGGACTGGAAAAACACAGTAAGAGTCCTCAGGGTCAAATTGCAGCTGTGACAAAACTAGAAGGGAACCAGAAATGATGTTGGTACCAGTAATGCCATTAGCTGACAGGAGTCCTTGTTTGTACAGAATGGCCGGTCAGCTTTCAGCAGGAGGTTTCATTTATTCCCCTTTTCATTCTGAACGTTGGTCAGGTCTTGGCAAAGAGCAAAAACCTAATCCCTAGGCCTTGGTTGGTGTGACTTGTACCACCTGCTCCTGATCCCTGGTAATGCGGTTAGCATAACTAACACCATCTTGTAACACAAGCAGCCATTCTCTGTGTCCAAGCAGGTCACATATTTGTTCCCTTTCCCCTCGTTATCAGGTCCTGAAGGTCCTGTGAACCACATAGACAAACCAAACAGATTTCTTCTTCCCCTAACTACTGGCCTGAAGATTCCTGGGCACCAGGCTGGTTACTCCCTTCCTTACTGGCCATGAAGGTCTCAGGCACCTGGGCAACCTGGTGGTGGTGATGACTGACACAGAACAGGAAAGCACACAGACCACTGTCTACAAAATCAAGCAGTTACAAGTCCTAAGTGAGGAACCTGGACTAGAACTGCTGCTGGACAGTGAGATCTGTGACCCGCTGGTGGCCAGGGATGCCTCCACTGACATCTGCTTCCTCCAAGGATTGACTGACTCGTATTCTTTTATATAATTTTCAAGTCTAGATTATGACTGTTATATTGATAAAACAAGCCATGTATTAAGATCTGGCCTGATCTGCAGATGGTCTAGGTGATTAGAAATGAAGTTAAGCTGTATTATAAATTCTGTACTATGCTACTTATAAAATGGTACTACACTGATTCTGTTTATAGAAATGCTGTGCTATTCCAGTTAGAAATTCCATGTTATGCTAATCAAAATATCCTGTTAAGAAAATAAAGCTTTAATTGTAACTACAGTTTAGTGCTGCCATCATTCTGCCAAGGATCCCTAAAAGAAATTGTCTATCCCCTTAGTGTCAGGTCACAGCTGGGGAGCAAGAACCTTTAAGAAGAAGGTAGTACATTCCACAACAGCACTATTTCCTTATTTATCTCTAGGTTAACACCGTACCTGTGTGACATACTGAGCTGGAAGGACTGCATACCCAACATTTCCTGTGCCAGGTGCTGGTGCCAGTACAGTGCCCGGTGGGAGGTTGGTGAGGTTGGGCTGGATCTGTGGCAGTGGAGTGGCTGGCATAATAAGTCTTTGCTGGGGCTGACTAGTAGTAACTATCTGGGAAGCTGGGTTGATCGGTTTGGGCACCACCTGGAGACAAAAGAAGTCTTCATGAAATCGGTGTTTTGTTGATTCAGAATGCACTTTTATTAACAGAACATTTCATTACAGTGCTGAAACTGGACTTTTTTTCCATCCAGCCAAAATAAGTCAAGAATATGCATTTTACATTTAGCTCACCTGTTTCACAGTCTGTGCTGGCACTATGGGAACAGACATCCGCACCGGGGTCGCATTCACCACCACTGGCTTCGCTAGTATCAAGAAACAACATCACATTAACACACATTATTCAAAGTCCACAGTTCAATCCTCCAGACTTTCACATGTGCGTAACACAAAGGTACTTAATACTGTAACTATGTGCTGAGAGTAACTGACCAAAGTCATGGCACATAACATTTATGTCTAAAGAGCACCTTCGTAAACAGGTATTGGGCACAAGAGTGCATGTACATATTTCACAGCAATGGCTGAAGCCAGCTTGGGTGCAGAGCTGCTCTGGACACTGGATTTAAACCACAGCTTGGTTTGAAATCCTTTATTCCATCACCGCTCCAGAAAGCATGGACAGAAACATCTGGTGCTTCTAAAGCATTTTACATGGAAGGATCTTCACCTTGCAGGAGTTTTTGCGGTATGTTTGTGGGCTGTGCTGGCTTCATGCTTTTCATACAGAGGATCTGGGACTCGCCACGAGTCACCCACAAAGCTGGTAAACTAGGGAAAAGCAACCTAAGTTGCTCCAAGAACGCAGGCCCAACTACAGAACAATTTGACACATACAGAGGAGCATTTCCACATACAAACCAGATGTAACAGTAGAATATGAAACTTACAAGAGTCTACCACAAAACCAAGTACATCTGGCAGTCTTGATCGATCTCTATTACGTGCTCATTTTAATCCTTATAAAACAAACATGAAAAAAGCCATAAAAACTTACTTCAGATGATACATTAGCAGCAGCACTTACCCTGTTGAAGAGGCTGTGTATTCGTACTGGGATTTTGACTGGCTGACTGGGTTGAACTATTGGCTGTTGTGGCAGTAACGAGTCTGACATAATGGAACTTGCTTCCAGGTACCTGAATCTGCTGAACATTGGGTGCAGTTGCCAAGGGAATAATCGTCTTAAATTGAGATGTACCCACTCCTCCTACAGTAATGGTCTGCACTGCTGATTTCACAGCCTGTTAAGTCAACACAGACAGTGCAAAGTTACTTGTACAAAGGCAGAAAGAACATCAGTGTGTTTATTCCTCAATTTGTCAGTAAGCAATTCTTTAATCCATTCATATCCTTTGAGAAGCAAGTCAGTTATCCCCATTTTTGCTTTCAAAAATAAAACAGATGTGAAGGGATTAAATGTCTCTCAACAGCTCAGAGCAAACTCAGTTCCATTTTCAATGCTCTACACCAAACACCAGAGTAAACGAATATTTACATGAGTAGGGTGACTCAGTCCACTTCCCCAGTTATAACGCCTGCCAAAACACTTCAGATGACTACAGAGAACATTGCTCAGTTTGTATTCAAAATCAAGCAACAAACCAACCTAGAAATATTCCTACAAATAAAAACACACGGCAGGAACTTGCAGAACTGTTCGCACTGGACTGTGGCATGATTTGTCTCTGTGTGTACAGATACGTCCTGTTAAGACAGGTTGTAATTAATACACAGAAATCACTGTGCAGCCCTTGAGAAAGAAATGGAACTGAGTCCATAAGCTGATAACTGAAGACATGAGAAAGAGGGCACAAGCTGAGAAATGAAAGAAGCAAGAACAATGAAGAATAGCAAAACAAATTTTATTAAGAAAAAAGCAAAAAGGTGAAAGAAAGGGAGTTTGGCAGACCTGTACTACCTCACAGCTGCAATAACGGTACATCTGGAATTTGCCAGATTTCATCTTCCCAATTTCTCTCAAACTAAAAACTGATAACAAGCGTTTATTTTATTTATACACATTCATAAGTCTACCAGTTTGATAGCAGCCTCTTTTTCCAGCCTTGCTGACAACCTCAAACCTTGGTTTATTCCTCCTTTTTCTCCTTCCATCTAACTTCTTTTGGAGCTCAGCTTTTTATTCTCAGTATCTTTTAATATCAATATTAAGCACATCATTGTCCTTGGCATTAAGTTTTAGTATTAAATTTGGTTGATAGTATTATGTGACTTCCTACTAGAATGTTTTCTCAGCTCCCCAGCTTTCAGCAACTACACAAGGGAAATCTCAATTTGCACATATTTCACTGGAAATATAAACCCAGTCTTTTACAAGGTGGTGTTTTGTTGGGATTTTTTTTTTTTTTTTTAAAATAGCAAAACCTCAACAACCCAGAGCAATTCAAAGTAAGCACTATCTGCAAGCACAGTCACAGCCTAAGTGTTATCACAGGGAGACCAGCATAGGCAAAGTTCCCTCTAGCACACAAATTAGTGGCTGCTATCCAAGAACACCTGGGAAAACTAAAATTCAAGTGACAGTTCTTCTAAGGGCATGTTCTTGAGACCAGTGAAGACAGGTGAAACCCTTCTGTTGTGTCAGATAGCTCTGGATCAGAACTCAGTATGTATACCCCACAGCCATCTCTGTTTTGTCACTTAGGGTACTTGCATTAGAGCAACTTAACCATTTAACAACAGTTTCAAATACACAATTTTGCCAGCTCTACTCTGGGGAAAAAAAATAATTCAGATCATGCTGGTGTCCACATTCCCATATCAGCACTCCAATTATCACCTGTATCGGTAAGATGAGACTGGCATGATTTGTCCAAGTCTCTGGTGTTGTAGTGTACATGCAACTGTGTCCACCCCCTGCTATATCCACTCTGGTTATTTACAGTCATAGGCATCCCTTCATGTTTATCAAAATGGGAATATAGACATTAAGATAGAAAGATTCACCTAAGATTACAAAAGAGGAAAAAAGTAAGAACTGTAGTTTGTAATAAAGGTCAGTTTTGTCTTGTCATTCATTAATGCAATTCATCAAAGCTATTATGGAAAACCCTGATACTTTTCTAGAAATGAGACACAAGAAATTAATAATTTCTAACTCTGTAGGTCTCAGACCACGGTGTCTTGCGTATGCAGACCTCTACCACAAGAATATGAACTCCGTTGTTGCAAACCTCAGAAATGCCTGGAAAACAGCCCTAGTCAGTGGCATAGAAACACTGGCAGAAGAGATAAAACCACCCAAAGAACACTTCCTCATGTCATGGGGAGCCTTTCAGATTATTTGGGAGATTCAGTATACAGAGACGAGAACTTGCACCAAGCGGCGCTTTCCAGGTTGGAAAGCTGATTTCCAACAGCGTGCCCTTGTACGGGCTTGCAACAGTTTGCACCCCTCAACTGAGCAATGCATGCTCCTCAGGGCAATGCTTTTGCCAATTCTTAAGGAAACACCACTACAAGAACACCTTGGGACTGACCACTGCCAACCTGCAGTTCAACACTCCCAGCTTCCCGCAAGTGATGAGATAGAGACACTCTAGAAGACAAAGGAAAGTCAGTTTGTACCTGGGTGGTTGTGTGGTTGACTATAGCCTTCCCAGGGGAGGAGGGTGCTGATTGCTGCACTGTGAGGATCTGCTGTCCTAATGCTACATTCAGTGGGACGCCCACCGTCTTCTGGGGGGAGTTGGGAGGCTGGGAGGCCACTGACACCACTGTTAGCTGCTTGGCAAAACAAAGAAGCAGTTTAAATCTCCGTGGAGGATACAAGACCCTGTACATATACATTTCCCTCCTCATGAAAGTACAGTTCTCCACCAGTACAGAGGGTTCTTTCTGTGAGCAAGAGCGCTGTATTTAATCACAACTCACATGGGTCCAACTGTGCCACAACAGCACACAGACACACTAGAAACTTCAAAGCGTTGCTGGTTTCCAGCACCAAAAGGCCCCTGCAGAAAGCTAGCACAGCTTCTGAATTTTGGTTTGGTTGGTTTTGTTTGTTTGTTTTAAGGAAACTAGCCCACTGAAGCCTGAGCATTGTCAGGATGGATTTTCTGAATAACAGCTTTATAATCGGTACTATGACTATTTAAGCATAAATGGAAATTTTAAAGGAGAGCTGTGGAAAAGAAGAAAAAGAAAAATAAATCTCACCTTACACTACTGATTCAGCCAAAGTACAAGAACATCAGTATTTTCAAATCTACTTTCCAGATTTCCTTAGAGATCCAGTCTTCTGATTGCATTTCAGCAGAATGTAGTGTTTAAGTACTGTATTCTATACAGTCACATCCCTTCCAAGGTTGGTTTTCTACTTTTTGTTCCAAACTCCCTTCTTTGTGTTTTAAGAAAACTTCCAATTTTTTAAACCATTTGCTTTTAAAAGATACTTACAATTACTCACCTACAGCAAATTCAAGATGTAACCCTAAGAGCCTTTTCACCCCTACTTGTTGTTAGTTTTAATACTAGATTTATATTTTTTTCACTTGTTCCTCACGTTGCTTTCCTCACTAGTAATTCTCAAACAAAAGTCCTCTATCCATTTGTATAAGATTACATAGCTAAAGCATGGCCAAACTATGAGAACTCTTTACTCTTATGCTAGTGCATCTTGCGCCCCCCCCCCCAACTCCTCCTCTCTCTAGCAATATTTCTGTTCTCAAGACAATTTTGTCAGGTCTAAGACAGAAGCGTCACCATGACATCTGTAACACAGCCTAGGAAGGGTGAGTTACCTTTTCTATCTATTGCCCATCTGTGCTAATCTCCAGCTCTGTATTTTGCAAGGACCATTGCAAATCTCATTTACTTCAGACACGATTAGGGAAGACTAAATTATCTATGCAGTAGCAGGCAATGGTTAATAAGTGCTGACCTATTAACATCATCAAGGTCTCCTCTTAAACAACCTGATAACATCTTGTGAAGACATTAAAAAGAAATACTGTTTGAGCACTTGGCTAAGAGAGAACAGCTGCTCTTGCAATGGATGCTTAGGGAATGGCAAGAAATTGCAGGAATGGGAAACTAACGCGTATTTACTTAACACCACAGGAAGGGAGCCAGTTGCAAAAAACCTAGCTTAGGCCATTACCACAGAGCATTGTGATGCACAATGGAGACTGGAGCAGCAGGATCATAAACAGCTTGTAGCAAAGACACAGACAGCTCCATTCAGACGACTGGGCAGGAGGGATAGAAGGCTGCAGCCAAAATCAGGTTCTTACCTTATTAGGGGATTTGAGTGGGGAGATAGCTATTTTATTCGGTGTCTGTTGTGTTGTTGTACTCAAAGACGATCCAATGACTCCACTCTCAGAGATTGTTATTGTCTTTGGTGGTGTTCCTGGAGCAGACTGTGAAAGAACCCTACCTATAAACAAGGAAGATACCATCAACTCAAGTTATCCCTGTTTACGTTAACTTTTAAAGCAAAGTTTTCTCTGCATATCGTGCAAATGATCCCTACTTCTGACAGTGTATTACCTGGTAGGAAGGACATTGGTATTCTTAAAAGTTAGATTTAGCAATAAAAAGAAGAAAATAATTGACATTATTGCAAATAAAAAGTTCGCTCAGGCTTAACAAAGCTGAAATGTACATTGAGCATTCTGTGACATTCAGCTGAAAATTCTTAAAGCCAGGACAGCATCCTGAGGGGTGCAGCCCTCCAACACACATGCGCTGGGCACAAACACCCAGCCAGCTGGCAGTTTCCTAGGAACTCCCTGGGCTGCTGCCAACGTACAGAGAAACTGAGCATCTGTGGGGGGCTACTTCCTTTTAAAAACCTTGGCCATCAGAAATGAGCTGTGTTACAGTGACCAAGGAAAAGGTGTTTGGTCTGTCTAAGATCAACTCTCAGTTTTTGGGGTTTTTTTAGGTTAAACATCAAAACGAGCAGCTCCAAATCATGAAATCAGTCTTCGGAAAACTTCGGAAGACTCCTAGAGTAGAAAACTTGTTGTTTTGGGTTTTTTCCCATACTTCTAAGTTTCTTTCCAAAGAGTGCTTGACCACTGAGTGTTTCCTCTGCTGCACTTTGGCTCAGATCTTTTCTGTCATAGCTTCTCTGTCACTATGCTGGTTTTGGCTGGAATAGAATTAATTTTCTTCATAGCAGCTAATATGGGGCTATGTTTTGGATTGGTGCTGAAAACAGCGTTGATAATGTTTGTTATCGCTGAGCTGTGCTTACGCAGAGCCAAGACCTTTTCTGCGTCTCACCCCACCCCACCAGTGAGTAGGTTGGGGGTGCACAAGAATTTGGGAGGAGATGCAGCTGGGACAGCTAACTCAACTGGCCAAACGGATATTCCATACCATATGATCTCATGCTCAGCTTATAAAGCTGAGGGAAGAAGGAGGAAGAGGGGGACATTCAGTGTTATGGTGTTTTGTCCTTCCCAAGTAACCATTAACGCATCATGGAGCCCTGCTTTCCGGCAGATGGCTGAACACCTGCCTCCTGATGGGAAGTGGTGAATGAATTCCTTGTTTTGCTTTGCTTGTGTGCGTGGCTTTTTGCTTTACCTATTAAACTGTCTTTATCTCAACCCACAAGTTTTCTCACTTTTAGCTGCATGGTGCCTTCTTGCCAGCAGGGGTTAAACCACAACAGTCACTCATTCTCTTGTACTACTTTATCGAAACAAGAAACACACGCACACCCCGGCATAACTTTTCTGTCCGACACAAACCAGTGGCATGACAACTCAACTGGAACTAACAAGAAAAAGCATCCTTGTGGCAAGCTGCCTTCCTCTGAGGTCTACGTGCTGTAAAATAACCTTCACGTTTGTGCAGCCTAAGTAACAGCACAGATAGTTGCCAGCAGCTGCTAAAGCCACATGCAACCTGAAAAATGTCAAGAGTCTGTGGGAATTTTACCATCTCCAGTATTCACTGCTTTGAGCTTGTTTTTTCCTGGTGACAGCTTTCCCTTTCTCACTGTATCCCCTCTGTGCTACCTGGCATCAACTTCCTAAACAGAATCTGGCTGCTTATATTGACAAGTCTTAAATTTACAACTTCCACCTCAGCTTCTAGAAATTCCCAGGCAATTAAAAATACTTATCAGCTTCATAAACCCACACATATAAAAATCAAAACACAACACCCTAATGTTATATCTTCCCCAAAATGATGCCAGCCTCTTGAAGCTGGCAAGCTGTGCTGGCTGTTTGGGATGGCGAGAGGAAAGGCAGATGCTTACAAAAATTTTCCTCTCAATTAGAGATGCATCTTCACCTCCCACTGATGATTCTCTCACAGGCTGAGGGACAGGTACTCCTGATTTTCCAACATATTGATTTAAAAACTGGAAGTCTGTTTATTTTGTAACATATCTGCTTATCAGTATTATGTAGGTATGTTTTGATTTGGACATTTTCCCTTCATTCTGGAGGTAGCAAACTTAAACACATGCTGTTGGTAGTATTATTTTTGTTTTGGTTCCTTACTGTTTACCAGTTTTCATGTATTGCTAGATGAAAATGTAACGCAGCTCCAAGTGGCTTATTTTGGTTTTTTTAATGGTTTTAGGTTGGGTTTTGTGTTTGTTTTTTTTTTTTTTAACACAAACAGCTTAATTTAAATATTTATAAACCATGAAGCAATCTTATTCACAGGTCTGTACATTTGATAGGGAATTGTTTGAGAAAGAGGAAAAACTGGGGAGTGGGATGGGGAATCCCTCTTTCACCTGAAACATGAATCAGGCTTCAGGGTGCAGGCAGCCTGACAACTCAAGGAAAAGATTATGTTTCAGTTACATGCCATTCACTTGTATTTACCAAAGTTTTGAAAACAGGACACTGTTGCATTCTTTTTAAAACCACCTCAAGCCTTTACAGAACTGGGACTTAACAAATTTGTTTAAATATGTCAAAAAAATTTTAGGCCTACTTGGGCTGGTCAATCTGGAAGCAGTTGAGGACATCCTTCAGAGCTCTGAAGATGACTCTGGCTTCCTACATTCATCATTTTCAGGCAATTTATATATCTTGGATGTTACTTGCATGCATGCAATGATGCATTCAGCAAGGGACATATCAGTCCCACTGCCACAATAAACAAATAATGACACTGAATTTTTTTTCTTTAATTTTGTTTTTTAAAGGACACAAACAGATTTGTTTTCCAAATACACAAACCCTTTCTTATTTGCCTTAATTACTTAAGACTTTTTGTGATGCTTATTTTTGAGTGAGCAACTTAATGGAAACAACATAGCTTTATTCACTTGTTACTCAAACATTTTTCCTGTTATTTGCATGTATTCAATTGTCCAACTATAAGCAGATTAAAGTAATACAAGAGCATGTGTCTCCTTTTCCCCCTGTATATTTATATAATGTATCTACAAATACTTTCTGCTTATCAAGCAGCCTTTTCTCTGGCTGTGAGGTATTTTTTTTTCTCCTCTCCAAAATTCAGAAAGTAAAAGCATCTTACAGTAAAAGCAAAATGATCAAACTCTACAATCACAAAGATAATTCTAAATGAACACTGTGTAAAGGTACCAACAACTGCATTTATCTGCTTACACCCACAAAATTCTCTGATTTTTTTTTTTTCAATTGTTTGAGGTACTTCCAACAGAAACCACAGTAAAATCATCAAGACCAAGAGATTTCTACAATCATCATCTCTTTGAACAGCCTTTAAAAAATGGTAAAGCAAAACAAGTCAAAGTAGTACAACCTGCAATGACTGGTGACACTTGAGTGGTCTGCCCTGTAACAGCTTTGCTATTAATCGGTTTTGCAAAGATCAGCTTGGTGATCACAGGGCCAGAAGTTGGGGTTCGGGTCTTCTTCGCAATCTGAAAGATGGAGGAAAAGAGATCTAAAGTAACTTGAGCATTTTTGATCTAAATTATCATATTGTTAAATATGTTAGAAAAAGGGCAATACTTGCACACATAATTAGAAGAATAATTGCTTCTCACATTTCACCTCAATTTCTCTGTATGGAGAGAACTAGGATATCATCCATGCCACTTTAGAAAACGAGCCACCAAAGCAGGATAGCCAAATCCCTTACAGCTTTTTTGTAAGATATCTCTCTACGCAAACACATCTCATCCTCAAGATGCTGTAATTATTTCTTACATGCCGTTGGTCTGTATCAAAATGTTAGAATTAAACACACAGCTCTCAATATTTGAAGCTTTAAAGAAAAGTTAGTTCTTTTTCAGCCAACTGGGACGAACCCTTATTCCTCGAGTGATTTAAATATGACAACTACTACTCTGAAACATCTCGTGACCTATTCTGACATAGCAGCATGCTTTTATCCTGCGAATGGGGAAGGAGTCTTCTGCAACAGTTCTCAAAAAGTACGTGGATCATCAGTCCCTGAAAGTTTTGGGCACACACTAGCGAAGAACAAATCAGTTTGATACATCCAGGCACAAAGGGGTCTTTTCTTCCTTCCTTCCATGATCCAGTCTCCGAAAACACAGCTGGACCAGTAACACATATGTGCACATCAATGACACTGATAAACTTGAAATCTTTATAAGCAGGGTTTTATAGTCTTAAAATGTTAAGCAAGACCTTTTTTCCACCTTTTCCATACTGACAGAAGCTAACCATGAGATGTATTTATCCTAATAGTTCCTACACATCAGCATCCAGCTGGTAAATAGTACAATTAAGAGGCTGACTTCTTTTAAAGACTCCTTAAACCTGTTGATTGCAGAGGCTGCCTATAGATGTGGACTATGTTTAGGATCTTCCCTGAGTCCAAATGAGCACACTGGAAGGCATTACTGAAGTCCTTACACTTACCCACCCCACAGGTCAGGCCCATGCTGCCTCTCCTCCAGCACACCCCCCCAGCCACATCCCCTGGGCACCAGCTACCAACTCCAGCCACATCAAAGGCATGACATTAGCATCTATGCGGGGAGCCACCTCTCAAAAGGCGCAAAGCCACCTTTGCTGCTCAAGTAGTTAGCTGGAGAAATCTGACTGACATGCAAAGATACAGAGATGACAGCTACTTTTAACAGCCTGAGAAAGTTGCGAGTACTTAGATGAAGCAATTGAGTAGGCTGGATGTTACGGTTTCCTACACAAACCCCTATTTATAGAATTTGCTGACTGAAAACACCTCCTTTACAGTAGAGTAACGCCAAAACATCTGAAGTATTCAGCAGCACCTAACGAATTCCCCAGCTGCCCTGCAAAAAGCACACATGAGGCTGTTTCAGCCTCCAGCAGCACACACACACACGGCTGGGGAAGCCAGAGCCCCCCCTGCCATGGCACGCAGCCCTCCAGCCTGCAGTGGAGAGCAAACGCCACCTCTGCGTGCCTGAGCTGTGCCTAGCCAAGGAAAGCCAGCAATGAGCAGCTCTGACACTGGGCAGTGCCAGAAAACAGACCTCATTTGAAACTTAAGTTGCTTGAAGAAGGAAACTTCATTCATAGCCCAGTTCACAAATTTAACTCAAAGCCGTTTTAACATCTCAAGGATTCAGTTCTCTTAGCACATACACAGCCGATAGATGAGCAGGCATTTTATCTGTAATTTTTTTTTTTTGGTAAATTTCCACGCCTTTTAATTGCTGATAAATGCCCCACGTTTCATCTGCTTGATTTGAGATTTCCATTCTGCTGAAATTAATGTTACCCTGCCATAAGGTATTATCGTAACTCAACTGCTATTGCTTTTACTCTCTGAAGCGAGGGCAAAGTCTGGCTCAGAACACTATCACCATCCAGCAGGAACAGCCAGCTCCGGACAACAGCAGTCATTTCCCAGCAACAGTCAATAAGTACGCTTAAATTACTTACTTGAATACATATAAAATACTAGCTACCTGTCAGCATTAAGTATTTCAGAAAAAACGTAAAAATCCCAAAACTATAGCTGGTCAACACAAGTAGCCCTGCTTCCCTCAGACTCAACTCACAATAACCTCTGCTGATAAATTCCCCCTTGCTTTTTGGGTGAACTGTTTGTCTACAAAGAAGGTCTAACAAATGAGTGAAACCCCTCAGGGCTTAGGAAACATGGCAAAACTCAAACATGGTTGATTATAGGTGAGGAACAGCCCTTGGCCCCCAAGTGCAGGCAATGCACTCCTGCCCTTACTTGCTGCCAACCAAGCCTTTCTGAGGTCTTTGCCACTAGAATTGATAACCCTAGCCATCTTCTAAGCATCTAGAAGTGGGAGCCTTCTAGGTATCGGTGAGAAACTTGCTACCCATTTCAGTAGAGTCTGGAGAAGCCAGAAAAAACAATCAACATGACAAGACTATCCCTTTGATGCTTCAGAAAGGGTAAGTTCTCTGGAGCACTCTGCCATGGCCTGTACTAATTACAAGAAGCTTAACATTATTCCTCTGCCTGTGTAAACTAAGCATGCTCCCTGCAAGTTACTTTGAAGTAAAGTCTAAAAATATTTCCTGGGGCAACAAGCTCTTCCATAAGAAAATTATTGTATTTAGCAACACACAGCAACCTTCTTCCCCCTACAGAAGTAAACAGATCTATCTGCATCGTTATTTAAATGGCCAATTAGTGTCTTTCCAATCACTCTGCACTAAACAAGATGAACAGGCAAGTTTCTACAGCCAGACTTTGTTTTCACCGGTTAAACAGTGTCCTATTCATATAGAAAAAAGCACATACATACCTTGCATTTACTGCTGGACTGAATACCCACATAGTCAGCTACCACAAAGGAGCTAACATACTATAAATCCACTCCCTAGAGGACCTCATGGGAGCTTGTCCATGTAGCCACACCCTATGTAATTCATATTTGGCATAATATGAAAAATTAGGGACTCTAGAAATAGAAGAGGAAAACAGCGTACTTCAGAGAAGATGAAGAAACTGAGCTAGGAATGAGTTTGCTCTGAGGTTAGGGAGTGCATGAGGTCACTTTTCCACGATGAGATGAAGCCACAATGATGGCTTAGCAGTTGTCTTGCCACAGTAGTAACAATGCTATGGACACACAGATTTAACTGCTGAAACACAAAGCCAGTTACCACATCAGGAGAAGTTCAAGTTAGACTAGCTTAGTGACAGCAATGACAATAGGTCTGGACATCTGGTTGGGAGTCATCTGCAAGGCCAAACTCCTGCTTAATGCACTTGGACTAAAGTAGTACACCAGTAGGCACATCGCTGTTTTTAAGCCTGTACAGAGGCAGGAGCCACAGGCTGAAAGCAGATGCACTTGCCTAGTAGTTTTGTCCACACGTCCTGGGAAGTGTTTCCAACTAAATCAGGACAAGCTGTCAATGGACAGTATAAACCTCTTGATATAGATGAAGCCCAAGGTCCTACCACATTTTACACCTCACAGCCTCATACCTCTAAAATTGTACTCAGGATTCCAAGGAATGTTTTGCTCTATCCATTATGCCTTTTCCTCAAGTGCTGAGATTTCAAATGTCACAATTCAGATTACAGCAAAGCAAACTGAGTTTCTCCAATGACCTGCAAAGCCCGTCCCAGGATGTGAGGATGTAAGGAGAACTGATGAGAGCTCTTTGTCATCTAATCTTTTACCAATTCACTTTTCAGTACCAAGTCGAACTGCTGTGCTGCCTTACATCTGAAATACCTGATTCACAAAGTCACAAGAGATAAGCTACACAAGACCCTTGGGAGGCAGGGTGGCATTCACAGCTTCCTTTTCTACTCCCTGAAAAGCTAAGAGGCTTGTTCAAGATGATGGGGTAAATGTGTGACTTTATGCTCTAAGCCAGGGACTCCAGGCATGGGTTACCTCCTCTGTCATTCATGATAGGGTAGACCATGAATCTCTCACCTAGCCTCATATACCCCTCTGCTACTTTAGTAATTTCCTAAAGGGAAAAACACTGCCTGGGAAGTGCTAATGTAACCTTCCCTGCAGTATTGGGTACTTAAAACCAACTGAACGTTGCCACCTTGCTTTTCATTTGTACTTCTTCCTCTCCTTATAGGAAAAAAGGTGTTAACAATTCAATCTGTTTTGCAAATGGAAGCAAAGGTTTAATAAAAAGAGACCACAAGAAAAATTTACTCAAACTGCAATTAACTGTATTTACAAATGGATGCAAGTCACTTTGTAAGTCCTTCTGTTAAGAAACCTGTAGAATTTCTAATGAGAAACAGCAGAGGTCAATCGCCACAGCACTGTATTTCAGTCACTGATGGCACAGGTCATCTCATGCATTCAAGAGCATATCACAGCTAAGTCACTCTCCTCAGTTTCCTCTGTCACTTGGCAGTAATTGAAGCCAAGTAACAAGAACTGATTCACTCTTAAACGTTCCTACGCTGAGTCAAGGGCAGAGGCTTTTTTGAAAGCCATAATGACAACCATATCACTAATGATCAAGGTACAAAAATAAAAGTCACTTAAGAAAATGGGTATGTTTCAAACAGCCATTACTAAACATGTTTTCCACAGGTATGATGTAGCAACATAAAAGGAGAAAGCAGAAATCAGTGCAGGGATCATCCGCAACTTTAAAACAATCTTGAGAGCTGCTCACATTTGCTTGCCATGAAATACTAGTTGGGGAGCTTATCATTCAGCTAATAACATGCTTAAAAATTTGTAATTTGTCATGTGCAGCAAATTAATTTTTATTAGCATAGAGTTTAACTTCTCATTCAATTTAGACTGTAAAATAAATATTTTCACATCATAACCTGCATTGAGTTCTACTTTTCCTTCACTTTAACGAGGTCTTATTTCTGCCTCACTGCCAACTAGAACAAAGTCACTCACATTTTGTTCTGCCATATACCAAATGCAAAATCAGACTCTTTGGGTCATAACCCAAGACTTTTCAACACATTTTCAGATCCCAGAAGATTATCTGTGGTTTCAAATACCTCAAGATCCATGCCAGAGAACAACAACAAAACCTCGTTCAGGTTTTTTAAGCGTCCAGGTTACAATCGCGTCTAGTCTATCAGTATCTATCAACAAGCTTAACTAGATTTGAGGCAGACAAGATATACCTTTACCAGCTATGGTTAAACCATGACAGTCGTTGTTCTTTTCCAAATGCTGGAAGGTTTTTTCACAGAGTTTATTTAAACAAACTAAATGTAATAGGCAGAAGCCACTCTTTTGTAAAAGAGTAAAGCAGTGTACACTTTGAATAAAGAACAATAGGCATATAGAGTTCAATTCAGTCTTCCTGACAGCATGTAGGATTTATTTTTATAAAATGAAAATAATGGGAAAATTCTCTTCAATTTACTGAATTTTAATAGCTTGCTTTCTCTGAGGCAAATTGTAGGTTTCTAGACAGCAGCTAGAGGTAAAGGGCATAAAGTGGCAAATGCATCCACAGATGAAAGCATGGGCTAAGAGCAGCATTCTATTTTTTAATACAAAGAATAAATGCAAAGGCTAAAAGCAACTGTGTATCAATCAGTGAAGAAAACGGACAACAGTTGCAGCAACAAAACGGTTTTTAAGATGTTTCATCAGTATAACTCACTTTACCTGTACTGTTTTTAATTGCTGGGTCTGCAAAACAGAAGGCTGGGCCGCAGTGTTTATCAGCTGACTTCCTTGTGTCAAAGCTGAGACACCAACAACAGGTTTCACTTCTGACCGACCTCCGATAACAACCTTGATCTGCTGGCCTTGTACCTTGGAGTCTCCACCTTGGGCTTGGGACGTGGCCTTCTGCGCCTGCGGGAGCTGGCTGTGGGGTAATGCTAACACAATAGGTTGGCCAGATTTGCCCAAAGTTGTTACAATTAGCTTTTGCCCATCCGGTTTAATACTCTGATTGCCTATTTTAATATCGGCGGTCTTGTTCAGAATGATTTGATTGGCTGATATAGTGACAGGGGTCTGAGCACCAAGTTTATGGAGACCACTTGGAAAATTAGGCTTTGCAACTGCATTCGCATCAGTTTTTGGGGTTGTGGTGTTCACTGCCGCATCGCCTGAGTGATTGCTGGGTGCAATAAGCGGTTCTGTGGTGACTGCGGCTGTAGTTGTAGCTGAGGAGTTGCTGGTGGTGCTTATGTTCACTATTTCTTCCAGTTCTGTTTCCATGGGAATCGAATCTCCGATTGGCGACGACACGATAACTGCCTCGATGCTGTCGTCTTCCACCAGAGTTATACCGGTGTCCATTATTTCCTCGGGGAGCAAGCTGTTGACTTCTGCTGAAACCACCTCCATTTTAGCAGTTGTGGCAGTGATGATCGGAGCAGGTACTGCAATATTTTAAAAAGTTATTGGCTTCCAGAAAACACACATTTTCAAAGTTTTATGAATAATACTACCAAAGAAGAAAATATAGTAGCAGAATTTTTTTCAGACTGAAGGTATTGTGCATGCACAGGAGGGATAGCATAAAAACACAATCGTTATCAAAACTTAACCTATTAAGCTGTATTTACTCTCAGTAAGAATTTATATCAAACCTCTTCAACATCATCCATTGACATCAAATCAAGACACTGACTTGCTGTGTATTACCAGTCCACCCGGGACAACACAGTACCCAAAGAAGCAGTGTTTCCTTCCCAAGATACGGGCACCTTGTTCACAGACATTTAAGCTTACTGAAATACAAAGCAGGAGTTAAACAGCTTTAAAAATCCAACAGACAATAATGGCTTTTCTCATACATGTCAACATTGATTAGCAGGTTATCTTGCCTCAGGAGACTTGTTATCTGTACCAGATGTAACAGAGGTTCATTTTTGCCAAATCCTTATTTTGGAAATCTCAGAAAAACAAACAGCTGTCTAGTGATGGGCTTTATCAACGCCACAAGCTTGATCAACAGCCCACCTACCCCAGGACCATGCCAAAGCCCTGCCCTTCCAATAAGGACAGACAATTCCTCTTTGCTGGCTGCGAAAAGAGCAGCTCAATCTTTTTTTCCCCTCAATACTCACAAGAAAATATAATGCCCAAATTCATGATTAATTTGAAGCATGTTCTAAACACAAAACAAAGAACCCCCCATCTGAAATGGAATATTTTAAGCTGACCAGTAAGAGCGACCAAGTTATATTAAAAAAAATTATACAGTGAGATTCAAAGCCATAGTCACTGCTCACTTGAGAAACCTTAAAGACATTGCTGGGAATTGTCTCATCTACCATTCCCACTGAAACTATATCACTCTCAGAAGCTGAAAACAGATCAGCTTCCCAAAGCATTTTCCCCACTTGCTGACCAAATCAGCATGCTTGGGCACTGGATGGGTGAGCACACCCCTGAGTACTCATAAGCTGAATTTGCAAGGATCTTGTCCTCTTCAATTTCCTACTTGCTAGGAAAAACAGAGCTGAGTTATTCATACTAAGTAACATTCATAATTAACGAACCGTGCCACCAAAACCAGCGACCAAATGCCAAGGTGACAGATTCCTCTGGGGTCATTGTGGTTCCATTTTGCACAACAGCGAACTACAGAACAGCTGCATTTTGCCCATAAGGTAGAAGGATGGGGGAAAAAATCCTGCTATAATCTACCTAGTTTCCCTGCCAAGCTCAGGAGGCTCTGTTGGAGCAGTCTATGGCTTCCTGATCGTGAAGGGTGCCATCCTGATCCCCCTCACCTCAGAGTACAAGGCAAATCAAACTTCCATGACACTCAAGAAGCCCGAGCTGTGAAAGAACCTGTTCAGACGACCAATGGTCAAACTCACACACAGCTCAACTTATTGGCAGGCATTTCAAGATACCAAGTTATCTGATGTCACTGCCAGAAATACCTCCTTCGGAAAGCATTTCTCCCAAAGCAATACCAGTACAGCTTGCTGTGATGCCAGCCCTGGTAATTAGCACGAGACAAAACAGCTTACTCCTAAGGACACATTAGTAATAGTATTGTATTGCTGTCTTAAAGTCAAATTGGTTGACTGCATATACAAAATACAAGATTACACAAAAATCAGAATAGTAAAAGCAGACTGTTTCAGCATACGTTAAAGCCAACAGATCTCCTCCTGAACTGTGTCACTTTCTCATCTCCTCATCAACCTGCATGGGCTTGCACCTTAGATCTTATAAATTTTAACTATTTCAGACAAACCCCCCCACAACACCACAAAAAAAAGCAAACACACACCTCATCATCCTGTTCTAAACTGACGAGCACAAGGGGCTTGGATCCAGAAGTTTGACTCCTAGGATCAAGTGCAATCCAAATTATGATTGCCTCAATGTTTGAAAAGGAGGGAAAAATCTAAATCAGCAGAAAAATCACCATTCAGTAATGACAAATAATTTTAAATTACTTGCTTTTGGCTTGCATCTGTACGTGTTATTCCCTAAAAGAAAGGTAATTCTTAGTATCTTTTAACAGCATGACCATAAAGCATTTACATATACTTCAGTTACACAGTTCAACAGTTATTTATATTCTTCATTCTTACCATTAGGTTATGTTACAACGCAGTAAATAGTTATTAAATACCTATATCTAGTTGAAAGGATAACAACCAACAAACCACTTGCAAGTCAGAATGCAGAAAGAAAAGAAATACATGAAGTCTGGAATCAGAAACTGACAAGTTAAAAGAAAATAAACATTACACTTCCTTACTGGATTAACAGCTTATGGCCATCACACTGGAAGGTTTTACAATTAGGTCTCATCGTTTTACAGTTGGCTCGCATTAATGTATTTAGGCTAGAGCCATCAACAACAGCGAGAAAAGAACCACAACACAACCCACCTGTCCTATTTCTTCATTGCTTATTGGATATGACTGAAATAGACACATGAAATGCAACCGTGAACATCTCATCCTAGCTACACCAGAAACTGCTGTTGTCCAAGGCAGCTTCAACATCCCTGCAGATTTTACTTCTAGGTACTTAGCCAGAATTTCTCAGCAGTCCAGCTGTTTATTTTTTCTAATGCTTTTATACCAAACATGTGCTGTTTCCATTTTTCCAGCTCCTCTATTAAAGTGATTTCCAACAGTAAAAGCATGTCAACATCTTGAGATTCTAACAGGTTTGAGATACTCCAGATAGGGTAGAGAATTTTAACTATTTAAGATGACTTGAAAGTTTCATTCACTTCAGCAATTAGGGTTTGAGTCACTTGATAATGCAAAAGCTCTACCTACAATGCGCCCGCCCCCCCCAAGATGCATCAGTAAGTGTTTAGCCTTATTTAGCTCAAAACCTGAAGAAAAAACAACCTAAACCAAGGAAGTAGGCAAGCACACTCTCAGACTGGGGAACTCCACAAAAATTCTAGGATCAGATTACTAAATAGATTCTTTTAGCCTACAAAATGACCATACAGCTAAATTAAAAGCTCAAGAGTAAATTCACGTAATGATTTGTTTAGAAAAAGCTTAGGACACCAAACAAGCCAAAAGTATATTAAAAAAAATCAGGGACTAAAGCATACCATCAGCAAAGTCTTGGAGCAACAACTCTGAAAAATGCTGAGTACTGTTAGGAGAAGGATGGGGACAAAAGTTCAGCTTGAGTGAACCACCTCATCACCTTACCCACAGCGCAGATCTCTATATTTGATATTCACAAAGAGGAATATATATATATATGTATATAATGTCATAAAGGATAAAAGGGATTTATAAGGAAGAGGATAAAGAATGCCATAATTGTTGGCAAAAATACAGAATTGGTGTCTGACAGGCACCTGTGAACTTTGATCTATTTTCTTCTCTTAGAGATTCTGCACTGACATACTAGTGACAGAAACTAACACTATTAAAGTGCTGAGATCAATTACATCAACACCTTTGTTGATAAAACATGCAAAGCAGCCACACTAAACAGGAAAATCAAAAGAATCAATATTTAAGCACGTTGATCTGCAAAGTAGTAAACAAAATGCAAGACATAACAATGCCTGTATTTTACAGAAACTAACTGCATCTTACTACATCTCCAGAAATGCCCACATTTCACTAAGAATCGTTAACCTCCCAGTCTGCAACCATGAGCAGTTTGAGTGCAACACTTACAGGAGAATATATTACAGAATCATCAGGAAGGCTATGTACTGTAAGGAAAACTGCTGGAAAATTCAGATTACTCAGAAATAAGGCTGCTGAGACCAACTTTATAGGATGTCCTGGGATGGTGCCACATGTGAACAAGGTTATCACAATGAAGTGGCTGACCAAGGGACGTGTCACCAGTTGTGGCCCCATTGGCGGTCCCCTTCCCATTCTCAGTACCCAGCACAGGCCTGGTAGCGCTCAGCCATGGGAAGACTCCAGTATAACTTGACAGGTTTAAGAACATTGGCCAGACCTGCCTTAAGTCATTGGCAATTTTAGTTTTAAACTAAATTCTGAAGCGTCACTTTCACTAGAAAATGGGGAAATCAAATCAGTAACAGCTTTTGCATGAGCATCTATCTTGACATACAAAAAAAGCCACCCCAAAATCAAAAGCTTCATAAAGGCACGAGGTCCAACATAGCCCCCAAAAGAGCACGGATTCTATTGGGAATCAGTAACTGTTGCTGCATGCTAAGCCAATGCTAACTGAAACCAAGTATCTTCGCCAGATACAGCAGCTAGTAGTTCTCCATAAAAAGCTGGGATAGATGCATGCACTTAAACATAGCATTATTAAGAGCTACAGCAAGGGCAAATACTTTCAACTTCCCGAGCTAGAAAGTGTAAAAGCCCTTAAAAAGAAGTATGAAGAGGAATGCTGAAACACCACAAAAAAACCCAGCCCTCAATAGGTCACCGCTGGTGTGATTATCCAGGAGACAAGTCGCACGGACGTGTTTAGCATATGTGAAACTAGTTACTACATGACTAGCCACAAGAACACAGAAACAGGGCCATATATTCATTATTACCATTTTCTTCCTGAGGGACGTAACACAGGATACAGTTTTGCAGCTCCCAAGAAACAGAAAATCAGAATATTTGCATTAAGAAACTTACTAGCATCTCCACACACCCTTGGTACTGCAGAAGGCCAAGTTTTTTCCAAGGATCAATAAAGTTATGACATTATTTGCTTTTAAGAGAATCAAGGTGCCTGCCTAATAATTTGCAAAGTGTAAGGGAAAACACCAATAGTTGCAGTATCCCTCAAGGGATTTACTAAACCAGGTGGAGGGGAATAAGGCTGGAAACTAGGATCAGATGAACAGCAGAAAAGTAATAGTGCACCACCAAACAAGTAATTATTCACCGCAAGTACAATGGACTCTAGATGCAAATGTGTAGGGGAAAAAACAAGAGAACACAGTATCACCAGTTAGCCAATACAGAAGGGGTAACATTTGGCATTTCCTTTGCTGAGACAAAAATGCGAGAACATTATAACTTCTCTTTTAAATAAAGATTGAGCAGGGGACTGTCGCCAGGCTATGGCTCAGATTTGAGGATTTTAAACCTCAAAAATCCCCAAATATTCATATGAAGTTATATTCATAAAATCAGTATATTTCTCTTAACTAGTAAAGGTTTAAAAAAATCTTCATTTATTTTATTCCTAAATCCATTTATTAGAACAAAGGCAAAAGTAGGAGGAAGTAGGGGAAATACAGCACAGATCTTTGATTTACCCAAGAAGCATGAGATGCTGTCAGCCACATGCAAAGTTCAGGTGCTTAAATGCTTTTTCAGATTTTTCAACTTCTGCTTATCTGGCCTCTCCAATAGTGGTGATATGTAATCTCCAGAAGGCTGCTGAGCTGAAAAAAATCCAATTTTTTTGGTCTTAATACTTAAACAGTTTAAAACTACCAAGCCTCAAGCAGTTGGAAGCTGCCACAACAGAGGTCCAAGTACAATCCAGTGGGAACATCGCAGTAGCAATTCTTTCAACTGCTCCCATTCTGCTTCCTAATCTTCCAGCCCTTGGGACTGGGGGTGGGGGGGGAAAAGCATCTTGCCGTTATTCAACCACGGAACAGTTACTATGCTGTCCATGCTGCTATCACTGACATGTAACACCACAAAATATTGACAAGGACAGTAAAAAAAAAAAATGACCCAAAAAGATACAGAGGAACGAACAGATGTTCTTTGTAGACGGGGTGTAAAAAAAAAATATAATAGAAGGCTTTTATTTATGTTTTCAAAAATTCATGTCCTATTGTCTTCAAAACAGAACCATGTTGCCAACATATTGATATGAAATACACTGCCTTTACCACAAAAATCTTTCATTGATCACCCCCAAAAGCTTTAGAAGTGATGCATGCAACACACTGCAACTTCCTTCACCACAACCACTGCTACAAATACACTTTAAGACTCAGCTATCCTATGACCTGTAGCTGTTTTCTTCACATCAAAATTAATACTCATGTACAAGGAATCACAGCATGCTACCACAGAAATTAGATTACACACACTGAGTACAAAAGCAACTTTTACAATCAAACTAACAAAGACCTTAGATACAGTACATAACCAAAATTCCCCAGGAGTCAGAGAACCTTTCAAGCAAACCAGAAGCTAGAAAGAAAGAGGGGGAAAAAGCCACAACTAAGTTTTTGACGAAAGCAGCATGTCACAAATTGTAAATGGTTGAATTACATTACACGTACATGTGAGTGCACTGCTCACTAGAAAACCAGCATTTTAAAACACACCGATATGTAACTCCAGATTGGACAACGCCCTTTTCACCGCAAGAAGAAAATATTACATTGCCCAAATGTACCACCAGTTACAAACCAAGATTATTAAGGAAGAACATTCTAGCCATTGTGAGGTACTTAGTAGCATTACTGAAAAAAGCCCAACAAAACTCCAAGCACTCGCCCAGAATCATTAGTGTCTAAAAAACTAAACCACCTAAATGTCAAATTACTTCCCCATGCACGGCTCACACTTGTTACCCAGCTCTCACGTGCTAGCTAAATATCCACTAAGAAGGGCACAAAAACATACCATTTTACTAATATTAGTCTGCATTTCAAGCCATGTCTACATTTCAAATTTGCATAGATATCCATCACATAATTGTCAGTTGACACTTCCAGTGTTTGCTTTTTTGTGGCTCACAGTTGGACTAGGATCAGCAAGCTGATGATAAATCTGCTTCTTGAGAACTTAGCGCCCTTTAAGGGTCTAATCCTCACCAGTGCTAAATAAATTCCAGACTGCACTGAAGAACAAAGGCATTACTATTGTGCTAATGCTGCCCACTGATCTAACAGTGCAATGTTCTGCAGAAGTAAGAGAACATAGACATGTGTGTATTTTTACATGTCCAGGCTAAGAAGGCAGAAACAGAATTAGGATAGCCATTTATGCTCTGATTACCAACAAATGCACGCTCCTTATTTAAAGCAACTTTCCAGGAAAGAACTGGAAATAACATTCATTGCAGCAGAACACTTCAAAGCAGTTTACTTTGCTTTCTGTAACTGGAAACAACATTCTACTTTCAAGCAGAAGTTCATGCAAAATAAAAATAAAACAGAAACCAAAAATCGGAACACTTCCACCACCCTTCCCTTGGTTTGCATGCCAGTTTCAGTCATTTTCACAACACACAGTAGCACAAAAGCTGAAAAAAACCTGCACAAGTGTCCTCATCATCATCAAACACATTCTGAAGGTGTTCACTGCAATGAACAATCAATATTTGGGTCTGTAGATTCCAGGGCCTTTCAATCTTCATTTAATGAAGCATATCTAACCAACTTCGTGGTGAGACCAAAATAACTAACTCCTAAAATAGTTTCAAATTATTTTGTGTTTAGAAGGCCAAAATTAAAGCATTAAGAATCTGTAGTTAAAATGAATATACGTGGTGAACTTAGCTTGACTGAAAAAAACCCTGTAACTTAACCAATGTGAGGAGTACTTATCACTAGGTCCAAGAAATGTAATTTGTCTTTTAAATACAGCTTGAAATAAAGGTCTTGCTTTTCAAATTCTAAGTGTCTCTTGAATGTGGGGCTACAAAAGAATTCAGACGCACAGCAATATCACACCAAGAACACTCCTAAAAACAACAAACATGAAAACTGCCATCACAGGCTTGGTATCGAGCTCCCCACAGACTTTTAACAGGTGTTATCACATTGGGCATCTTTTAAGATTAGGCTTGCTGCCAGCAGTTTCAGCAAAAGTGCATTTTAGTGCTGTATTTATGAGCAAAGGTTCATCACAACAGAATAGTTACCAATTTTATGAGTCTTTGCAAATCAGGAAGCACAGTGATTATGTGGTACATTAAACATCCACTTCAGCAGCACTGCCCAGTCAGAAGGTACAATACATGAAGTTCATTCTAATCAAAACACTGCCCCGCCCTCCCCCCCCAATTTCAGTGGGGTATTTCATTTCCAAAAATATGCTACCATGGCACAGAAAAGCATTTTGCCCTAAAAACCTTAATTCCTTGTGCATCTTATGCAATCATACGATTTTTTTCAAAGTTAGAAGAACGCAGAGATGAAAACCAGATAAAAATCTAGACACCATAAACTGCAATGCTTTCAGGGTAGCGCTGTCAAGATTTAGACAGCAGTCAAAGTTGTTATGGCCACTATTTCTTTTTAAACTTATCCGAGAAATCTAAGTTGGCTTTCTTCATTTTTGAGTCCAATGGAGCATTGAAAGCAAAAATAGCTCAGTTACATTGCAGTGATTTGCCAAAAAACATGCTTCTAGCTGCAGATTTCAGCAGCTCCACCAGCCTTAAACATGACAACACTTAACAAGTACAGAATATATTTACTTGCAGAAGGACCGAGCTGAAGATAAATAGCTAGCCTGCAGGCAAACTGTGACTTGGGTTCAGATGCCAAAAAAACACTATTACCCTCTCCCTCCCACTTTAATCTCTAGATAAAGCACCTCCATATTCCTTTTGCGGAGAATTTATTTAAATAACCAGGATTATGCAATAGCTGACTGGCTTTTGTGGAATGAAATTCCGCATTAAGATTTTGAGTCAAGAGATAAATGGGAGAAATGGGAATTTCAGTGAAATCTTAATCTCTGCTCCAGAACCATACGGGGTACTTCAAATGCAGGCTTCTCAGACCTCTGAAGTCTCATTTATCCTAACACAAAGGGTTGAAGAGCTTCTGAAACACAAACTAGTCAGTTTAGGCATACATAAGAAAACCAACAGTTAAGCTTTTGCATAAACACCTCACAGAAAAAATCCCACAAACCACCAAACCGCCCCCCCCCCCAAAAAAAAAAACCAAACCAAACCAAACCCAAAACAAAAAGCCCTCAACAAAAAGCCTTACAGACAAGACTAGCCAGAAAGAAGTGTATCAGTGACTAGGACCACACATTATCTCTTACAGTCTTTGTTTTCAATATCCTGAAAGTGACCCAGAGAGATATTTACTGTATCTTACTCTACCCCTGGAGATGTTTTATTCCAGACAGCATACCAAGGACACCTGGAAGGAAGAGTTCTTTATGTGCACCCTCTAAGCTGCTCAATATATGCGCTTCTGTCCTTACAGGATGCCCTTTCCCATTTGACTTCCATGGCAAACGCTCTACCACCAGTTGGACAAGTTACCACTACACTGTCCAAGTTGAAACGGATCCAGAAGGTTCATCTCATTTTCAGAATTAACAAGCGAAGAAACAATTACATGCAAAGCCTGAATTGTGTTTCCCCACAGAAAAAGGCTGTTTTCTTTTTTTACTTTGCAAGATCACCTTAGCTCATAGCTTCCCTCTTTACTACATCTAAGACAACTCTGTATACACAGAAGAAGCTCTTGCCAACTGTCAATTGATAGTTTTGCGGACTGGAGACTAACAGTGTTGCTATGTATGACAGGACATCAAAGCAAACCTGTAGCCTTGGCAGGTTATCTGCTGTGACTCAGCTGCCCTAGTTGATTGCTACACTGTTAAAGCACCAGATATCCACAATGAGCTGCATGCACCTGAATTAGAGGGTGTTCTCAGCACCTCAGGAAGTTCCCCCAGAATCCAGCTCAGGACATGCACTTAAACAGCTGTGTGTCAAACTGTACAGTCTATCAAAACGAACTGAGCAGCAGCAGTATAACTTGCAAGTGACTATGGGATGGCTTTGTACAAAACTGTATAGCATCTGCATTGTTGGAGGTAGTCTAGGTTCTTATTACCTGGGCTACTAAGAGATAACTCTCTTTCACGGACAAAGCTTATTTTGCAGCCATAAACAAATATTAGAAGCAGAAGCCAATGTAACAACTCATGATAACAATGTCATTAAGAATTTTTCTTAAGAATCCAGGACAACCAACTTGTCAAAGCTTTTTATTCAACTTACATCTTTTTGCTGACGTAATATCAAAACTCACCTACCAATTCAACAGAGAGAATGGGTTCTTAGTTTTCCCAGTCATTCCAGAAGCAATGGTAAAAATTCACAAGCAGCCTCCCTCTTTCATGTTTTCTGCTTCTCTCCTGGGAGAATTCATAGCCCATATGCAATTGTTAATTTCTTTTTTCTTCACTGGAAACAGAAGTGACAACCTTTGTTAATATCATTGTAGGTGCTAAATTGACTACAGCCTTGTTGGTCCCTCTGCTGCGGCCAGTAAGCAGCCCTGGCACCAGAACTATTCTTGGCAAATGGAAAAAAAACCCTCTTCATTTAATGTTCCAGACATTAACCCAGCAAACAGATGAAACATATTTCAAGAAAAGATTGAATACACTACATAAAAACACAAGGCTCGCAGTTCCCACAAACTCTTGACTGCTTGCTAGTGCAAGTGATACAGAACACCTACCCATGCAAAGCAGAAGCAACAGACAGTTAAGAAAGTGAAGGTCACTTGTTTGCCTTAAGTTGACATCAAAGGGGAAAAAAATAATCTTAGAGGAACAAGTAATTTTATTGTGTCATTTTATAACAATAAAAACAACATGCTAGTTCATCTCCTTGTTTGTTGTGTTCTTCCATCCCTTTCTGCCAAGTACATACAAGCACACACCAAGTAATCCAGGTAACTGAAATTCACCAAGATCAATGGCGAAAAAAAAATAGGAAACGCGGTTCTTGAACTCCTGACACTGGACATGTTCTCTCTCATTTGCTAGAAAAGCCTTCACAGAAGCATACGTATACCCAAGAATCACCCCATGCTGTTGGCATATTATCAAATGAAAGACCACAACTGCACGTACATGATCTTACTTTACTACAATTCTCCTAATTAATTGCCATCCCTTAATTTTGCTACCATTCCAATAATGGGTAAAATAGTGTTATTCGTTTTATGCAGTCCCCATTTTCTTACCCTCTCTGACACTTTACATTTTGTCTCTAAAACAGAAGATGTGTTTTGTTGTAAAGCAAACAATTACAGAATCACTCAGCACTGCATTTTTTCAGTCTTTTGTTTAAGCTTACCGACCAAGAGATTGCTTTAAAAAAATACGTCATGAAACAAACAAACAAAAAGATTAATCCATAGGAAAGCTAGGGTTAACAGAAGGTAAGTGGAAAAATTAATCACTTAAGACTGCAAACTCACCATGTTTGCATATGTAACAGCAGAGTGTAACCAAATCATTTTAACACAGACAAAATAATTTCCATTCTCTTTCTCATTCTCTACAGAGGACAAGATCGGCAGCTTGTCTGCATGCTTCCCAAAGGATCATGGTTCTAGATTTATCAAATAAAATACCAATGGCGAACTACAACAAGGAAAAAACCCCAACCTTACTCCTTATCAAATGCTGAATACACAACTACTGTAAGTATCCAGTCTTTTCTCATCAGTTACAAGGAATACTAAGAAAGTATCAGGTGTTCTTCACCACAAATTTAACCATCCATAGTTGCAAAATTCAAAATAATAGTTCCCAAGGCAACCATAATTCACTCAACCAACGCACACAATTCCCTTCCCATTACTCCACATTCTGTTAAGCGAACGCTCCCTACGTGACACACCATACATACAACTGTGTGCAACATATCGGAGGGACGGGCAAGGTACACAAATTAGCAACTTCTACGTGTTTCAAGTAACATTTAAAGTGATATGGACATAAAAGTTTTATATTATACAGTTCATGTTTTGGGGTGGTTTTTTTGTTGTTTTTCTTTTACAGGAAGAAAGATTAAGCTTGTGCCACCACTGCCATGTTTATAACAGAGGGGCTAGCTGTTTTCTTTTTAAGAATGACTGGAGGAAGAAATACCCAAACCAAGCACTTGTCCACACAGCAGTTATGAGCAGATCCTTCTTCCCTTGGCAAGTTCTGGGTAATTTAAGCTTCTATTATAATTTTGAAAGGAAAACCAACAGCTAAAAAAACCTTATTTGTGAACAATTACATACTAATCACATACTAATAAATCAAGCACCTGCTACAATTTTTTAGGATTTACTGTAGAAAAACATCCTAGCAGTATCTTTATTGCACTATTATTTCAAATAGCATCCTTTGCTACTTAGACCACTGTGCGCATGATCAGCAGCATTACTTTCCTTATACTCCAATTCCCTGTGCATATTAAGTCGGCACTACTGCTAAAGCTCTCCCATCCTCCTTCGGCATCTGCCTGTTCATTTCCATACAAACATTTTCCCTCCTCCTCCTCCTGGTAGCAAACATTTATGTAGCTGCAAGGGTAGCCCAGATGAAGGAACCAAGCTGGGTTAAAGCTGGCCATTCAAACCACACTGCGGGCTGTCACAGCCCTGCTTTCTCCATGCTGCTCTGCTGGTGTTCAACCCAGGAAGAAAACTACTCCACATAGCAGGGAGCAAGTTCTGGTGGGTCAGTGTGCTGAGATAGGTCAGTTCAAAGTCTATGAGCACCAGAACAGCACCAGGGAATTGCACCACAGCCAAAAATCCAGCTGAGTCAGGGGGCTGGGGAAGCCCAGGAGCCTCCCTCCCCTGCCAGCTTGGCATTTATGTTCCCCGCATGGAGGAAAGGGGAAGAATACAACCGTTTGAATAGTGGTAGAACACTGGACTATGTCAGACCATTTTGCGTAGATTCACTCTAATCTAGAACAAAAGCCAGGTTAGTTTTAATTTAGAACAGTCTTGTTCTTGTTCTTCATTAATGTAGTGTAATGTAGAACAGTGATCTACCTGTAGCTGCTTAACAGCTTACAAAGCACAAGAGAAGGGGAAAACATGGGAAAGGAAGAAGCTGCCAGGGAAGAATATAGCCATCCTTCTCACCAGCAAAGCAGCAAGTACTCATGGGATTACACCAGTGCATAGCCACATCTTCTCCAAAATAAATGGGAAAGTAACACTTACATAGGCTCCTTGAGTCCAGAGGAGAAACTGCTGTTACTGCAAAGGAAGAAAAAAAAAAAACCCCAGATCCAGCCAGATCATAGAGATGAGGATTTGGTATGTACCTGAAACTCATGAAAGCAGAGCCCAAAATTAAGGACATAACCCTCACATGGGCAGCAATACATTCAGTTGCATAAGTATGGCTACCGAAGGGGAATGACACAAACTGGAAGAGTGAAGAAGCCACTAATCTACATCTGGATCTGGAACGTGAGAAACCTGAATGTGTCACATCATGTAGCTATGCACCCCCATCACTGATCAAGGGATTATTCCAGCAGTACTCCCATCACTGATCAAGGGATTATTCCAGCAGTCTCATTCTTGCCTGTGCAACAAAAAACTATGTTTTCTAATGTTGTCAAGTGAGCAAGCCTAGCCACAGGCTGTACCAAGAGCCACACGCTGCTTACTGGGTTTCTAACCAACTGAGGAAACCAAGCTACTCAAACGTAAGGCCTGGTAAAATACAAACCCTTGAACAGGTAGTTCAAGAAACGTTTTCCACTTCTTATCGGGAGCTCCCACAGCTAAGAATAAAAAAACCCAGCCAACCGTGAGTTTGTCTCCTAGGTACTTGCTATGAATCCCACCATTGTAAGTATACAAATTCTGTAGGAGGTGAAGATGTGCTCCTAACACCATGTGAAGAGAGCAACCACTACCCCTATAGCACAGGAAAGGCACTGAAGCAAAAGCAGACCAAGCCACAGGTAAGGAAGCTCAGTTTGTTGCTGAAGCAGAAATTAAAACACATCCCTTCAATCTACCTTGCTTCTTTGTTTCCCTCCCGTGAGATATTTTTCAAATAAGTTTAAGGGAAAAGAATCTAAGGGGCTTTTACTGCTTTTCAAAACCTAAAGTAAAAGATATCCAATGCATGAGGTAACAACGTCTCTAAAGCTGAAATCTGACAATACCCTTCATTATCACACTTGAAAGGTAAGTGTGGTTAGCAGAGACTCAACCTGAAACCAGTCAGAGCTTTTTGGGAACCAAGCCGAACCATTCAGAGCATTCAGTTACAAACTATTCGAGCTTGGACATCACAGAAGTATAAGCAAAACCAAAAACCAGCAAGTTGTTCTTGATACAGAATCTGAACAGTCAACCTTGCATAACCAACTTTGGAAGCTTACTGCATTACAACAAGCGTGAAGTACCTTTTTAACCACTTAGAGAAGCTGGGCTGTATTTTCTAACGTACTCTTCAAGGCAGCCTTTAAGGGTGTTTGGCCTACAGAGCACTACAGCTGTACGTCTCTCTGTAGGTTGATACAAGTCTGTACAAGGCACGTAACCAACAGTTACCACTTGCTGACGCATATGTAAACTGGATTACTTGGAGAATAAAGAGAGACAAGTCCATCTAACGCATTTTTATTTTACAAAAGGATTTCCCGACAAAAGAAATACTCTCAGCTTTATATAAACATTGCAAAGGCTATTCCAAATTATTATTCTACGTTCAGTATTTTCTACAACGGCTGTAATATATTTCAATCAACTGTTCGGAACGATCTGACGAAATACCGTTTAAATATCTGTTCTTTCTTCACTCGAAATCTTAAATCCGAGAGCTTTCCTCCCGTCCACGCTACGTTCCAGCGGACGGTTTCACACGTTCTCCATCCCGCAGCGCTTCGCAGGACGCAGAACACCCGCACCGAGCGTTAGGTGAATTTTTCACAGGACATGCTTCGAAGTGACGGCCACGCGTAATTAATAAAGGCGTCCTGCCCACCGATATACCTCGTCACGAGCCAAGGCGACGAAGGGAGAAGCTGGGACCACCCCGAACAGACGGTCCAGGGGATAAACCGCCGTCCCAGCGGGCGGGTACGGGTACGCCCTGGCGCTCGGGCGAGCGAAGGAAGCGTGGCAATCGCCCCCCCCGCCCCGCCGAGCGTCCCCGCAGACAAAGGCGGGACGGCGACACCCCGCACCGACTCCGGAGGGCCCTCGGGAGCAGCCCGGTCCCCCCCG
>JAVJGI010000001.1:18199051-18237452 GCA_035590275.1 Ibycter americanus | reverse complement strand
CGGCCCCTCTAGCCCGCCGGCGGCGCGGCTCTCTATGGTAGGAGGAGGTCTGCGGCGCGGTGGGGGGACGGCGGCGGGTCGGCGAAGATGGCGGCCGCGGTGAGGCAGGACCTGGCGCAGCTGATGAACTCCAGCGGCTCTCACAAGGACCTGGCGGGCAAGTAAGTGCCGGCAACCACGGCGGGGCGGGGCGAGGGGGGTGAGCGGCCGTTTGGGCCGGGAGTGGGTGTGGGGGGCTGCCCCACCGCAGTATCCCTGGCGTGCACACTCACCTCACAGGGCGAGGCGGCTCTTGCCCGACGGCCGTGCTTTTTTTTCTAAGTAAAAAGAAGGCGGGAAGAAAGATTTCACCTGATGGTTCTGTCATGATTTTATTTATTTGTTTCTCTGCCGTGGCTAAGGGCAGCTTGCGGCGTGCTGGCGGTGCCCTAGCGCAGGCTGCCGCCCGGGGCCTCGGCCCTCCCCCGGGGCTCCCTCACGTCTGCCCGCCGCCCCTCGGAGCTCGGCTGCCTGCCCCTCGGCCCCGCCGAATTGGTGGGCCGGGGAGTTTATTTTCCTCGACTGCTGTAGATGTGTCACTAACTCCACCGTCGTTATTGTTATTATTCTACATTTTCATTAGGAGGGTATTTTGGATGGCGAACCTTGAGGTTTGAGCTACTCGTGGTGCAATGTGTCACATAGATTTTTCTCTCCCACGAGGGTTCAGTCAGATGTCGGTCAGTCAACTGAAATTCTTCAAGTCCCAGTCCAGTTGCTTGTTTTCTAGAGGAATTGCTTCACTTTAAGAAGCGTCATGTAAAAATTTGGAAATAGGCCCCTCAAAATGTGGCTTCAGTGTGAATGTAATACTTCATCAGTATTGCACGCACTGAGGTTGTGGCCCAGGCAAAGTTTAGTTACATTTATGAAGCATTAAAACTGGAGTTGGTATTTTTGCGGGAATAAACACTTAAAAACAGCTGTACCTGTGCTCATGTCAAGTGGTCATAACATTCTATTTACCTTCCACTCCCAACACTGTTCTCATTGAATATGGCATTTTGAACATTTGACGAACTTTATTAATCCATGAGCGATACAATTTTCATTACTTTTTCTGTGCACTGTCCTAGGGATGTGGATTTTTTTTTTTAAACCTTCAGAATTGCACGTGTATTCACAGATAACAAAATGGTGAGCTATGTTATCTGAGGATCTAGTCCCGGGATTTAAAAAGAGCCAGATACCAATTCGAGGTGAATGTTCCTGACATTTGAGCACGAACACTTTGGAAAATTGCCACCTCAAAGGTGTGGAACATATAAGCAAAGTTAGGGCTTTGACATAGAAAATAAGCAGAGAAACAGAACGTGTTAGTGAAAAAATGTGTCCTATGAGTGATTTTTTTTTTTTTTTTAATCTGTGGGCAGGTATCGTCAAATATTGGAAAAAGCCATTCAGCTGTCAGGTGTAGAACAACTTGAAGCTTTGAAAGCTTTTGTGGAAGCAAGTAAGTGCATCTAATATAATCAGTTGCACACTTGAGTGAAGGCCAGATGTCTGTGGGATTACATATTTGTTAGCTCTATGTGAGGCTGCGTAAATACATGGTATTTTGGGCCTGTTGGAACTCAAAAACAACAAGTAGAGGAACCATTGTTGCCACATTCAGAAGTTAAAGGAGAATGGACTTGTAAGCTTTGTTAGTTATAACTTTCCAACCTGTCGATGTGACAGTGTTGGAAGTTGAAAACAAAAAGTATTCTCTTTTGAATGCTAAAATTCATACTGGATGCCAAGCAGCAACGTCCTTCTTCCACCATCTTGAGTTTGCTTGAAAAACTGTTAAGAATAAATGGTTATGGGTTTTTTTGTGTTATATTGGATGTTTGGTTTATTGAATACATCTATAAATGGTTGTAATGTTTTAAAGTTGAGAATAAACTTAGTGAACTTTGGCCTAAAGTTCTACTTTGTCCAAGATCTTTCAGAAACTGAGAAAAGTGATACAGAAGGAAACATCTCTCTCAACTATAAATCACAGTGAGAAATTCATTATGATCTGTCAGGGGTTAGAACTCTGGTGACCTCTAGTGTAAATGAACAGTTTCTGAGAGAAAAAAATTCACCTTTTAAAAACAAAGAAAAAAACCCCCTTTGCTTGGATACAGATTTAAAAACTTGAAATATTCAAATTTAATATAAAAGTAAATAATCACTTACAATGAAGGCACTGACAGGCATTGCATCCATCTTGTTTTTTCTTCCATGTATTGTCTCTGAACCAGTGGTGAATGAGAATGTCAGTCTAGTGATCTCACGTCAGCTACTGACAGATTTCTGTACCCATCTTCCAAGTCTTCCTGACAGCACAGCCAAAGAAATTTACCACTTCACCTTGGAAAAGATACAGCCTAGAGTTATTTCATTCGAAGAGCAGGTGAGAGATCAATGACGAGGGATTTTTTGTTTGCGGGCTTGGCTTTGGGATTTTTCTCCCTTATCTGCTGACTATTTTAAGTCTTTTAAGAAAGCTGTTCAGGACAGATATCCCTTCTTAAGAGTCCAGTTTTGCGTTCCTGTACATGCAAAACCTGAGCTAAATGCAGAGAGTATTTAGGAACATGCAAAGAATACAGAATTTGTCTCTTCATTGGAATGCTGGGCATGTAATTCCTTTGCTACCAGAAAATGGCTTCTTACAATGAAACAATACTTGAGCTGCTGGAGGTACTATTGAGAGACAGACTGGTACTCATTATGTTGTGTTTTACCCAACTAATGGAACAGGCAGGTTATGTAAAGAGAGGAGCTCTGACAAATAGCTTTTGTTTCAAAATAAATATTTGTGTGTACGTGTGTGTGTATACGCATTTTAGTATACGCGTTTAGTAAAATGATTTTAGTATAATCATTTTACCAGGAAAAAAATGTTTTCTTGAAATCCCAATTACAGTTAACTAATGAACACGCTGCAGTTCTTTTTCAGTTCAGATCCTGGTTTTGTTTTATGAGTATTCACTGTGATCTGAGAGTTCTTACAGAAGATATTTATATAAAAAGCCTTTAGGATCTAGTATTCAAGAAGAAAAGCAAGGCAGTTTCTGTCATGATTTGTATTTGCTTCTCTTTATCTTTTGTCTTTTTAAGCAGCTTTTACTCTAAGTCTTAACTGCACATGCTTGCCTACGTTATAAGGATTATGCATAAATTAAATCCAAGACTTGAGATGATTTCTTTTTTTTTTACCCACACTTCTGCTCATAAAACCCAGATTATAAACACTGACATTTTACCTGCTGACAGCTGCTCTACAAAGTAGAAGTGTCTGTGTTAGAATCTAATCATAGGTCACCTCATTCATGTCTCACAGGCATGATACAACAACAAGAAATGGTTTGTGAATCTTGGTGCTCCAGTTCTTGAAAGCTTCGTTTCATCTTTTAAAAAGCTTTATAAAAGGTTACTACTTACCGCTCCTTGAAGATAAGCTCCTTTAATCTTGTCACAAGCCTAAGTGGAAATGCTTCAAATCAGCACTCATATTTGAAAGGCTTGGTATTAAAGCTTGATGCAGGAGTCTCACGCAGGACTCCTCATGCAGGAAGAGTTGCATGCTTGCAGGTTGCTGTGTCTGTAAAGCTGGGGTATTGGTTGACGGGATTAATGAACAAAACCACTGTGAAAGTTAATACAGAACCATTCAACTTCTATAGCGTTTACTATTGATTTTATTATTGTTTAGGTCGCTTCAATAAGGCAACATCTTGCATCAATCTATGAGAAAGAAGAAGACTGGAGAAATGCAGCACAAGTATTGGTGGGGATCCCTTTAGAAACAGGGCAAAAGTAAGTACTGTGCTAGACACAGTTCTGTGTTGTTAAATATAATTGCTCCCGTTGTACTTAACTAGACCAGTGAGTAAGAATTTTGGGGTTGCATATTTTTCCAGAGTTTCAGTATTTCAGGCCAGAACTGCTGCCAGATGACAGAAGTATAGTATGATGACTGTACATTACAGTAAACAGTTTAGTGGGTCAGAATACTGCACCAAAAGTTTTGCACTATCCATTAGTCTTGTTGATAAACAGCCTTCTTGATAATATTTTACAAAAATGCTTCTAAGGTTCTTGTAAGTTTCTTGAAATGTGGCAGTTCTTCCATGTGTTTGCCTTTACAGTTAAAAGTGAAGACGTTGTTTGAAATTGGATACTAACAAATACGGTTGAGTTTTCTTGTGAGGTTTTGTTTTTGGGTTTGTGGTTTTGTGTTGGTTTTTTTTAAGTGTAGAACCCTTGCTGTTCCTTTTCGCTGGCTGTCCTTTCTGTCCTTTCTCTGTAGGCATATAGAAGGAATGGCTGTAGGTTTTGCCTGTTTAGTGGTCTTATTTGTTCCAGTGCAAGTTTGCGTCTTAACTCTAGTGGCTCACCACTTATGGCAAACTTCCAGTCTACTAAAAGCATATTATTAGAGTGTACATTTGTGTCTTGGTAGACAGCATTATTTCTGCTGGTGGTTGTAGGAGCTGGTTCTATATTAGCATTCATCTCAAATTTCCTTACCCTAAACAGAGAGCGCTAATTTTCATATTAGGGAAGAAGAAAGCAGGGTGAAGCAAATGTTGCCAAGTGCTTAAGAATCATAACACATGTTTAGAACAGCTAAGAGCAAAGGTAGTTGTGGAGCAACTCTGAGCACTTGATTTTCTGTTTCTCTACAGACAATACAATGTAGATTATAAACTGGAGACCTACCTGAAAATTGCCAGGCTGTATCTGGAGGATGATGACCCAGTTCAAGCAGAAGCTTATATTAATCGAGCTTCCTTGCTTCAGAATGAATCAACTAATGAACAGCTGCAAATCCATTATAAGGTTGTCTAACTTGCTTTATTGCTTTCTCTTTCTGAAGGTAGATGATTCCACATTGAGATGTGTTTATGCAATGCCACTAAAACTTTCATAATGAGAAAAGAGACAAAGGGAAAAGCTTCTAAATGATTTTGGGAGCTTGAGAGCCACATCTTAGCAATAATTAAATAGTTCAATCCTTATGATTTGGTGATAAGTCTGTAAAGGTTCCTTGAATGCCAAATTTACTGATTGAAGATAAAATTTAGGCTTCACAACATCTGAAATATTGTTGAAAATATTGCCTACCTTCACCTTTGTAAACCTAAGAGGGGAGAAAAATGCAATATTGGGGACAATGGAAGCTTCCCCACCCCCACCCCAATAATTAAGTAGTAAGTCCCATCCATAGAAGTAGCTTAAAGTCTCAAGTAGTAAAGTAACTGTTGACCTTTTCTGCTTATTTGTGGGTTTACTGTATACATAGGTCATAGCTAATTTCTCAAACCATTTTAGTAACTGGGATGAGCAGTGATAACTATAGTGCAGTAATACCAGTCAAGTGTGGGGGTGTTTTAAAATTCTACAGCACGAAGCAGATGTGCCCTGAGCTGTAACTCGGGGTGTGGTGGTTTTGGTTTGTTGGTTTTCCCTTTTCCTTTTTTCTCACCCCTGTGCTATGTTTTAAACTGTGCACTCATTTGAAAGTGTAAATATTTTCTGTAAGCATTATAAAAGCACAAAGGAAGGGAGAGAAGAAATACCGGATGTTGTCACTGTTCTGAAAGGGAAAAGCAAACACTTTAAATGTGTATGTTGCTACCTAAGTGCTGCTACCTGTCAGCGTTGCTAGTGAAGGGGAAGCTTGCATAACTACAATATCAGCTGTACAATATTTCATTACTTAGTTTCTGGCCTTTAAACATTTGCAACGTTTAACATGTGAATAGTGCTGGGAAATGCCCTTTCCAATGCTTTCCATAATACTTTAGCAAGAGCTTTACAAGTCAAGCTAATTGTTTGAAGACACAGATTTCCCTAGGATGCAGCAGGGCAAAATTTATGGGAGTTGTCGCTTGATAATGGGGCAATTTATACACACCTGTATTATGCAACCACCCCTGTTAGTTTTCTTTTTCTGAGACATACTTTCTTTCTAGGTTTGCTATGCTCGAGTTCTTGATTACAGAAGAAAGTTCATTGAGGCTGCCCAAAGATACAATGAGCTCTCCTATAAGAGCATAGTCCATGAAACTGAGCGACTGGAGGCACTGAAGCATGCTTTGCATTGTACTATTTTGGCATCAGCAGGTAAAATACACATTATGTTTTTGTGTAAAAGACCCAACATAGGTATTTCATATCCCCTGAAGCAAGTCAGCTTGTGTGTTACTTGTGGGGAGGGATGCAAAATTGCAAACATGATGTCAAAATTACCTGTTGGCATACTGTTAACTCAGAGTTGGATTAATTCTGTGTCTTTGCTAGTGATAAGGTGGCATCTTGTCTAAAGGTGCAAGACAGTAGCAAACAGTGTTTTGGAACTGAACACAACAGAGCTCCTTTGGTAAAGCTTTGTTGGTTAATTGCATGTATTGAGAAAAAAAAGATGATAACTTTCTGTTGTTTACCTCTAAAGGCTCAATGATTTGGTGATTGTTTATAAGGATGATTCTTCACTCTCCTAGGACAACAGCGTTCTCGCATGCTTGCTACACTTTTCAAGGATGAGAGATGCCAGCAGCTTGCAGCCTATGGGATCTTGGAGAAAATGTATCTCGACAGAATTATCCGTGGAAATCAACTGCAAGAGTTTGCAGCTATGCTAATGCCTCACCAGAAAGCAACTACAGCTGATGGTGTGTATTTCTCTAAAGCCTCGTAATGCTAGGTGTTCGTCCACAGGAGTTAGACTTGCCCAATGCAGTCAAGAAATGTGATGGAAAATAATTTAGTCTTGCTTATATGATTATTTTATAATTATTTCCCAGCATGTTACCCTCATGAGTATTTACTTAATAGTAAAGCTTCTTAGCCATAGTTCATCTTTCTGATTGGCTATTAAGGTTTTGAAATACTCTTCTAGAAGATAACGTGTAAAAATGTTTCTCTGTCCATGTACACTCCTCTTCACTGACAACCTGCCAGTATTTCTAACCTTGCCTCATACTTTGAGTCTGTCTTTTTGAGGTCTCCAGTTCTAAGGCACTGTTATAAATAGGGTGCCTAGAAATATGTGACTTGCATGTAGGCCGTAAGTGATCTGTGTGGATGATAAATTTATTTGAACTGCTTCCTGACTTGACAGGAAGATGACAGATAGTGAAGGGATGACTTGGACCTCACAGTGTCTCCAAATTGTTTTCTGGTCCTTCTCAGTGACGTCTTACTAGCTCTGTTCTTCCTGGAACCTCTGAAAAGTGAGAAGTAATGTGAAGTAATGACTTCGCTGGAATCCTGAACACACTGGTCTCAATTTTCTAAATTAGAATAAATATTGAAGTGGAAAAATACATAAGCATGAAATACCTCTTAATCAGGAAAACCTTCCCAGTGAACAATCCTCATTGATAAAGGACAGCTAAACAACTGTGTAATCACAAAGGTGAAAACTGGTTAAAGGTACTTAGTAACAATAAGCTGCAGCCCTTTGCTTGGGTCAGTTTGTTCTTTATTTATAACCTATACTGTTTGTCTGTATAAGTTAAAGGAATGCAAGTTAGTTGGTATTTAATAATATGCTTATCTTCAACTAGAAGTTAAGGGGCAAATGAGTTAAACCATTAAATCAAGAAGAGAGAAATTAGATGAGGGTTTATCACCCACCATACAAGCACCGTAAGAGAGGTTAATTGTACCCCTAAGAGCTGTAATGAATTACAAAAAAAAAAAAAAAAAAAACCAATGATCTTTCCATTTGTCAAGCTAGGAACTGATCACAGGAGGTCAAACTCCCTCAGTTCAGGTGCTGAGTCTTCTGGCAAAACCAAGGGCTCCACTTGATTATTCTAGAAATTAAATAAAAGGGTTTAAGCTACTTGTCTTTAAAGTCAACCACATGCCATCCATTTCTTTTTGTTCACTTTCTTCTCTGTAGCATAACACTGATGCAAGACAGCTGCATCTGGACCCTCTGCACGCTTTCCCACTTGGGGAAAAAAGTGTTTTCTGTCTGCTCTACAATATAAACCAAGTATTTCAATCTTACAGTAATGGATGTTTTTCTCATCTAACCCCTAAGGTTCCAGTATCCTGGACAGAGCTGTTATTGAACACAACTTACTATCTGCAAGCAAACTTTACAATAACATTACTTTTGAAGAGCTTGGAGCATTACTGGAAATTCCTGCAGCTAAGGTATCAGTTTTCTACATCTTTTATAAAAACAAGGAGCATCAGAGACATGAGAAAATACCTGTGTTCAATATTAGGAAAATTAGTTCAATATTAGGAAATAATGAAATATTCCATGTTATGAGGAAGGTTAAATATCTAGCACATCTTACGAGAAGGAAAGGTACATGATGTTAAATGGACAGTGGTGGAGTTAGATGCCACTGATAGTATGTCCAATCGTGTCATAATTTATTGTTGTCTGTAGGTTCCTCCCCTACCAGTGCATGGAGATGTTGAAAAACCCACAAGGACTATCAAGTCTTAATTAGTTTCTAACATCTTTCTCTCTTCATTATTTCAGGCAGAAAAGATAGCTTCTCAGATGATAACTGAGGGTCGCATGAATGGATTCATTGATCAGATTGATGGAATTGTTCATTTTGAGAGTAAGTTTGACCACAGTAATATTATTTTACTTTTTAGCACCATTCAGAGTGAGCTTTTGGAGTTTGCTGCCTTACAGGATAAGGAAATTTGTTATTATCTTCCATCTGAAGTGAGCTTGCTGCGTCTTGCTGCGACCAGGAGGTGGCAGTTTGCCGTAATGGAGGACCACACTCCACCCACCCTCCCTGCTATGCATTCTCTTACCCCCAGGAAAATGTGAATTTATTCTATCAGTCTACTCGTAGGAACAGGTTCACCAGGAAGTTCTCTGTTCAGTTCTACTTTGCAATGCAGGACTTATGCTTGTAACAGACAGCCAGAATCATTGTAGGTTTTGAATACAGAAATAAGCATGATGTAGCTGCAAGGAAGGCTTCCTCTGAGGTAGGTGAGGGCAGTGGCAGAAGAAAAGGTTGCAGTTGAAAAGACATGGGAATTGCTAAGAATTAACTTTTGTGTGGGCTGGTTGTTTTGTGTTTTTTTTGCAGCTCGTGAAGCTTTGCCAACTTGGGACAAGCAGATTCAGTCGCTGTGTTTCCAGGTTAACAACCTGCTGGAGAAGATAAGTCAGACAGCCCCAGAATGGACAGCGCAGGCAATGGAGGCCCAGATGGCTCAGTGACTCTGCAGCGATTGTCTGATAGAGGCAATCAACTGCCTGCTGTGCTGGAAGAAGGGAACTGAGTAGGACTGTGAACCAGACGAATAACTTACCTTTATTTCCCTACCTTCTGCTTTCATTCTGGCTTAGGACAGAATTAGGCAATACAGTGTTTGGTGTGACAGTCCCCAGGTTCTCTTGAGCATAGAATGATGCTGTTGCTGCCTCTGCATTGCACTCTGCTGTCCTGAAAGCTGTGGTTTCCACACAGAAGCAGCTGTAATGTCTGCAGCAAGCTTTGGTTTTGGTTTATTTAATTTTACTTTTTTCCCACTGTATTGCTATAGCTTTGTAGCCCATTACTTCCTGCGGTGCTTGTTCTGCTGTGAAAATGTAAGTGCCATGTTTCTTTTAGTTGTAATTATTCTAATAAAGGCTGGAATGAGCCACTTGGTTTAAGTGTTGTAGGGGCCTGTTGTTTTTTTTTTCCTTAAGCAATAACTTGAAGTAAGTTGATTTTTTTTCTCAGTTGTCAGTTTCAGCTCCTGAAAAATGTTAAATGAAAACCAGCTTTTTTCCTCTGTCTCTGTTTATAAAATGCAAGTCTGAAATCTTAGCTGAGGGAAATACCGACCCTTCTCCTGCACTGGTGCAGAAAGGTGCAGACTTATCTGTGCTGAGAGATGGGGCAGAGACCAGTGTTCCCAAGAGAGCTTGTTGCGCTGATAGCAAAAGTGTTGAGAACATAGCACATGCCAAGTAAGGTAAGCCAAGCATGCTTTTTGTTTTATTTTCTAGGTCAGCATGAATTGAAAATTTTACAAAATTATCCAGTGGTTTTTTGGAACTGGAGGTGTGACAAAAGACTTTGACAGGTAGGGATTCTGCAGTACAGAAAATTAAACACCTTCTGAAAATGAAGTGGCTGGAGAGTACTGTGCAGATTACTTACATAATGAGATAGGGTGATGAGGTGAAGGTCTCCTGTGATAAGCAGGACTAATTTTAAAGGCATATGCACAGCAACAAAATGCCAAAGTGGCCCTTCTGATGTTTATCAGTCTGGAGTTGTACACTATACCCATCCTTACAATCTGTCAGCTATACATGGAGTCTTACTGTGCAGTTGACTGGAGGGGTTTCCACAAAGAGCTCATCTGGTAATGGAGGGCCAAGGCAGAGGTCCATCAATAGCTGTTCCTGTCCAGAGGTTATGTTTCAGTTTGAGGTGATCTTGTTTAGGTTGTAATTCCAGCTTTGATGTGAATTACCTTAGCTCGTTTTTCATTTCAGTGAAGTAATAATACTGTTAGTGAGTTTTCAGTCTGTGTTCATCGTAGTCTTTTTGTCTCAAAATCTAGAGGATGTTGATGTCTTAAGAGTGAAAGGTTATGGCTTAATTCACAACTAATGCCTTCATTTTTGTTTTGCCTTTTTGTTTTTTTAAACATGTTTATGCATTTATATTTGTAGTGCTGTTGAGATTTTTAGAAAAGCCAGGAGCCTAGCGAAGGGGAGTTCATCTATAAATAGCATGGACTTCTGTCAGCCTGGCAGGTGACGTTTCTGAGTCCCAAAACAACCAGCCAACTCAGTTACAATGGCTCCCAGTTGGTAGCATCCTTGAGTTTCTCTGGGAGTGAGAGTGGTGACAAAGCAGCTGTGGGAGCAGGAAGGAGCTGCCCACCTCTTGACAAGTTTGCTGTAGAAGAGCAGAGGTGGAAGATTTTCCAGATCCTTATTACAGATAGAGTTTGGGTGTCTGTTGTCTTTCAGTATGGGCTGACATAGTCCAGTGTAAGGGTCTCCTGTCTACTAGGGTCAGTGTCTGGCACTCTGAATGCTCACCTCCAATACCCACAAGGGTAATCTCATACTAAATAGCCTCCTGCATTACCCTCTAACACAGCAGATGTAAATAATTTATTGGCTACAGGAAAGATGCTGATATTTCAGTAGATGGCAGTAAAGGCCAAACTGACCACAAGCAAGTCCTGAGGTGCACTGTACACATCTTTGCTGTACCACTTTTTCCAAGTCAGCTGTGTCGGAACTTGCCTTGGCTATTCATTGGATTGCTTCTTGTATTTCCGGATTACTTTTTTCCTCTCAACTCTCCCGATTACTTTAAAGGCAACTATAGTGTCAAAAAGTATATGTAGACAATGTAAGACAGCTAGATACACAGTATCTAGTAATTACTCAAGTAGTCATCTAATTTAGTATGAGCAGAAAAAATAAGCCATTCAAAAATTTGTCATTAGGGTTTTGATCAGTTTGTTGAAGTCCAGTGGCTTATTTCATAATTAAAATAGTACCACCTACAGAGGATTGAACACCCTGTCTCATTTCTTTAAGAGTAAGTTCTTTGTTTGCCTGGCTTATACAGAAATTATCACTTATGTTTTGACTTTGTTTATATTATCTTTTCCCCTGGGATACTTAAGTGACTCATGAAACTTACATTACTTAGGAATTTGGGGTGAAGTTGGATGCACACACTCTTACCTGTTGAATCCTACGAGGAGATGAATTTGTAGTTTTGGAGTAACAAAAATTTAGCCCTATTGCAATAAAATACTCATTAGCAAGATTTCACTGTTTTCATTGTTCCAGTCTGGGAGAAAAAACCAATTTCAGAACCATCTACATATGAAAGCAACAGTTGTAGAGGAAGCCACCATTTCCCAAACAACCACCACCAAGGATTTTCCTAGTACTGGAACTTAAAATAGGAAGGATAGCAGCCTGCAAATTTTATATTTGCTATTAATAAGTACCTTATGTAACAGTCTTATAAAAGAAGTGAAGCATTTAGTGATATTGGCATTCGCAGAATTAATAGACTTAGCTACTCTTTTTCCATTTCTGCTGTTGATGTTTAAAAAAACCATGACAAACATTTGAGTCTTCAGAGGCTTTTATACTCTGTTATTTCCATTCTGTTGGAAACTCCACTCAATCATATATCTAGGTATGTACTGTGGATCCAAGCTACTTTCATACTTTTCAATTCTTTAACTGCTTATAGAAATAACAGAGTTAGATGACAAGGCAAACATCCCTCAAGAAAGGAATTCACAAGGCTTCAGGATGTCAAGCTCAGGGTGACAGCACATCGCTGCTCTTTCAAATAATTTTACAGCAGCAAGTACTTGCTATCCAAACAAATTCTGTAATACAGGAAAGAACGTAGGATGCACACTTCTTATACTTATTACACACCTAGATTCATTGAGTGGCAAGGTGTTTCAAGGCATCTTTACACTCCTACTCAGTAAGAAACTGTCGCATGAGTGTAGACCTAATTGTAACGTTATTCTTAACTATGCGAGTATTCTTGGATATCTTAGTCCAAGAGCATCAAAAAATGACGAGCAAAATAGTGACGTAAATAGTGTTGCTTTTCAAGGCTGAAGAGTATTTTGACCATGTTTTCATGTAAAATTACTTGTAACATCTTCAAAGTGGTACTGGTTGAGAATTTTCTCTCCCTTCAAGACAAATGTGGACATAGTGACTATTAGTCTGGAGCCTCCTGGTTCTTAATTATCTTACAGATATTTTTTTTCTGTATTGAAAAGCGAGTCACACTGACTTCTGCACACAGCTCTTCTCTTGGGAGCATGCCCTTTGCAGACGGAGGTGTGCTATATAGGCCATTCATACAGATCCCACTTTAGGGCATTTTCTGCTTCACTTTGCTACTTAAGGGAGAAGACACTTCTAAAAAACCGTAACAGAGTGTGTTCACAGTGGAGTATCTTTTCTCCCTGTGGGCCAGGAGTGACTGCTGGAAAGCAATACACAGATCTACTGAGTATTTCTGACAGGAGCAACCCGAGTGGCCAACTCTAGCCTCAAAACCAAGATGACCTTTGGTGATCGGTTAACAGGACAGCACTAACCCCTCTGAGCCCATGCCCCTCTGTCAGCATGCGTATCCCTCCTGGTTCAGCCAGGGCCTGACCTAATGCAGGAGTCAAAAGCAGCAGCTTCCCACTAGATGGAGATCTAAGCACACATAACCAATGTGGAGGCCACAGCTCTTATGGAAAACTACCAGCACATTCCCAGTTTTATTTTGTGACTAAACCGTGTTCATCCATAGCATGCGCAGAAGAACAATCAGCCTCTGGGCCTTTTAGATTTCTGAACCTTTACCTGCAGTCAAAACACGTTACAAAGCTTGCTTCCCACACGCATGGCTTAGGTTGTACTTCAACTAATGGGTCACTTGGTACCAGAAAGTTTTCCCTCTACCAGAGAAAAAAGTGGCAGGACTAGGACTTAACTCAGAATAAGGGAGTAAACACTAGCACCAGGCTTTGCAGACTGAGTCAAAACAATATATAATATGTTTTTAAGTGTAGTGTGGGACTGAACTTGGGATTCATGAGGTTTTGGTGGGTTTGCAATTTTTTTCAATAAAAGTTTAGTATGCTGAATTGCATTTATGTAGTAAAAAGGATTTCTACAAAGAAACCTGAAAACAATGCAAGTCATCGATTAGGGAGACAACACCTATGCAAATCCCTTATTTTTAAAAGCCTAGAGACTTTGCTTTACACATGATAAGTGACTTCTCTATGAAATGATATTTTTATTCTTTGCAGTAGTTACTACTCAGACTTTGTTATTCATTGCAAAAGATAATCCAAAAGAAAAGTAAAAAAAGTTATCAGACTAAAAAAAATAGGTAGCCCTGATTGATTCTTAGTGAGTGTACAACATTAGTTTTATTATAACAGCATAAACTTGACGTTATGACTGATGACCTAAGAAAAAACAGGATGAGAACACTTCTCGAAAACAGTTTGGGGTTTGGTGGTTTTTTTCTTTTTTTTTTCTTTTTTTTTTTTTTTCCAAAGACACTGCTGAAAACTCACCTGGACAGTTAATCTAGTATTAAGGCTCTCTGTGTTGTTTTGCCAGACATTTTTTATTGCCTGAATAACTGGGCATATTCCTGTCATACTTAAAAAAATAACTATTCAATAGAATAGTAAGAAGATATATTCAAATAGCCCAATATTTCATTACTAAATGTGAATGTTAAGAAGATCTGAAAAAAATAAACACTCTGAAGACACCTAATATAAAGCCTAAAATATATAAACTGATATACAAAGTTAAACGTTTGCCTAGAACATGCTACTTCTAAGCACTAGATACTAATAAAACAATATTCATACTTACATTCTTCCTCCCCATTCTACTAGTTATTAGTCTAAATCAAACACCTGTAAATGAACTCTTCCTCTTAAAACAAGACTGAGTTTTCACTAACCATGTAACAGTACCAGAAAAACCCAATAACCCTCACACATGGTAACAATCGTAACAATAGTTTACTACTTAAAAAACCCTATAGTTTTATTCAAATTTTATCACATGTTAAGCTACAACAACATATTACTCAGCTCTTTAAAACCTGCAAAATCATAATATGACCTAAACACTGTCTTTTCAAACAATTATGTGAGTCTCTTTCCAGCTGCTTTTAACTAATGTGCCCCTCCTGTTAATCAGTGCCTTGGCTTTGGGCCAAACTACTCTTAAGTTTATATGAGCTTGCAGTGTAGGCTAGATAGGGTTTTTCTTAGATTGGTTAGTATATTGTTCTTTTTTCTGTTTTGGGAAAGGGATAATTGGGTATTTTTTTTAAGTATCTTTTTTGTTATTTTCTTAGGGACTTTTAATGTCACACTACTTGGTCATTTTTTTCTAAAACTCTAGAAGAAAAAAATTTTCTTAGTGCTCTATGTATGTTGTTTTTTTGTAGGAATGGGTGTTTGTGAATCGGGAGCATTTTATGGTGGACCTTCAATGGACAGTAGGTTGCTGAATAGCTTTAGGCTTGCTTTTAGCTACATGTGTCTTTATCAGTGTGTTCATTATGTTTGTGGGAGAACCGAAAATATGTTACTGATGTATTTGTACATAACGGGAGCTCTGAAAGGTGAGTTTGTACATAATGAGGGAAGGTCTGAAATATTCAGCCTATTCCACTCTTGGTTTTATTTAAGGAACAGTTTATCAACTGTGCTGAGCTGATTCAAGTACACTTTAATTACGTGGTTTACCTGAAGTGCTGCAGTAAGCTAGCTGACCATGTGTCTCACGAGCTTGGTGGCTTGTGTTAAACTTTGATGTTAAAGAGCAAAGAAAGCTGCTTTTTTAATAAATATATATATTCAGCATTTGCTGTTTCTTGTTTTCATTAATGCAAAACTTGTTTAGTTTCATTTTCTGGTTAAATGGTAAGAGAAATTCTTTGCTCTAATAGTACTACTGTGGCAGTCCAGGTAGCTTTTTTGCTCTAATTGCTCTAATATTACTATTGTGTTTTCCAGGGAGAACCAGCTTTCAGTGTCTTTATTATGGGCTAAGTCAGAAGCGTCTCATGTTTTCTTTTTGCTTGTTACCATGCTATAAAGCAAGCAATTGATAAAATATTTTCACACCATAGCACACGTTGACTGTTTTTGGGAATGATTGAGAAAAATGTGTATTAACATTTACCACATAATTTAGGGTGAGGCCTGGTGTGGTTATCTTTTTGTTGGCTTTCAAATGCTGCAAACATCATTGCTACTTATATACTTGAGGGTACAAATGTGCTTCCATTTTTGTCTGTATGGGACTTCTTATGGTAAGACAAGACACTCTGGATGGAGGGGAGTCATTAATGCAAAATAGACCTTGAAATGGCTGCATGCAAATTAGACGTTGGTATGTTAGTATTTCATTGCTTTTTAGCTTGCATATTGCCACTGGCAAAACCATTAAGAGAAATAAGCCTGAAAGTTTGATACATGTGCTTTAAAAGGGATGTTAAAGCATTGGGGAAATACAACAAAGTGTTGTCAGGCTGATTTTAAAAAATGCAAATGCCTTTTAGGGAGGACCTAAGGAATTTATGCTATTGAGTTCTTTCAGAAGTCCCTGGAGTGGCTGATTTAACTATGCATTTTCTTCCATGGAAAACATGTTTACTAAACTAGGGTGAGAGATGCAATAACAAATACGTAGACATTGAAAACTGTATTGAGTAATGAGAAAACAAAGCAGCAGTTCCGAAGAGCAGTGATTAAGCTCTGGAACTAGCTATCAAGAGGAAAGGGTAGGTTTCCACTGTTTTGCTTTCTTGAAATCCAGACTGGCTGTCTTTCTGGAAAGTGGCTTAGTCAGCTAATATTGACTAAGCTTAGCCCAGAGGTAAGGGTGCAATTTAAGCATCTACAGGAGGTCAGACATGGTGACCTAATGGTCTGTTCAGGCCTTAAGCTTTTTGAAGCTATGAAGTGATTTGAAGGTGAAAAGATTTGTACTTCATCAATTTCTGCACACAGGTTTTAATTATTTTTATTCTGTGATGCTTGTATTTGAGGCAGAGTGGTATCAGCAATTTGTGGTCAGGAAACAAAGCAAGCAAGTTAATCAAGTAATGTCAACATTAACTTTTGGGTCTGTGTGGAAGGTTACATTTCATTTTCCAATAAGGTAATCATGCTTAATCTGAAAGTGTGACTTTAATGAAACACATAGTTGAATTCCTTCATCAAATAGTGAGCTGCTAGAGTACACATCGCCACATGTGAAACACTTTTTTTTTTTTTTTTTTTTTTTTTTCTTTCTTTCTTTGTCCCTGTTGTGGTTTGCTATAGTTGAGTCAGGAAAATGTTTTCCACCTCTGGGTAGCCTTATGCCACATGCTTGCTTAGAAGTGATCTTACAGTTTCTAGTTTTTTACTAGTCAAGGAAGTCTGTGGGCCTGGGAGGAAGAGGAACCTGGCTTCTCTCTCAGTGGGTGCTCAGCTGAAGGAGATGGTGTGTGCTTTTCTGTGGGAAGGTGTGGGCTAATCTGAACATGGGGCATTGCGAGCAATGTGGAGGTTAGGCTTTCTGGAAGGAAGCTATTCTCGCCTTCTGAAGAACAGACAGTTTCAAGCACTGGTGTTGCGAGGAGTTAAGCAGCCTTGACAAATACAGGTCCCAGGTGATGCCCTGGAAGGGCTATGCTATGTTAAGCTGTTACCAAGTACTAATGAACAAACAGAAGCAACGTGGCAGTGGCATGGGTTTCCAGGCTAAGAAGATGAAATGAAAGGGGAGCCAGGATGAAGCCTGGGGTGTGCTTGTGCCAAAAGCTTGACAAATACTTGCATCCTCCAGCAGTGGTGGGATGTGTTCCTCTATTTGGAGACAGGATCATCCCTGTTGTTCTCAATTTCCTCCACTGATGGTTTGAGAGTGGTGGTAGCTAAATCTGTGGGATTTTGGCCTCAGCAAATAAATTTTTTTGGGGTATGGTCTCTGGTTTCAAAGCCCTTTTGGGATGGCCAGGCCTTTGGCTGAAGCAGTAGGGCTGTTATCAAATGACTGGGCACCTCTGGGCATGCTTTCAGACGCAAGCCATGGCTGGCTGTGGAGTGCAGGTACCTTTGGGTGGGCTGGGCAATAGCTGAGTGATGGTATTGAGCGTGTCAGTGGTGTCTGACTACTGGTCTTAGACACCTGAAGAGGCAGAACAACTACCAAGCAGCAGTGCTTGAAGAACTAAGTATGTCGAATGGGAAGATACATATAGGTACATAAGACTTGGAATCTCCTAATCACCTGGCTTTTTTAGTCTTTTTATTTCCTGAGTTGCCTTTTGCAGGTGAGTTATCAAACATGGGTGAGAAGCTAATAATAATTGTGCCTTGCCTGCTAGTGAGGGCTAGCGAATGACATTGACATCTTATTAGTGATGATTAGTGACACAGCTGGATACATGGGGAGAATGAAAGGGCAGGTGCGTGATTTTCAGATCAGTCTTCCCCACCTCACATGTGTGGATTGTTGTTAGCAGAATGGTAGGATTGTTCAGAAATGCCTTCTGCTGTCAGCTAGAGCCTGTGGCATTGGGCTTAGTCTTAACATAATTTACAGATAGTGTTGCTGGTCATGAAATTGTGCAGCTGCTCTTTGAAATTCCATCAGCGTGCTGTCTCCTGGCATTAACGCAGATAGCCTTTGGGAGCCAGATTGTTAAAGGACTACTAAAGGAGAGAGATTAGATTATCGGTTGTAATACTTCATCACACTGGACTCTAGCGTAATTTTTAATTTTAAAAGGGTAACTGACAATTCAATTACATGTCCTGACATGCAGACAGTCAATTTCATAGCCAATTGTTCCTCCTCTCTCTGCCCAAGGACAGACCTGGTTTTATCCTGATCTTGCTTTTGATGCCTTTTGACCATTGAATCTCTCATTGCCAAGCTGCTTTGTGCACAAGCCTGTGTTGGGGAATCCTAGTGCAGCTTGTAGAACAGTCAGCTTGGAGCTGCTACTGGTAGGAGGAGGTCTGGCAGAAAACTGCCTGGCTTGTGTTAAAGGGTTATTACGAACCCACCTGACCATCCTCTGCTCACACCAGGCATTGGGGATGTTTAGGTGTGTTTATGCATGTGGGAGCTGGGAGGGAAGTAAGGTCGTGGACAGAATTGCAGGTGATTAAAGAGAAAGTTGGGTTTGCTTTGCATGTATACTGTATTTAATGGTTTTAGATAAGGCTTTTGAGGACAGATTCTGTACTCTAGTGCACACAGAGTAGATGGCTTGATTCCCACAGATGGCTGTTTCTAGGCCTTTCTTTCACTGAAATACTGTAATTGCTCTGTTGGTTTCCAATGACTTACTTTTACTCAAATGTTTCACTAGGAGACAGATACCGGCCAGCTGCTATCTGCTCCTGAGGGTCTAAACCAATTATGTTAGTTAAAGGAGAAGATGGTTCAAGATGTTCCATGTGCTCCTCCAAGCTAGTTATTTTGTTTCCCACATCTTGTAGAATTGTCAGTCATTTTCTTCCTTTGTTGACATACTGCAGTTGCTTCTGGCTGCTATCAGCATCATTTGTGGTATTAGTTTGTATTACAATAAGAGAAAATCTATGCAACTGGTTAGCTCTTCTTTCTTATCAGTACATAGCAATCAATTCCTAAGCTGCTGGGGCTAGCAGAACAAATAGTTTCATTTTCACAAAAGAGATACATTCTGTTTTGGTGGGAAGCCCCTTCTACTTAGTTGGATTGGTTTTCCTGAGAGCACCACAAAATTGACTTCGGATTTCTGCAGGTTAGATGCAGTACATGGGAAGGGAGTCTGTTGCCTCACGTTTTAAGGGCTTCAGAAATTAAAACATTGATTCTGTCTCACAGCAAATATAACTAGGCTGTAGTGGGTATACAGGCCTTCTGTTGGCACCTGCACATCTCGTGCAGATAACCAGTCTTACTGTTCTGTACACTAAGCATGGACACTTAATGCAATTTGAAGTCAATGTTGTTCAATAAATTTAATGCAAGTTGTAATTACTTTCTGAGCAGCTGTTGCAGACTTTGCCCTTAAAGGAATGTGTCTGGGGGAGCTGAAGAGTGAACCTCATCTTCTAACTGAAAGTTAGTCTTTTAAGCTAATTGAAATACCTTCCAAAGTGGACAATTGATTGAAAAAACAAACCAACAGAACAATGAAAATTTGTTCAGGGATAAATAAACCGAGATTGTACAGGGCAAGAGTTTTCCTGTAATTGATTATTTGTTCTCATGGTGACCAGAGGGTTTTACAAAGAATAGTCCTGCTTTACAGGCAGTTCGATCTTCTGTGCTGGCCTCATGACAGATAGAAAGCTGTTTCAGGTCTGTTAGTGCTGGACACTGATGATAATTGCTGTACTCAGACTGTCTCAGCCAGGTGAATAGCCTTTGGTGAAAATAGCATGTTCTCAGTTCTTAATTTTGGGTGTTGACCAACCTTTTTGTATGCTAGGTGCAGTTATAAACCTGTCCAGTGTCCTTCCTGTTAAACAGTCTGGTAGCTGCATGTGGCTGGAACATGTGCCCTGGACAGGCTGGAGTTACAGCTCCAGCAGCTCAGCATGCTGCATTTTCCCCAGTAACAGTCATGGAGTTGTAAAGATGTCCTAAAGTGCTACAGATGTGCAAGAGTAACTTAGCCTTTGTTTCCAAGGGGTGGCCCATGAGAAGGAGAGAGCGCACCTTTAGTTAGCAGAATTCTATTTCTGAAAGCTGGTGTTGCATAAAAAGGGGCCGTATTTTGGCACTACTTCCACAGAAGTATGTCAGCATGGGCCTAATTCTGAGCAAGTGAGTAATCTCTAAATGAAATGGATCACAAGATTAAAGCACATGCAGCAGAAGCTAGTTAGGAAACCAAGTGAAAATATCCTGTCAGATTACTTAGTAGTACAAATGGCTGCTGTAAAATGGCATTGGTTTTAGTGCCTAAAATGTTCTCTGATCTACATCCCATTAAAAAGTTACTCTTTGAACACATTAGTTGTTTTGGGGCATGTCTTAAAGACTCAATCATGTGCACTATTGTTTTAGCTTGTGATAAAGTCTTTTCTTTACTGCTGTGCACAGGATATGTTTTATTCATGTTTTCCATGCAGTTGTTTTTTTGTTTCCTGGAAATGGCTGCTACACATGGTGACTAGGAGAGCCATGTAAGGTCTAAACAGCATCTCCACACCTGTGAGAGTGAAATAACTGGGTAGTTTTCTTTATTAAACAGCTGAGTCCCACAGTGGAAGTTGCCACTGCAAGGGGAAAGGCTACATCTGCAGCTGCTCTTGCACCTTCTTCTGTCCATCAGCGAATCCTCTGGGACCTGCAAGTGAAGAACAAGAGAGGAAGCCATGCCAACCCTTGCTGCAAGGCACTTTCTTTGGGTTTTGTCTTACGACAGTCAGGAGGCAGAATGTGGATTTCTGTTGCAAGCTTATGTTCACCTGCTGTGTCCATGCTGCAAAGGGCTTTGTACTATAGACACATCCAAGCTACTTAGCAAAGACAAGCAGGACTAGACAACGCTGAATTCTAAGTTTTTGTACCTAGTCTCTTGTAGGCTCCTGGTTCAGCTCAGTTAAGTCTTGCCTTCGTATCTCTTGATTGTACTATGTCATGATTAGCTTGTGCATGGCTAAGAGGGGCTTTAGTTGCTTTGAAACATATGAGCTGCCTTCTCCAAGGGTAATTGTGGCCTTATGGCAGTTGGCTTACTGTAAAAAGCTGAATGAGGTCAGCACAAGCACTTCTAAAAGCAGCAAGAGCAGCACCCAGCATAGGGGAGTATGCTGCAGAGTACATGCAAATGTGTCTAGAGAATATCTTGTGGTTCTGAGCTTTAAAAACTTACCTTCAGATTCTCATCTGACTGCATTGCTTCCTGCTTCCAGGAGTTTGTGTGCTTTGCAGGAGCTGAACTCTTTTCTCATTAGTGACAGCAGGAATCTGCTCAAGGGAGGGTTCTTTCCAGGCCATCCCTCCTCTGGAACTCATTTTTTCTGTTCCTACAACACTGAACAAGTTATCTGCTGCCATAAAATCTGATTGCTAGCCATACAACACTTGGTTAATTCTCAGACGCTTGCCACTTTGTCATATGGATCATTCTTGGTGTGCTCTGCAGCTGGTCTCCTTTGCTGCTTCTAATCTCTGCTGAAACATTTTAAGCTAAGGACACACAGTGATTCACAGTGGTGTCATGGTTTATTTTCAGTAGTAACGTAGAGGAAGCATAATCACACTGAACACAAGAGCCTCCAGGATAGTGTGTTAGGGAGTCTCAGGAAAAGCCTAAAAGTTGCTGAGCTGAGACTACAGAAATTCTTTCTTAAACATAGTAAATGAAGAACTTTTCTCAAAAACCTGATTTGTCCTCTGTCAGAGGTCTTTGTGTTGGTGGTTTGTGCAAAAAAAATTAGTTCTAGCCCACCTGAACTGGGGTTTCCAAGTACCAGAGAGGACAGCCAAATGTGAGTTGTCCCAGATCATCTTAGTGTGGCCTGCAAGGTGGTCAGGCAGTAAGGATGCTTCTCATGCAGCATTACCTGTTGCACTGTGTGGACAACTAATCATCCAGTTTCCTGTAGCTGAGAGACACCAGAGGAGAGTGAGTCACCTTTTGAGATGTATGGGACATCTCATGCCCAGGAGAGCACTGCTTTTCCTGCTTGCCTGTTGAGGGAGCCAACATACCTTGGATGTTATGCGCTTAACTACCTTTAGAAAACATTCATTGGGCAGGACAACCAGTATTCAGAGCACTCTCCCTTTTACTATGACTGTTCAGCCACATGATCCAAAGGGTTAACCATTCCTGTGAGAATTATACTCAAATCACCCCAATTAGTTAACCTCTTCTGTAGAGATTGAAATGAGCCACAGATATGCTCACACAAATGGAAAACATCATTGTGTTGATGGTAACAGAATCAGTGTAACTAATGTGACAGTACGTTAGTGTTGTCACTTCAAACTAAAAAGGGAAAAAGCTAGTTTATACTTGTCAGGTCAGAGATAATGGGACAAAGTTATTTCTCTTCTTGTCGGAGTATGTTTCTGTGTATGATTTTCTGGGGTTGTCCTAGCCATTACTTTAACTTGTAATAGTTGTTTTCTTGACAATGCTTCCCTTGTTATCAGAGATTGAACTCCAATGGATGGAAAACTACCATTTCATGTTACAGCCAGTTGACCTGCTGGAATAAATGCACTTCAGCCAATGGGTCATTGTGGTTTTTTTCTCTTCTTGATATGGCTGGCTCTTTGGAGCAATCTTCTTTTCTACACTGCAATGCAATTATTAGAAAGCAGTGGAATGTTACTGATAGTGTTTGGTGCTATCACTTCCAAGAAAGTACAGCAAGGAAAGCTAGCCTCTGTGTGCCGGTTTATGTGTATATGCCCTCTTGACTGCACAGATGTGGAAACAGCCACGTTGCAAGATGCTGATTCTCAAACTGGGATTGCTTCATGTTCAGTCCCTATTTCTCAGTTAGTTTCCTGTGGCTGCAGGAGCATCAGGTAGATCCTGAGGGATAGGGTAGGTCTAGGGTAGATCCTGAATCCTAAGGGAGTGGTGGAAGAAATGCCTTCTCTTCAATGCATACAATCTCATAAATCACATGTATGGTAACTTCGTATTCATCTAGAGAGAAGTTCCTTTGGCTCCAGTCTACAGTAAAGGCTTTATTGAGAAAGAAGAGCCACTGGTGCAAATAAGGACTATTGGTCTTTCCAGATGATGTAAGTATCCTTCCTCCTCTCAGTTGTTGAGTGATAGAACTTGACAAGAATTCACTGACAGTGTCAGAGCTGAGAAATCCTTTGTAAGGAGATCTTGTCAAAGGGAAGATGGAAGATATATATCAGGCTCTGATCCTTGGCTGTGAGCTGAGCTGTCTTGGGTTTGGGGGGTAACGTTACTACAAACATTGTCACAGAGTAACAATAGGAAAATATATTCTCTACTTAGTGTTAAATAGACTCCTTGAGTCATGGAGTGGCAGGTAGTAGGTAGTGTTAAGGACAGCTGTAATGAAGATGGTGACTGGATGTCTTGGGATTAAGGTTTTGTTGTCTTTGCAGAAACTACCTCAGTGCTTGTAGTTGGAGAAACTTGTGTTATTCTTTCAAAATGTGCTACAATAACATTGCCTATGGTTGAGGAAATTAGAACATGGTTGTTCTGGCTATGGTGGAATGGGAGCCACAAAAAAGGGATGAAGGCTTGCAGATGCTATTCCCTCTTGCCTTGCACTGTCCGTCAAGTGCACAGTCTTAATTACGTAGCTATAGGATAATGGATGGAATTGGCACTGCTAGAGTTGAGGTTGTAGAGTTACTCAGTGTGTCTTCAACACTTAGGCTGCTAAATGGGATGGGTGGAGCGGGGAAATAAACTCACAGGGGAGTAGAAAGTGAGCCAGATAGATTAGTGGTGTGTCTGAAATTGTGTGAGTTTGAGGGGAGAATTTGTGTTGGCGGGGTGCATGATTGCTTGTACATGCTTGAGACACGGATCAGCAACTTTATTAGTATGCCGAGTAATCCCACCCAATACAAAACCCTGTGCTTACGAGAACTGGGGTATTGGGCTTCTCATTTAGATGTTAACTATGAAACTTGCTCTGTTAATTCCATACTGATCCCAAACACAGGGGTCTTGCAGCCACAGGTTGGAATGGAGGAGTTCAAACAAGGTAAAGGCTGTTTCTTAGTGAGTTGGTACTAACAAAGTGTCCTGCTGGTCTCTACTGATCTTCTGTTCACCCAAATGCCATTTACTGTCATACTATCTCATTTTGCCAGCGTGAAAGTTGAATAGGGACTGTCTCTGCCCTTTAAAACTGCTGCAGATCTGTTAGACTGTACACATGATGGATCTAAATATACATTTTGGTAAAATATATAACACAGCTGCTAGGCAATTTATTTTCACCAGTGGAAAGACTATATTTCAAGACAGTGGTGAAATGTCAAGTGAATTATGGGTTTTGTTCTCTTTACTTGTGAAAATAAATTGTATATTCTATAATCTGAACCAGACTAGTTTTTAATTATGCGCTGTTTTCCTTTGATTTACTAGGCAGGTTATCTAGCGGCCAAAACACTAGCAGATTTACTGTAGTAAGTCTGGAATGACTTAAAGGGCAAACATTAGACAGAGTATTTAATTTTTAACAAGCTACCATGTTTTTTTGCTAGGTTTTCTTTCATCTTTTGCTTACAAGTTTAACTCTTTTGTGGATTAGTATAAGCATCTCCTTTCTGTTTTATGTTTTGACTATTATGTATCAACTGTGTAGATTCTGCATATAGCTTACGTCCATAGGTTTCTGGAGAAATAGATGTAACTTGAACTTGTCTATGCAGGGTTTTTATCTAACTGACTGTTCTTTCTTGTGGTGATCTGAGACTGGAAAGATAAGCTAGAGGCACTCGGTGGTTCAGTGAAATGTGTGCATCTCTGTGCTCCAGCAGTGGTCCTCAATCTGTGGCTGTTGGCACTGGGCAAGACCTGGGGCCACAGGGGATTAAAGCTGAAACAGAAACAGCTGCTGCTGCTACAGAGCAGGTGTGTGGGAGAGCAAAGAGTGGTGATGCTGGTCGGCCTTAATTCCTTGGTACTGCTGCCCAGAGACAAGCAAAGACTGGGAGCCACAGTCAGTGCTGCTGTTAGACCCCTTTCACCTTAAGTGTAATTTTCTTCTGATGGTTTGTGAAGAGTAAGGCTGCCCAGTCTGGTGAAGTGGTGGAGTGCATCCCACCTTTGAGCCACTGCTGGGATGCCTGTCCACAGCCACCTGGGAGCCAGGTAGCTTGGTGAGGATAGGTGCTGGGCAGTTTGGGCATGGTCAGAGGAGGGCACCTGGGATGCAGAAGCAGCCAGGATCAAATGGCATCAGGTTAACTAGAGCCTTGCAGACCTCTTGGAACAGCTGTAGTTGGCAGCACATGGTGGGAGATGATATCCCCGCATGCTCACTATAGTCCTGTGCTACTGATAGCAGCACTGATGTGTAATCTTCCTAAACATATGATGGTCCAGCCACAAAACAGTGAGATTTTACCCTCTTGCTGTAGTCTTGTGCTTGAATTTTGTGTTCAAATCAAACGCCAGAAGTTTCTGCAGAGAAATGAGTTTTGAGTCAGACAAGCATTTCTTATCAATGGATTGAGTGCTTGTGGTCAGTAACGAAAGTCCAACGTAACACTTATCTTAGACTTTTTCCTGCATGCTGGTCATGGATAAGTCTGTATTCTGACAGCACATTGAGAGGCACTGTGTGTAGGCTTCCAACGTTACAGTAACGTGTCAGCCTCTAGAACAGCCAGTTGAAATGTTTAGGTTGGATTAGTAAAAACAAGATCTGAGAAAAGCTAAATATAAGGACCATATGTTAACATCCCAATCTGCACATGATTAATCTGGTAGATTTGATAAAATTCATAATATACTGAGGCTGCAAAACTGTTGTTAGACCAGAATCCCTGTGTAAAGTACCTAGTAAGTTTACCTAGTATAAAGTAACCGAACAGCAGCTTGAGGCTGTTTTGGGCTGCCATTGTGTTGGAAGGTTTTTTTTTTTTGAAGGCAGATGATTCCAATAATGGCTATTATGTGAAAATAAGGAGATGCGAACCTTCAGTAGAAAGTATTTTAGAGAAAATGTTACATGAATAATTTGACGGCAGCATTTCAAAATGGACGTTGCAGGCAGGCCAACTGTCAAAAGTTAGTAAGCACTGATACTGTGCTGGAAGAATAACTACTGTTTTCATATCTATTGTTGCTTTAGCCTGACTGCTGCCTTCTGGGAACTTAAGTTCTTTTAGCCTGTTTGATGCCTTGGATAACTCAGCTGTGAAATGGACATCAATGCATTCAGCTTTTGCACTGGATGGTGATTTCTTGACGTGTGATCAAGTGCTGCAAAGGAAGCTGGTATTTGTCAGTGAACAGTGGAATTGGATTTGTTCACTTGGATTTGTAATACTTGAGTTAGATTTTCAGTTGCTTTTAGGTTATTCCTACATCAGTACAAAATTTATGAAAAGGCAACAACTCGATCTGAAGAATTAGGTAAGTAGAAAGCCGGTTACTCAGTAGTGGTAGTCTATATTCTGTGTAAGTGCTCCCGAAGTGTATAGTGCCCATTAGTAGTTACTTGCAATAGGGGATAGAACAGTATCTGCCTCACACATGCCCATGACTCTGGTTTCTAAACTGAGTCAGGAAAGAAAATTTGACCCTACTCCACAAATAGCTTTTTTCTTTTTTTACAGTCAAATATTCCTGCTTTAAAGAAACTCCATAATCAGCAAAAGTGGGTGGAACTCATCATTCACCAGCTTTGCCTAACAATAAGTGCTGAATGTGTGTACTGACCCTGCTATGAATATTACCAGAGCCTACTCTGACCAGCCCAAAGCAAAGATTGTGCTTTTTTGATTTACTCATCATTTAGTTAGCATGCACTGGCAAGGTTGTGGAGAGCTAGATGAATTACTTGGTATACATTGGAAGCAATGTGGTATCTCAAACTGAATTCTCCCCAGAGCTAGAGCTGCACTTGATTATTTTTTAACAGTAAGTGTTTAATTACCTTGTCACCTGCATACACCAAATTTGCGGACAGGCTTCAGTGAGTCTACATGCTGCAGTACAGCTACTGAGTGTAGCACAACATGGGTGATGTGCTTGATCTTGTAGGTCTGTTGAGGAGGTTTTAATTCTTTTTATTAGTATTGAGTTATTGTATATACGACTTTAGAGGTGTACATTTTTAAAATTTTTCTCATGTAAAACATCTATTAGGAAAAAAAAAAACTCTACCAGCTGAGAAGCACCTTTTAGCATCAAGAAGCAGTGTTGTGTTCACTGCCTCTTACTGTCAGGGTAGTTTCATAAATATTTTTTTTGCTGTTGTGGTGGATGTTTGCTGCTAGAGCCCTGTGACTAACTGCTGTTCAGGCAAATGATAGGCAGATATGGAAGGAATGGTTGCACTTCTCAGAAAAAGAGGAAATAGCACCAGGGTAGCTAATTAAAGTGATGATCTTGTCAAGTGAAAGGGAGGGCCAAGGAAAGGCACTGAAACTGAAGTATAAAGAAGTGGTTACGGGAAGCAGGAGGAGAGAAATGCAGCCTTGTGCTACATTTGCCTTCTGCCTGGTGACTAAAAAATTAGCTGCAGTTGTCTCTGTAATACTACCCTGGCTGTGGTCTGACAATCGCCATTTGTTCCCAGGCAATCTATTTCTCTCATGGAATTTGTTATCCTGAAGTAAATCTGAGAGAATTTGTATCAATATGTATGTCTACATCATGAATTTATTTTCATGCTGCAAACAAGTATCTAAAGCAAACTTGTAGACAGTGTCCAAGCACAAAAATTGAGCAGGAAGAAGTAGAAAGTTGCTTTCTAGAGAGAACAATCTTGCAAAGAAGCAGTTAATTTTTAAGTTGTAAACACTTCAGCAGTGCGTAAAGAGCTATAATTTGCACTTCCTTTTTTGCTTCACATGACTCTTTCCTGGACATAATTGTATACATTAAAAAATAGCATAAGGTTTTCACAGCAACTGGCATTACTTAACTGAGATTTTACACTTGTTAAACTTTAAGGTCAGTGAAGTATCTCTGGGTCACAGCAGCATCAGATACTCCACAATACAAAACCCAGGTTTGCTCTTTGCTTGAGACTAGATCTGAAGGACTAAACCAGGTGGTGAGTGCAAATGGTAATTTTGTGCTTCTGGAGATACTTTGTGTGTTGCTGGCATGTGGGAAGTCAGTTGACATGATCAGATCCCTTCGTTTTAGATTTGAAGTCAAGGAATCCATGAATTGGAGGAAATGGAAATATTTTACCTGCTTATTGAGATCTGTATTTCAAATGTGTGTAATCAAATGTAGCCATTGAAATTCTCCGTTTTGTGGTGATGGTTTCAGAGACTGAAATATTTAATACCTGTTAACTTCAATGCAAGTTAAGCGTTCACACAGCCGAGGATCAAGCCATGTATGAAACCTGGGTGTAAAACTGAAGAAAAGAAAGCAGGTAATCTCCACTTAGCTTCATGAGAAAATCCTGTTTTCAATACTTGTTGTGTATTACATAGTACATTTCTAATTGAATGTTGCTAGGTGGTTGGATGTGTGGCCATTCCTTGGATCCCTTTATAGATGGGTGACTTGTATGCTGCCGAACACACTGATTAACCTTCATCTGATCAAATAACTAAACAAAGTATTGAAAAGCTGTATTACAAATACAGATATCTGTATAGGCTGATTGCTTCATGTTTACTTGAACACTGCTGGATAATAGCAGTGTAGTGTTACTTGTGGCTTATCTGAATAGGGTTATCAGGGTTTTCCAGCAATTGTTTCTAGCTGTTTCAAAGATAGGTGTGAGAAATGGAAAGCTTTGTGGAGAAGGACTGGATGCAGATATGCAGACTCTTACTGTTATCATAAATAATAATGTGTGAAAGTAAACAGTGCTGCTTTGAGGACCTGTAACAAGGATTTTGGAGATGGTGCCATGTGACAGGTATACTGAATGCAGACATGGAAAAGATTATCTCATGTAAAGGTAATAATGGCAGTAGCAGAAAAAATAGTTGTAGCACTTTATATTAGTGAGATTTCCTGACTACTTGGTAATTCATGGTAGAGCGACCAAAGAATCCAATTTCTCATTTGCTTTTACATTTCCTGAGGGTACAAAAGGTATTTCATTGCTTTATGCAAGTAATACTTTCATATCTAAAGCAATTGGTTGGGCTGGATGCTTCAGTGAGGCCCTGTCCTGATCCCTGGTAGATGGGAACCAAGCCATGGATGCTACCAGAAGTTAAATTTAGTGAAGTGGAAATGAGCACCACTCATACAGCCAGGCACGGCATCTTTAGAAACTGTTGTGGGGCGTCCAAGGATTGTTCACTGTCACTGTTTCTCATGGTCTTTGATATTCAATAGTTTGAGGCCTGAAGTCCCAACTTGTCTGCTCTTTGGGTACCTGGAGGCAGGAAGGTGTAGTCTAGCAGAGCCTCTACTGTGTAGTTGAAACAGTGGAGGAAAAAGTGCTAGTTGTGAATTTGCTTCTACTGTGTATTATTGATTCGGCAGCACCCAGTGCCTCAATACCGCAGTGACATCAAACAGGTAAGCACATGATGCCTCATTTACAGGCACATTTCACTGTAATACCTCTATTTGCCAGTGACCAAACCCAAATCATCCCTGGTCTTTTAGCCCCTTCAAAAGCTGGGCAAGTAATTTTCTCAGCTTGGTGATGCTCCCAGGAAATTTTCCGGAGCTGTAAATTTTGCAGTAGAAGCTGCTTCTGATCACACTGAGAAGGCAGACCTTAGGAAAGAAGGCAAGTCCAAGGGCATAAAGCCTGAGATCAGCTGATGTTCAACAAACAGGTCGTTCTTATCCCACCCTCCATGTGCTGTATCTTGTATATCACTGTATGTGAACATTGCTGTAAATATTTTACATCTTAGGGATGTAGATTTTTTTAAATTGATAAACAGGGCACCCATTCGTCAAGGTTTTTGCAAGGGAAGATCCCAGTTTGGGCCTAAATCAGTGTCCTGATTTTGGCTGGGATAGAGTTAATTTTCTTCCTAGTAGCTGGTACAGTGCTGTGTTTGGATTTAGTATGAGAATAACGTTGATAACACACTGATGTTTTAGTTGTTGTGAAGTAGTGCTTACTCGAATTCAAGGACTTTCCAGTTTCCCGTGCTCTGCCAGTGAGGAGGTGCATAACAGGCTGGGAGGAAGCGTAGCCAGGACAGCTGACCCAAACTAGCCAAAGGGGTATTCCATACCACAGAATGTCATGCTCAGTATATAAACGGGTGGGTGGGAGTGGGAGTTGGCCGGGGTCTGCTGATCGCTGTTTGGGGACTGGCTGGGCATCAGTCAGTGGGTGGTGAGCAATTGTAGTGTGCATCACTTGTTTTATTTTGGTTTTATTCCTCTCTCTCTCTTTCCTTTTCATTACAATTACAATACTACTAATAACAGTAACAATAATCATAATATTTTTTTATTTAAGTTATTAAACTGTTCTTATCTCAACCAACAAGTTTCACCTTTTTCTGATTTTCCTCCCCATCCCACTGGGGGGAAGTAACCAAGTGGTTGTGTGGTGTGGTACTTAGTTGCTGGCTGGGGTTAAACCATGACAATCAGAAACTTTTCCAAAAGATTTTAGCCCAATTAGTTGGCGTTTTTAGTTTCTGGAAAGGGTTCTAGAATAGAACCAAAATGCTTATAGTACCAGTGGCAAATTTCCTTTGAAAGGAAATACGTTATATAAAAATAATTTTCAAAATAGATTTAAAAAATCATAAAATTCAGAATAAATACATATTATTGATACACTAATAACTAAGGTTGTACCTTCTGTATGCTCATGTGCTAAATTACAACTGTTTTCACAAATAACTTGGCAGTGGAGACTTGATAAATATCTCCTCTGCAGTCAGTTGAGTTCATAAAATGTGGTAAGCAGAGAAAGTTCTTAGTTAAATTAGATGCAAAGCATTTGATGTCTAATAGGTGCACGGCTAAGAATGTGTGCTTCAGATTATTTTCTACTCTTTTATTGTGCTTGACTGAAATGTCTTAAGCACAATTATGGTTTTCCCACATAAAGAAAAGCTTTAAGCAGCCTTTCTAGTGGTGATTTTCTGTGGAATGCTGTAGTATAACAAAAAGATGCACCAGTCTGCAATATCATCTGCAGTTCTACTGCAACTTTGGCTTTGAGCTATGAAGCCATAACTGTAGGTTCCCATGGCTTTAATGACCACACTCTTGATTCCACGAAATGCTGATTAGTATTTTTCCCTACCCTTTTCCTTAACCAAAAAGGTACCCAAACAAGTATTTGTGTTTTTCTTCCCTCTCCTAAAATGCAAGGTTGTTTCTAGGTGGTTTAAATGTTTGTAAAGGCAGGAACGAATACATAGATTTTCTGTCAGAATGATATATCTGCTCCCACTGGAGTGGTCAGGTGATCTAATAAACTTTCATCTTGACTAAGGGAGAGTTACAAAGCTGCTATATCGTTGCAGGAACAGCAGATAACACTGTAGTTTTTTCATACTCTTTCACAAAATCATAGAATGGTGTGGGCTGGAAGGGACCTTAAAGATCATCTAGTTCCATCCCCCCTGCCATGGGCAGGGACACCTTCCACTAGACCAGGTTGCTGGCATTCACAGCTTCTCTGGGCAACCTGGTACGGTGCCTCACCACCCTCATGGTGAAGAATTTCTTCTTTGTATCTAATCTAAATCTACCTTCTTTCAGTTTTAAAGCAATTGCCTTTTGTCCTGTCGCTATCTGTCCTTGTAAAAAGTCCCTCTCCAGCTTTCTTGTAGGCCCCCTTTAGGTACTGGAAGGCTGCTATAAAGTCTCCCTGGAGCCTTCTCTTCTCCAGGCTGAACAACCCCCAATCTCTCTCAGCTTGTCTTCATAGGAGAGGTGCTCCAGCCCTCTGACCATCTTCGTGGCCCTCCTCTGGACTTGCTCCAACAAGTCCATGTCCTTATGTTGAGAGCCCCAAAGCTGAACACAGTACTCCAGGTGGGGTCCCACAAGAGCAGAGTGCACATTGCTGGGTTGTGTTGAGCTTCTCATCCACCAACACCCCCAACTCTTTCTCCTCAGGACTGCTCTCAATCCATTCTCTGCTCAGCCTGTATTTGTGCTTGGGATTGCCCTGACCCATGTGCAGGACCTTGCACTTGTCCTTGTTGAACTTCATGAGGTTTGCACAGGCCCACCTCTGAAGCCTGTCAAAGTCCTTCTGGACCTCCCTTCCTTCCAGTGTGTTGACTGCACCACACAGCTTGGTGGTGTTGACAAACTTGCTGAGGGTGCACTTGATCCCACTGTCCGTGTTACTGACAAACATGATAAACAGTGCCAGTCTCAATACCAGTCCCTGAGGAACGCCACTTGTCACTGGTCTCCACTTGGACATCAAGCCATTGACTACAACTCTTTGAGTGTGACCATCCAGCCAATTTGTTATCTACTGAGTGGTCTGTCCATCAGATCCTTACATCCCCAATTTAGACATGAGAATGTCATGCAGGACAGGGTCAAGTGCTTTGCACAGGTCCAGGTGGGTGATGTCAGTTGCTCTTCCTTTATCCACCAACACTGTAACCCTGTTGTAGAAGGGCCACCAAACTTGTCAGGCATGATTTGCCCTTAGTGAAGCCATGTTGGCTGTTACCAGTCACCTCCTTATTTTCCACATGCCTTAACATAGTTTCCAGGAGGATCTACTCCATGATGCTGTTTCTTCTAATATGAAGTCTAGAGAATGAGACAAAGTTTGGACAGACAGGTCACAACCTTTATGGCTAAACTAGCAGTTTTCTTCTTGACTTTTGTCCTTTAAATGACATTTCTTCCTAACTCCAAGTATGTGTTGAAACAGATTTTACTGTATTCTAGAAATAATAGTTGGAAGTTACTTTTTTCAGCTATATAAATTCTGTCATCTCAAAAACTTTCCCATCTACATTATAGGTGTAATGTTACTGTAGTTGCATATTTGTTGTGTTTTTATTGGTAAAAACTATTTCTGAGTAAATCTGTTGTACTCCTTATTTATGGCCATGTCAAGTAATGAAAAATTATGCTGGTTACAATTGCACCAGTATGCTTTTCATTCCAACTGATCTCTTACAAACACATGATGTGCACAGGACTAATATCTAGTGATACTTAGTGAAGTTACAGACTTGTAGAGAGAGGAAAGAATCCACAAGTCATTATTTGCCATATGTGATCAAAGTGCAGACTTGGATGTTAATGGAGGATATTGCAGGCTAAAGCGAAGTACTGTCGTCGTGGTGGGGGGGGGGGGGGGGGGGGGGGGGGGCGGCGGGGGCGGGGGGGCCCCCCCCCCCCCCCCCCCGCCATGATCTCAGGAGCTAGAATACTTAAATTACAGCCTCATTTCTCTTTGATAATGGTCAAATAAGTAGAGGTAATATTTGAACAAAAGTAATTACACTAAAAATTTGTTATCTGGGGGAAAATAGTTCAAGAGAAAGGAAATGGTTAAATTTGTGTCAGGTTTCATTCTGTTAGTAAGATTTCATCATTGCATATCTTTGAGCTTCACTTGATCCGTGCAGGCTTAATGCAGCAAATGTAAGTTAACAAAGGATTAGCACTTTGATCTATCACTAGCACGTGACAGCAATTGCCCTGTGTTGATGAATGCACAATAATTGATCGTGTGCTCTAGGGTGTCTTTAATATAGCAAAGTTTGAATGCTGGCACCTGTTGCACTCAGATGACACTTTTTCTGCCAGGCTGCATTGCACTCTGTTAAAACATACGCGTTTTATCTCATTGTTCACTGTAAGTGACAGGGAAATAATCTATCCAACTTTTATATCCTACTAATTGTGTTGCAGGATGGACTCAGCCTCATTCCTCCTTTTGGTATTGGAGTTTTCACTTCAGGCTCCTTAAAGATTGTCTCTCTGACTTCGGGGACTGCAGTTAAGACTAGGTGCCACAGATGGGCTTGGCAATGGTGGAAGTCTGTGGCATGGTGGTAGCTGGGGTCACTCCCTCTTTCTTCCATCAGCTTCCGTCTAAGGAGGCGCTTGGCTGCTAGGCCATTGCCACTGATGTAGAAGGAAAGCAAGGGTTTTGCTGTGTAACAGTTGGCCAGGACACAGCATGGTGTAATGCTGTAGACGCCTCTTCGGTGGCTGAACTTGACTGTTTGAGTCCTCAGCCACAGAAATTACTCAATAATTTATACAAAGCATCAGCTCAGGCTTGATTTTGCGGTATGATCATGGGCCAGTGATTGTGCCAGATGAAAAAGTCTGGCTGACTGCTAAGGTGAATGAACCTTAAACTCTCTCACTAATTGTCAGCAGTAATTAATCCATTCTTCAATCCCTTCATGCCCACTTGTGGTTTGGATGCTTCACAGGACTTCGGAACAGAGTTCTTGAATAAGGGGTGTATAGCCATACAGAAAAGTGAATCTAAACTGTTTTTTGCTAGATCTGGGAGGGAACCTACAGATATTGGGACCTGAGGGGATTCTTTACCAGTCTTGATGGAAAAAAAAATTGACACATCCTCCTTTACTGGGGACTGAGGTATCTCAGGCATTTGTTTGTTCAGACTGAGCTAGGATTTTTTTTACTGCTGCTTTATCTGTTTGGTGTCCAAGCACTCTCACCTTTAAATGCTGCATGCTTTCTGTGTGCTCTTCAGATGTCTCCAAGACACTAGCTGAGACAAGTACTTGACCTGAATCATAGGCCTGAAGAAAGTTGTTGGCTTCTAGGTGGGTTAAAAACCAAAAATGCTCCTAAACTGAGGAGTGCAACAGCTGCTAGGTTGGGTTACCAGCTGTATCTGTGTCCTGTTAACTTATTGGTGCCCCAGACAGTGCAGCAGTAGAGTGACATGAGTAGTGCAGTGCTGGAGCTGGACTGAGGCTGACTGGGCCGTGTGGAAATGGTATGCAGAGCCACCACTGTTTGAACAAAGTTTACTGTCTCTGTCTGAAGAATGAGTGTGAAGGGAAAAGATGGAGGGGTCAAGGATCCTGAAGGATGAAAGACAAGAGACTGCAATTGCTACTTCTCAAACTACAGACCTCTGATCTGAAATGCTAATTAGAAAAAACTGTTGCTTTCTGGACAGTAGCAACTGCTCCACAATTAAAGTTGAAACTGACTTTTCTGTAAAATCCCCTTTACCCACCTTACAGTAATTTTCCCCAGGAGAAATCACTGTGTTTGCCTTTGGGTATGACAGGTAGATGCTTAGATTTCCTTTCCCCACATCTGGCAGCAATGCAGTTTCCCAGCTGAAAAGGAGGTCATGCTGGTGCTGCTGAGCACTCTTGCCTGAGCTTTTGTGCAGTAGTGAACTTCAAAGGGAGAAGTTGATGGTGGTTAAAAGTGCTGGAGAAAAAAAAATGAAAAAGGAGGGATGAGTTCTTAGGTCAGATGCACTACTTCAGCAAACAGTTGCCTCTGTGCAGAATAGGTGGGATGGGCAAGAGCTAAAATTTGAAGGTGAGACCATCTCTTTTACTTCAGTACTTCAGGCCTGAACTGATTATGAAAACATAGCTCAAGTATCTGTGTGGCCAACCCAGCTTGTGCAGATAACTTGAAGGAGTTGGGTTGTGAGAAGTGGCGCATGGCTTATTGGTGTACATTTTTCCTTAATTCTTGCTTTTCAAAATGACTAAAATAAGATGCATGCTACTTTTGAAGCTGCAAAATGCCTAGTGTTGTAGGTATGTGACACAGCAAGGAAGAACCTGACACCAGTATGTGCCCATGTGTGGAGCAGTGATCTGAGACCCTGAGCTTCATCTCTCCAAAAAGGATTTGCAAAACTAAGGCAAAGGAGGGGGGTGATGGGGTGGTGACATTTAGTGGTGGATGAAATGAGTGCTAAAGCTGTTCATATAATGAGCAGTCCCCAAGAACGAGCGTAATTTATCCTGCAGAAGCCATGGATCCTGTGCTAATGCCTCAGCTGAGCCACAGTCAGAACAGCTTACAAAAGGAGAAGGTGTTATCTATGGGAAGGGGTCATGCCCTGCTCACTGCTGGGTGAAGGTGGGTCAGATGATTTTGGCAATTCAAGGTATTTGCAGAGAGAAGAGAGGAGAAAAGGAATATGTTTGAAAAGGGAACAGTCACACAGGTCATATTCCTGCTAGGACAAGTTTGTATTGTTCTGTTAATGTAAGTAATTTCTTAAGAAGGCTGGAAAAGCAGGAAGGCAAAAATGTTGACACCTAAGGATATTTGCCCAAGGTTTTTTCCTCAGGGGTTATATCTTATGAGACTGACTCTGATAAAGGAAAGTCTTTATACATCTCTCAAAGCGGGAAAGGACGTAGCAGTTAAACCAACTTTGACTTTTGTTCCTCACTTGGATCTCGGTTGCAAGGCTTAGTATTTTAGAAAATTGGCTAATCAATTGTAGTATTTAGGTAAGCTTTTTTTGTCCTCTTTGGTTATTCTTCTGCTTGGAAGCACTTACTATTTTCTCATTAAATATTGGCTGGAATACACTTCATGGGCTTTGTTGTTCATGAAGGACTTTAATCAGTTTGGAACAAGACATCTGTGAGGCATACTTATATCCAACAGGAAGAGTACCATAAGGAGAGTGTGTCTTGTGCGTATGTTCCCAGCAATGTTGGTGTAATTGTGTATGGGATGGGACTCAGGAGATTTCAGTTAATCTGACACACTCTCATAGTTTAGGAGAGCTCATTTTGAATGAAAATGAAGTGTTTGAGAACTAAGGTTTTTCCTTTCAGCATGATCAGGAAAGGAATACACCGTGGTGCTCAATGAATATAAAGCATCACTCAGATTGTGTGGTCTGGAGATAGCGCCAGCTCTTCTACTGACTGGCCACAGCACCCAAAGCAAATTGTGTGCAGAGCCTGTCTCCGTTTTACTACCTGTAAAATAGGAGACTGTGGCCTTCTAATGCTTTCACATCTGTGGGGGAGAACATGGTGTACATACTGGCAAGGAAAATATTTTGCTCTTCAGTCTCACAGTGACTGTTGTCACAGTCCTTAAACACTTGAAATTTTGCTATCTGTGGAAATTAGCAAATTGTCACTCAGGTTAAGGTTTCTGGCCTGTGCAGGGCAAAAGTTAGCACTAACCCTGTTTTCTTTTGGGAAGAAACCTTTCCCCTGGAAAATACACCCTTTTGTTTGCAAGAGGCTACATTCACTTGTGGAGATAATGGACAAAATGACTTTGCTGTGATGCTAAAGCAAATTTGAAGTTTTGAACTATTTCCTTTCAGAGTTGTTATCTATTATTCATCTGAGTGGAGCAATTCTGAAATGGGAGATCTGTTCAGGGAGCACTTGGCTTCGACTTGAGAAATAATAAAGGAGAGGAGGAGTAAAAGGAATGGTTTGTACAATGTATGGAGCAATGGCACTTTGAGATGCTTCAGTAGACTTCTGTATCTTGAGTGTAACCTTTCATGTTACCTCTGGCTGCACTCGCTTAGCTACAGCCTCTACCTCTTTGTCTTGTTTGGCTATTCTTCTCTTTGAACGGATTTATATTTTTTTTTTCCTGTATGCATTGGCTTGCATCCACTTCAAGAGCTTATTGATCACGATGGAGTTTACTTGCTTTGGAACAAGCCTTCGATGAGGCATGCTTGTAAGGTGCTTCCTACAGTTTATGGCCAATAGATCGTAACTTTGTTTAATCTGCTTCCTCTGTAAACTTGCTGTGGCCAGGTTTTCACCAGTCTCAGCTTGCTTCTGCACCTCCAGCGAAGTGTGAGGATGCAGTGAACCCCATCCCCTCTCAGAGGTGGCTGGTGAGCGAAGCTTATTTGGAAAGGAGTTGTGCCAAGTTCCCCAAGACATGTGAGTTTTGGAAACTATGCAGAAATGCCTCTTGTCTCTTAGTACTGTGCCAGTACTAAGCTCAAATCAGTTCAAGCTGATTTTTTTTTTTTTCCCCCTGCTAAAGAACATGGAAAGACAAGTTGCTTCTCGTCTGTTGCCTCTTGTTGAATTTTTGAGAGATTTCTCTAGAAAGCTGTTTAATTTATTGAGGATTTAAAGAAATATGACATGCAGTGGCGGATCCCAGACTCGGAGCCGTGTCATTTCTTGCTAGAAGGAAAACAGGTTTCGCAGTAATTATTCAGAAGCCCCATACATCCCAAATGTAAACTTCAGAGCTGCGGTTCGTAACTGTGCCCGGGCTGGGCTGCG
>JAVJGI010000001.1:18065251-18199039 GCA_035590275.1 Ibycter americanus | reverse complement strand
AGCCGCTGGGGAGCGCTGCCGCTGGGCGGGCGGCGCAGGGCTGAGAGCAGTGGTGCGGGCAGCGGGGCTTTTGGGGGTCCCCGCCGCCGCCCAGCAGCGGGCGGGACAGGGCGAGGTTGGGGAGGAGGGTCCCCCACCAGATGAATACATCCCTCCCTTTTGAGTGGGGGGTCCTGTTGTAGGCTCCCTACCGTTCTTGGGGTTTGGAAGTTGCGAGAGGCTCTCACAGCGGAGGGCTAGGGGCGCAGCAGCGGTGTGGCACCTCGGAAAGAGTTCGGTGCTCGATTTACTTACAGTGAGCGTGTATTTTATACCTACAATGTTGTTTCTTATTGTACTTGTAACAGAAGGTATAATGAAAGAATATATGTGTATGACAAAGGTAGTCAAATAATAAATAAAGTCAAAAGAAATAATAGTATTCCTGTGGTATTGTTACTTCTGGTATTGATGAGCAACTTAGTCTGCTAAGCTGTATTCTAATTCCCTTTTTACAACAGAATAAAAAGTTCCTTGGGATGGTTCAGTTAATCACCATTTTCATGACTCAAATACATAAAATGCTACTGTATAGCAGTGAAGCATGGATGGCTCTGGGCATGCTGGCTGACCTTACAACAATTCCATCAGTTGAAGGTCCTACTTAAGCTTTTGTTCTCTGTTCTCTGACCCAAATGATGTTTGGGTCTCAGAGGTGCAAATAATAAGTTCTTTGGTTGTGATTTGCAGCGGATGATTCATTTGTGATGAGTGACACTGCTGTGATTATATCTGACACGCTGTGTGTCTGAGTGACGCGTGCTGGGTGGAAAAATCTGATAAGGGATGAGTTCATCCCTTTCTTGCTGTGGCTTACATCGCGCTACCAAAATATAATATTCGATGTTTTTCTCATCACTAATCTACAACTCTTCTTTCTTTACATCACTACATATTGAAGAAGACGAGCTGTTACCTGAAAAATGTCTTTAAATATTTCTGCTGCTTAAATGCTTGAGGTTTTGCTGTTTATTTTTTTTACTGGTACTGACCCTGTTCAATGTCAATTCAATAATTTCTATGCCATCCTCAAGATTAAATTTCTTTGCCTAACCAGAATTGAGCTTTATTACTGTCCTTATGTTTATATGTACATTAGTTTGAAGCATCAATATTCATAACTGTTTGGCTGAAAGTCACTTCTCTACCTTCTGGGAACAAAAGATAGTTGATCTTCATGAACACCACTGGCAGCTGCTGGTGTCTTATTACTGAGCCTGCCTGTACAGTTTTTCTTCCCTTGGCTAACAGAATTGATACTTCTTACCTCATTGAACTGTCCTGAAGTTTTGGATCTAAGGCTGCAATGCTGGTTGCACCCTACTGAGTTATTCGTACTTGTGCTGGGAGGTGACTGTGTACTCAGGACTTATTGGGGTCAGGGAATAGCTTTCAGGTTACTGACTTCTGGGGAGCAAATAGTGTTTTGTAACGTTTTCACTTGTCTCTTCAAAAAAAGATATTTACGGCAATTTTATGAGACAGCATTGTAGCAGTTGTCTGGGAGGCAGGGGGGGAAGTTCCTTAGTGGTCTGGTTACCAATTCTGCTTTGCCATGTTTATCTCAAGCTGTACCTGTGTGAGTTGGGCCAAAGTATTTTCAGTACTTGGAGAATGCATTTATTGCAAAGATTCCGTGGCCTGGAAGTGTCTATGTGATCACTTAGCTGATGTTCTGCACAGCTGCTTATCAATCTGATTTCAGCTCTGTGGCTCCCATTATCCCTAATCATCGCTGTCCTGGTCAGAGGTTGTTGGGGAAACCTCATGCAGCGGTTGCCTAGTCAATGGCTATTGTTGGTGTAGAGAAGACGATCTTCCTTGCAGTGTGAAGGTCCTCGATGAATTTTACAGCATGACATACTGTTGCCTTGACTTCTGCTGTTTGTGTGTTTTAGCTGTTAGCACAGCATGAAGGGAGATTAGAACAACAGAGATGTCCAATGCATGCCAGGTATACATAGCATAGTGGAAAAGGGAAAGTAGCAGTAGGGGGAAAAAGCATGAAAAACTCTGGTAAGGAGGGGGCTTCTAGCATGTGAAACTGGGTGCCTTGTCTTTCGCTTATATGGTATGTTGTATGCTTTCTCTGTCTAAAGAAAGCAAATTTTTACCTTAAACCACCATCTTGTTCTCTATGTAATATATATGTATGTTGTAGCTTTCTCTGTCTAAAGAAAGCAAATTTTTACCTTAAACCACCATCTTGTTCTCTGTGTAATATCCTTGCACAGAATTTTCCTGAAAATGTTGTGTTGTGCTTTCTCCTGTTTACAACCTCTGAACTTGGAAGTTCTGGTTTACCTTAATACTGATGAACAAATATATCAGGAAACACTAGTTAAACTGATACATATGTTTTACATGTATATTTCATCAATGTAATAAATGAATATTGCAAATAGACACACAGATCTTTGCTTCATTAATACTGTAACTTTACCTCTTTGTCCCTGTTGTCGGGCTGCTCTCGAGAGAGTGCAGACAAGAATGGAGAACCTTCATCCCACTAAGCCTCCAAAACACTCACAGCAGAACAGACTTGTTGTGTTTTGGGATCTTCATCTTCAGTGTGGCTCTGCAGTACTCAACACGCTTCAGGCGGTCCACTTCTGAACACTTTGTTATTTTTCCAATATTATGCTAAGAGCTCACTCTTGTAAAAGCTGGACTCTAGTAGTTTCTTGAACTGTGAAGGTATGATAGCTCTGTACAACACTGGGTGTCACTTTTTTAGGGGCTGTGTATGCTTTCTGGTTGATTTACTTGAAACTTTCTCCAAAATGTATAAGGTGTGTTATTGCTCAATTGAATTGGTCACCTGAGTGGTATCAGACCCAAGTTGGCTTTACCTATCTGCACTGTAAGTCATCTTAACATCATATATTTTAGTTATATGCAGAGGACATTTATGTTAACATTGTAGATAGAAAGATATGAATTGTACTTTTTAGAGTAAGTAGATAGTTGATTTCACAGCTAAACTATAGAAGATTTAATTGGTGAAAAATGTATCTATTGTCAAGTAGTTCATATAGTACAGCAAAGGTTTGATAGTTGTTTTTTTTCTTACAAGGTCAAGTTACATGTAGGATGGCCAGTGAGAGACTGCAAGTCCCATTGAGGTCTGAATTGTTTTATCTGTGCATGTAATGAATGGAAGTAAGATATCAGGTCTAATCCTACAATTACATATTTCTTGCAGTAGGCAAACCAACGAGGGGAGGATGGGCTGTTTCACTGATAATCAGTTAAGTTTTTACAAATGTGTAAAGTATCAGATAAGCATAGATTTAGTGTGGTGTAGGTATTTAGCTACATGTAAATCTCCTTAATGCCTGTGCAATGGTCATACCAGTAAAAGGAAATCGTGAAGCAAAACTCAAGTGACATCTAGAACTATCCTTAAAGCCCCAGCCTGGCCAAAGGGTCTCTGTGTAAAAAGTCTTTCACCTAGGTAGAGAATGAGTTACCAAATCACCTATGTATTATAAGAGCAGAACCATGACCGAACTGTTTTCAGGTGAACTGCAATTGTGTGCCCCCACTATAACATTTGTGAGAGAGTTGAGACTTCCCCAATATAAATCCTTAATTTGGCTCTAAAAGTGCGTCTTCAGATGGGCATGTGGAATTAGAGGGACCTTTGTGTTAAGGCATCAAAACTGGCCGTTTGCTTTGTACGTAGTAGCGCATTCATTAATGCAGCTTTGAATTCTCATTGGTTTTTGCCTTGTGTTTCAATACTTTTATCAGAAAGTCATCAGTATGTTTTGGGGGCCAGCGCCTTTATACTTAAACAGGGTCACACAGAATAACAAAGAATGTAGATTGAAAACTGAAAGTTTTTTTTCGAGAAAATGATATGTGAAATAACGTCTTCATATATGTTTTTAAGAGTGCATCAAAAGCCAGAGTGCCATTAGCTGCATTAAATTGTCTGTAAGTGCTGGAAATTAATGGAATGGAATTTGTCCTTCATGTCTAACATGTAGACTGGTGAGAAAACCTTATGGCCAAATGAAAGTTTTCAGATTAAGGGTTTGAAGTACTTTTAGAATTGCAACAAATCTTTTAAATGGAAATCTTCACGTAGTAACTATGACATTTGATTGCTTTTGACTGTGAGGTCTGCCAAAATGTAAGAGCCTCATAAAGTTCAAGTATGGGATTTTTGGTGAGGTCAGAAACCTTTCTCTTCATAGTTAGAAGATGAGCAAAAAAAAATGTTCCAAACACTTTAAAGACAAATATGAAATTTGGAGCATACCTACAGCTAGTAGATACTGTATTGTGTACTCAGTACAGCGTTTTACACATTTCACCTTAACATAATTTATTAAGTGATAGTTTTATTTTCCTTGATGTTTTAGAAATTATTGTAACACTGTAATATTACAATTTTTTTTTGCTTGAGGAATTAATTTTAATTGGAAAGGACCCATCTGTATCCTGCAGATCTCCTCCAAGTTAGAGGCTTTGTGGCTGTTCTGAGTGGCTGCAGAGTAGTACATCGAAGTTATTAACCTCTGAGAAATGGAGGTTATGATAATAGAAGTGCTGACACATTTCATCTTTAGGGCTACAAGGAGGGCTACTGTAATAACACAGTCTCGTTTCACTGTGTGAATATTGTGAAAAGAGGCCTTCACATGCTCAGGTCCTTTTAAAAAACAAATTTAATTTATTGTGGAACAAACTTTGGGGCAGACAGCTCTTAAAGTGAAATACTGCTTTTAATCATAGAAGACATGTAATGTGGACAGTAGAAGCGTGAGTTTTTTAACACCAGTAACAAGGAGTTGTAAGTTATTTTTAGGGCTGGTTCATAGAATCAGAGTCATTTAGGTTAGAAACTACCTTTAAGATCATGGAGTCCAACCGTAAACCTAGCACTGCCGAGTCCACCACTAAACCATGTCCCTAAGCACCATCACCATCATCAAGCTCTAGACAGTCAAAACACCTCCTAACACACAGAGCTACCCTACTGTCTCTCCTTCCTTGCCTATCTCTTCTGAAGAGTTTAGAGCCACCCATTGCAGCACTCCAGTTGTGTGAGTCATCCCACCTGGTTTCTGTGATTACAACTATTTCATAGTTTTCCTGCTGCACAATGGCTTCCAGCTCCTCCTGTTTGCTGCCCGTGCTGCTTGCACCAGTGTAGATGCACTTCAGTTGGGCTATTGATCCTGCCATCTTTTTTGGGGGAGAAGTCCTAATTCCTATGTGACTGTTCTTAGGTACTTCTGTGGTTTCTAACACATAAGTAACCCTCGTGTCTTTGCTGCTATGTGAATCTCCATCCCCTGCCTCCACTGAGATGGCAGACCAAAGGACCTTGCTAGTATGCAGGCCGCTGGCTTATCTCTAGTGAGCCTGGTTTTGTCCCTTTTTCCCTTGAAATCTAGTTTAAAGTTAACTCCTGTGCAAAGATCCTTTACCCCTTTGAGACAGGTATATCCCATCTGTTGCCAGCAGACCTGGTGTCATGTAGACAGACCCATGATCAAAACCCCCAGAATTCTGCCAGTGACACCAGGCTTGGAGCTGAGTATTGGTCAGCTGTCTCTTAAACCATAGTAGAGAATACTGAAAAAAATTGGAATATCCTAAGGATACTGGATTTTTTGGTAGCCTGAGAGTGACTGGTAGCTCTCCCCTTGGGAAGGACCTTGCAGAACAGCCAAGTTAGTGCATGCAAAAGTAAATGAAGGTTTTGTAAGTGAGTCTGAATTGGAGTGTGTGCCCAAGAGCTAGGCTGTGCTTCCAAATTGCTGGGGGTGATACGTAAGTAAGCTTATTGGGGTGGGGGGCAGTGCTGAAGGTGCTGCACCTTGCATTTCTAACTCAGGTTTTGAATTTGCACTGGGATTGATGTGATGTAATTATGCACTAACCTGACGATGAAAAGGGCAGCAAAACATTGTTTTCCCTTGCTTACCAGCCTGTCAGTTTCAGGAACCTGATATGCAGTAATTCACCAGCTGATGCATTTCTGAGTTCTAAGGCTTCATTTTCTAGTCTTTGAAATATAGTTATTACTTGGAATGAATGAAGTTAATCCTTAATGAGTAAAAATGTTGGAGTGTGATCTGTCTCATTCTCTTGCATGTTCTGTAAAGCACACCATTTTCCAGGTGCAGTATGATACTGACAGTTCAAGTGAAAAGTGCTAATTTCCTGAGTGCAGCTGTCTGCAACTGAGTGTTGTTGGACGTCCCCTGAGAATTCCTAAGCAGTTCATCTCTCACCATTTAGTACCTTCCTGGGTACATCTGACATGGTGTTACTCCTTTGTCTTCGTCTAAAATAATGCTAGACCAGTATCATTCTGTTCTGTTGAACATCAGCTAATGCTGACAGTACTGTGAGAAAGTGCAGACAAGAAACCCACACTTTTCTTTTGGATTTTGTTGCTTTCTGTATGATCATGAGTGGAACCATATATCACAATCTGCTGCAGCTAGTGAACAATAAATATGAAGAATCATAACCACCTCAACTCTTCCTGGTGGTTGACTTACATCATATACCGTTTCTAATAACATTGTAAAATTGTATGGACAAAACAAACCCATTCTTTCTGTACACTAAATATAGCTCTCATAGTACATACTCAGCATTATGACTGAGATTTGACTTAAAATACAATTGTTCTTTTACTAGTGTAGCCCTGGGTTCAATTTCTTGTTCTGTAGCTTCCAGGAAGCCTTTTTCCCTTTAGTCATCCAGTGCAAGCATGTCTTAAATGACCCATAGTGTACATCTTACAGTAAGAATTAGAAATGGGAGAACTGCTTTGGATGAAATATGAAATTACTAAGCTTGAATCTCAAGAATGGGGTTAAAATTCTGTTAGGTTGTGGACACTGTAAATTCTCCTTGTATGTTGCCTTGTAAGATGCTTTACTTTGCAGGTTTCTCTTCTCTTCTAGCTGGTCTGAAACTGACTGAATGGGTAGTATGACAAAAGGGCTACTTTAGTTATTTTACTCATCAAATATAAATCGTGTTTAGGAATTCTGTGAACAGTAGTGATGTCCAGGGTTGGGATGAGACTCTGGCCAAACTGAATCTCTGAGTTCAAGGATGTGCTTTCAGTGCTCATCCATACAAGTTGATGGATTCTTCAAATCTGAAAGTCTGAAAGCTGTAGTGAGACCATGATAATACTGACCAGACTCTCACATTGAGAGTTTCCATTCAATGGAGGTACAGTATTACACATCGCATTCCAAAAGAGATTTCTATTAAAATTTCTGCAGGGGTTTCAACGTCCTGCCTGTCAGCTTTGTAGAGTTGTATTTGCAGAAACAGTAGAGCCATGTGTTTTGGGTTTTTTTTAATACCTGTCATGATAAGTAATCAAAAAAACCTGTTAGGTGGAAAAGAATTAATGAGCCATCAGATTTTGGGCAGTGGAATTATATGACTCCTCTTACCGTATGCTTACATGAGCTTACCTGTTGCAGGAGAGGTATTACTGTGGATCCTGAAATGCTTGCTAAGTAATACGCAAGAAAAAGTAGCTTATTCTCTGGCAGTTGTCATTCATTAATAATTGTGAACCCTGTCAAAAAGAGCTGTGGATTTTGATGCTGCCCTTCCAAGGTAGAGTAGTGAGAAAAAGAAACAGTAGAGGCCAACAGCCACAAACAGATTTCCTTAGAGAGCAGCTTGATTTATGCAGAGGTAATTTACCTTTGTTCCTTTTATCTGATCCTACAGGTATTCCTTACTGGCAATCTACTATTATTAAATTGCATCATTGCCTCTTCATAAGAGCTCTGCTTAAAAAGTTCAGAGGTGATGTGGAGAAAAAAGTTATGATAACGGATGTTTTCCCTTTTTTTTCCCCCCTAAGTCAGACAATAATTATTGTTTTAAAATAAAATCAGTATCTTGGGTTTTAACTATTTTTTTTTTGTATTTTCCGTTAAGAAGTGCAACTTGTTGCTAGAAATTATGCTTTTGATGTATTGCTGTAAAACATAAGGTGAATAACAAGGAAGATAAAATGATGACAAAATGAAATGAGGTTATATAACATAAGGGAGGACTGCAAAACCAGAAGGGAGCATGATGGTAGAATAAAAGGAAGCATCAACAAGTTTATAGTTTCAATTTTTGCTGATATCGGCACTTTCTTTTTTGAGAATAATGAAAGGAATCCCCTTAATGTATACTTAGTGTGAAAATTCAAACATTGTTTTTAATAACACAGTACAAATTTACATGGATATATAAAACTCCACTGCTAATAACAAGGAAACCCTTCCGTTTAGTCTTACTTTTCGTAAGTTTTTGTCATCATAGAGTAGCAATAAATGCCTTCTAAGCCTGAAGAAACAGTTTTGTTTGGTTGGACTGAATATGTGCTGGCAATACTTTCTAATTTCTCCTCTAAAAAGAAGGGACAGGGGAGTAGCTGTATTCATAAGGTTCCCTGGAAATAGTGTGTGTACATTTGTTAGTGTCAGAAAACCATGTCTTGTGATAGTGGTAGCTGTGATGTCTTTCCATGTTTTAATTGACTAGACTTTCACTGAATGTTTCAGCGATGGATGCAGCTTTTCAGTGTATCTTGTTTTCCCACCATTGTTTCTGCTTGGTCAAAAGTAGATCAAAGTCAGAGGAGACATAACATGGAAATTTGGACAGTTGAACAGGGACCACAAAAAAGAAGCAGAAGTTTCATGGGAAGTGCCTTGGGGATGATGTCTGGACAGCAAGCTGCAGCAAACGTTTTGGGGCTGGAACTGAAAGTGAAGAATGGGGACAATGGTATTTTTGTCTCCCAGCTACTCCAGGGAGCAGTGGGAGAAGAGGCATTTAGGGTGTACAGTACAGCAGCCTCCATTAGCAATCAAACTGGCACCAGGCAGATGCGGGACTTAAGAGGAGCAAACTGCCTCTCCATGAGCTCTGCTTGATGCTTGGATAGGTCAGGCCTGGGAGATTACAGAGGGGCTCTTGGGGGGGAAGGCAGCCTTTCCAGCAAGGAGAGGTTCTTCCAAAACGTGTTCTTGGTGCAGATGCATCCTGGTGGGCTATGTCCTGGGGTGGGAAACTCTGCGAAGATGAACCCTCCAACTTCATACCCCAAGTGATATTTAGCCCAGGAGAACTTGTGTCATGGTGGAACCTGAGACAGCCTGTCCCATGAACTGTCTGCTAAACTGACGTTTCTGTTGGTGGTAAAGTTTGACAAAGAACAGCAAGAGGAGCCAGATCCTCTGAGGGTTTCTGTATGTGACAGTCAATATTTCTTGCAGCAGAGACAGAGCTGAGTGGTTACCCTCAGGGCAAAATGATAGACTGCTTGAGATGTTCTGTAGCTCTTCCTGTGCAATGAATGAGATTCTTGGATAAATGAGCTCTCTACTAGACCAGCATACAAGACCCCTGGTTATTAAGCTGCTGAAGTGAACTGTACAGCTAAAACTCTAGCAAATTATGAGTTTAAAATTATTTTATGCTTAAAATTATTCTATGCACCTAAAGGTAGAATATAATTCTTCTAATGGAAGTGAGTGACAGGAGTAAAAATAGACTTGCAAGATCATCGGCAATGTGGTAATTGCTTCAGTTGCCCACTTTGGGGTGCAGGACACTGACAAATGAATTACAGACATTGTCACCTGTCTGAAGCTCTCAGACTGATTTAGTCTGAAGGAGCTTGTCAGTTTAATATTGTGTGTGATTGTAATGGTTGTCAGACATAAATTAAATTGATTGGGCAGAAAAAAAAATATTCCACTACTTAAATGTGAGTCTTGGCTCTAGGAAGGTGGCTTTCTGTAAAGTTTTAAGTAATATCTTATCATTTGTAACAGATGTTAAGGGTAAATTGCATTTCAGTCAAGTGCATGTGATTATTTTTACCTTGGATCTCTGGCATGTTGTTCTGGTGTGGGCTGAAGGTCCAAAATATGGCTCAGTCTGGATTTCATACCCTGCATTTCAGGGGCACAGAAGTCTGAGACTTGGCTGCTCAGCAAATAGCAGACACCAGCTTCTCATTTAATCATTCCTGGCGGTACTCATGTTTCTGACCAGTTATCTGTCCGATTTAATTTGTTGGACTTGATTCCTCTTTCATGCTGACTCTTGATGGCTCCGTTAACTCCAAAAGTCATATGTGTACCACCTAAGTCTGAGAACCCAGGGTGCACTGTGTTATCAGTTACGAGGCTGGCTGGACTGAACAGAGGTGGTCACTTCAAATCCTAGTAGACATACGATCTCAGTTCAATCATTCCACCCAACTGTTCACAAAGGAAGGCTTTTTTGTTTGCTCTAAAGTGGAGGGGCAGGGTAAGGAAGAAGGAAGTAAACCTGTTGTCTAAAAAATAGGTGGACTTTTAAATCTCTAAGGTGCTTCAAGCTGTACTGAGGCAAAGTCAGAATCTCCAGTAATGGATTTCACAAGGACTTGGGTTCAATTCATCCTTCTATCTTAGTTACATAATTGGCTTTCATTGCCTTGCTTCCTGAGTGCTTGCCGGCTGATGACTGCTCTGAGATTTATGGAAGCGTCCATTCTTTCCAAGTCAGATACAGGCTAAAAGCTCAGGCAAAAGGCAGAACTTTTAAGGCAGGTAGGTCCCATAGGCTGTATTTGCTCTGTGTTCAAGCAAATGTACTGTTGATGTTCTAGTTTTGCAGAAGTAAGTATCATGGGATTTTGGTATTACAGGTGCTGAATTAAAGTAGTGTGAAAAATATTCAATGGTATGACCAGGGGAGCAATGTTTTCTCAGAATGTGTGAAAATAGGCAAAGAAATGTACCCTCCAGTAAGGCTTACTGATTATCTCAGAGGGGAGTTGAAACTACTCCTCTCAGAAGAGCAGAAGAGACGTAAGTTTGTCAGAAGGTGCTAAGAACCTCACGCTTAAGCTTGTTTATTTAGGTAGCTACCTGTCCTACACAGTCATAATGTCTTCAGGAAAACCCTAACATAATTAGGTAGTTTAATGGATTTTCTGTCTAATCCTTCCATCCTATCGTGTCCTTTCCTTTGCCAGACCAGAAATGAGTATTACACAATGTTTCCTCTGGCTTACCCAGTCTAGTTTTAAATGGTCAAGGTGTGGGAGTTTGTGCTAATTTACTTGCCGGGGGCATCTGGCAAGTGTGTGGGAAGATGGTGTGGCTATTTTAGTCTTGCCATTTGATCTGACAATTGAAAAACAATGCTGCTTATGTTATCTTCTGCTTCTCTGTATTAAGTCCCTTATTGTTCCTTATTCATAGTGGTATGGTAACATTATTGTACTTGCTGGATATGAGTGTGCCTTAAACTGCTGGAATATGTCAATTTCATTCTTTTTTTTTAAAAAAAAGCTTTTACTCTCCATTTTGAAGGAAGGATTGATTTGGATTTAGCAGTGGAGTAGGGGAGCTGCTAACTGAACACAGACATACCTAGTTTTCCCTGTCTCCAGATCAGAGTGCTGGTTAGTTTCATTAGTGCGTGTAACCCCAAACTATTCAAATTCAAGTCTTCAGTAGATCCTGTGGTACTAATCCTAAAGCTTTAGCCACATGGTTGAGCATTACTAGCTGAGAAATGGGAATTAGCCTACTTAACAAAATCAAGAACCTGGGGTGAGCTTCCATCAGAATGCAAGATTTAAAAAGCAGGTTAGGCCAAACCCTAAAAATTACATTAATTCCAGATATGCTTCTGGCATTTCTTTTTCTCTTATGGCCCTATGTAGAGCCAGGACTGAAACTTCTCTATACTAGTTGTATAACTTGTATACTATATAAAGAAAGTTTGAAAGAGGAGCCCATTTCCATGTTGTCTGGATAGCCTTTGAGGCCGACTGCTCTCCCCTGTCAATTCACTAAGCTCAGGTTTATTTTAAGGCTATATCAGAATTTTGTAGCTTCAGGCTATTCTGTTTTCATACCTGCTGCTCACTCTGTGCCTGTTTCTAGCAACCTTAGGTTCCCCTTACCTTTATATCGAATGAATCAATTGTGCAGTTCTTGAAAAGAAGCCAGAAGTGCTGCTTACTCACCTGTGCAAAGACTGAGCTGAGACTTGTAGAGGTGGAGTCATCTGCTCACTGACTGATCCTGAATGCCTTAAATATTCTTCCCACCTCTGTAGTTTGCTTATGGTTAATCATGGTCAAAAAGACCTACACAACCTTTTTCTCAATATTAAGGCTCAAGAGTACTTGCATGTTTGTTTCATATACCATACCCCTGGGTAGGGAGGAGCTGTGCTGTTGGGAGGTAGAAATACTTCCCTTTTTAGGTAACCACTTAGAACACTGTGAACTTTAGGGAACCTGCAGGTTCCTTTTGCTTGCTAGACTCTAGTCACAGTGCTTCAATACCCTGTGGCATAAGAGTAGCAATGAATCCTCTTCAAAGATGAGGAAAAAACCAGACCTTGTTGGAGGTTACTGAAGGTTGGCATCAGCTCTTATTGGCCTTAAGACATAAGAGTGTGCCATGATGCTTTACAGCTGGTCATTCAGCGTTGCACTGCTGTGAACGTGCCAGGATACCCCTATTTTCATGTTGCCTTTGGCTTAATCTGAAAGACAGGGGTTATGCCCTACAGTATGGCTCATATTCATAGTAGCTTGCTACTGGTCTCTCTTGAGGTAGAGTTTGGGGTTGTGAAGCTTTCACCTCCGTGGAGAATTAATGCTCGCTTTTATGGACTACTCAGCCCTTTAAGAAGGACCTGTCTTATGTGATCACAAGAAATAAACCAGACATAGATTTCTTTCACCCTGAGTAAAAAGCAAAGTTGTGTAAGAAGATAGCTGTTTTATTCAGGTGGGTTTTTAATCTACCAGCTTCCTTACTAAACTTGCCTTCAAATTTCAGAGTCACTGGTTTTCATTTAGGTGGTTAAACTTAGGTTCTATGGGAGCTCTTCTGAGTAAAAGAAAACTTGACCATTCACAGGAAGTAAAGATGATAGAGCTAGATTGCTCTCAGCCTTACACCAGTGAAAGGGCAAAACGCAATGGCCACTGACAGAAAACCAAGAAAGTCTGTTTTAGCACAAGAAGTCTTTCTCCTGTGAAGGTGCTCAAGTAGGATCAGTGGTTGCTCAGAGAGGCTGTGAAATCTCAATTCTTGGGGGTATTAAAAACACAAATGAACATGGTCTTCGACAGCCTGTTCAAGCTGACCTGTGTTAAATAGGAGTATTGGACCAGATGATCTCCAGAGGTCTGTTATAATTCAGTCCTCTGATGTTCTGTGTTTCCTCTGTAAGCATCAATATGAGGCAGAAAGCTGATCGTTTTACTACAGTAAGATAAAGAAAAGCTTTGTTTAGCCACACAAGGAAAAAAAGACTCAGGAATACTGTCCTTTTTGCAGAAACTTGTAATAATGAATTTCGTGTTCTAGCTTATAAAATGTATTGAGGAATTCTAGGCTTTATAGTATTCCCTGTAAAAATCAGCTGACTTGGTCATTTTCGGCACCTGCATGGATATGTCTATTAAGCAGTGTTATGAACTGCAACAGCCTGACTCGTGATGCATTTATTTGGTCTTCAGTTTTAAACTTGCTTGCTTTCAGTATCTTCTTACACCGACAGTCCTGTTAAAATATATGTATAAAAGCAGGTGCAACACTTGATTTGATAGAAGTATTTGATATTCATGACTTTGAAATGGCAGCCTCAGCTAAAACCTATGGGATGCCTTAAAAGGCTGATGCCCTTTAATATCACACCTTTTACCTTTATATAACACATATAAGACATATAAAATTAATGTACTTTACAGAGGAGAAAGCCAGGCTGTTTCAGGGATGCTTTGGGTTACTTTTACAGGCTATTTGTTGTATCCTTTCACCTATAAAGCCATGTATCTTATAGTTGAGAAATCTATGTACACACTGGAGGGAGAAGGAAAAAATTGTGTAAAATCACTTTCTTGGACATGAAAATCTGAGCTCTGCTGTTTTGGAGCATGCTAATGTTAAAAATCAAGTGCTGATAGTCGCAGCACTGGTAAACTCCATTTCCAGGAGACCATTCTCTGTCCAAGCCTTTGCAGAAGCGTTGAGACCTGTCCTTCCGGCATCCTTCTGTGAATAGATGTGGTGAAACAAGCATGGCTTAACCTGTAACATGGAGTGACTTGGGGAAGCGGGGGGGACTTCTCATACAATGCTTTTAAGGGAAGAAAACTAGTGTTTGGGAAGTTCTGATAAATCATAAAGGTTGAGTGGACAAACTGTAAGCAAGCAGAGTACAGTGCAATACTCACAGCAGTGTTCTGTTTTGTAAATATAAAGTCCTGCAAACAATTTGATTTGCATTGGTGGTAAGAATAAAACCATACCAGGAAAGCCTGCTGCAGAGTTGATGCCTTTTTACCTGAATATTCCGCTAATGGAGTTAAAATTCCCTTAATGCTGGCTTGCAACTTGTTTAACATGATCTATCTCTAGGCTTTAACTCTGGGGGTTAAAGCATTGATAGGTCTTTTGCTTCATTTGCAACCTGTGTAGGTATTACAGGTTCTTAAAATTGTTGCTTCTTTATCAGTGCTAGCAGAAGATTGTGTGGTCTAACAGTGATTTTCGTCCTTCTGCAGATGAATTGAGGAGCCATAGCTTAGTGGTTTACAGAAGCAGCAAGTACACAGTCTACATTTCATGGATTACTGTGGAGTGGAATTTAAAATACATTGGAATACTATTAACTTCAAAATAGAAAGCCATTCTAATTGTCAGCTGGTATGTACCACTATTATTGGACTAGTATAACAATGATACTCTCGTATCCTATAGAGAGTTTTCATTCTGTTCTGCTTGAATTTGAAAACCTTACAGGGAGAGAAATGAATGCTTCTAGGAGTTCACAACTGTATGCTGACTACATGAAAGACTATTACTGCCTATAATGTCAAGTGCAAGTTAGGAGTCTGAGTAGTTTTTAAAATAAGTGAGAAGAACATTACTTTTGTAATGAAGTAATGAAAGGTGATACTTTTATATCTTTAATGCTACTCCAGGTGAGGTAGGGTGGAGTTTACGGTTTGGCTCTGAGTATAGTTTTATCAGAGTTGGTAGATTAATGCAATAAACAAGTGTAAATAGTTAATTTAACATGCTTTCTTTTAGAGACCAAGCTATTTGTAAGAATTGTTGTGTCTGATGGTTGGAGTTGTTTCTTAGCCTGGAAAAACAAAGCCTGTGCCTTTACAGAACACCACATGGGGCTGTCATTCTCTGTATTGATGCCTCTTGCTAAGAGTTCTGCTCTGGCAGAGAACTTGTAATTAATATAATGTTCTACAGTATCTAACTATGGCAAGGTTCAATTAAAGGTGCTCTGGCAGCACTGGCACACAACTACCTGTTCCTCTGAGTTCATTTTATAACTTCAAAATGTTATTTTTAAGATTGTTGTCTTTGGGATGAAATTACTGTGTTAAAGTTGAATATTTGGGAACATTTTTAGTAGCCAGCTGCAAGATATAGTATGATGTCAAAACCACACTTAAGCTACTTAGCTTTCAGAAGTTAGTAGACAGCTTTTTCAGGAAATGGATGAGCTTTACTTTTCTTAAGAAAGCAGCAGAAGAGAGTCACGAACCTGGCCATAAGCAGTGAGAGTGTTATGTGCACACACCAAGTTATCATGAATTCCAAGGAAAAACCTTGTGGAATGGTTTATAAAGAGAGATTTTTTTAAGAGGTAAGCAAAGGACATGTAGAATTCTGTTTTGAAGTAAGCAGGAGGTAGTATCTTCAGAAAAATTAAATCCCCAATTGTGAATAATGAATTACCTAATTGTGAATAAACAGAAAATGTGCTTGCAAGGAAGTTGACTTTATGACACAAGGTGGGTGGAACAAAATGCTAGTTAGGCAGGGGTAAGACAAGAGAGAACTGAGATTCTGAGCAACCAGCTGTGTATATTTACTGGTGTTTTGTTTGTTATCACTACCTCATTCTGTTACTAATTGTCTTAAAGGTGTCTTTAATGTTCTCAGAGCTGCAGATGGTAGGAGGAAACATGCAACTGATGAAGGCCTAAACTTGTGCAAAAGTTGCCCACAAAAGCCAACTGAAGAAAGCATCATACTGTGTTTCAAAGGGTGTGATCTGTATTGGTGTTCTGAAAGTAAACATTAAATGTTCATAGTTCCATAAAATAAGACTGAAAGTGAAACTGGGTCACAGCTGTTGCAGCTGTTCCATGTGTTCCTAAGGCCTGCAGGATACCATCTTTTCACTTGGAGAACTGTGGCTGTCAAGAATCCTTGCTGCGCTTTCTGCAGAGTGGAAGCATGACTCTCTATGGGGGTCATGCTTTGTGTTTAGGTCTCTGCATAAATGGAGTGGTTTTCTTCACTGATAACAGTGAAGCGTCTTTAAATCTGGGCTTTGATATGGTTTCTCTTTGGAATATATTTAGTGTAAGGATTTTGTACCAGCACAAGCCTCTCAAACCAGGAATAAGAAAACCCACAAGTGGCGTCTTCAGTATTTTTTCTGAATTACCATCCAGAAAATTAAGCTATTGATTTTGAACTGCCTAGCAGTGTAGATTTGTAAGCTTGCTGGCACTGAAGAGATGCTCTTCTGTCAGACAGCTACAGAGAAACTTACTGTGTAGGAAGAGTTTTCTATTACTGAAGTCATCAGTGTTTAGTCTCAGAGACTAAACCTTTGAGAAGAGGACTCATTCTTTTCCACCCCAGTTCCTATGGAGGCATTGATCCTAAAAAGTCTCAGGCTTGGGTGACTGGCAGGGAAGGTGTTAGCTGGAAGAGCTGATGTTTCTCTCAGCCATCTCTGCTAAACCTGTCTGTATCAGTTTGACCTGGCTAGCAATGGCGTGGCAGTTAAAGCAGCTGAAAGAATGGTTCAAATGAAATTTAGAAAAACAAAATTCCCCAGTAAGCAGAGCCGTTATGCTAGTTTACTCTATTGCTAAATCCAACAGTGACAGCTGTACTAGATAGGCTGTGAAGATAAGCATCTGTGTAGTGTAACTTCTTCGCTGGTCTTTTGCTTCAGTAATACTTTAAGTTTTATGATGGATAAAGAGGTTTCAGGCATTGGCTGAAATGAATTATTCTTTAGCTTTCTCAACTACTTCTTGCTTTTGAGGCAAACACAAAAGATAAGGTGTGTTTTAGAACTAATAATTTAAAAAAAAAAAGGCATTGAGAAAATTGATGAATGCCTGTTATATTTTTCTTAATCCGCATGCTCACATAGATGATATATACCATTAAATCATCTCATTAGGTAAAACATGGAATGATGCAAAGGTGGGAAGAAAACTTTGTAGGCCTTTTTAGATCTGGTATTATTCAGATCCATTTTAGGTCAGTAATGACTGAGAGGCATTTTCATAGTATGTTCTGATGATTTGTTTTACAGCAGCTTGTGCCAGACACAGGTGAAGACATCAAAAAGCAGGTATCTTTCAGTGTATTGTGGGCAATATAGCCAGAGCTTGTCTGAAGGAATAGGTAATATAACAAAGAAAGAAGATACTTTGTTCCTTCTGTTAAGTAGTTCTTCCCAAACTGGTGTTATGGAGCTTGTCTGGATTTCCATGCCATTTTTTAGAAGACAGGGCTAGTATCTTGCACATCAGTGCCCTTCTGGAGTTAAAGTGGGACAATTAAGAAAATGGTGAGGTAGGGTTCACTGGTGCAGAGCATGTAGGCAGCTGCCTACTTTGAGTAGGAGAAAATAAACACTACTTGTGTTTACAAATCAAACACATGCAGGTGCTCTAGAATTCATGGTGTTGTGGGTGATGGATTTCCAGGGGATGGAGGGGACTGTTAGTATTAGAAGAAGGCTTAAGATGCTGGAGGAGAGATCAGTGTGTGTAAATGCTCACTTTACTCCCCCTGATTGGTATTGTTAAAAAGATTACAATCATCTCCATCCTTTGACCCTAAATAAGGATTAGGGGCACGTTTGTTGTTTGTTTGTTTTTTTTTTTACATTACAGCACTTGTGACATATTTGAAGTGATCCATCTGACCAATGAGACTGGGGTTTTAAAGAGATTTTTCCAGACAGGGTGCTTGATTCACTTGTTGTTTGGTTGCTTATGGTTTGGGACTGCTAGTTTAACCAAGAGGCAAGCTAATGATAAATTATGAAGAGGAGGGTGTCAAAGGGCTGAGAAATGAAACTAAACAACAGTTGCAGTGTTTGATTCACACTGCAAAGAGGAGGTTCACCTTTCCAGCCAGAAGTTCCTTTTTTGCGTGTCTTAATAGGTTTTATTTTTTATTTCTCTCAACACAGAGCTAAGCTGTCCCCTCTAGTATCTGTTCTCCAGAGGCCTTCCTCTTGGGAAAACTTGTTTATGTTAAGTCATTACCTCTGAGAATGGAAATTCTATGTTCCCATTAGGGTTCATGTTTCTTGTGTGTGTCTGTGTATATATAACAAGGAAGCAAATGTTCCCTTTATACTGTTCTTTTTAATTGTTGCCCACTCATGCTTTTGAATGCTCTAGGATAAGTAATTGAATGATCTGATGTTCCTAATGGTCTGTTAAAAAGCCCTAATACAAAATACTACTTCTTCATAGCACTTTACGAGTGATCTTGAGATATATATATATATATATATAAGATATTTAAAAAACCCAAACAAACAAAAAAACAAACTTGAGAAATGAGGCCTGTGCACTTCATCGTGTGACATGCTCTCCCCAGAATATATTTCCAGTCTTAAGAAGTTGTACTAATGTAAGAGTTCAGCATCTGTAGTACTATGTTGATTATGAGGCTGTAAAATCCACAAATTGAGCTTAGTCCAGGCCCAGTGCTCTGAGATAAATGAATAACAGGCCATTGTGTCTGCAGATTGTTGCTTGTCTACTTGGCTTGTGTCAGAACTCAGGTGATACAAGGTGAACCTGCTCAGAAAACGTTTTGTATGATCTTGCATTACTAGCTCAAATCATGGAGTTGCGAGCAACACAGAACTAGTTGTTCAGTTTCATGGTGGTAGTGCATTTATTAGTCCTAAGTTTCAAACACCTTGAATTCATTTACAAATAGAAGCTGTTTGGTTTTAAATGCCTTCATTCGTTAACCAGTTTAAGTTATTTTAACATTCTTGCATAAAATTCAGTTAGTTGAATGACCAGCAAAATCAACAGTTGTGCATACAGTTATTTGCTCGTTAAATACTCAGTGGATTTTTTTGTCTGCTCTTTGTGTTGGTATTTTAGCCTTGATGTACAGGTCAGTTCTGTCTTACCAGGATGTTATGATTCTGAATCATAGAATCATTTAGATTGGAAAAGACCTTTAAGACCAAGTCTAGCTGTTAGCACTGCCAAGTCCACTACAATATAATCCGATACTTTAACTGAGAAAGGTATTTTAAAAAAATCTGCAAATTAAGATCACATAAAATGAAACTGCTATGCAACACTAGCAGTTTAGAGATAATGTATTTAACCAAAGTAGTAAAAAAATCAGAGAAAAGCCTGGTCCAGTGGTTTAAGTACAGAGCTAGTAACAAAGCCTGTTGAATTCCAGGCTGCAGTGTAGCGCAGATGTTACTGTGGTAACTTTTTTTAAATCAAAAAAGTATGTGGGTGCACAAACTTCCCCAGTAGAGACTTGGGAGGCAGTTAGTTCTGTCCATGTGAGATACAGGCTCAGAGGTCTATTGCAACTGGGCTTCTCAGTGAAAGCCAGGGGAATTAGGGGCTAAGCAAGCATTTGAAAAATTCATTCATTAATAACACTTATTTTCTGAGCAGTTACTGCAAGTGGATTGATTAGTATATGTAAGGGTGGAATGATCTGGCCTTAACTAAAATAGCAGTGGGGAAAGGAAGGATTTATGGGCATGACCTAAGGGCTTCATTGTTCGATTGCCTCTGTATTCAAAATTATTTCTATTTCAAACATATTTCTTGAAAACTTCAGAAGTGGCAGCTGTTAAGGGAAGGACGAATGGTTCCAAACCTGTGCTATGCAAGAGATTCATGAGCTGCCCAGGCTGACTTCCAGTCAGTTTTCACTGTGGTGTCAAGCAGACGCGATACAGAATATGAATGGCTGATGGGAAAAGGCAGCACATCTGTCTTCTGCTGACTTTAACCCTTTAAGCTGTTTGTTTTCAGTGCAATATGAGACTCTTAACAGATCAAAGCTGTGTTTGCTTTCCCAAAACACAGGAAGGCTGGCTCCCTGGCAACTATTATGGTTTCATTAAGATTTGAGATTTTAATGGGGTAGAACATTTGTACTAGTTTCACTGTCACTTGACACCCTGGTGATGAGATCGATGAAATCCAATTCTGTTTGTGTGTACGTATGTCCTGTCCTAAACTGGGACTGCAAGGATCATTTCCTTCAATGTAGCAGCTGGCTATTACGAAATTCCTTTCAAATAGACCCCTGTTGTAAACGTTCCCACAGACCTTCTCATGTGCCCTCCCCACGCAGCACACTCTGAAGGCTCTCTCTAAAGCAGGCATCGCTGGTGTAGGAATAATACCTAGGCTTTCTGCTGGTACTTCAAGAGGATTTACTGTGGTCTCCCTCCTAAACGTTAGAGGGATTATTAATGACACTTGCTAGGAGAGAGCAAAAGTGGAGAACGGTGGAGACAAAAGGACACAAAGTCCCCTTACGTGAACTGTCTGTCAGGCCAATGAATGGAAGTAGTCACTGATGTGTCAGGAGGCTGAGTAATAAATGGTATGTTTTCAGTTGTTTCAGCTTTGTGGAACTGCTGCATGATACAGCCACCACAGAGATGACCTCTGTCTGGACGCCCAGAGAGACCATAAAAAATTAGTCACAAGTCAGAAGTTACTTCTGCAAACCCCATGGCAGATGGTTTATAGGACTTTAGGCTGGTGAGCTCATCAGGTGAAGGGCTGGAGGACTGGAGATGGCTGCCATGTGCTGTTTGCTGGTCACCTGCAGTACACACTCCAATCTGTGCCCTTCAAGACTGCCCCATCAAACTTCAAGGGAGGACTTTAAAGCTCAGAGCTTTTCTTGACTATGCTGATGCAAAATTGTCTGACCACTATATGTCGTGCATTGAACTCTGCTGTGTACCAGTCCTGGGACTTGGTTTTTGGCTTGAGTTCCAGATCTGGTTGCTTGCAAGTGACACAAACTCTGAAACTAAGAAAATGAAATGATGCACAGTGTCCTTTAGGTACTGATACCTTTGATACCTTTTTATGATAGGTAAGAGCAGGTTATAGAAAGGAAGAAGGACATTTAAGGCTAGGGTATTTCAGATTATATAGCCAGCTCTAGATGAAGGGTCTTATGCATGCTTTGGTAAAAGACTGAAGCATTACTGTTCCTTTATTAATTAGTATCTGAGTTCTCTATACCAGTTATGTGTACTTTATTTCAAGTGTCAGTTCACAGATAAGGTTTGTTTGCATTCATACTCATGCTTGCTCTGTGTCATAATTTTCATAGAGTTATAAGAATGAACTTGTTTGAACGTTCCTAGTTAAGTGTAAAAAAAAAAATATTTTCCCATTAATATTATCTTTTTGGCAAACATTTATGTGAAAAGGACCTGCTGTGGATACTGTTCTGGGTGTTTGGGAAGATCTTACTTTGAAACCCCTTCATGTTGCTGGGGAAAAAGTTTGTGTCAGTCATTGCACAGAAGGCCTACAGAAATACAGGTATTGCTTGGCTGTCTGTGATATTGATCAATAACACTGTACTCCCTGAAAGAATCTTGCGGATGAGGCTAAAGTTAAGGATCACGTTTTCAACAGTATCTGACAAAACATTACGACCTGTTTGAGCAACCAGGATATGCTGCTGCTTGTTGCATGTGCAAGTTGCATCTGGTGTTGGGAGGATTTAGGGAAGATTTAGGAGGTATTGGTTTCTTGGGATGGAAACAATTCTGCCAGGTTAAATTGTTACATCATAATTTTACTAATGTAAGCACTGTTTTAATTATACTGTAAATGTGTTATGTGAGAAGTTTTCAGATACAGTCATAGTATATTATTTGCATATATTATTCTAGATATTATATTGGCTTTTGTTTTCAGTTTGTCAGGTGGCACCATTATATGAGGGAAAACTGTGTTTTGTCTTGGATCCTGAGTGCAGTTTTCTCCCCTTGTTTTTGATCTGAGGTCTGTAGGAGGTCACTGGAGATGATGGCTGGGAACAAATGAAAGTGTGCTAGTACAGAAAGCTACAGCACCATAATTGAGCATCTGTTGCTGTAATGCGTGAATGTTTGGCAGTCTGGGAGCTGGGACACAGATTGTTACTAGCTCCTTTTTGAGGTTATTTCAGAAGCACACAGAGCAGCTGGCAAGGTCTGGGGCAGGTTTAACTCTCTAGTGGCTTCCAAGTGCATGCTGTGTTAAAAGTTAATTATTCATCAAGAAGCAGTTTTTCTCAGCATAATTTTTTTCTCTCCTGTAACTTGTGCTTGACCTCAATACTAAATCCCTTGGTTACCATCTGAATGAATTACGTAGTGTAGGACATGTAAAATCAGATAATAGAAACCTGTAATAGGTTTTGATGGGGTTGGGTGATTGTTTTTGAAACTAAGGGGTTGAGCCGTACTGAGCAAAATAATAGGATCTGTTTATTGGGAGCTGATAATACAGTACAAGCAGACATTAACTGCCCTAGTAATGACCTGTAGGATGTAATGAGACATTCTTTCATCAGTCATCACTGTGCTGTCCGATTAGGTAACTGAGGTTACGGTTTGCCATTCTTCCTACAAAAGGTTTACTGCACAACTGGATGCTGGCAGCTAGTAAATTGTAGACTGTAACATCTTTCTACTTTCACATTTGATCTGAGCTTCTTAGCTAATTGGTAATAGAGTTTAGACTCACTATAGTCAAATAATAGCAGAAGAAAGTATTATTCATATGGGAAATGAACTTCCATTACTTAACATGCTATTACACCTAGCTGGTTCCTCTACAACTGGAACGTCATTGTAGGATTAGTTTTTGAAAACTTAGTGTGAAGTCATGGAGACAGATGAGCAAGTCAAGTGAAATGCAAAAAGGAATAGTGAAAGTATTTTTCTTGGCTTCTTAAGACCCTATACTTCATAGCATCTTTGAAACATGAAATTGATTGCTTTTACAAAATATGTTTTGAAAATAGTCAAAGAATATACTCACTATGTGATCATGCCTTTACTTCCCTGAATGAACACATTCATCATTGAACGTCTGTTAGTTCTTAAGCTATCACAAAAATAATTTTTTAGTGATTTAAGCAATGAACCATCTGAGTTTTGAAAGTTCTGGCGGCCTTGGGCTTTTTGTTTTGGATTTTTTACAATGACTTAAGATGTAACATACTTAAGATATTCTTTAAACTCAAAGTAATCAAAGTGTATGCAGAGAAAGCGTCTCCCATTTTTGTGGGATGTTATTATCAAGACAGTGAAAAATGTATGAGTACCTGGTGGTGCACTAAGGCTGCTTGCTGTGCTTAACAAAGAAGTTGCTCATGGATGTCCTCACTTTGTTGCCCTCTCAGATGGCTTGTGATGGTTAGTGTGTGTGGAGTGGTTATTAGGTTATAAAATAATCTTAACAGGTGAGCATGTCTAGGTGTGCAGATGTATACAGAAGCTAAGAGTAACTATATGAAAGAGGTGAGGCAGTCTTTCAGCACTGTCATGGGGTGGGTGGTTTTTATCAGTGCTTATTACACAGCATCTTCTATTGTCTGATTTAGCTTGAGGCACAGTTTCAGTATGGTTTACAAGGGGAAATATGTGAAAGCTTCTGAGGCATGTCTGTTACAGAAGCTGCATTGTAGTCTTCAGTTTGTAATAAATTGCTATTTAATTCACTGTACAAAAGTGCTGTTCATCATCTAGTCTGATATTGAATATGATTTTACATGCAATGTGATATTTTTTTTTAATCCTTATCTAAGTTTCCTGTCTTCTGATAGTAGCTGTCTGAAATGTTGCTGGAGGGAAGGGAATGAATGTTGGCTGGTAATTAATCTGTTAGCTGTTGGTCTTGTACCTTTTGCAGAAATCAAATTCCTCTATAGATGTTCCGTGAACACAACACGGGCCACAGCAGAGCTCAATTCCCCCATGACCTGCTTCGTTACACTTGTTCTGAAGGTGTTCCTGTATCTGATGGAAGGGCTTAGATCCCATTATTTTTCATTTCCCTCCATTGAGACTATCCCACTATTCTCCATTTCCCTCCATTGAGACCAGTGCTGACCAATAAGAAGCATGAGAGTAGTGTAGCGTTGCAAATACTTCTACAGTAGGACTGCTTATTTTGCACTTTCTATCTCTAGAAGAGTAAGTTCCTTTCAGTGCTGTATATAGAAGTGTCATATGTTCATTTTATGTCAAGAGCTTATTCTTTTCTAGGCACCATTGCTTGACTTTGTAGACTCGAGGAATCGGAGCCCCACATGAGGAATAAGTTGAAAGTATAAATCAAATTGTTCAGTCAGTCCAGGCTATGGCTTCTAAAACAATCTGAAACATGGTGATGTCTGGTGGTTGATGTAGGTCTGTTTGCTGCATATATTTTTGCTGCTGTAGCCTCTGTTTCTCCCTGCTTTCCTTGTTCTGAAACCTTAAAAATTGCCTGCAAGTGTTTTTCCATGAATAAATTGTTGGGGGGAAGGTGTGTGTGAAGAAGATGAAACATAGTTCCTGTTGGTTTTCATCCTGCTTCTGCCATAAGGGTAATAGAAGCAAAACACATATTTTCAGGTCACATAGGTATGGAAATTGTCACCATGTGGTGTCCAGCACCTCCTGTAATGAGCAACTCTGCTTCTTTGGCCTTCCATTTTTCCCCAGGGAGTCCTGGGTCTCCCTTGCCAGACAGAAACCTGTTAGGTGCATGTGTGATATGTAAATATTTTGTATTGATATTATTCCATAAATGTGGAACTAAAACAAATGCTGGATTATTGACATGTCTCTGAAGAAGTTCCTATTTTGACCTAATGCCATGCTCATTAATGTAGAATTTTTTCCAGTGTATCTTCCATGATTTAGAAGTGATGTGAAACTCTGTACTCGACGTCTTTCTGTATGAACATGATAAAAAAGGAGAGGTTTTGTTTGCTAAAGGTCAGATTATATAAAAAGGTTACACTGTTTTGGGAGGATTGTTCTTGCTCATATGCACGTGTACTGGGTCAGATGTGGGTGGCCTGTTCTGATAATATCAAATATCTGAGTAGGCTGCTTGTGGACTGCTCAGTAAACAGCTCAATTACTCTGTCTGGAAGTGTCTTAAAAGGTAGTCATGTAACATTTTCTGCTTGGTATATTGCAAAATATTTGGTAGTTCCTTTTCCACAACCTGCTTGCACTTACTGTACCGTTATGTCTCTGCAGCATTATTGGAGAAGAGTCTCTGTAGTAACACCTGAAGTATTCATTCTCTCCTGATCAACTTTTCCTTTCATCTTGTGTATCAAAAACCACGACCTGTTCTCACCTTAAAGGGTTGCATGGGCCAGGTCAGGATATTAATGCAGTGCTCCCCCCCACAACAGCTTTTATATTATTATTTGCTTCACATATATAATCTTCCTTTCACTGTTCCCTGCATGCACACAGAATGTTGCAAGCAACTGACAACTGTATTTTCGGACGTTGAAAGGCTTCACTGTTTACACACCTTTGCTGTTTGACATGATGATAATGTCATGGTTTCAGTATAGGTCAAAATACAGATAATTTGGTAATTAACTTTTTCAGTGAGGGAGGTGAGTACAAAGACGGTGTTTTATGAAACTCTGTGAGAACACCTGGAATTACTTTTATATGTACTGGGCATGTCTCTTCTGTGTTGATAAATATGTGGGCAGGGTTTGTGTACACAGTTTGACTTGCCTTTGCCAAGCTACAAGTCCAGATCTCAAGATTTTGGGGATGTGCCTTGTGTTTGAACTGTAAACCTCTGAATGCAAGATAGATGCAGAAATTACAGAAGGCCTTCTTAGCTCCCTGGGCTTACAGGGTGCTCTTTGACAGGGTTGCTAAAACCTTTCTCGGCGAGTTGGCTGGTTATCTGGGAGGCTTTGCCTTCTGTGGGGTCTCATCATTGGTTTGTTCCATAGATAGGTTGCTCTCTCCTGGTGTCCTGACAGGGAGGTCTGTGTTATTTTTCTGGCTAAGTTTGTCCTTAGCTCCTGTCCTGTATTTCTCTTCTTGAGCCTGCTTTTCCTAAAAAGAGCCATCTGCGAAAGTTCTTGCAGAGGTGTTCTGGTTTTGTTGTTGTTTTTTTGGCGTTGTTTGTTTTTTTAATCTGGAGTTCATAAAACGGGATTGAAATGTGACTTTTAGCTCTGTGTATTTGGCAAGCTGCTCCTCCATAATGATATTAATATGTTGGTGAAGAAAGGAAGCAGAACATTTCCTTTGTGGTTCATCAGTCCAGTACACTCATAGATCGCCAGAATTTGGTTTTTGTCTGCCACAGTTTGACACCTCAGTTAATACTGGGCTTGGAGGAGAATTCTTGCTTGTTATTACATGTTGGCAAGTTAAATATTTAACAAATCAACTTGATAGCTCACCTACTTTTACTGCATACCTACAACTGACATGTTTGATTATCAAGTGTTGCCACAAAGCTGAAATAAAATATTCATGTGGTCAGTGAAGAATAATCAGCATGAAATCCCTAGTTGCTAGCACGTCTGATGATGATAACTTCCTCGTGCATGAGAGATGCTGTCTTCCATACTTGTAGCATGTAGGTTCTGCTCCACTCCAGCACATTCTCCCATGTAGCTTGGGATATCACACTATCCCAGTGTCCAGCTGGCCCTCAGGCAGCCAAATAATGGGTGGAGTTGGTTCACCCAGCTGTTAAGGCAGGAGGTCTGATGTGTGCATAGCCGCAGGGTAAAAATGATGCTTCTTGCTGTGTCTTTTACTGTATGCCTCCTTGCTATAACTGGTTTTTTGGCATTCTGTGGCAGGCAGGCAGAAGACTGAAAGCAGGTGTAAAGTGTGATGCAGAGTTTTGAAGCCACTGGTGGAAGACGAAGGGAACCCCCCAACCTTTGTTCAGTGTCTTTCCCTTCGGGCCTGATCTCTCTGCTGTGTTGTAGGCACTGCAGTTACTTACCCTTGTTCTGGCTGAAGATGAAGTACTCAATGTTGTTTCCTTGTACAACTCTAAATGGTGACACAGTGACAGTAATGGGAAGTTCTGTATTCTAGTAGTGTAAGCCAGGTGACAGCCAGGTGAGAGAAACTAAATACAAAGCAAAAGCTGTTTTGTAAGAAAACAGACACAGTTCGTATCAATTTCATGGCACCAGCTGGAAATTGTTTTAAACCAATGCAGTTTAAACTGATTTTAAATGGATTTAAGCATGCTGATTTTAAGTGAAGATCACAATGCTCTATGTCACACTACGGTAAAAGTGAAACAGTTTATCTAGATGCTTGTTTTGTCAGCATGATATTTGCAGCTGTTCCTGCTTTCCTTTATTTTATAAGAGAACTTGTATCCAGGTTGTAAAAAATACCTGTTACTGATTGTTTCAGGATGGTTGCTGGCTTTCACCTTTTCTTCCATTCACACTAGCCTTATGATTGCCTCAGAAGCCTGGGTTAACGTGCTGTCTACAAGGAAGGTGCTGCGAGCCCCCAAGCCTGCACAGACAGGGGGAGCCTCTAAGAGGCAGGTGAAAAACAAAAATTCATTTTTTTTTTTTGAGTTTAAAAAGCTCACAGGAGGCAAAAGTTTAGGCTAAGCCAGCATGAAGATCTGTCTAGGCCAGGATCACATCACAAGAGTTTAGGACACATTTTAGTCTGTCATTCATTGAAAACTCCTTTCACAGAGAAAAAGGAAGTTTTGTTAAGTCTTTGTACTAATAAAAGAAAGTGTTTTGGGAGATGTACCCTGGAGGTAGCAACTACCATGTTTTAAAGATTTAAACCAAAAGAACACCCACCCCCCACCCCACCCCTATTTACTAGTACTTTTAGAATAAAAGCAATGAAAGAAAACTAAACCCATTCTCTTTGAGGTAAAGTTATCTGAGCCTTAGGTATGTTATGGCTTAGTGTCATCAGTGGAAATAAATAGGAAGTATACCTGTTTACATCAGTTGGGAAATGGATGTTATCATCTTTGATTTTTCAGATTTTTTGCTCATCAAACACTGAGGCAGGAGCAAAGATGAAAATCTAACTTACTGGTTAAAACAGCAATAACCCTCCCCATAGCTGTAATACCGAAGTTCTTTCCTGATTTAAAAGAACAGCATGTTGAAACATTAAAGCATATGGAAGGCTTGCAGATGAAGAAAATAAATGAAACTAACTTAGAAGCTTCTGATTTATGGTGCCAGTAGATACAAAGCTTTACAAGATTGTCTCATTCAGAAGCTTATAATTAGAGTATCAGTTTTCTTGTGGGAAACGGTTTCTTTTTGTAACTGAAAGGACAAATTCCTTACTAGTTCTATCATCTATTTTATTTATTTTTCATGTTATAATTCAGACAAAAGTATTTTTCAAAGGTTAAAAAGTCAGCAGTTCATATTTGACAATCTGTGACTCAAATCCATTAAAACCCCCCATACATTAAATGAGAAATAGCACTCTAGACTGTCTTTATTACACAGAAGTTTTAAGAATTGATTTTTTGTAATACCTTAACCCTGAAGTTAAGTTGATTGACTGTCTTTAAGACTGCTCTATCTAAGCAGTCTAGTGAGGAAGAGGAGAAATTGTCAAATAGCCATTTGCCTTAAGGGCATGGTGCTATTTAATACCTGAATAGGAACCTCTGGCTCCTTCTTTAGCCTCTTTGGCCTAGCAAATGGAGTAATAACCTAATTGAGAATTATAGGCTCCATAACAAAGAACACGTGCACGCTCTGTTACTGTTCTGTCTGAATCTTTTGTAGGTACATCAAGAACAAGTGGTGGTTTCTTCACAGCTAAGAGGTTATATAGCTCCTGTAGCCTTTATTTATCTCCCATTTCTAAATGTCTGATTTGTTTTGCTATTTGGTCAAGGTTTCTTCCTGTAGTCAAAGAAGTCTCCAGTGTAGAAGCTCTTGGAAAAGTCAGGTGTTTTAATTAGCTGAGTCTATTAAATATTGCTGTGCCTCCAGAAATCTAGAGGATTGTTCAATAGCCAGAATGAGAAAATGCCAGACAACAGAAGTAGGTGTTCAGAATTCTAACTTGATGAAAACCAATTTTTTAGGGTGGGTGCCCCCTCTTCCCACTGGAACTGAAGGATAATGGAAAAGAGCTTTAGTACTAAGGAAAAGGACCTAGTGAAGGTTTGGACACACATGAAGATTTATCAGCTGGTGTTTGCTGCTGCCTTCCTTTCAGGACTCTACTATCCTCCACGTGGGTGCCAATGAGAGGGAACCTGTGGGTGCTCCATAACTGTTTTACACTCAAATCCTGTCCCTGGGCTGAAACTGCTGTCCTCTGTACCGGACTGTGGCAAGAGGGCTCATATTAACTCTTCCCACAAAAAGGAGCTGTGGAGCAGTAAGGCCTGCTTAACTGCTAGGAAGGAAAAGCATTGGCAGTCTTTTACTAAGTAAATGTGTGTTTAAACTTTAGCACCTTTGCCAAGCACTCTATAGGAAATTTGCAGCAGCTCTTAATGGTATTTAGCGATTATTGCTCTCTGAAGAAATTTTCAAGTTAATTTTCCTCTGCAATCACCTTCTCCATTGTACGTTTTAGTAACATATCTGATTGCTTCAAATGAAACGGTAATTATGTTTTCTTCCATTTACTATATAGAGTTGATAATATTTTGTTACGTAGTAGTTTACCATTTCCCTCCAAAAGGAACTGTATTTTCCCTGCCCCTTTATTCATGTGGGTTTGCCACCACACACACAAAAAAAGTTGTTTGTTTTTTTTTTAACTGGAAAAGTTGATGCTAGGCAAGACCAATTATAAAGGTAATTTAGTGGTATCTGAAATGGCTAACATCATCCTTTACCTAGAGTTCTAACAAGATGTTTGAACATTTGCAGTTGCACTAGGGTACTGTAACTCTATGCAGCATCATTTGTCACTTGGATTTTAGGTCATTTTGAGTGATAATGAAGTTGACATACCATACTTAGTAATAGTAGTCAGTATCTAGAATTAAATTTAAAGGTGTTTTGTATGCTGGATTCCCTGGCATGCAAACTTCTGTGTAATGGCAATAGGGTTAAATCTTTTCTTTAGTAAAGGACAACTGCAAAGTTTCATGTGTTTTATAAACAAACCTATTTCAATTCCGCTGACATAGAGATGACACTGCTGTGGTATAATTAATCCTCCTGTGTTGAACATTACTGGAATTTAGCCTGTAGAGGTTTAAGTGGGATTTCAGATAGGTTGTATGACCTCATCAGCATTGTGCTTACACTGGAAAGTGTAATACTGTTTGTTTCAAAATAATGTGCAATTTTAAAATCTAAAAATGGTAGTTAGGTTGCAAAATACCACTTTTCATTTTTAAAAGGACTTACACTTCTGTGGTATGTTGGTTAGGCCTCATCTACGTTTTCTTCAGTTCTGTTTGTACAGGTAAAATTACTATATTAAAAGTCTCAGGAGAAAAACTTGATAAATTTCCTTTGTAAATGTAATTTAAATGTAAAAGTAATTGGAAAACAGAAAATGAATACTCTACTTAGTTTGTAATAAGTCCAAATGTACAACTTAAGTGTTTAAAACTCAGCATTATTTGATGACAGTGATGTATACTTGCAAAGTCTCCATACCTATTAGAAATAATGGAGTGTAGAGCTCTTGATACCCTTCCTAAGTTGTTTCAGAAACTGAGAAGGCTCTAGGATCACGGTATAACTCAGGATGTCAATTAATATCTAATCACGGTATTGTTCAAATGTTTCCCTGGGTTAAGTATAGATGATATTGTCCCATCTTGGCATATCCAGAGAACGTTCCCGAGTTGGGTGCTTCAGCACCTGGGCATGGATTAGTGAGAAGGTACAGGAGAAGTAGAAGTAGAAATGTCAACTTTGTGCCTGTTGCCAGGTTGACTTGCGACCCTTTCTTCTGCACTCTTTCTGTTCTTATATCTGGAGAGTGTTCTCTTTGTCTGTGCTCACCTGGGTGTCTTATTTGGTGCAGATGTTTCATGTCTGAAAGTGCATTTTGTAGAAGAGCTTAACTAAGAAAGAGATTAAGGAGATGCTGCTTGAGTTTATGCCTGAGTTAGGTCGGCTCTCACACATTTGGGAGTACGAGCACTAGGCAAGGGGACAGTGTTTTTGCTACCTTCCCACTCTGATAAACTTAAGTAGCTCTCGCTGAACTTCAGTTAACTCTTGCATCTTACTGATATGCCCCCTGTGAGTTTGGCTAAGGCAAGACTCTTTCTTTAACAGTTCATGAACTAAGCTCCAGATACTGCACTACAAAGAAAACCAACCAAACAATCTGATCCTCAGATGAGATCATTGTGCAAAATAATTAACAACTCCTTTCAGAGATGAAATACTGCTGTAATTCCAGTGATGTTCTGGCTATCGTAGTTGAGTTACTATTGCCCTGGAGTGCAGTCTCAGGTCTGCTAAAACACTCCGGTTAAGTGACCATACTTGATTCAGTTATGCTCATTTATTACATGCTCACATTCACTGTAGGCAGAGACATAAGAGGGCAATCTTCTGTGCAGGGGATAATCACAAGACAGGCAAGTCAATATTAATAGAGGAGACCAATAAACGTGGAAGGGCCAAAACTACTTTCTCATGAGAATCTGGCTGAGCAGCAGTGCAGGACATGAGAAGGAACTCACTGCCGAGGTCTCTGTTTTCCCTGTGCCAAGAACGTGCCTGCTTATGGTTCTGCATGAACTAAACTCCTTGCAGGCTAGGCTCTCAAAGCATGCTGTGGTTATATTGCTTTAACTACTATTTCTTCTGCGATAACTCAGAAGATAATAAACATGAGGTTATTCCTGTCAAGTGTTTCAAGAGGTTTGGTCAGAAACCTGAACAAGGTATGGGCTAACCAATTCCTGGGTTTGGCCTTGCTCAGATGACTTTCTTCTGCATTTTGGAAGGATGAGGAAACAAACAGCATAGGTTTTTAAACAGTGACATGAAAAAGAGTATCTTTTGTACACTTTGTGCTTGTAACATAGAGCCCAATTTATGGGACTGAAGCAACAGCAACACACCAAGATGGGTGTAGTTGGTACTGCTGCACACACCTGAGGGTTTGGCAAAGCAGTGTATTGAAAAAAGAAAAAGGTTCTCTGAGGGTCGTAGGTGAGTGGAACAGATTGTCTGCAGAGCTAAACTTGGCCCTGGGGCCCTGATACTGTTCTTCACTGCGAAGCCAAGTGGTCTGGCAGATTCCCTCTTGTGTAAAGCAGCAAAGGGAATTGCATTGGTGGGGGCATGGGTGGTGGTGTGTCCCCTTGGCCTTGCAGCATGGAGCACCTGCCACAATCCTCCTTACTTGGCCAACAGCTGGTCTTGTTCACTTGCAGAGAGGATGTTTCCTAAATGCAGCTACAGTTCATACAGGTGTCTCTGAACGCTCACTTCATGACTGTTTTTCAAGAAATACTGGACACCTCTCAGGTCTTGTGAAATCCATTAAAGCTGCAAGTACTGCATCAGTGCATCAGTGAAAATCCGTGCTTGAAATGCTCATTTTTTCCTCACCTAAAGAACCAGTGTTTTATATACCTTGTCGTATGTTTTGTACTCATGCTTTGGCATTGTGGGATGCTGTAACTGTAGCCCTCATTAACTCTAAAGTAACAACCATTATCTGTGTATATCCTCACATAAGATTAAGAAAGTCAGACTACTAATTTAGAAAAGATTGAGAAAGAATTATTTGAAAATTACCTCGTTAACTAGGGAAGTTGCTGCTTTTTTCTGTGTGCTTTGGAATGAAGGACAAACAGTGCTCGGTAGGGCCAGATCAGACCTGTAATAGAATCACAGAATATCTGAAGTTGGAAGGGACCTGTAAAGATCATAAAGTCCACCTTCCTGTTCCTCACAGGGCTACCTAAAACTAAACCATATAACTAAGAGTATTGTCCAGATGCTCCTTGAACTCTGACAGGCTTGGTGCCATGACTGCTTCCCTTGGGAGCCTGTTCCAGTGACCGACTGCTCTCTCAGTGGACCAGTCTCTCAGAACCTTTTCCTGATGTCCAATCTGAACTTCCCCTGACGCAGCTTTATTCTATTTCCTTGTGTTCTGTTGCTGGTCACCAGAGAGAGATCAGTGCCTGCCCCTGTGCTGCCTGCCTTGAGGAAGCTGTAGGCTGTGATGAGGTACCCCCTCAGCCTTCTCTCCTCCAAACTGAACAAACCAAGTGACCTCAGCTGCTTCTCCTAAGTCTTGCCCTCGAGGCCTTTCACCATCCTGGTCACCCTCTTCTGGACACACTCCAGTAGTTTCATGTCCCTTCTATTGAGGCACCCAAACCTGCACGCCGTACTTGAGGTGGGGCCACACCAATGCAGTGTAGAGTGGGACAATTGCCTCCCTCGACCAGCTAGCTGTGCTGTGCTTGATGGTGGTACATTTAAAGGGATTGCTCCAGCGAGCTTCCAAGGCAGCACGTTGTTCTTTGGCATGGCAAACCTTTCCTCGGTGAGATGCAAATGGCTGATGACCAACCCTATTTCTCTGGGTAAGATACTTCCACTTTTCCACAGTGAAAAACAGTCAGCTTTTAAACCAGGTTGCCCACTATTCAGCAGGCAAGACAGGCTTGGCTAGTGTTTGAGCAAAACGACTGTTAAGACGTGGCTTCTACCTAATTTTAAACACTCTTGTGGGTAGCAGACGTACCTGCCGGGTAGGAGAAATTTGTCCAGTTATACTTCTTAGTCTGTCTTGTCTTCACCAAATATTACCATTTGCTGTATTTTCTTTTAAAACAAGCTTCTCAGTAAATACTTCCTCTCTGATGAAATAGCTTAGTCTTGACTGGATGTTGCTTAGTCTTTCCGCTCAGCATGCTTTAGCAAACATGTTTCAGTTGTACATTGTGTCTGTTGTGTTCTACTGTTAATATAACTCTTGATGGTATTTTTTTTGCCAGCAAGTTGCTGACCCTTTTCCCATTATCTTCTGGTCTCGTTTCTCTCATAGATCATACTTTAGAGACTCTAGACAATTCCTAATTACAGTTTGACATAGCATGGAGTAGTTCTTTGGAAGCTTCCAGAGACAGCTGGGATGATTTTTCAGCCATGCTCTGAAACATTTTGTACGTTTTCAGGCTTCATTTCCTTTGCCAGTTACTTATACTTGCTTTATTATTTAGATAGATTTAATCCAAAGATTACCATGAATGAAAGAGCAGTGACGGACTTCTGTCATGGGGATGGGACAAGCAACCTGTGATTTCAAAAACAATGTAAAGTGAGCAGTTGAGATATCCATGATACAGGTTTACCTAAAACCATTTGCTTGTGTGAATACCAATCTTAGTGTGGGATTTTTTTAAAGGATAAATCAAAAGGAAATAATTCAGCATACTTCAGCAAATTCTAGTTTCTGCATTTTACTATCACCTTTAAGAACTGTGAATGGTCTGCACTCTAGTTTGCTGATGTATTGGCACAAATGTACTACCAGTTACTGAGGAAAATGAGTATCAGTGCATTGTCATGATACTGGTTGTCTTGCACCACAGGCTAGCAAGGCTTTCAGAAGTAATGCTTGAACTATAGGTTCTTTTAAAAAGGTTTGGCTTACCCTTCTCTCTCTTTTTTTTTTTTTTTTTTTTTTTTTTTTTTTAAAGCTGAGGTCAAATTCTACCTTTGTGGAGATGGTGATATGAAGCAGATTCAAGCTGTGACTCTGATACTGGTGTTTTGTCAGTTTTCTTACAGTGAAAATTGCAGTAGAGATAATACTCAATACAGGTAAAAAGATAATTTCCAACATTTTACACAGAAAATGGTTGAACACTGGCTTTGCAGGGCACTGTTGCTGTACAGCTTCAGGTGTGTTTCATTGTCCTGCTCTCTTTGTGTGAGTTTCCTTTCTTGGTCTGTCTGACCTTTCTGATGTTGTTCAGCATAAAATGGCCAGCCTGACTGTGAAGGCACCAATTGATTCTGTTACTTAGGTCATTGTAAAGTGGATGAATGGCAGTATCACATTCGTACATGTGCCAGCAGCTCAGCTGAAGTACCAGGCATCAGTGACAGCTCTTAAAAGTAGAGTTCTGGAGGTTCTCTGTGTGATGGTGGTGATAGAGGGAGGCTTTCTTGTTGTAGAAGCAGTGGATCATAAAAATTGCATGTGACAGCTAGTAGGGAAACTTAACTACTGCAGAGGCCCTGTGCAAGGCTGAGTAATGTTAAATAACATTAGTGAAATATTGCTGCTGATAAAAACAAGAGGCCTTGGAGGCTGATCTTGCAGATATTTGTCTGTATATTCTTTCTAATAAGAAAAGTCATTTATCAACAGGAGTAGCTGCAAACATAGCTAGGAAGGAGAACTATGCAACAAATGATCATAAATGAGTGTACTGATTTGAATGTATATATGGAGTTTAATTTAATTAGCAAATACACAGTGTAGCATGTCAGTGCAATTATTGTATGTAAAGGAAACCATGGCCATTGAACTTGGTTTTTCATCATCTGGAAGGCGAGATCGTAACTCGAGCTATGTTTTGCTAATACCTGTGAAAGCTAAGACAAAACACAAAATAAGTGAAAAAGATTTTGTGGGAGTCTTGCCAATGGTTGCTGTTCTTTGGAAAAGGGCAAAGAAGGAGTATGTTTACTTTTTTCGTAAGAGACTTCAGGCTGGGAGGAAAATTAGCTGTAATTTTCTGCTAAGCATGCCTTGAAGTGGAAGAGCAAAGGCAATGGAGAGTCCTAACATCAAGGACTGCCAAGATCCTACCACACAGACAGTAAAGCCCAAGGTGTTTATATTCTACATCACATAGAAATGTTTTGTTTTCATGTAAGTACTTATTGATGAACCAAAGAAAATGTATTATTCAATTTCACTAAGCTGCTATGCTTGTAATGATTTCTGTCAAGTATTGGTATGCCTGCTCAGTTCATCAGACCATGCTTTGCCTGACAAAAGCACCTGAGGAGGAAAGAAACTTTAAGTATTAATTCTCTTCAGAAGCTTGGAGTGTTATTGCAATGGCATAAAAATACATTCTAGGTAAACCCCCTGCATCAGCTGTTGGAACAGGCTACCGCTGTGTTCCCACTGATGGGGAAGTTTCCATTGTAGGAATCCATATTAATTAAAAGTGAAAGGAGCTCTAACATTGTGTTTGGAAGGGAGCTTAAATGCGGTAGATTAGAGATCACTTAGAAGAATTCCAAGTAAGATGATACTGATGGATCTAGAAATATACTGATGAAGAATGAAGAACAGGTGGAAACAAATTTCCAGGAATTTTTTTTTGATGGATGTCTGAAACATTAGATCATAGTTGTTATGATGGGGGCGGGGGGAAGTGGGTGTTGAAGAAATCTTTTATGCATCTAACAAACAAAAATTTGTGTGTCAGTGTGTGCAGAATTTGGAGTGTTGGCTTTTCATCCTAGCTGTAAGTTAGATAAAAGGCCAACTTTTAAATTACTGTCAATGCTATCAGAACTGTGAATTTTTGGCCCATGTGAAAGACTCTGTCAAATGTTCATCCCGACAAAACAGAGAAGAGCTCGCGCACTGCCACATTTGCACAGTAGCCCCGGGCTCTGGGGAAGGACAAAGATCCAGTTTGCATTTTCTTCAAGCAGCATTGCATGTTCAGAGTGAACAAGAGTGATGAACCCTTTGTCATTGAGTAAATGGACAACAAAATTATGTCCAGAATATAATTATATTGTTATAAAATATGCTTTTATTTCAAGAATGGTCTTTTACCTGTGCTGTTTTTGCCATGACACAAGCAGTACAGGACCTTATCTGAAAAGTCCAGAAAGTCTGCATGATGCACTGAATTATTTAATGATTTTTAGAGTGAGGGTAGAATTGTTGTGTGGAGCAGTAATTTAGCGTGTTGCACAGTGTATGTATTGCTTACAACAAGCTGTAAAGACATTTTGCTTGTTTGTATGTTGTCACAGAGTGGCATGTGGACAAGCAGACAATATACATGTCTAGGAAATAACTGTTTCCTATTTCCAGAAATCCAAAAACTGAAATAATCTTTACTGAAAAATCATGGTTGCATTTGTTTTGGGTTTTAAAGTTGACTTCTCTGTGTGTCTAGCAAAAAAAAAAAAAAGCATTGCCTCTGTTGATGAGGTGGCTATAGCATTCAGAAGGAATGCTGAGCTGCTGTGAGTGAGTAATGTCTTGCAACAGTTGGCCTTGACAGTCTTACACTTTCTTAAGTGGATTTATAATCATCTCATATTTGCACACCTCCTTTCAACACTTAAAGCATCAGTTTCTATTTTGTCACCATTAATCTGGGGCTACTCTTTCAGGAACTGTTCTCTATCCAGTATGAAGGCAATTTTCACCTAAATAATTTCATTCTCCTGAAATGCTAAGTGAGATGGTTGCAGCTTTAATGGGAGGGACGTTTCTTAGTTCATCACTGGCTGTCTCATAAGAGGACATTTGCACTCTTGTTTGGGCAACAAGAGTCTCATTATAACAATTTCCACATAGAAAAGAGCTGAATGCTGAAGCTCAGCTTTAATTAAGTGTGCTATATCTAGCTTAACTCCTTTAAAAGGCTCAGAGGATGAAATACCATATAATTAAAGGGATAAGGTAGACTAATGACTAGGAGCTATAACAAAGAAGTGAGTCTGGTTTCTTTTAATCATGAAATGTGGGGCTTTTTTGTGGGCTTGAACATCTCAGCCCTTGTGGCTCTCTTCACCCAGCTGAAGAAATAAATGGTTATAATGCTCCTGAAAAAGTTGTTAGTGAAAACTAGTTGACAGCAACCTTACCAGGCTTATTATTTTTCTAGGTATTGCCACAGAGGAAAACATGACAGCATGATGGGTATGAATGAACTCTTCGCAATATTAGCATTCTGGTTGCTGCAAAGACAGTTACAGTTACTGTGGATTTGGTCAGATGTATTAGCTTTGTTTGGTCTGGTTGTACTGTTTGGTTTTTTTTTAGAACAAGCAAAAAGCCTTACTAGTACTAGTATTCCAGACCCATTGTCTGAGTTAGCGAAGTAAACACTGGAGCTTATCTGTTAGTTTGCTACACTGAGGCTACTGCTGTGAGGAAAGAATTGCTGGATATAGAAAATAAGGCGCACTGACGTTCAAGATGTGTTATATACATTGCCTTATTGACATTTTTGTTGGAGTGTGACAGAATTTGAAGGGCATTCTGCCAGTACTAATATCTTTTAGGACAGAGTTACATTAAGAATAGTATTCATAATATTTTAAATCTGGAAATTTGTTAAGATTCTGTGATAATGCAGATTTTGTTAATTTGTTAGCAGAAGCTATAGTTAAAATTTAGACATTACAATCGAGACAGAACTTCTAGAAACTTTTTTCACACTACAGAGTTGGCTCTAATTGAGAGTAACCATAGTATCTATTATATTTTATTCAATGCTGCATTAGTCAAAACCACTTTTTTCCTTGTTCATTAACTGCTCCTTTCTGTATATTCTGGTCCTTAGGTACAGAATGTAATCACAATTCTCACTTTCCTTATTTTTCTCTTTTCTCGTATAAATCTTCCAGATCTCATCAGCTGACAAAAAAGCATGGCTGCGCGCCTTTCAGCGCAAATTTGAAGTTCAAGCAGGCCAAAGAAACACAGGGAAAAAAAACATTAAGATGCATGTTTTACGAGGTTGATCTGCAAAGTAATAACGTTTAGACAATGTAGTAGATGTTCACTGCTCCTGGTAGCATGAATGCTAATGGCTGTTTTTTCACCTTTGAGATAGACAAAAAACTTCTTCCCCTCAGTCTGCTAACAAGATTTTTCTACTCTGTGATGATACTGTGGCTTGTTTGTTGTTTTCCCCAGGAAACGTCCAACTGATTAATGTAATTACATTTTACTAAAACCAACTGTGGTTCACTTGTATTAGATTTTTGCTTTGCTACTTCATCATATGAAGCCAAAGCTAATCATTCACCCCCCCCAATTATTCTCTTTAAAAGTCCTGTGTTTCTTAATCCTGCTGATGACACATGTTAACAGTGTAATTCGTAGAAACATTTCCTGGTACAGTGAAAGATCTTCAGCTGGTGTACAAGAGTATTTAACCTTTCGACTTCATTGAAGCCACAGAGATGGATAAAGTGATTTAAAATATTTGTAAATTACAAAGAGTATTAAAGCAGCAACAGTGAAGTGCGGTGTGGCAGGAGGCACACCAGTCCTGTCTAGCACTACATATCTGACTATAGTACTGTTCCATTGTAACAGGAGTGCAGGAATAACAGGCATAATGAGAATAAGAAACAAGGTGGTTAGTACTATGTGTGCTACAGATGCACAGCACTTGAGTCAAATGCAAGAAGAGATTCTCCCCTGTTTCTCATCTGCACTCATGTGGAGTGTGATCTCCTGTAGAGCAGACGTGGTCATCAGGTATAGCAAAGGAGTGGTGAACAGGTAGAAAAGATGGTATGTGAGGAGGGTGTGTCTGAGCTTTGGGAATTGCCAGAAAAGGCACTTTAGTCTGTGCTCTCATTCTCTGTCTTGAAAAATGATCTAAACATCCCAAAGGTACAGGTGATAGACAGCAGACTGTATAATGAGGTCCTCCCAGGTGGTGATGCACATCAGCAGTGGTTATGGAGTGCCCATGATCTTTAAAGCTGAGAGCCTCTGTGCCGTGGAGTAATAGATGCCTTCAAATAGTGTTGTAGATTTCAGTGATTTTTACATGCTAATGTGCTTTCATCTCCTCTTTAGTGCATCTTAAAGCTTTTTTTGCCCATGGATAGTTTTATCTTGGGCCTGTCTGTTTGTGTATTATGCACAACTTGGTACAGATTTTACATGGCTCCTTAACTTCCCAATGGCCTTATTCATTTTTTCATTCTCTTATTTCTTGAGGGTGCTTTGGCCACAGCTTACTGAAATGGAAGGTATTCTAGAATTTGTTATGTAACTAACATCTTCTTGAATGTTGCTTGGGTTGAGTGACTTAAACTTATAAATGTGTTTTTCCTTTTTGTCTCTCCCAATAACAGTGGGTGGCTGGCTGGCAGAGGTGATGGTTTCATGAATGTGGTTCATAAGTACAATGCAGATGGCTTTGGGAAGGAGCTCAGCAGAAGTATCAGCACTGGGATATTACTGTCAAAGCATTTGTGAAATGAAATGTTTCTGCCTTTAGCTAAATTCTGAAAGGCATTTAATGCATGTGCCTGAGCAGTAGTAAAAATGGTTCGTTTTTCTCCTCTAAACCATGGTCTGTGTTGTGCGTATCTATTTCTTCTTTGGGAAACCCTTCCTATGTCGCACTTGTCAATATAATTTTAATAATCAGGATGTTGCTGTAGGTAGATGCCCACAGATAGGTCAGAGAAAGTGGTGTGTCTGCTTAGGATTTTCTGCCCTGCTGCAGTATATAGCTGGCCCTGTGTGTGTGAGCTTTGTAGAGGCTAAGTTACTGGGTCTTATTACTCCAGGTAGTGTGTATCTCAAAACAAGAGACATGTCTAAAGGTCATTTATTTTGCTGAAGCAATTTCCAACCCAGTGTTTGTAAGAGCAAAATGATGTCTGCTTCTCAGTTGCTTTTTTGAGACCCTGTTTACCCCACATAGTGGGACCAATATTGGGCTACTTTTTCCTCCCCTCTTCCAGGCCATCTACATACCACCAAATATGGAAAAAACTATGACGGTCAGCCCAGAATTTTCCTGTGCCAGAAAAAGTCCTAGAATCAGTGGGTTCTCTCTGATTTTTATGGTCTCTGTAAAAATCAGCAAGGCGTTATTTACTTGTGCTTTATACTGTTGCTTGAAGTGATATTAGATGCGTTTCCTGGTCTGTCAAGATGGGATTCACAGTCCAAATTCCTCTTTACTTTGCTTCCAGCTCAATAAGTGGGTGACTTCATCCGGTTCTTCTGCAGCAGAAAATACAGAAAAGAAAATCCTGTGCCAGAATTTTTGAGAACTGAGCCTGGGTATCCAACAGTCACCTTATGCATATAAGGTCTTTGTTGCTTCCTAATGGAAGCACAACATGTTGGGCATTGTAGCAACAGAGAGTCATTGTCCTGGAGAGCTTAAGTTGAAACAGATGTGTTAGAAGTGGGGGAGGAAGAAGAAAGGCACAGAATAGCAGCATGGGTTGCCCAGATTTGCTTGGCTGGCAGAAACTTGGACTAGAGCTCAAATCTCATGGCCCCTAGCTCACTGCTTTTTTTGGGCTGGTTCCTGTTCTCTGTTTATATCACTCATGACATCTGTCTCATTTCTGAGACTTGCCAGGTAGGTTGAAGAGATGTTAATGGGACATTACCACTGCAGTATGGATATCCAGAAGTTCCCAACACCACAATTAGAAATTTTGGAAGGGGGAAAGTAACCGTGAGGGTCGGGGGGGTAGCATCCAAATTTGGTGAAATGTTCGAGTAAAAGGATTAACTTGTACATGACTTTTTTACAAAGATAAGTAGGAATGGTTTTATAGTCTGGGATGCATTTTCCTACTCTGAATTTTTCAGCTCTATTGTCATGTTAGCAGTGTAACAACTTGCTGCTGTCTGGGGAAGCAGGATGATTGTGCCAAACCTTCGTGCCATTGTACTTGTGTAGATGGGCCAGGAATGATTGTGGGTTTTTTTTTTTTTTTTTTTTTTTGAAGGAGGGGGAGTGGGGAAGCTAGTCACAAGAGCGTTTTCTCTTGCATCTGGTCCCCAAGGTCTGGGAAGCAGGAAGGCTCGGATTGCTATAAAGCCCTGGTCTGTGTTTGACAGCAAGGTTCTGGCTGAGAACTGGCAAGTTTTCTGGCAGCCTCTCTGAAAGGGATTTGAGTCCTACTGTGGGCTTAATGGTAGATGCAGTGTGATCTGGTTCCACAGAAAATTTCTGGTTTTCTGTAGCCAGTTACATTTTCTTCCTGCTCTGCAGTCTGTATTGTATGATCTCAATTAGATGGGTGAGGGGGGCTTGGGCGGGCAAGAGGGGCTTGGATGAAGTAGACTTCAATAAGTAGTATCACACAGATCTTCTGTGAGGTACAGGAAGAAGGCTGATATTTTTTTTTTGCCTGATAATGTAAGTTTTACCTCAAAAAGTCAAATAGGTTCAGAAAATAAATTAAATGTATTGGAGCATCAGGTTGAGACTTCCTAGCCTGGGGCAGGTGAGAGGAGAATGATTTATCAGGAAAAAGAGGAGAGGCTTTTAACTTGTTAGGGCTTGGGATTTCCTGTGAAAGGCTTGGTGGAGATGAGGTAGATGGTGCTATTCCTCTATCAGCCATTGTTTGCATGGCAAATGCTTCATGCTGGTCTCCTTGTAAGTGGAGGATTTCTGGTTCTTTGGCGTTGCCTTAAAGTCTTTCAGAAGTGCTTCTTCATAAATGGAGATAAGCAGATCTCTAGCAGCAAAGATAGAGGGTCAGAAGGGACATGTGAGACTGCGGAGTCAGGTGCAGAAGAGACCCTGAAGGAAACCTGATATTGAATACTGGGAAGCCTGTAATTTCTGTTCGGTGTATCATCTTGAAACTTTAAAGAGTTCCAGTAATGGAGAGTCAAGCACAACTGTTGGAAAGCTATCCCCATTGATAGTTATCGATAAAGGTAAATATTATTCCTCATTTGAAGTTTGTAGTTATTTAGTCTCACTTGATAGCTGTTGGCTTTTAGTATACGTTTTTATTCACTGGTTTCTGTTCCCTGATACCTGATACAGATGGTGATGCACAGTGTGAGGCAGGTGTGAATCACTGATAGCCTCTGTCAGATCACTCCCTTGTTTTCAGCATTTGTTGTAGAGTCTGAATGCTGGAATTGTGTACTGTCTTAGAAATGCTTCTGTCTACAAATCATGAAAGGTGGCAGCTTCCCTCATGATGAGGAAAACTGCATGACCAAGATCTTCCTGGGAGCATCTGGTGAGGTTCTTAATTCTGGAAATACTGGGTCCAGTCTTAGTTTCTCCATTTTTGGATCTGGATGTCTGTCATGGAAGGCTTCTTCCACAGCCCTGAAGAAGCTGGGGAGCAGTGACTGCTGATTCCCATGCATAGCTTGTCTGTGAGGGGCACCAGATAATCTCTGTGCTTGCAGTATGTACTGCGAAATGAGATTAAATTTGAAAAAACTCACAACACAACCTGTGTGCTAGATCCTTTATATGTGTATTTAATACAGATTTCACCAGCTCTGGTTAAATTGCTTGACATAGTGGGGTCAAAAAGTGAAAGGTCTGTATGTCATCCATTCTGGATTATACTGCATAAATTAGTAATCCCCATAGTTTTACCTTGGTGAGTTGAAAGCATTACTCTGAGTAGTTCAGGAAGGGAAGCATTTTTCTTCTTGAAGTAATAGCCTTAATTATCTCATTGTTGCAAGAAGTGACCCTTTTCATTTCTGTGGCTGCTTGCCTAGAGGAGGAGGTCATTTGCCATGACACCTTGGTAAAAATCTCTGGAATTCAAAACTTTATGAATACACAGGTCATCAGACATACATTAAGTTCTGGAAAATATAAAACTAAATGAGGTGTGTGGAGATCAGTGCAGCACCCTTTATTGCCATGATTAGGTATCCAATTATGTTGCTTCGTTTGAGTATCTGATCCCATGCAGCCTCTGCTCATGGCATCACTTCCATTCACTGCATCTGTTTTGCATAATGTTGGGGAAACCGTGACAGGAGCTTAAGATGGACCTTTGTGTCAAGCATAATATAGATGCTTTAAAATATTCGGATGTAAAAATCCTGTTCCTGTGGGTAGGGTTCTTAGGTAAAGAAAAGGTCTTGTTGAAGAGGGTAATATCCATAGAGAGCTCTAGGGGGAGGAAGAACAGGTGACAATGACATTGCAAGAGAGAAGCCCAAGAGCTAGTTGAAGTTTTTTTCTGTTGAAAGATTTTTATTAAGCACCTGGAAGGCATAAAATACATAGCGGAAGTACTCTCAGTCAATTGAATGGCCTTGAAAACAGCTTGTATGTGGCGGAAGAATAGACAGATGCTAGAGTGGCATTCATGTATGGGATACCAGAAAGAGGTCCCAATTTATGTTTGATCAAAAGGAAGTATGCAGAGTGGCAAATGGGGCTTTTGGGCTATGAAGAGAAAAGCCTTATTTTGCAGTGCTGTTAAAATTAAATGGCTCAAGAGCTCTCTAATATTTTGAAGTTAAGTGCCACTGTTTGAGATGGAGTATTGTCTGTCAGTTATGCCTTAGGATGCATCCAAAAGAAATGGAAGAGACAGGACTTTGGACTGCTGTGTTTTCTTTTAGTATTGAGTCTCTTGCTAGAACTGTTTGTCACTTGAATCCCCCGTTGGAATTTGAAGAGCTTAATTGGAGGATCCCGAAAGCTCCCAAAGCAAATAGTGGAGCAGAGTAAATGTTAAGCAGCTGTCAGTTAGTGCTTATAACTCAACTAACTCTCCAGATGAAGCAGGGAGCAGTAGCTGTGTTTGTTCTAGCTCCCAGCTCTGTGCTACAGTGCAGCAAATAGTTTGTGCTTATCCCCAAAATCTCTGGTCATCCTTTAAGAGCTCATAGCTGACTTACTGCAGAGCAATAGTGAGGACTGTGTGCAATCTATCTTCTTTAAATCCATGTGATTTCACTAGTTGTTCTTGATGCCTTTCTGAATCCTGTTTTCAGAGAAAAAGGGGACAAACATAGCAGAGCAAACCTGGAGAAACTCTTGTAGAAAGGTGCTAATGAGTTTGGGAAATGATGAATATCATATTTCTTACCTGTCTACCTTCATAGAGTCCAAACACAAGAAGGTTTTCTCTCACAGTTAGGCAGAGCTTTACAATGAGCCATCAAGATAGCTGTACTGTGCCACTGTTGGACTGAAGTAGCGCTCAGGTTTTCCTTATCTCCAGTTCATGTGAAATGCATGATGGGTAAACACTGCTGCAGCTTTGAGAGCTCAGGTTCCTGGTACTCAAAGTATAACCAAGTTGACAGTGAAAATGTAATGAAAGTAGTCAGGATTAGCAATCAGCAAATATGAGTGGGATTGCATTTAATCTTTTCTGATTTTCTTTTTTGGCTTTACTCTGCTAGTTTAAATCTGCATCATATAATGGACACAGTAAGACCTGATTTACGGTACTGAGAAATAATGTATCATGCATTAAAGCTGAAGTGCAGATAGAACTGCTAGTGAGACTTTATAGAAAGCAAACACACCACTAGTAAAAGGCATCTGAGCTTTAATGATGTGAACTTTTATTTCGTTTTCATCTAGCCAGGATCACAGTTGAAGGGAAACAGTAGATAACCGAGTCCAAGTGATCAGTAACATTGGTGAGGCACTTCTTAACCATTTTTGTGGTGTCTAAGTAACAAACTGCAGAGATATGCCTTAATACACAGTTGAAAGAATCCCAGGCATTTAGTGAGATCACCAATAAGATAAAATTTAAAAAAGCAAAATGATGGAAAGCAACTGCAGCCTTAATAAAACCATTTTCAGCGCTAGGGTAATAAGAATGCATTCATAAAACTAACAAAAAGCTGTTGAGTCTCCTAGAAGGATTTTGAGGAAATGAACAAATATTGTCCACTGTAGATGCAGATCAGTAGTATTAAAATGCTTTGATGTATTAGTCAATGGCACACTGACAGGGTAGGCTATTGAGGGGGGTAGGAAATGATAACTTATCTGGAAACGTTTGTTGCAGTAGTAAGATAGTGGGTGTTAATAGCTCCTGATGTAGCCTGCATGCATCTGTCCTTGAAGAAAGTGGTGGTGGATATTCCAGGAACACACTTAAGTTATTGCAGTATAGATTTTGCAGACAACGTCCTGTAAGCAGATTGCCTGGGGCTTTACCAAAGCTCTTTGAAAAATGACTGAGGTTCCCCTGGCATACAATGTGTTGCTGATAGGAGGTCTAGATTTCATGCAGGTATTATATATTCATGGCACCTAACCTGTGACAATTGCTATGACATGGTGATGTAATGAGATAAGACTAGAAAGGATGCTTGCATCTGGAAGAAGGTCTGTGAAAAGATGAGATTAGCACGATCTGGGAAATGGTATGCTCAGTTTTTAAGGCATTGTGCAAGTCCTGATAGTAGCAGTCTTGACACAGGAACTTTACTGGATGAATTCAAGGCATTTTAGAGGTCCCCTTTGCATTTTCTAGAAATAATCCTGCAGTGATATGGAACAGAGTAATTTGTTTCCATCATCCTTTCTTACTTTTGCTGACTAATGAAAGCGGACCAAGAAACACTATATGTGGGGGTTTTACTGCCTTATATGAGTCTTCAAAACCAGAATTACTGATTTGTCCCTAGTGACTAAGGCTGTTGTCTCATGCAGGAGTGTTTTGTGGACAAATTGTGTAACAGTCGTGTTTAGTTCTTGCTCTCTTGTTTGGTTTTTTTTGTGATCTCGTCATGTTTGTCTCTACGTCTGTTTTCATTTGCATCTTAAATGATGTAGCTCGTATGATGAAGTTCGTCATTGTGCAGAGCTGCAGTCCAACAGGTCAGGACTGCCTTTGGGGAATCTGTGTCAATGTTAAACATTGGTTCTGTTAGATTCTTCCTTTTCATGTGTCACCAGGGTAAAATAGAATGCAACGGTTGTGTTCGTTTTCTCAGCTAAAAAATACAGACATTTCCTAATGAAAGCTGTTTGAGACACTTCCTACCCCTCTGTGCTTGTTCTTTACTGATGTACCACAACAGCGACTGACTTGGAGGGCAATGTTTTGCTGCAGATGTCAGCAGGAGTCATTGCTGTGATAGATTTGGACTTGGGGATTTTTAAATGGACACAAATTGTGCCTTGTGCAATAACTGTACCTGTACAGTTGCTGTAAAAGCTGTTTTTTACAAGAAAGCATAGGAAAGGAGTACAACGTCACCCCAGGAGGATGTTCTCTGTGGTGTTCTCATATTTCAACCTGGAGATGAGCCTTGACAGGTGAATTAGTACCCTCTGGACAGGGTGTGCAGACAGCTCAGTAGAAGTCAAGGAGACTGTGAAATGCAGTCACAGTGACACATAAATTCATTGCTGAGGGTTTTCTGAATTCTTTACCTGTTAACTGTGTTAAATTCTTCGCATTGGATGCATTTATTCCTGCAGTCAGGTCCACTATGGGGTGCTGTTTTTTCCTTGTAAATTTACTGCTGCTTTATGGGATGGATGTTTCTGCTTTTCCATCCAGCCTATTGAGAGGCAATGTAAACTGGAGCTCCTGTTAACTGTTGATAAATAACTTTTACTTCCTAGTGACCTGAGAAGATTGCTTGGCCAGTGGTGAGATCCTCTGAGCTCTTACAGCTTGTTTTTTTTCTACTGCTTAAGCTGGTACATTGCTTATGAAAGTGGAGTAGTTCACAGTCTGCATCTATGTGAAGATGGTGAGACTATGCATTTAAACACCAGTTAGCAGGAACAAAACTATACTGTTAAGTTCTGCTTGCATTCTTGTGTATATACGTTTTAAGTGTATTACCAAAATAAATCCTGATGTAATATTTTTGGTTTTGCTAATTTCAGCTAGGCTGCTGCAGCTGCTAAATGGACAGCTGAGGAGTTTTATGTAATGTATTGCAGAATGTAAGCGTAGATGTTAATTTTTAAGGGGGAGAATTTTTTTTTTTTCTTGCAGTGTCAGTGTTCCCAGGAGGGACAGGCTAAAAAGCTTTCTTTCCATGTGAATTTCAGCTTCTACAAAGATCCCATTCTCTGGGGGGTTTAAGTATTTAAAAGAAACCAACATTATTTTTGCATGGCACCAAGGACTCTCTGACATGTCCATTGTCACACTGTGAAGAAAACCCATGCTATCTCTATATTTGAAGGTTTTGCTCTCTATATAGAAAGGAAAAGATGTAGAATGTTCTGTTCTAAACTGTCCTGTGCAAATAGGATCCAGAATTTGCTAGTTTGAACTCTGATGTATAATGGTAAATTAAGATTCACTGTTGGAATGGCTACATTAGAGAGGGGATTTTTAGTTTGATTCCTTCCTACCTGCTGCCATCCCTTGTAGGGACAGATATGCTTGTGTTCTGTGCTTCTGACCAAAGACACAAGGTCAGTTACCTTCTGCCTGTCCTGTAAGTCCACGAGAAGTTTGCTTTATGGCTGGGAAAGAATAGTATGTTTATGTTAGTAAGGGCTAATTCCAGAGTAATCTTGGAGCAACATTGGAAGATGTTTAGGAAATCAAAGCCAAGATCAAAATCAGATCTAATGTGAGATCCTGGCAACAGCCTTGTGAAAGAGTCAAATCTTGTAGTTAACAAGTGCTTAAACAAAAACATTAGTTTTAAAGGTTTCTGTTGATGTACCTGGTTATCTTGTTTCTACATTTCTGCATTGATCTGTCACACCATAAATCATCACTATATCTACTGAAGCTTTATTCTGTGTCTTCTGACACTTTTTCATTTCTAAAGAATTAATATAATTTGAAGCATATATTACATGGGTGATCATCTTTTCCCCAGTCAGAATACAGTTGAATCAGCTTCCTTCTGTGTGTCCAAGAAAACCTTGTTTTGTTTTTTTGTAATGTTTTAGTGCAACTCTAGACTCAACAATCTGGACTTGAAGGAAGTAGACTAGATAAAATTGTTTGGGCTCTTATAAGAGGAGGAGAAAATCTCTGCTGAATACTGATGTCCAACCTAAACACTAGATTATTCTGAGCACTTGCACAGAAAGGAAGAAGGAAGTGATGTAAAAGCTTTTTTTAAAAATTTGATATTATGGTTCTCCCATGTGACTTGATGTATGACATGCACATCTTAAGAGTCCTACATTAGTCTCAGTTGTCTGGACTGGAAAACAGAACGTGCAGTTAGGAATTACGTTGCTGAGTGCAACTGAAAGTTGCATGTGAGGTTCAGTTGCTGAGCACTGGGCTGGAAGAAGTTGTAAGACACGGAAAGCAGAAAGTCTATAAACTGGTGAGGAATATCTTGCTGCAGTTGAGGGAAGCGGATGTGAAAGTGGCTGTATGTCTGTGGGTTCTCTGAGATAAAATGATTCCCAGCTGGACAGCTAGATTTTGTAGATTTGAAGATGCACAAATTATCAAAACATTCCTGATGACTATAACTAGAAGTTTCCTGTATGTGTAGGGAAGATCTTACAGTTTTCAATCCTTTTTCAGATGTGTCAGGTTTTGGCCCTGTCTGAGCACTTTCATGTCTCTGATTTAGGACTATTAGTGTAAGTAGCTTTACTCATTTGTGAAACATCTTGCAGAATCTGTCCCTATGGAAACAGTAAAGATTTAAGCCACTTTTCTGGGTGTCATCAATTAATTCTGGGTGTGGCTTGTCCTTTTCTTGCTGGGGACTAATGATACAGAACAATATTTATTCAGTGAGCTGTGGTTGTGTTTTCTACCTTGTGGCCTTAAATTTTGCTGAAACCTGCTATATTATATTCCAGTTCTTTCCTTATTGACTGTAATATTGGATGAATGAAGGAAATAGTGGTGAGCCAGTACTCAAAAATATCCAATGAAGGTTGAAACAGTAGTGTTTAAAAATCATACATCTTCCAAAATATTCTAGGCACTGGGGAGATAAGACAGATTTCATCTGTAAAGTGGGTTAAGGGTAAGGTGAACTGATTTCTATGAAACTGAAAATGGGAAATGACTATCCAGCCTGCTCTGTTGCACAACATAACCAGTGAGAACAGGATGACAAGATATTTCCCAAAATGTGTAGTGAATTCAGTACCACCTTCTACATCAAGTATTAGCCAACAGAAACTGCAGGGGCAGCAGATGCCTTCTGGGTTTAGCTGCATTGAAAAAAGTGGTGTTTTTTCCTGTTTGCTTATACACTTGTCCAGTTTGCTCACCAGACTGCAGTGATGCCTGCAGAGAAGCCCTGTTCCAAAGACTGTGTGTATATACGTAAGTGAACACATAAAGAGCAAGGCTCCTATATATACTCTATGAAGTCCACAAGCTGTGCAAACCCATTCTTGCTAGATCAGAAAATGCCTGCAAAAGAAGTCTGACTTACTGAATGAAATTTTTTGTTGTTGTTGTTTTTTGGGATCCTGCAGGGCAGAACTCTTCAGCATGTATCTTCAGGTGTTAACAGACACACAGTTAACTTTAGCAGTAGATCTTAAACTAATAACCTGTTATGCCTTCTGCAGCGACCAGGTGAGAAGGTGAGGTTCTGCACAGAGCAACAAAGTCAGTTTGCTGCTTCCACTGGTATAAAAGGCTTTAAGGGCAAGAGGCTTAGTAGCGGACTGTAAGTAGTTCAGTGGTGGTAGTAATTACAGATCTATTTCTACATAAGATGAGCAGGGAAGAGGGAACATGGCTAAGGTACTCCATGACCCCCAGCTAAGTGACCCCACTTGCCAAAGGAGCATGTTTGTCCAGAGGGGCAGAATTACCTTTGGAACTGTCTGCACTTGTCCATGGGTATTCCAAGGCTAAGCAGACTCAAACTGTCCCATGCAAATGCAGTTTTCATCCTTCCTGGTTGTTTGATTGCTTGGTACAATGTTTCTGGTTTGTTCCATTGGATGTTTTGGAAAAAAAAATCATGTTTTTCTTCCAGACAGAAAGATTAAAAATCTTAGTTCCCTGCTATGCAAAGGTCAAGTCTTTGATGTGTCTCAGTCTGCTCAGGTAAGGTATCCAAGAAGTTAGATAGGAGCAGTCTTGGCAAGGAAGACTAGCTGAGTACCCACCAGCACCAGCCCAGGCTTTTCTTAGCCTTAATGGTGTATTGCATGGAGTTGGATAAACCATTTCCAGTTACAGACCTGATCCCGCTGGCCCTTCCCTGATATAGCTAATGAATGACTAATGTTACTGATGATGTACACACAGAAAAGACAACTCAGGCTGAAGGATTTTAATGTGTCTTACAAATGAGCCCATAAAGCTGCAAATATGGATAATTTTATGTTCTGAAACTCTGCTTGAGAAGGGTATCAGCTAGCAAACCATAACTGCTGCAGAGAGGAAGAACAGTAGCAAAGGGCCACCAATAAGTGAAGGAAGGAAGGAAATCTGACTACAAAAGGTCTCCTCATTGTTGTTGTTGTAATTATGTATTAATAGCCAGACTTCAAATGTGCGGTTCTTCAAGGATGTGAGTGGCTTTGCAGCTCAGTTTTTGAAAGCACCCGTGTTGTGGGCACAATTCTGTGAGCTTTTTGCTGTGTGTGAGCAGTTCTGGCGCAGGACCAGGGGGTCTGCATGTGCCCACTGCTGCAACCAGCAGTTCCAGTCTGCCCTGCAGCTTGCTTCCTGTGTGTCTCTGTGCTTAGGAAGTACATTGTGCCACTCTCCTTTCTCTCTGGTAGCTGGAAATTTCCCTGGGGTTACTTCTCTCTTAAGAGAACAGTACAGTAACAGAGCAGTAATTTCCTATAATTTAAACAAGAGGTCTTGTGTGTTAATATGGCTGTTGTTCAAATAAAGGCACAGAGCTGCGGAGACGAAAGTTACAGAAGTGCCTGCGTTAAGTTTTTATATAGTGTCGATTACTGTGATGCATAAAGTGAGGCTCCCATATGTACAGGCACCTCATCAGAGCAGGCATGGTCCTTGATGGTGGAAGGCTTTCCAGCCCATTAAAAAATGTTTTTTCTAGTATGTCATTCTGGCCGTTCTCCCTGTGAGCCTGCCTTTGGCAGCTAACCAAACCGAAGGCCAGCACAGGTATCCTGCTGTGCATGTGTTTAATTCTGTTCTCCTCCTTGCTGTCTAAAGTTTGCGCATGTTTACTTTCTCTTCTTGAGCAGCCACGTATCTGTATACTCTGTTTACTCTTTGGGAAAAAAAAAAAAAAAAATTACACTGGCATAGTGGCAGCAAGACTCAATGTTTCTTCAAACTGGTGTGATCGTTGGGAGAAACCACATATTAGTGGAGTGCAGCGTGCTGTCCCTGATGCTGAGGACCTCTGTTGGCCTCATCTCTGAATTTGGCAGAGAGATGATGGGAATGGTTTTGCTCTGCCTTCTCCTTGTTTTATCTCTGTGGACTTGTTTTCCAGGGACAGGAGTGGGAACCAGCCCTTGGGCTGAGCGGCTTGCATAGTTCTCTTTTCTGGCTGGCTATCTCATGACAGACTGGGAAGGTGAGGAAGGTGTCTTGGGTGTATTTCCCTTCATGCGCTGGTATCTGGGCTGGCTGCTGTGGGCCTCAACCCTTCTTGCGGCATTAGTGAGAGGCAGAGTTCAGAGATTTGAATCACTGTGGATAACCAGGCAGCTGAATGATTTTTTTTTTCTTTTTTTTTTTTTTTTCTCCCTGTTAAAAGTAGAAGCTCTCCAGTGCAGTGGTATCCCATTATCACTGCTGCAAGCTATAACATGTCATATGTTAACAGTATGTAAATGTTCTTCAGACCTCATCTATCGAAAAACTTCATAGACCTGAGGAATTTGTTAAACTGATTGCTTTCAAAAGGCTGTTGACTATGTCTTGTAGTACTCAAAAGTTTTTAGTGCTGTCACATTGGGTGGAGCTGGAACCAGCAAATGCAGAATTCTGAGAAGTGGGTCATGGGAGGGAAGTCGGTGGGAGTGTGTCTAGGTCTGTCCAAACTGCATACTCATCAGATGCTGAGATTCTAGGTCATGCAAAACACTTTTCCAGCTTCTACAGATTTGCCAGCTCCAGTCATTAGAGGAACACCACGTGCCTGGTATGTGTAGCTGAAAATGGGCAGGGTTTTGTTCTTGAGTGTGTACAGTATGCAGAACTGGGTGTGAAAGTGTAATGTTGTGCTGTTTTCATCTATTATTAGTAGTAATTTTTTCTTATAACCTCATTGTAGTATAGTGTTAGAAACTGCTGCTTTTTCTCTGGATGGGGATCTGAAAGATGAGACCAGTAACACAGGGCAATTAAGATTTTCCAAGAGAGGTTGTTTTTCCACCTAAAACCAGTACTGTGGCATCTGATGTGCTGGACTGAGGTGGTGGGAGGGAGGACAGAGGATACACATCATTCCTTGTGCCAAGTGTGGGGAAAAGTGCAGCCTCACGCTCACTGAGTCACCCGGGAGCAGACGACAGTCATGCCATTCAGAGAGGGAACAGCGGCTCCTGAAACCCAATTACAGCTGCAGTTTCCATCATAATTCCCATTCTGATTTCTGCTGTGTGACTGAGTTGGGGCTGGGCCTGCGTGAGAAGGCATGCAGACCTCCTTCTACAGGTTCCACAGAGACCTCTGTCAGGTCCACACAAGGTAAAATCCTTAGTCCCACTTAAACAGACCATCATACTCAGTTGCAGAGACGCAGGCTGTTGAAAGTAGATGAGTCAAGACTACTTAAGAGTGTGTCTAGTTAACTGAAGAGGAATCACAGGCAAAAATAAAGAAGGGGATGGGCAGCAGCAAACATCTGTGTAGGGTCACAGGGTGTCTCTGTGTCAGCTGGTGGCCGTCTCCTATGTATGCAGCAGGAGAGGAGCCCCTTGTCCCAAGGGCACAATCAAGTTGCTGCTGCTTGTGTAAGGTCTCTGGCAGAAGTGCATGGTAGCGCTGAGAGGAATCACAGTGCGTAGCGCTGGTTGTGTCGTACCCCTAAGAGAGTGCGGACCCTGCTCTGTAGCCCCAGCAGCGGCAAGGATGGTGAAACAGTTCACGGAGGGTCTCCAGGCACTGTCGGGGAGGCGGGTGCCGTGTCGCTGGGATTTCCAGAGATGTCTGGGAAGGGAGCCGGATTCCTCCCCGGCGCAACAGCAGTGCCGCTGGCGGCTCCAGAGCTGCCAGCTGCCAATGAAATCTGAAACGCGGGGCTGCGTCTGAGGGCTGGCCCTGGGAGGCCGTTCCAGCCTCTCGTACTGTATATTTACACATTCATACACACACAGCCACTCTTTTTAACTTCTTGGGCTGCTCCTCCTCGTGCGGCAGCTGGGATTTCTGGAGGACGTACGGTGGGAGCGCAGAGCTGCTGTGTGGTGGTGGTAGCCTTGGGTGTGCACAGATCGGCTGAGTGGTGGAGAGAGGGGGAAGGAAAAGAAACTTCTAAGTGCAGTCAAGCTGAAACAAGCTGTCACTCTTTCCGAATTTGTCTCGAGAAGCCACCGTGTTTATGGGTGAGAATATTGACCCTGCCTGTGGAAGGTAGGAGTCCTGGTCTGGGGCAGTTCTGGAGCTCTCGCTGGACTGGGTCAGCGCTGCAGCTAAAACCCGGGTAGGTAGCATCACTGTGATTTTTATCTTAGTGACAAAACCGTGTGGTCTTTGCAGGACAAGTAATTGCTGCAGACCAGGAAGCAGTGGCAGCAGCTGTCTGTGAGTGTTACGGCTGTTCTTGCCTGCTGGGGGGTGGATGTGTGTGTAGGCATCTTTAAGTGGTGGTGTGTGCTGTTATTTCTTAACAATGTTAAATACTTCGTAACAGGATTCCTTTTTGTTGGTTTCAAGGGTACAAGCAGAGTATGTGTCATCTGACTACTTGTTAGCTTAAATATAACTAATAGCCCTTTGTGCTTTCTGCAATCTCCATGCTAATGTTCATCTTTGAATTTGTGGTGGTTGTCTTAAAATCCTCCTCGTATACAAATATCTGTAGCAGGCTTTCAGAATCAAGGTCCTCACTGGGACAGGCTCGACAGCAAGGACGTTGATTGTAATCACAAAAGAGTTAGGGAATCTTCAGTGGATTTTTTGAGCTACTGAGTGGATTTCTTTTTAAGGCAATAATTGTCTTCCCTTTTTTTCCCCTCTGTTGGGCTTGTATGTATCTCTCTATCTTTTGTAGCAGTAACATGAATGTATGTTGTCAGTTTGGGGGTTTTCTTCTTTCAGCACAGTCGACAGTAGTAAATAATTCATGTTTGATGATGTTAGAAATATTTTTACAACAGATGACTGGAAATAAACAGCAGGGTATTTTTAGATAGGTACCCTTGTCCTGTATAGGTAGAAATAAGAAACCAGTTTAATTCCCTGTGTAGCACAGTGACTTCATAACACTGAATTTGTCTAATCTGAATTCTGTTTGTCTGTGTTAAGTAGCATGGTTGCTGGGAGAAGGTGATAGCTCTTATTAGATCAGCAGGTATTAAGATGCTGTTAGGTTAAGTTTTTCTGTTGCAGAGTAGTTCTGTACCTGGAAGGTGACAATAACTTCTGCACTCTCAGGGGAAAAAAATTTCCTGTGAGGTAAGAATTAAGGGAGGGGGATTTATCAATACAAGGGGCAAAGCATCCTGTCCTAGCTAAAAATCATTTAAGTGGCACCTCATACTGACAGAAGACATGTAGAGTTAAAAGCAGAGGTAGAGAAAAGGGAGTGAGAGTCAAGTGCTTGTTTCCAGTCCCATGAAATTTTCATGTTGTGGCAGGTTATGTTATTGCAAAAGGCATCTTCTAGTACGTGATACAGTGACTTGTGTTAAAAATAAATGTGCTTAGAACTTATGTTTCTTTATGCATGATGTCTAAACTTATTCTCCTGCCTCTTCTTTGATTGTTGTCCTGTCTCTCAGCCGCTTTTTTCTTCTCTTGTTCGTTACTTGGCTTTCATTCTTTAATGAAATTAGATAGGTTTAGTTTGGAATAAATAGTTTGCCCACCCGAAGAGAAAAAAAAAAAAAAAAGGCCCACAGTAAGCAAAAAGTGTAAAGCCATGTAGAAAACTCTGCTAGCAACATGATTCTGTGTGGAAGACATCACTTCTTTGCACTGTATGGCAAGGCACTTCTGGGTGCAAGTGAGAGGGAGTCTGTGGGTTATTCCTTTAAAGACTCTCCTGTGTTTGCAGGCTGGTGTGTAAAGATTGCTTTTATTAGTGGTCCTATAGCTAGGTTCAGTTTTCAGAAGTTCAGAAAGCTAGAAATGAAGATCCCTTAAAGGAAATTGCCTCACAAGTAATAGTTTGAACTCCTGATAAGGTCATGTGTTCAGAAGTAACTAGAATGGAGAAAACCCCTTCCAGCTCCATGTGCAGCTATAGCACACAGGAATCTCTCAGGACCTTTTCATCTCTTGCTGCTTGATTCAATATCTTTTTTTTTTTTTTTAAACACATCAGGTTGCGGGGGGAGGGAAGGAGTTGAAATTCACAGTGGGTAGTTTGAGGTGATTTGCATCCTATATTACCTTTAGCTGTCTTCTCTGCAGGCTGTTTGGTTTTTATTGTGACCTGATGGCCTTTGGAAGTATGCTTTATTCCTGGAGGAATATTTATTACTTACTTGCTTTATCTATATTGGACAGAGGGAATGCTTGACATGATTTTTTTAAAAATAACCTCCTGGAAAAGAGTGCGACACTTTATAATATTGGGGTGGCACTGGTGTTGTAAACTGTCTTGCAGGTGAATGAACTGTATGTTAGCTTTCAGCCAGGAAGAAAAACAAAAGGTTTTTTTCTCTTGGCATTCTAAAACAAGAAAAACACTGAAGGAGAATATCTGGTATATAGGGTTTCTTCATTCACTGTCTGGAACTTGACTTTCTGTAATGTAGAGGACTCCAGGTTAAGATGAGTGGCTGATATTGTTGAATGACAGTGAAACACACAGCTTTTTATGAAACTTGTTACTCCACTGCTAGTCTTGGGAGGAACAGAAACTTAAAAAGATAAAAGAGGCTAAATTTTCAGCTTAGATTCTCATCCTACATGTAAGACTGCAGAAAGTACTAGTGGTAAGATTTGGTCTATGTTAGTTTCTGTTATTATGCTAAAAGCAATGATTTCAAGTTAGAATATTTATTTTTTTTTTTACAGTTGTTGCCCGCATTTATTTAGAAAACCTTGATTATTTGCCTTTTTTTTTTTAACTGAGGGAGAAAAGGTGGCTCAGTTCTATACCGCTGAAAAGGGTATGAAAATACCAGACAGGTCAAAGATGGGTGTACTTCAGCTTCAGCAGCATAGCAGACTTCAACAAGTTCTGTGCTGAGACAGATAAAGACCCTTCATTTGTAGAGATGTAATCAAGTGATGCTGAAATCCCAGCGTTATAGCAGTGGGGAGGGCGCACAGCCTTTGGTGGCAGCAGTACTGTGGGAGCCAGGAGAGAGGCTGCCTTGCCAGGGCACTGTGCATGAGCTCCCAGAAGCAGCTGGATGGTGTTAGGAAGCAGCTCGCTTTGGTTCCTGTCGTGCCTCAACCTCACTAGGACAGCCAGCAGCTGATGCCTGCCAAGCCTCATGGTTTTATCGTCTTCACTTTCAGTAGGTACACTCAGGATGTGCCTGCAAGCCAGCTGTGGCAGCCAGTCTGTAGGTGGCTGATCTTGGTGTGAGGAGCTACATGCAGAGAAACTTCTTCCTACTCTGCAGCTTCTCGTACTTTTCCTGACTCTTTCCTTCTACTTCAGCATTTTGCCAGTTATGTTTTTGTGATCAAAATGTGGATGGTAAGGACTTGGAGTGAAGCTGTAAATTTATTTTGTATTTAATTGATTACGAATCCAATATGAACCATAAGGGTCCTTGATTAGGTCCCATTATAAGCTAGATCATGTATTTTTGAAAAATATCCTGTTTTGCTAACAAAAAGTCACTTGATATACTGCAGAGTGTTGAGGGTTTATTCACTTGGTGTAATTATCATCAGTCTTAAATTATGTGCTTTTTTGCTTGTTTTATTTCACTGTTTTAACTACCAGCTTTATGAGCTCTGGTTCTTATTAGCTTTTTGTACATTTAATAGCCTTCTCTATCCAAATTTCTGCTCTTTCTAGAGTTACTATCATTCTTTACCTTCTGTTTGTAGAAGTGGAAAACAGAGTTCCTTCATTATGTTCTCCTATTCTTTAGTGATTCCAACCTTTTTAAAATGGTTTCTGGTTTTCCAGAATGCTTCTAGATGTTTGAATACCAGTGCTGGAGGTAATACTTAGGGTGAGGTCCTGTGAAATCCAGAGACACAATGATCTTTATACTGTCTTTTTCCTTGTTAAATAGTCTTGTGATGATAGTAGAGATGGGGCTGCTGTGTTGAACAGGGACCTTGGTTCTTCCTTCAGGAGGATGTTCTCAGGTACTGTCAGTTCTTCACAATTTGTGTGTCTGCTGAGCAAGAACACACAGGCTGGTGCACAGGCAGCTGTCTCTCGGTCACATTTCCTCTTTGCAATTAACGGCTTCCTTGGTACTTGTCACCTGCACAGTTTTTAACTCATGATCTTTTTTTTTTTAATTTTTTCTTCCAAGTCATTGGCTGAACTGCCAAATAAGATCCCCTGAGACTAGAAACCACCTGCAGTATGATGCTTTTTTTGTTTACAGTCATGGTTTTTGACTTATCTGTTAACTGTTTGAATTAATTTTGTCTGGCTGGCTCAGCTCTTGTTTCATTGGGGCTTTCCTAATGAAAATATGCTCTACCAAGCCAGAGGCCTTGAAGGAGCACACGAGCTCAGTGATTTTAACTTTAACAAACTTTCGTTTTTTACTGTTGTACTGGTTAGTTTGGAGGGGCTTTCATTCTCTATGGCTCAATGAGACAAACTTTAGCAACACGTCTTGAATTCCTTGGCAATGTTTATACAGTTTCTTGTCATGAAATAACATTCATGTTCCTATAATTAATTCTGTTCAATTTTGTATAATAGCAATTATGGTTAGTAGCTCTTTAGTGAAGACATTTTGCACGTCTGTTACTTCCAAGAATCAACTGGTATGTCCTGTCGTCTTTTTCCCACATGTGTCTTTGCTTTTAGAGCAGCTTAAATTTTAATTGGACTGGTATTCTTGGCCTGCCAAATCGAACAATCATGAAGTGTTATAAAAAGTAAAATGCAAAAACCCAACAGTTTGCCTGTATCATGGAGGCAGTAAGGTCCCTCTAGATGTCACTAACTGGGAGAATCAAACAGGGTTTTTCCTGTGTTAGTGTGGTCTGGGCCAAAATGTGTTGGCTATTTCCATATTTTGAGCTATTTCCCTGTTTTGCAAGGAGGTAAAGTGCTCCTTCAGTAGGCAGAGAAAGTAGCCTTCCAGTTAATTCCTATTCAAATGACCTGACCTCAGCTCCAGTGGTAGCATCCTGGATTTTTTGTAAGCTGCCTTTCTAGCTGTTTCTTTAACCTCCCCCAGCTACCATATCCTCTGTTGTGAGAAGAAAAATGTGAAGGAGGATAGAGGTGACACCAGGGGAGTCCCTTGCTGCCTGAAAGTGCTAGTAGTTTGCAGCTTAAGCTGGAAAAGGTTTAAAAAAGAGTGATAAGAACAGTCAAGGACACAGCACAGCTTCTGTCCAAGAAACAGTGAAGCAGGAAGGAACTTTTCAGCCTGGAGATGAGGTGACTGAGAAAACTGCATTAATGAGTGGCAAGGAAAGGGTGAGCAGAGGCCAGTTCTTCCCTTATTTTCCAGTACAGGAATCCCAGGGTGTATCCAAGAGTGACAGCAGCAGGCTCAAAACAAATGAAAGGAGATAGTACTGTGCACAAGATGCAAATAAAGTGTAATCAAGATGCACAAGAACTTGCTGGAAAATGTTGTGGTTAGTAAAGGGAAAATCCAGTTTTAAGGGGTAGCTAGCTGAAAGAATTGTTGCGTGCTTGTCCGGGTTACCCTGCTTGTCCCTGAGGTTTTACTTTAAGTCACAGTTCGAGATGGGATGCTGGGCTGCGTGGACTCTTTCCGTCCCATTGTAGCCATCCGTTTGTTCAGTTTTGACTCTTTTTTTTGGATGTTCTTTATGTAGGGGAAAAAAATAGTTTGATATTCTGTTTGTGGCTTGATGGAAAGGAGCTGAATGACCACAGCAGACTATTGCTATACGTGAAGGCTTGCCTTCTTCAGTTGGAAATGTGTGGACATAAGGAAGGATAAAAGCTGACGTTGCAAAGCAAGTTGTGATGAATCCTTGTGCTTTTGATTTTTAAATATCACAACCTCATTTCCAAGTAGCGCTGTAGGCATGTGTGTGCACAATCTTAGAGGGTGAGTATTTAGAAAATGAATCACAAGAGTGGATCACATGATTTCAAGCAGAGCAGACCCCCTGAAGCATGTTGGAGCTTATTTAAGTAGAAAGTCTTTCTCTACATACCCAGCTTGACAGCTGGCACTGTAGAGGTGAAAAAAGAAGCTGAAGTGCTACCCTGCTCTGACAGTCCCAGTGTGGTAAATGACTGTTTAGCAAATGGGAGAGCACTACAGTCAAGGGTGACTTAAAGTGTGCTTAAGGCTCCTCTTGAGTTGGTCGAGAAAGAAAAATGATGCAGAGGCTGCAGACAATTAGCTCTGCTTCTCATTCTTCAAATCCTACTCTGTGGATCAGCTGAATGCAGTGACTGCCCTCCACAGCCAAAATGTTTGATAATTCTTTCAGTATTTTGGAGGGGAAAAAAAGTTTCAGTAAATCCCTAAACCTGGAGGAGCTGTGTCTTCTACGATAGCTTCAAGATCTTGTTGCCACCATGGCCGTGTGTATTTAGAACTGGCTACTTTAATTTAGTTGATTAGTACTGTAATAGAGTGCTAATTGTATTCACCTTACCTACTTGGGCTTGGACTGAGAAATAAGAATTGCAGTTACCAATATATAGCACAGAGCACAATAAAACTCATTCTTAATGCTTCCCATTGGAGCATAACAGATTGCTGCAATTCAAAGACAAATATATGAACACAGACATGTATCTAGGAGATGAAGACAGACTTTTGGAAATCTATTTGTTTAATGATATCATTGTCTAATTACCAAAGTATTGTCTTGGAAATTGTGCTGAGTAATTTGGGGTCTTAGTGGTGGTGTTAAATGTGAGATAACAATGAAGAAGCTGGGCTGTACGTCTGCTTATAATTATAAACTACATGCCATGGTATTTTGATTGTCCACAAGAAGTCAGGGCAAGCAGCCTATTTGCAGTATAACCTTTATATGGTGGTGCCTCTGGGCATTTCCTTCAAGGGTTTGGGTTTCTGATTTTTTTCTGGTTGTGTGTGTTTTCTTGTCTCTCTGGTGGGTTTGTGTTGAGCTTTTACCTCTTATCCGTGATTGAGATCAAAATTGCGTGTCAGATGCATGGATAGTCACTGTGGTTACCCACTACTAAGTGGTCTTGCAAAACACAAAACAAGAAATCTTGGATGCTAGAGAGAAATCTTATCTCTGGCAGTTGCAATATTTGTGCAGCTGTTCCCACAGATGTTTCTTTTTTTCTTTTCTCTTTTTAATTTCTCCTAAAAAGCGAGCAAACTGAGGGAGAAATGTTAAAGGGCCTGCCTGGAGAATGAGAAAACTTCCAATACCTTTTTGGTTTGGAGATAGCAATGGACCTTGTTTTAAAAGGATTGTGAATTCTTTCTTTATGTTTGCAAGTACAAAGCCTGTTTAGTCTCTCTATTCAGTGAGCTTTGCAAATGGGCTTTGAGAGTCAGAATCTGACTAGTAATTGGGGATCTTAATAGCATTGCTAGAACCCAAATCAATTTGATCTCAGTAACTTCTATGTAAAATTTGCTGAGTTTAGAAGTGAATAGGAGAAGTCCTGGTCAAAAAGCTTGTTCTGACAGAGTTTTGCAGTGTGGCTAAAAATGAAGTTTCAGAATGAAAGCATAGTAGCACCCCTTCTCTCCCCTCAGTCAATAACTGGTTTCAAGACTGGGGACTAATTTTTTTCATATGTATTGCAAAATATCATTCAGCATCCACTGTAAGACAGGTTTATTCACTGTTTTAAAAACAGCAAATACAGTTCCATTAGGTGGCAGTGGGAATTCTTGAAGGTGTCATTTTCAATACAGTTCAAGTAAAAATTCTTCAGAAGTCAGTAAATTAAATGGAATGTAAAACATTATTAGCATTTGGGGCATGATGCTGAAACCCCTTTGCCTCCTAGGAGAGTACAGGGCTCAGACTGGAGTCAGTTAACTTCATCTTCCATAAATGTATAATAAATAATATTTAGAAAAACATACATTTGTAGAAGTAGAGATCTGTGTCTTGATACCAGCAGGCTTTGTTAGGTTGGGTTGGGTTTTTCTCGAGAGAGAGGCATCTAAGTAAGCAGCAAGAAGCTGTAAGAAAGCATGCTGTAAGTAGTGGTTTTGAGTAATGAAAGCTTAAAAAACCCAATATATATCTGCCTGTAAGCAAAAGAGATCTGGTGCTTTTGGGTTGTTTAGTTTTCTGTGTAACCTGGTATGTGTGTGATGCCTGCTGCCTAGACTTAACCAGCCATGGTTCAGTCCTCTTTCTTAAGAGAAAATGTCTTTGTGTATTCCAGTGAAGATGAGAGAGCAGCCTTAATCTCTGCACGTAATTGTGTCAGGTGGGTAAACATCAGGAAGGGAGCAGAACTATTTTGGGTGATAATGCAAGAGTAAATTTGCGTAGACTGTCCATGAATGTGCTGGGATGGAAAAAAAAAAAATGAATTCTAACAGAGTAAGGAGTTCCTGGTTAGCCTTGGAACTGCTGGGTTGGAGGTGAGGGGAAATACTAAAATAGCTGTTTTGATGGTGCGTTTTCAGTATCTGAAAGTGTTGCTGGCTCCCATGGGGCTTCAGAAGCTGGGCCTAATGATTTGGGAGGTCCTATCCTGTCATGCCTGTTTGTCATGTGCGGACAGTTGTGAAAGGATAGCCTGGTCCCTAACCATAGGAATATTTCACATGTATTATAAAAAGTGCCAAGGCAAAAATAAAATTGACAGTAAATAAACATGCTTGCAGTAGGACCCTTGTTATTTTCACTGTGATGATTCTGTCCTGTAATAAGCCAACTATTAATTAACTTCTGGTAACTTTACTGATTTTGAAGAATTTGCTAGGTTTCAGCATTGATGTTACAAACAATTCTGTTCACTTGCCGTGATGATTTGACTCCTGGTTTAGTCAGCTGTTACTGCTAGGCTTTACCACGCTTAGAAATGGTTGTTGACTCTGCCCTTTGCAGTGGCCTGTGGGTCTTTGTATGGGAGCAGCCACATCAGTTCCTTCAAATACTGCCTTCTGCCAGGCGTAAGAGGAGAGGGAAGGTTCTGGGAAGGAGCAGGGAGCAGCTGTGATAATGACTGTAAACTGGGGAGCTTGGCACAATTTCTTTTGCTTAGCACTTGAAGTATCTTGTGGGTGGCTGTTGAGTCCTCTCCTGTTTAATATGTGCTGAATTTTCACGTGCACCTCTTGTGCTCCTGCTGACCAGCTGGGCTCACAAAGCTCACAGTGCTCTTGGCTGACACCAGGAAAGGACTAAAGCAGCCAACTGAGTGTGCACCACATGGCACATTCAGCGTCAAGACTATTTATCATGTAACAAGATTAAGCCATCATGCAGCACTGCTGTACTATGCAGGCTCAGGCAGCTCCCAACACCTTTCCTTGGCAACTGGAAAAGTGCAGAACAGGAGTTTAGCATAGGGGTGATCCTCTGCTAGCATTAGAAATAAAATCCTAAATGCTGAGATTCCCTTCAGATGTTTGTGTGTTGTTTGATGGCATCACCCCTGGGACACTGCTTTGGAGATCTTCATCTCCCAGCATGAACAAGAAGGCTGTGAAACGTGAGTTTTGCCATTTCATACTTTCATAAGGACTTCTAGAAAACAGTGTCTTAGCCAAAAGGACACATTAGATATTGTTAGTCTAAATATAACTATGCAGTAAGTATTTTGCACCTTGCTTATGTGTCCAGTAAGTCATGATAAATTACTGTACAAAACCTGGTGGAAATACCTAGTAAAGGAAATAATTTCTAGGCTGTGCTGTTATACCAAATGCTGAATGAATCCAGGATGATGACACAATAATGAAAAGGGCATGCTACTGCAGTGGTGGGAGAAAAAACTGGAATAATGGGATACAAGCAGTGCTACTGAAGAGATTTCAGAGGGACATGCCTTTGTGATATTTCAGTTTCTTTTCTGAGGATGTGAAAAACAGGCAGTTGTCACTGAGGTGTTGCTATGGACAGGTAGGTATCACAGGGAATAGATCCAATTTCACTTGCAGACTGATTACCTGGTAGTGCTGCTGGACTGCTAAATTGTGGACAGATTGGGATGTGTTGATAGATGTGGAAATGTGGCATGAGGAGCTAATTATTTCTCAAATGACTAGTCAGAAAGTTTTTGCCTTTTTTATTTTTTTGCCTCAGAGTTCATTAAAAGCTTTCACCTACCATTTAGCTCTCCCTTATAAGTCATAATTACTATGAGTCAAGAAAAATCCTTGGTTTTCTGCTTTGAAAATACGGAGCTGCTTATGCCTCCTCTGGCAAGGGCAGGTCTGTGCTGCTGGGCTGTGCACCGAGACTCCAGCCTTGTTGGAAGGGAAACGGAAGGTCTTTGTAGAAGCATTTGTAGTCCATAACAGATGTTTTGTAGGAGGTAATGCTGCTCAAAATGCACAGCTGGGCTGCAAGCCTGTGGTGTCCCATGAGCTTAGGCTTCTGAGGAAAAGTTAGCTTTGGTAACTTTGCTCACTGTTGTGGCACTACAACATACATCATTAAGGAGCTGAATACCCTCCTTTGCTTTATAGCTGCAGTGTTTTAGGCTGGTGGAATTGTCTGGGTATAGAGGAAACCAAAATTGAGTGTCTGGGGCCTGTGATGCCACTCTGTTATGAAGACACTTTAAGTTAGGTCGTATTTATTTTCTAATGCCATAAAATATCCAGCAAACCTCCATACAACATGAGTCTTGGGGGAAAAGTGTATGGTAGCTGTGATAACATTTTTCACTTAGCAGTTTGATTTTTGAGCTTCAGGTACACTACTCTTCTTTTTGTACTTTCTTCTTGGAGAAGAGTTTAGCATTTTCTTCTGAACCTTGGAGGTGCCACATGATGGGCTACTCTGTGTGTGACAAGCCATCAAGCTGTTCAGTTTCCTGTGTCACATACATTAAATAAAGAGCTTAAATGTGAACAGTGTCATGTACCTTACTGATTCAGAGCCTCATTGCTTCTTTCATCTCTAGCTGGGGATCAGATGTTCATTGAGATATGGTTTGCATGCATCTTGTTTGAAGTAATCTTGAAATACTCAAAAAATCCTGTGATACCTCCCATTAAATCTACATCTTTCTCTCATGGAAACCTCTTTGCATGTTACTGAGCTTTATGAAGTCCTGTTCTTTAATATGTGTGGGGCATACCTCGTCTACATCTTTATGTATTGAAAGACAGTGTTTGTTTTCCATTTTCAGTCCTCTCACTTACTACGTCTGGGATAGAAAGGCAGATAAAAAAGAAACCTCTTTTACTTGAAAAATGGTCCCTGTCTGCCTATTTTTACTGTTATAGCATGCTCACGTAAAAGAAAAGGTGGACAATTAGCTAAATCTTCCACTGAAGGAATATTTAGTAGTATCAGCAAGGTAAGGTAGTCTGGGATTTCCAGGAAGAACTGGTCTTCTGCCCATCTCTTCTACCTATGTAGAATTTCTGCTGTTTAGAAATTGTGATTTTCAGTGCCTACAGCTGTAAGTCTTGCATTTGCCTGCCCCAGTGCTTTTGAGAATAAGCAAATAAGTAAGACAGAGTAGGTTTTCTTTTATATCCCTCGATAAGATTTGTTCTTGCCTTTGATCCACGCTTTCAAACAGTAAAGAGGTAATGTTGCCCTGGAGAATAACCAGAGGTGTTAGGGAATTGCCTAGAAGCATGGAAACCAAATAGCAAGCATGTCTAAAATCTCTCTGTATGGGAAGATTACTGACACTTCCAGCCAGTATTGAATATTGGCTGTGGTATGACAGTACAGCTGAAAGGATACATGCAGACTTACAGATGCTAGCTTGGAAGATGTTAAGTGTGAAGCTGGAGGTAGCAAGGTCCTCTTTAGATTAGTGTGAAGTTAATGTCTCTACTTAAAAAACAAGATGAAAACTTGAGCTCAGAAATGAGCTGTGCGTGCTCCTGGAGGTCTGGAAAAAGTAGATTTTTTTTGTGTGTATGTTTTTTCAGAAGCACACAAACACAGCTTTTTGGCATCTGCTACAGATGACTAGCAATAAAAGGTTTGAAGTCTTATCGCAAAACCAAAAAGATGATTTATTGGAAACGCCAAGGAATAAATCACAGAGCCTAACAGGCCTGTTAAACAAGCTTCTTGGTTTGGGTATGTTTAAAAGAAAGGAGGCTTGAATGGTTCTTCTAGTTTATAAACTTGGATGCCTAGACAGATTGCTTGGAAACTGATATGAGCAAATAGTTTGTTCTGAGACTCATTGAAAGTGGAACAAAAAGAAACTGTGTTTTTTGGCTAGTCCATCATTTGCAGAATTTTTGAGGCTGATAAGATAGAAAAAAAGTAAAGTATTGTGGAAATTGTGACATGGTCCTGTAATTTCTCCCCCTTTAACCAGCCTATTAAAATTTTACAGACCTCTCTAGAGAGTATTTTTAAGCTGCAATTTTTCATATTTTTGGTGGTGCTGGTGGTGCTGAAACAGCTCTGCAGCAAGACTGGGTGTTTTAGCTGAAAGCTTAAGCGAAAATATATTAGTTTTGACCAAGTTGTCACCAAAAGGACAGTGAATTCCAAGATGATGTTAGTGAGACAGAAGATACTTATTTGCTGTCCTGGGACAAAAGATCACAGTGTAAAATTACTGTTTGGTTGGAGTGATCTGAATTATTTTTTTTACATTACGGGATTTTTACTGTCCCGGTTTAATACATATATATGCTATGTTATTTAGGGTAATAAAATTGTCGGTTTCATTGGTTAACGTTACATTTGAAATGAAAAACAAATAATGCTTTAATATTAAGTAGCATCTCTCATTAAAGCCTTGGTGCTCATTGTAACGTTAGAATGGCTGATTGTTTTGGTCATGAATTTTGTGAAGGTTGAAAAAATTTCTCATAGTAGGTGTTCTAGAGATGGGAAAATAATACTAAAGCCTCTGAACTTGGGAAATGGGGAAGAAAGCTTTGGTCTTAACACCTCTACACTTAGGACAGGATTGAATTGACTTGATAAACTGGTGTTGTTCAGACAAGGAGTCCATGAACAAGAAGCAGTGATTTTTCTTGCATGTTTTGTTTCTTTGTAGATCTATTAGAGATACTTTGTCTTAGAGGTCCTGAAAAGAGTTCTAGATTCATTGGTGCCAGTTTCTGCTAGTGGCATCTAGGCTTAAATTTGGCCTTGTGAGTGAATTAAACTTCTTTGTTTGACTTGGCAACGTTTTAACAGCTAACAAATGAAATTCAGATGTATGTGATTGGTTCTTGATGCCATATCACTTTATTTTTTAGCATTATGGATTTCCTTATGGACTCTCTAAAAGTGCTTAATTTTCTAATTATAATGTTTTTCTACCAATTTATCTTTTGTCACCCATTAGTCTGTTATATGCTATGCTAGTTTACTCTGAGAAAATCTTGTAGAATTACCTTGATTTGCAGGGACATAAGTGAAGATGGTTGTGATGTGTAGAGTGGGGTTCTACAAAATTCTCTGCTGAAAGTGGGTTGTGGAATCTGGAAAGCATATTACAGGAAAAATAAGACGCTTCAGCCTGCTTCCTTGAGAAGTGCCGTTGGATTGTTTTAAACATTGTTATTTTCATTGTCCATACAGATGAGAAATTTACATGGAATTATGTCATTTGCAGGGCTGGGGGGAAAAAAATCTCAATGGTAGAAAATTCAGTAATTTCCATGGCTCTCCTGGCTTTTGCACCACTTCACTTTACCTAGCTGGCACTTACTCAATGTATTTGCTTCTTGTTAATAGTCATGCTTTATGTCATTTTGTAACATGAATGTGTGCCTCTACGCAGCTGTCAAACTTTCTAAGACATTTGTGAGAAGAAAATACTACATGTGAACAGTTTGCAACTGTTCCCTTGCAAGAAAATAAATTATTTCCATCGGTCAGGAAACAGACACCATGTCGTGTTATTGATCACAAACATCAAGCATGATCAAGCAAAATACTGGATTTTATCTTGCTGTAGAATTCAGGAAACCTTTGAATAGTTCAGGGTGGTATTTCACGAAAATGCTGCATTAGTTTGAGCATTCGGGGTGGGGGAACAAAAAGTTAAATGAAGTGATTACAAATGATACTTAAGTATTTTAGTGCCTTGAGAATTGTCTTTAATGGTGAACTTGAAACTGCTGCTTTTTTTGAGCAATGATGAAAATAAGTCCCCCATCATTTCAGTTAGCTGTCCATAATTTCATGGTTTCACTTAGGATATGCTGCAATGTTTTAAAAGCCACATAAATAGGCTTAAGCATCAGCAAATTCTAAAGTATGTTATGAATGATTTAGTCATTTTTCAATAATTAATTTAGAGCAAAGGTCTTCATGGTAACTTATACTTTTTTGCATAGTTATACTAATCTTGCTGTGTTTTTTTGCAGCTGAAATGGAAAAGCTGTTCATCAGAAAAGTTTTCGTTGTTATCAAAGTACAATGAACTCTTGTAAGGTTGTGTGATGCCTGATTACAAATATGCTATAAATAAGAGCAAATTTTTATCATTCTTCTTGACAGCCAGATTTTGATTGGCCCCTTTGTGGGTGTGCAGGGCTGGCAAATACAATAAAAATTTCTCTGAAGACAACAGAAGGCAAGCTTCCAGGTGTCTTTATGTTTGTAACCTACCTGAGAGTTGGTTTTAATTGCAGCCTCTTTGTACAACAGACCAGAAGGAATAATGTTTCATTCATTACTGTGTGCTTTCATTCAGGTAGCACACATGGCACATGTTTAACACAGGAGAGGGGTCTGAGAATTTCATGGACAGATTTAGGGTGAATATGTTCCTCTTACGTGGTGAAATTGTGGGTCATTTCCACAGAGCATTGCCTATACTATTTACGTAGCAGTGTGTTTTGCAATTTGCCGTGTTTGCTTCCAGGCAGGTGCTTAAAAATTGCCAGAGTCCTTAGAAAACCCAGCAACTCCTGTGCAGAAAACTGGGGACAGTTACATGTGGATACTAATGTGCCTTCAGCACTTTTTTGGACTGAACTGTTTTTCAGTATGTTGACCTGCTGTAGAGGTGTCAGCAACTTCACAATCCATGCTATTTTACCAATATAGTTTGACACAGCTTTCTTTCAAAAAAAGCTATTACCATTGGACTTAGTACTGTTGTTGTTACCCTAAGTGTTGCTGACAATGTCTTGGCATTCTGTTTGCATGAGGGATCCGGTTCATGACCTCAAGATACATCTGCTGTGGGCCTTTGATAGCCGATGTAATTTTTCCCCAAACAAACACTTCCATTTATATTGTGTTCATTATATCCAGAAACCCAATAAAAGGGCAGAAAAAGTATTGCTGAAAAAATGCAACACATACCAATAAAACAAGAATCAGGTAAACATAGTATAAGCAACAAGTATAAAGCCAGTAGTAAGTTGAGAAATGTGGAACATAGTTTTATGGTTATGCCAGTTGTTTGTGTCAATCTACAAACTGAAAGAGGAAAACTTCCTGCAAAGTCATGTAGTTCATGGAATAAAAATTACTTTAATTGTTCACAGGTAAAAATGTTTCTTCATTACTGTTGTTTTGTCCATCACACATCCACAAGTTTGATCATATGCTTCAATCCTTGGTTTTGACCTGTACAGGGTAGATGCTGTCTTAGTGAAAAACACTAACGATAGGATGATGTCTTCGCATATTGTGGAAATAATTAGCAGTGAGGAATACTGAGGTGTGTTTTCCTGAACTTCTGTATTTTCATAAATTCAGAGCCACATTTAACATCTTGAGCTTGATGTGAAATCATGCAAACCTCAAAACATGGGAAGTCTGAAACAATTGGCAGTAGCAATACTGAGAAATCTTTTAGCTAAACAGTAAAACAAGCATGTTTTCAGAGTATACGTTTTGTGTTTATGTGCAAGGTCCTCATGAACAGCTTTGAGTTTATGGAATCGTAGTAATCAGAATGCTGAAGATGTTTGAATACCATTCAGGACATCTTTTTTTTAGTACAAATTTGGATGAAGGTGTAGAGCATGGAAAAAATTAACTTGTGCCAAATGGCGTACATACATTTCTGGCTCTGAAGAAACAGTTTGATACAGGAGTAGTCCTCAATGAACACTTGAAGGCTTTTGCTGGTCAGTGGAAAGGTGGTGCTCATTTTTGTTCTCGAAACAAGGGACTATTTACTCACTTCAGCATGCTGTGGGAAGGTAATTTTGGTGTATGTTGCTGCCAGTGGATATTGCTGATGTACTTCCCAAGCCACTAATCTGCTTGCCTGAGAGAGCTGATATAGTCTTCCCCTTTAAGTTGTTGTTTTTCTCCTTGGTGTTTGCACCCTTCAAACATTTGTGGAATGTTTTGTGTTCTTTTCTTGGCTGTCAGGGTGTCAGTCCAAGCAAATGCTCATCTTCATTCCTCTGCCCTGAATGTCTTCCAAGTTGCCTTTGTTGTTTCCAATGGAGGAAAATCAAACTCTGTAAACAAGCTGATGATACATTGATATGATATATTATTTTCCATATTCAGCTGGAAAGCAAGTTTGCAAATAATTTGTTATATATTACAACTGTTAGGGAACTGTAATGAAGAAAGAGATCTGTGTTTACTTGGTGTTCCTTTCAGGCTATTTTTATCAGAGAAGACAAACGACTGTATTTTTCAAATGGGAATCTTGCAAGAAAAAGGCCAGAATTGTGGTGTCTTCTCTGTTCTTTGTCCATCAAATGTGATTCTTGCAGTTCTCAAGAGGATCAAATCGTCTTATAAATCTCAAAGGCAGGTTTCTATCCAAAAGCAACGACTTCACTGCCTTAGGATGTGAAGGAAAAATCCAGAATAGCTTTGACAAAGCCTGAGTTTTGTAAATTGTTCCATCACTTCCAAATTACTGCTATCAAAGCCTTTTTTTCAGGGATGCTAGGACAGCTTGCTAAGGTTTTGCTTTGCAGGTTCAAACTTCAAATACTTCCTTAGGAAAAGGTTTGCCGCAGGGCTGCTTGAATGGTAGGTTCTTATGAAAATCTGGAGCATGAGGTGAATTATGCCAGGATGCTCCCCAAGTCCCAGACATGAGGTATCTTTTGGGGTACCCCAGATTCCTCAGCAGTCTCTCAGGAAATTCCACACTGCTGTGAGAACTTCTTATGTCCTTCCTTCCTTACAGCAAACATGAAGTAAAATTCCCCAGTGAACCACAATAAAAATGATAAAGCAGCTTTCTTTTGGAAAACTGTGTTGAAATCTGTTCCTCTTAAAATTGGTTTTGATTTTTTCATTCCATCATGTGGTATGCGGCTTATCACAGGCTTTTTGATTTTGCCAGCAGAAATTTGCTGCTTCTTCCGGGTTATTTTATATTTTTAAACTGCAATTCAAATAACTTGCGATTAGACTTTAGCACATCTAATGTGTATTTGCCAGAGAGAAGACCTGGAAGTCATGTTTAAAATATTTTGCTTTCATAACATCCAGATGTGCCTAGACTTACTTTGTCTGTCAACTGTGGTGATGACATCCCACTTTTCTTCTTTTCCTTTCACTTTATTTTCTTCACAACTGAGTAATTCAAAGGATAAACTGTGTCTCAGTCCTCCATGTAGAGTGTGACAGAGGGACATGATCAGGTTCCCCGCAGCATCTGTTTTGAATTGAAGTCGTGTTCAGTCTGCACAGAAGAGCTATTGTGAAGATGCGTGTGTCACCTTTTCATACTGCTGAATTCCTCTTTCTAGGAGTTGTGCAACGCTCCAGTTGGGTGTTGTATTGAAGAGGGCTGGTCAACAACTTCCCAAACCGCTTTCCACCAGAAGGCACTTATTCATGTAATTGTAACCATTAGTGGGGGTTTATCACTTGCATGATTTTTTTTTTCCAATTGAAATACTGCATTGCTTGGTTTTGAGAGCATCTTGTAAACTAGTGTCTAATATAACAATACACTGGTGGGGGGGAGGTTCTTGAGAACATGATGTCTAAGGTTCAATACTGTCTGCTAAGTCACAATTGCACTTTTAACAATCTTAAAATGATGCTATTCATCTTCTCAGGAGCTATTATGCATCCTTGAGCTTGTACATGGATTTGGCAGTAAATCACATACAAAGATTTATTACAAAGATTTATTACTAGGTATCAACTTAAAGTGGTCACCATGATAAATGTCTACGTCTTTGTTTATATTGTTCATTTAAAATTCTATATACATCTTGCCTCTAATACTGTGAAAGAGCTGCCATGTGACAACCCTCTTTTTTTTCTTTCCCATTACTATCTCATTATCTTCTAGATGTAGAGAACTGATTGTCGTGTTTTCTTCAGACTTTGAATTATCTCTTGTAACTTCTGTGTGATGGCACAGTAGCTGTAGACCCTGGATATAGAGGATCAGTGATATATTTGTCGCTAGGTTCATTTGCCCCTCTGACAAAAATAGATTTCTTTGGAGATGGTCTCATCATTGCTTTATGATGGCTTTGAGACTGAAAAGATTATAATTGGGCCCTAAAGTTACCATTCAGGTTGTGGTTCCCAGTTCCTTTTCTGTTCTCATACTCTAGTTCTATCTTGCAGAATTAGTGGTCTGGATCAAATACCACTGGGACAGTTAGGTGCTTCTCTTGAATGCCTTTTTCAGACTCCTTCAACAAAATAGTTGGTAAATGTTTCAGGGTTGCAAAACCAAGTAAAATGGAGAGGTTTTGGCTGTACTGCTTTGTGTCATCTCCTCCTCCTGTGCATTGTTTTTCAGTGAAAATGCCTCTGTTGCACCATTTTCTGTAAAGATTTGTGTACCCATGACTGTGGTAGATATTGTCAGTCTTGTTACAAGACCAGCAAATCAAAATGCCCTCTTGGTACAGTGGACAGGTCTTTTTTCATTGCCAAAAATGTGCAGTTTTAGCTCATTACCCTCCGTAGGAAAAATGAACCATATCATATGGACAGGAGCATTTTCTTACAGTGTTCTTTACAGCGTACAGGTCTCTTTAGGAAGGGGAGGGGGACAGTAGGTGGAGGCTGGTTTTAGGTCCTCTGCTGCCGTTTGAGAGAGGCAAGTGGAATTTTTCATGACTGCCTTTGCCCTTATGCTTCTCAGTTGTTGAACCAGGTGTAGAGCTGTTAAAAGCTCAACACAGCTGCACAGCTGTGCCAGTGTTGTGCTTGGATCACCTATGTGGGTGTGCAGGAAAAGCTGTGTGACTGAGCTGGATAAAAGTACTAGTAACTAAATCATTGCCTAGTAAATTCCTGGGAATGTATTTTGCTTGTCCCAAAATATTTACAAAGGGAATATTCATTTGCCAGTTTGGAGCAGAAAATAAATTGAGGTAAATTTACAGAAGTACTGTTTAAGGAGGGGGCGGGGGGAAAGGGAGATGTTTAAAATCAATGGTTTTAACATACACAGTCCTCCTCCACCTGTGTTTTTTTGGATCCAGAATGTGAACCCAGGCCTCTTTCCCCTTCATACTAGTTATGTAAAATGAGAAGCTTTGCAGGTTGTTCAACAAGCTTTAAAGAACAATGTGAATTGTTGCAAGTGAAATTTTTCAATGATTTGCTTAGTGAGTAAGAAATATTTGACACTACTTGAACATGAAAGTGTGTGTGTATGCTTGGAAATGCCGTGGTAATGGTTGAAATTTCAGACTATTCACAGAATTTTTGTGGCACTTCAGTCAGAAATAGCTGCTCCTTTGGAGACGTTTCAAACATACTCTGTGTAAGGACTAAAGCATCAACTTGTAGCATGGATAGACAATTTTCAGAATGATCAGCAAGTACTAGAGGAAGGTGTCACGTGAAAAACTTACATCCTACTCCCAAGTGTCAAAACTACTTACTGCAGAGCTTACAGATCAAACTAATTGCTATCAAACTATGTACCAAAGGATGGAGCTTTGGAAGGAGAATTCCTTCACCATTAAATAACTTCTGATGTGTAGAAATATTTTCGGAATGGGCAAAAAGCCTGGGAAGCTGGGACTTAATTGTGTGCTTTTAGTGTTTTGGATTTAGTCAATGTTAGGTTAATATTCCAGGACAAACTAAACATTAAGGAAGCTAAAAGTATACCCTCATTAAACATGTGTTTGCTGCCTACAACACCAGTTAAAAGACTAAAGCCACCTACACGTGATGGAGGGAATGGCTTCTTTTCACAGTGATACCCAGAAGTTATGTTAGCAATGGACATGGAGAAGTGTTTTTTCTGTGCCGTGACTATTCAAATAATAAAATGAGCAAGGTTTATATACTGGTGGCTGAGACTGAGGACTGCAAGTGCTTGTGCTTTCAATTTCTCTCTTAGTTAAATGTCTTGTAGGCTTTGGTCTGTCTTGGGGGTGTTAGGAAAGTGACGGATTTAGTCCTTTGGTCTTGGGTTTCCTGGGGCTGCCAGTACTGAGGTGTACATTCTTTCCCCTTTTGTCTAATTTCCTCCCTTTGAAGTGGAGATCAGGCTTCCATTGAAAGCAGAGATTGTCCAGATACATGACACATGAACATCTGACTTTATTTGAGAGTACATGAAAGGCTTTTATTACTTTCTTTTAACATTTCAGTCTTGTAATATCATCCTAAATCACACTATGAAATGAAATCATAGTAGTTACTGCCTGGATTCCCTGTGTGTTGTAGAAAGCTTAATGCTTTATGTACAGGATCTTTCAAGGCCTAGCTGAGATTCCAGCTGCATTGTCTTCCATATGTTTGGAAAAAAACCTTCATCATCTGCATCTGATTTAGCAGAAAGCTGGAATGCCGGAAACATATTTTTGTTCCTGATGAAATATAACTGCAAGTACTTTGTGAGTGAAAGCATCAAATTGGAGCTGTTCCTCTATTTGTGTAAATAGAGGATTTCTACGTTCTAGCTGCTTTTACCTATTTATAGGTTATGGTCCATATCTCTTTGGTGTGGCCTGAGCCGAGAGAGCTGCAATGAGCCAGTGCTGAAGCCATTAGGTCAGCTGTGGTTCAACTTAGCTCTTGGTGTAGGGCAGAGGAGCCCTGCTGCTGCTCAGCTTTTGCTGCATGTATTTGTGTGCTGATCAAAAGTCCTTAATGAGCTGGCTGCTCCTGTTGATTTCTCACCTATCCTAATAGAAGCCACTTAGTGATGTTTGATATCTTAGTAACTTGTGCTTAGACTGTTCAGCTGGCCTTGATGCAGAAGGTAGGTAGATGCTACCGCTTTATCACAGTGCCTGGTCACAAATAGCAACTGCATTAACAATTTTATTTTTTGTTTCGCTGAAGCATGTGGCAAGTTTAGTCATCCTAAGAGGCAAAATGGTCTGATGCTTGTAAGCTTTCGTGTGTTTTGTGTGTATTTTGTCCAGATTCCTTTACCAGATTGTCGCCAAAGAAGCTGAATGCCATCAACAAACAAAATAAGTCTGACATCTGTTAGCTGTGCTTGGTTGTTTTTCTCTCTGTCAATTCTGGAAATTTTATGTATAAAGCTATTGTTTATTTCTTTGAAACTTCCAGGGCATTTGACTGTTTTGTTAGGAAGTGCAAGGTCAAATAACTGTTTTTGATGAGTCTTGCTGTTTAACAGTTCTGAAGTGGCACCAGCAGTCTTATGTCCTCTAAAAGACAAAGGCCTTAGGAATAATTGAAAACAAAAAAGTGAAGAATTAGAAAAGCTTTTCCAGAGCTAATCTAAAAAGAAAGCTCAGGTCGCAAGACAATGAGGGCATCTGTTCTGGAAACCTCCCTAAGTGCAAAGTTATTTGTGTTTTCTAGGAAACTCAATTGTTGCTGCGATGTCATCCATTATTTACACTGGCTAGTCTGTTTTTTTAAAAGTTTAATTATATATTTCCATTCATAAAGGTTGAAATATTGTCTTGAGAACCATTGTGTCTGTTGGAAAATAAGTTGAAAAATCTTACTCCATCTGCATCTGTTCTAATTAAACCTGGTTCCTAAATTTAGGAACCAAGTGATGAATCAAGCTGATATAAAGCAGACAACTTTGAGAAAAATTACTTCGTATGGCATTGATATCTAGAAATTTTACCTTCTAAATTGGAAAAACATAGCTCACTTTCAAGTCACTGATTTATCAAGAATAGATGAAGAAGTAAGAATGTAGTTAGGATTGCAGATGCAGAGAAAAGGGAAGTCAAGTATGAATTTACTAGCAGAACATATTCAATTGCCTTACATTGGCTTTTCTACAATGTCTGTTCTAGAAGTTGTTTGTCAGTATAATTCCTTGGGAAAAGTTGTACATAACTTGATAGTTTTAAAAAAATAAAAGTCACAGTTGTAGCTTTTACCTAGCTCTACGACACTGGCTTGCATATGGAATAAACTGTGATGCTGATTACTGTATTTCTCTTAGCAGTCACCTCACGTAATTTGTACTTTCCAGAATGCACGTTACGCTGCAAAAATAAATCGTCAAACAATCTGTGCTTAGGGAAGTAAGGAGCTGTTTGAATTTTTGAGGCATTGATTTAAACTGCTGTTGGTTTCCTGCACAGATAAAACATGTTACTTTTGAAATGCAGGATGGTGTTGGTACAGGTTATAGATAACCTGAAGGTTATAAGTGAGGAAAGCAAGATGTCCTTTCCTTCTTTCTAAAAATAAATGTTTTTGAAGTGACTGTTTCAACACCTGCTGTAGATTGCAGAGGAAAAATTATTCTATGAAAGGAATTTGATTTTGTCCTGTTTTCCTTAACCTGTAGTCACCAAAAAGAAGGAAAGGATAAGAAGACTTACATATGCATTGCTCAGGGCTGCTGAAACTCATGGAAGTGCAAAACTGCAGGAATATGAGGATGAATTGGTCCTTGAACAAAGCTTGAAACTGGATACGGTAACTACTGTGTACCAGTTGCATGAAATGCAAGAAACAAAATAAACAGTTCAGCTAATAAAAAGAGATTAATAATACGGGTAGGAATTATTGTAAAATAGCACTTGGGAATCATGACGTCTCTCTTCATTAGGACATTAGCGTTTAGAAGATATACTTGATATTTAAGTGCAAGAAGCTACATTGCATTGTATTTCTGTTTCTGTTCTCTGTCTTTATGTCTATTCAAATCCTGGATTGCAGTATCAATTAGGTCAGTGCAATTCCGGTTTCTGTCCTTTTAAAATATGAAACCTTGTTCACACCATTTGATTTGTGATCAAGCTTCCTTGATTTTTATTTTTATGGACATTGCATAGCAAGTATGTCTCTCCCAGCTTTACAGTGAGTTTATTAGGCTGGGAAGGCCCTGTTCATTCTGATATGGAAGTGTTGTTGTATGTGTAGGAAGGCCTTTCTGTTGTATTTCCTTCTTTACTGTATTATTCTGTGGCATTTAGTGATGAACATTGGCTGACTGATTGTATGTATCACAGAGCTGTTGTGGTTTCTCATCTCGTGGTGACAATTTTTAAAGAACTGGTGTCAGCAAAGGGCTGAAACTTAAAGAGCCAAAAGGAGAGTTGCTGGGAGAGGAATGCCTGTTTGTTGTGTTGCATGATACTGCTTTTCCACTGGACGATGCAAAAGGAAGAGCAGGCTGTATCCAGACCAAGAATGTACTTTCTTGGTAGTCAGGAACAAGCTAGCCCTGTGCTGCCACAGAGGCAAGGACCTCAGCTGACAGCATCGCTAGAGCCATTAGCACAGCAAAATTGCTGATAAGCCTGGTGATCCTAGTCCTCAAACTGTGCTTACTTGGCAAGTCAGTGACCGTTGTCTGCTGTTAACTTATACCTGTAATATCCCTGTGAAAGTGGTTACTTTCTCCTGTCCTGTAATTTATTGCTTCTGATGGTATGCTGCAAATGGGAATGAGTTTTATTCAGTCATGATTGAGGATGGTAATTTGGAGGGAGGCAGGGTGGTGGAGGTGTCATAGTGTGATTAGCTAGCTGAGCAAACTAGTAGGTAATTTACAGAGACAGTCTTGACATTGAGTGAAATGTTATGTGACTTGGTCTCTGAGCCTCTTGATGTGTTGGCATGATGACCAGTGGCTTTGGCAACTCCTCAGGAAGATAATACCATTCAAGAGTTATCCTAACCTGTTTGTTTGCCTGTTGATTTGTTACAGTCAGCAAATTTTTGAAAGATGGAAAATAAAGCTGAAGTGTGATGAGTAACTTATGTTTTCAGAAAAAGGAAATGTGTATCTTGGAGATATCCCGGTAATGTTTTCAGAGCTAGTGCTGCAGACATCTCAGAATGAAGCACCATGTGCCAGAAGTATAGGTGTGAAGAAAAGGGGGCCTGTGCTAGGAAGAAAATACTTTAATACAGTGCTGTATCTTTGTAGTGCTACAGAGACGACCCAGATCCAGGTTCATGTATATATTCCTTGTGACTTCATGCTGTAGGGGATGAGCTCAGTTAAAATGAGTGGTACGTTAGTAACATTGAAGTAAATTCTGCATGTTCAGGTTTGTAAAAAAAGAAGCCCCAACAATGAGGGTTTTTTTCCCCTTTCACACCCAAACTAGAGAAATCTGTTCATGGGGTTCATGCTTCAAGGTGTACTTATCCAAGGCAGTAGTTGCAGACCTCTGAAATCACAGCCATTTAAATGGGGAGAGAAAGAAAAATCAAGCAAGCGATGTTGTGGAGCAATGATGTCCATATAGAGAGATGGGTTATTTTGGGGGGGGAGCACAGTGAGGCTTCTCTGTTGCTTTGACTGCAGTAGTGTGAACTAGTAAGGCCCTCTGAATGTAGGTGACAACCTCCTTTCCTGAGGGCACGCTGATATTCTACTCTGCAGGTGTAGTGACTTATAAAAACACAGCCTCTCCTTACTGTAAAGGGATATAATAAGAAAAGGCAGATCTTGTTGGTTTGTTATTAATATTTTATGCTGTTAATGAGCTCTGTCCTTCATAGCAGGAGGAATTGATATTCTGAGGGTACCTTGCCTTTCTTAAAGTAGATGCTGAATAAATTGAACTACGTAAACATGAACATGCTTAGCACAGTTTCAAAGTGGCTGCAGATTCAGAAGCTACCATCTTTGGATTGTTTCTCTGAAGTGTTAGTCCTAGTTAACACAATTGTCTCTCTTTTTGTAGTCTGTTTAAAACCTGGAGAGTGCCTGATGTTGCTTTGCTACTAGCTGGTGCTTTTTTTTTAAGTAAACAAATAAAGAAATGTTTACCTTAAGTTTTGTGTCAGTAAGCAACATGCGCATCTCTCCTGTTTCTGAATCATTTACTAGGTGAATAACTTAACTTGGTTTTCATGGGTTTTTGGGTTTTTTTTTGGCAGAGCAATGCCAGGAAAAGATGTTTACATCATTTTAGCTAACTTCTAGGTTGCTAAAGATAACCAGTTACTTGCTAAAATGCTCTTGACTTTAGTTCTGCTTCTCACTCAATTCACATAGCAGACAAGTGTGAGGAGGAAGGCTACTCGATATGGCAGCATGCAGCTAAGCTCTGTTGTGCATTTTGTGTAATTACCAGACAGACACATTTGAATACAGAATGTTTTTAAAGGTGTGTGTTTACCTTTTAACTGTGGGTTATAGCGGCAGAGCCTGAAGACTGTAAGTGTGTACCTTATAGAGAGTTGCAACTTTGGCTTTAATGGTTCCTTTACTACAAGCTGGAGAAGTAGGTGTTAGCATCCATGCACAGATTAACCTTTTAAAGGATAAGGACCACATGAATTTATAGCCTTCCTCCATATGAATTGATTTCAGAGTCAAGGGGTAGTGTCTTGTTGCTGGCTTAGGAATTTGGGGACAGTATTGGTTTATAGCTTTACTGGAAAGGGCAGTGCTGCAGTGGCTTTATTAGTGTAGGATAGCATATTTTTTCATTTACAAAAACAATTTAGATGGCATAACATACTACTGCTTTCTGAAATACATAGGAAGGATTGTGGACTCTATTTTTCTGATGCAAACTTGGCTTTAGAAAAGTGAGATGTTAATTCCATAAGTACGAATTGATGCTTTTCCTGGGCAGAAGATGGAAATGTGGACTACAAAGTAATGGTGCTTATTTTGAGTTGGCTTTTTCCATGGAAGGACACACATCTGCTTTTAAAAATTTTGACTCTATTGTCTCCAGTATTCTAACATGGAAATTTATGTCAGTATGGTTAATGTTTTTAAGTGACAGAAGCAATTACCATTTACATAAAACATTTCTGAACAGCATTAAAACTATACTGATTTCTGTTTAAAAGTAGGTCTATTCTAAGTTTAGCTCCTATTGGGGCTGGCATGCCGAGATGACACAAATCTTGGCTCTGGTGCAGAGTTTAGTAGGAGTGGAAGTGGATGCACCCTTGAGTGTGCCAAATTTGAGCTTTTGGTTTTGACCTGCCCCTGTTTATTTCAATTGGGATGGTGCCAAGATACTCCCTGAAGCTGAGGGGTGCTTGCTACCTGTGTACAGTACGTGACTACCTGTTTACTATCCAAATGCTCTTTTGGATGCATACAGTACATGTGTAACATGAACACACGTGCCATTACAGTTGCCCCCAGGCGCTGCACTATCCATGAGCCTCTGAAGCAGGTCAGAAATGAATACGGTAATTCTGGATTGCAGTGCAGGCAGGTGCTGTAATTCTGTCAGTCCCTCTGAGACACTGGGGTAGGATGCTTCCAACTGCACGTTTCAGTGATGCCATGGTCCTTCTGTGGAACACATTTCTAAGTGTGAGATGTCTACTTCAGAGGCACTCTCAGCAGAATACCAAATGCTGCTGTTACTTGAACTTCTTTGAACTGAAGAGGAAAGACATTACGTTGTACTTAACAAAGCAGGAGGAGGTCATTTTGTGTGAAATGTTAATTGTAAATATGTCAAAAATAAGTCCACAGACTTCTGTTTATCAAATGTGAACTAATGTAAGACTTAAAAGGTAATTTTGGGATGAGTTGAGGTCAGTTGAATCTTCCTTTGTTTCCACTGTGGCTTCTACGGAGGCACCCAAAAATCAGGTTCCTCCTGCTCTGAACATCTGTGTATCAAGAGAGATGTCACCAGCCAGTACTTGCTGTGCTAGCTGCTTGTTGCTGGAGTTGGAACTTTGCTGGGGCTAGGTTTGCTCGGAGCAAGAGATGAATCTGGAGTGTGGTGCAGGCAGAAAATGTTCTCCTTCCTTCTTTCCACTCTCCAGCAACCACGAACCCTTTTTGCAGAAGCTGTGTGCTCCTTCGATTTAGAATTACAGCAGGTTTGAGAGGAAGCTTTTGCTGCTGTGGACAAACTAGAATGTATTTTTCCCACCTGTCAGCATACTTAGTGAATGTAACTTGTAACATCTTGATTCTTTTGGTCAATATTACAAGCAACGTGGAAGGCCTGAGCTGCTGTGAATAGGACAACACGGAAAGTCCTGTTATATTGGGTTTCTTAAAGGACCCTTATTCCATTCTCAGTGACTGTCAGAGAGCTGTGGACATCTGTACTCGGATGCCTTTTGCCATCAGTCTTTCAGAACAAAGAGTAGTGCCAGAGATTATTTTTATACTTTGAGAGATCATCTGTTGAGATCATGCTTGGACACAACTCTTAATCAATTCTTTTGTAAGTGAAGCCAGTAAGTGCTGAAGTATTCACTACTCACATATGGGGATGAAGTTACTTTTATGATTACTTTCTCCATGTAAAGTATGAGGCTGTAAACAGAGTTTGAGTTTTTTCAGTGTCAGATATTCATAGGCAGCATAACCCTGTGGTTGGGAGAGACATCTCTGAGTTGGAATATCTTTTTGCTTTTCCAGATGCTGCTTTTGACTTGCTCCCTGACCTTTTCACTGTTCAGTTGTTTCAGCTTGTGAGACTTGCCAACTGTTCTGCATTTCTTTGTCCATCTTGCATCACTTGACCCTTCAGCTACCGGAGGCTCTTTCTGTCTTTTCTGTATGCTTCTCCGGATAGTTACAGCTGGTTTTCTGCTATATGCAATTTCTCCCTAGCATTGCCAGTTTTACAGGATAAGACACCTGAAGCGGAAGCCCAGGCAGAAACCTGGAAGATGAAGGACTGCTCCATTCTAATCACACCTCCACTATGCCAATCACATTGGTAGCAGCAACCTTGTCTTGCAACTGTGTGCTACCATGTGAGGAAAAAGCTGAGGACGTATGTGCATAAGTAACATGCAAAAGCGTAGCAAAGACAGCGTTATCCAGTTACAGAAGTTCTTCTACAGGTGCAGTCCATCTTGACTCAGGAAAGGCAGTGGAATTAAGAGGTGATAGAGGGGGAAAAAAATGTAATTTCTAGGTGTCAGTAGAGAGTCTGTGATGGACAAAGTGCTCTTAGCTAGGCAATTTCATTATGCTTCCTGCTGCCACAACAGTAGTGGAAGGACAAGAAAGGGTGTGTCTAAATGTTGCTGCATGGATTTAAACAGAATAGTACCTAATGGCAAAGGCAGCAAAAGTTAACCTATGACAATAACCGAAAATACTGATGTGACAGCATGATGCTGCAGTCACAGAACTGCTGCAGTTGCTTTCCTTTACATAGCAGCAGCTGACAGATATGGAGGACACTTTGAAATACCTTGTTACCCAGCTATCTCTACCAAGGAAGCCAATATGGTTTTGTTGCTATATGTGGAAGAAATACATTCCAGCAAGTAGAGAAATGATGTGTTTAGGACTAACTGAGCTCCATTTGGTGCTGACTGCAGAAAGGACAAAGAGGAGGCAAGAGGTTCTGACTCTGCAGTCCCCCATCTGCCAGCATTCTGTACCAAAGACCACACTAAATACAGAGTCATTACTATTGATCATTGCTATTTCAAGAGCAATTGCAAAGGTTTGGCACTCTTCAGCTTCCTATCTGCCAGCTTAGGCTGAGTTTTGTCCTGAACATAGAAGTTCAGACTAGTCTGTTACAAGATTCCTAAAAGGTAGGTCTCATGTCTTGTCAGTGACCCTAGACCATGGGCAGATTCATACTGGGAGAAATGCAGCTGGTACTGTGGGATTGTGGTGAGGGGAAGTGTCTGGAACTAGTGTCCAGACCTCATCTATAGGGTTTAAACTGTGCACATGTATATAAACACTAGTGGCAACCACAGGAAATAAATATGCACACACAAAAGTTGATGTTTTCAAAGGTGCCTGACAGAGTTTGTTAATTAGTTGCCATTGTAATTCACAAGAAGTTGAATACCTTCTATTGTTCTTTATAAATTCTCTGGTCCCATTTTACTGGGGCTATTTCTAGCAGTGCTTGAGTTCCTGTAAGCAAACAGTGGGCTTGTAAAAGTTTGGCTGGTGTAGGAATATCTGTAGGGTTGTTCTGGCATGGAATTACAAATCATGTACTAAAGAGTTATATTTGACCAAGACCTCAATTTCTGGCAAAACTATTGATCTTGGTTTTGGAACTGATCCCAAAATGCATTGAAAAGTAATGAGAGTCTTTCCCTTAGCTTCACTGGGCAGTGGATCAGGCCTTCTACAATGTGACTGCTGATAACGCCTCTCACAACTTTTTATTGCATAAGTAGTAATTATTTAGGCCTTGGAAGTGCAGTCCTTTCAAGCAAAATATCTTTAGGCAGTCCCTGGTAGGACAAAAATGAGAGTGGGGAATGCAGAACAGCCAGATGTATCTGTGATTAGAAGTGTTACTGCCAGTAGTACAAAAGATTTCTCAGATGTCTTAGAAAACCTTCTGGATGAAAGTATAATGTCTGTTCTAAAGGCTTGTGGAGGAAAGCTACTGTCAAGCGCACTGCCACAGCTTTTGAAAAAGAACAAGACAGGAATACTTTAAAATCTGTCCTTGCAGTGACAGAACTTGAGACATGTTCCTCGCAATGTGCATCTTGTAAAAATTGTTGCTAAGCACTAGCAGAAAGTCAGCTCTCTTTTAAAGTATTTTTTTTTACCTCTTTGACATGTTTTTTCCTTCCATGTGCAATATCCTGTTGACACAACAGATGAGCAGCAACTGATTTGAAGCACCCTGATGGTGAGAAATAGGCCAATCTTTTGCTTCCTGCAGCAGTTGCTTACAGACGCATGCCTGTGTTGTAGCAGAGATTCAGGTGTCTTGAGACATATTTCAAGTAAGATAAATGCAGACCATGTTTTCACATACTAAATAGTTTTACGAAGTTGTTACTCAGCCAGACCAAATCAAGAAAAATCAAAGGGAAACTGTCAGAGGCAGCACTCCGTACCTGAAAGATACTGATAACCTTAAACTTAAGCACTTATGCTCTATATAGCTCATGGGAAATAAGTAGGAAGGAACCCAAAATTAAATATTGCTTGTAAACTAAGTTATACCTCTTCATGAAAGTGTTACAGTACTGAAGTAATCTAATTTTATATAGAACAGTTGTGTCACACAGATTTTTACGAATTCTACATGTGTATATGTGTGTGTGTATATATTGTTGGCAGATACGTTCATCAGTGACCAAGTCAATTGTTGATACAAAATTACAGCCTTTTACTGGATGTCTGTTAATGTGTTTGACATGGAGAAGTACCTCCACGTGGTGTTGCATTGCTTACCCTTTTGAGAGACCAAGGGGATTAGACCTTGTGACAGGCTGGAGGAGCATGGTTCTGGGGCAGGCTCTTTGGTGGTTTCTCATCTTCATCTCTTTTGTGCAAGGCTGACATTGGGCTGCAAAGGACCTGGTACAGCATCTGAGCAACTGCAAAGATGAAGAAAGGTTGCTGGAAGCGAACACTGATGATGTTTTGCATGCTTGAAATGTGCTATCTTGGCCATGAGAAATTTCAGTGAGAATAAAAACATACTGCAAACCATCAGGGTTTCTTGCCAAACATCTTGGTGCAATCCTGTGACTTTTCATTGTAACTAGATTTGCTGTGCTTTAACGAGTTTCTCTGACTATTTCCTGGCAATATGCTGGGATCTGGGGGAGCTGCCCAATTCCATATTTCAAGTATTGAGTGAGTGGTAGCTAAGGAGAAACACTTCCCCGCTTTCTGTGCGTGGCACCGGCACAGCCCTTCAACATGAGCAAGGAGAACTTAAGTGCAGTTATTTGCCTTCCAGACAGAGTAGTGACAGAGGCAGATGCCCTTATGGGAGCACAAGAAAGCTGGACTGGGGCCAGCAGTGGTAGATGGTGATGGGCTCTGTGGACCAGGAGATGTTGATGCAGAGCCAGTGCGTCAGGGAACATTTCTCATTTTGTTTACTTTGCACTCCCAATGTCCAGACAAGCCCAGGAGAGTTAGCCCACAGCCAGCCCCAAACGAACAGACCGTGTAGCATTTGTTCAGTTCTGGCCATTACCTAAACTGGAGGCTGGCCAAGTCAGTAGAGTTGACTCTGGCAGCAAGTACAAGTTGTGTTTCCCGTTCAGAAGATGGGTTTGAGGAATATGCTCATTTAGTGCTTGAAAATGCATGGCTTTCTGCCTCGTCTTATGAGAGCGAGAAGACTTGGAGTATGTTGATGTAATTCCACACTTTGTCATGTGTTATTTACATACTGTTTGCACCTCGCTGTTCTCTGCATCAGTGCCAGCACCCTGATATTTCTGCAATTTATTTTTATGATCTTGGTGTTGAAACAGCTGTAAAAACAACTAGCGAAAGTGAGCCAGCTGCTGGAATTTCTGATTCCGAGTCTGGTTTGTAGTAAGCAGATTCTGAAAGGGAAGGGGAGATGGAAAATAACAAATAAACTTAAACTCATGACTAAATACAATTCCTCTTAACAAAAGCAAGTTAGGTGGCTGAAATTTTAACTGCTGAAGAGAATTAAATCACTAATAAATGAAATATAACTGTTTTGTGCAGAAAGTGTCTAAAGATCTACTACTGCTTTAAAGGAGATCTTATACTTGCCTGTGAGGACTTGGGAATGGTAGAATGTCATCTGTCCTACACTTCATTTGTTTCAGTATTGCAGAAATAGTTTAAGATATAAATTTTACTAGACAAAGAGATGTAGATCAATTAACATTTTTCCCTGGCTAGCTAAAGTCCAAATGCTTAGTTTGTACACTGGTATCAACAGCAGTGAAATGTGACTTTGTGGAATGAAATTATAAATAGCCTTTCATCCAAGTAGTTAATCGCTTTTGACTTTGGTATTTAGGTTCTTATTTGTGGTCCAACTGTATAAGGACCTGGTGTCCTCACCACTGCAGTGATACACATAATGACTGTAATTAAACTCTTCCTTTGTCCCTGCCTTGAGGCTGGCCCAAGCAGCAGCAGAGCTAAACTGATCAGGTTAGCTGCAGCTGAGAGCTGTGATTTTCTGCATTTGTGCAGCAAGGAGCAGGGGGTAGCCTACCGGTTATGATTTTGTTCCTTCCTTGTTTCAGTTGCAGTACCTTACCTGCTGTTTACAATGCTTTGCTTAAAATATTTGCAAATTCACTTTCTAAGGATGTGAGTTGGAGGACTGCTTCTTGACATCTATTTTTGCCCAGCCAAAATCCAGCAGTGTCTAAGAGATTTCTGTTTGTATTTTAAAAATGCCATTTATGAGTTGTGTGCATTTCCTTTTGGAGAGAATGGTCTCATGTAGTGCAGATAAGTCTGTCCTCATTCCTGATAATTTTCACCACAATTGGTGAGAAGCAGAGGTAGGGTACAAGTCAGTTTAATCAAACCTGCTGTGTATGGATTAAGTCAGTTCTTGGAGATTATCTAATCATTGATTATTGCAAATAATTTCACTTAACCTGTCTTTGTCATCTTTAAAGAGCTAAGGTAACAAGTGAGAGAGCTTGGGCATCCAGGGGTAAAGCTGTAGTAGTCTCAGAGGCTGCTTGACCACTGCTTTGTTGCATTCATAGTTAATTATTACAGTGCAAAGTGAATAAAAAATATTACAAAAGCCCAGACCACCTTGAAGTCTGAACAGACATTTATGAACAAGGCACTAAGAAAGCAAGCTATTAATTTTTCTAGTGGTAGTTGAATGTGCCTTTACAACTCCGGATCAGGAGGAGGCAAAGTTCAGCTCAGAAACCCACTGCAACATCTAATATACCCCGCAGCCCAGAGCTGCAGTTTTCAGAGTGTGTACTTTGATTGTATATAATCCTCACACAAACCCTGTGTCACTGTGGTCTGGGGGGTTATCAGCTGGTTTGTTCCTGTTAGGATGTAATTGTAACCCCAGGCACAAAAAAATTCTTTGTCTGCTCTGTTGAGAGCCAGACATGTTTGTATGTTTTGCAGGGACACTTTGCTCAAGTAAATCTAACAGTGCAAGTGTTCTGGGTAGCTGTAGGTGAAGAGGCAGGAGAAACATTTGTCTCTTCCTTTTTCTGAGAAGAATACTAAGTGGTTTAACTTTTGATCCTGTAATTTGTACTTTGCAATGAAACCTCTGTGCTTGTGTTGAGGCCCGTTAACCTCAGTGGCACAGGGCAGTTAAGAATTTTAATCATGGAGATCAGATTCCAGGATCCGGCCCAAAGCAGGGATGTAACAACAGGCTGTGTGTGGGTATTAAAAGCAGAAGGTGTAAACGCACAGCAGAGATGGCAGCTGGAGAAGTTGTTCCAAAGAAGGGTAAGTATGAACGGTAGGAAGAAGGGAGACAAGGGAAAAATGTGCTGAAAAACACTCTTGACTGCAATCTATTGATCTATTTACTTATTCTTGATTGATTATATTGCAATTTCTTTTACAATGATGTAGCACTATCCAGCCAAAGCACCTGTATTGTCAGAGGGATGGTCTCATCTGTCAAATGAATGTGGATCGCTGTTTCTGATCTACTTTAGAAGCTGAGTACTCACCTTTGTAATGCTGGTGTGTGTTCCTATGTTCAGTAATGTATTTGCTGTATAAGGGACCGGAGCTTGAGTGCCAGGCTTGGATCACCAATCTGCTTTGCCGAAGTCAGAACAGGAAGCTTTGGTCTTAGTCAGAGATGTCTCCTGCCTGCAATGTCTAGAATATTTTATTCTTTTCCCACCCTGATGTTTAGAAACAATAAATACATTACCTCTGAAGCCAGTTTTCCCAGGGCTTAACAGCTGTGTAAGTTCCTGACTCAGCAAGAAAGGGTGCCAGCGGTAGTCTAGAAAGAAAAGACACATCTTGTTCTTCAAGCGCTTACATTTAAATTTCACCGTTAATTTTGCACGCTGCTGTGTTTGTGGTTGTAGTCACATTTTATTCTGTTTAGGTATATGCTATTTGGCACATGTAAGTGTTGGTTTGATTTGTGTTTCGACTGAAGATAGAACTTGCAACTCAAAATCCTGAGTTTGTTGCACTCTAGACTTAATGGGGGATCAGGAAGAGCCTTTTGACCGTAAAGGTTAAGTACATGACTGCATGATTGTATGTACAAATCCATCAGGAAGATTCGTGACTGCCCAGAGATGGTTAAAAAGTATATTTTTAACAAGGCTGAAAAGCCACGTGAAATTTTGTCTAATTCCGCACTTCAGCTCTGGTTTTGACACACTTCTCGTGCCTTGAAACTGATGCACCAACATTCTGTGTGATTTGCAAAATGTCTGTAATAAGCGTGGCTGGACACATACCCACGTTAGTCAGAGGGTTTCTTGTATGAGGGAATGTGCAGCTATTCTTGTATTTACTGTCACCATTCCATTAAATGGACTTCAGTAAAACAAAACAAAAAAAGCCTGCGTGTCTGGTGGGGTGTATCAAGCCCCGGAGAAGCAGAGGCTTCTTTAATACTCCCTGAAAGACCCAAGCTTGTCAGTGAATATTAGATTAAGAGGTCCAGTAGTGAGAAGTTTACTGCTTTCCTTAGTCTGAAGACATACTGTAAGGGCATTCCTTGTTACTGCATGTAATCCAGCAGAACTGACCTCAAGAAGCAGCTGATGTCTTCCTCAGCAGCAGTGAAAATTTCTTACGCTGTACTTGAGCAAATCTTTTGTCTCTGGCCTGTTTTTTAGCAGTTCAGTTCATCATTATTATTATTGTTTCATAGGCGAGTAATCTTTCAGTTGATGGGGTGCTGGTATGAGAATAAGCAGGTAGATGGTAAATGCTTTTCTAGCACACCCTGGTAGTCAGGGTGTGTTTCTTTTCCAGCTGTGTTGAAAGGAGCAAGTTACTGCCTGGATAATAACCTAATTATTTCACTTTTTCCTCTTGTTTTCTCAACAGGAGAGTTGCCCAGTCCCAGTATGGAAGAACACAATGGCTCTGCAGAGACTCCCCCGCCAAGCCAGGGGCAGCACAGCGCTGTCAAGTGTGGGTGGCTGAGGAAGCAAGGAGGCTTTGTCAAGACCTGGCACACACGCTGGTTTGTTCTCAAGGGTGACCAGCTTTACTATTTCAAAGATGAAGATGAAACCAAGCCCTTGGTAAGTGAAAGGAAGACATAGGATGGGAGGTGAGGGAGGAAAATAAGTTAATGCAAGCAGAATTGTTTGGTGTTTAAAGAGCCAAACCTCTCTGTCTCTGTCACTGACTCAGTACAACTTGCGATTTTGATTGTAGTGACCACAATTGTGTTAGATCTTGGCAGTTAGTGTTGTTTCCCTGGCAGGCTTGTTTCTAAAACTTCCTTTTCCAGGTCACGTTTTCCTCATTGCAGCATTTTAAAGGGAGTGAAGTATACATGAAGTTCAAGTAGCAAAAGTCAGTCAGATGGACTTGATTGAGGCAGATGAATAAGCTGTATTTGAAAAGGTACTGCTTGTTCTTCTGCTGTTTAAAATGTGGAGTATCCCTGCTTTGTGTCTTCCCAAATAGGAGAACTCGTAAGTCTGTAGCCTGAATATGTTGCCATCTGTAATGTGGAAGAAACTGCTGTCTGCTGCCTGGTTCTGTTGTGGTGATTTAGTGCTCCTTAATGCTCATCTATTTTCCTATTTATTTAGCTTTTTCACCAGCATGCTGCAGGGCCGCCTCTCTCTAGAGTGCCTTAAGAGTAGAGTAAATAATGCTGCCTCTCAGGTCAGGGCAGGCCTGAGCTTCTGTGATAGTAAGTTGAGAGATCTTGTGCTAGCACCTACAGGAATATAATAATCCTATATATTAATAATTTCCTAGGTGCTTGTGATTTCAGAAAAAGCTCTTGCATCTGAGTAACTTCTGTGCAGGTATTAAAATACATCTGCACTCATACGTTTTATGCTTACTAAATTTTTGATGGGTGTACCTTTATGTGGAATTTCGCAGGCGCTTCTCAGAAATGTAAAGCCCATCTAATCTAGCTTCCTGTATGGAACAGGTCATGACACTGTGCCAAGCTTTAGAGCTTGCATTATGATGCACATATTAAGAAAACCATTCAGTCTTGAGGTGATTGTTTGTAAGGAAGGTTTTTGTATGAGTTAATTTCTAAGTATCAGTTTCACAGCCTTGGTAGCTCTTTGCCCTTAAAACTATCCCAAATAGTATAGGTTAATTAAATAGCACGCTGCATATTTACAAAGTATGTGTTAGTATGACTGCTTTGAATAGGAAATAGCTAATATTGCTGGGAAATCAAATGTATCTTTCACTGTATGTATTTTGTTCATCAAGAGTGTAAAAAAGTAGCCATCAAAATAAAAATGTTTATGGGCTGGAGCCTGGGGTTTCAGAATACAACTCTACTTCCTAGCACTTGACATCTGCCAGTATGTTTGCATGCAAGGACTTCATTGCTTTTTGAGAGGTGACACAGTGGTGTATCACATGGAGCTTTGTACAGCACAGTGGAGCCCAAATTATCATCTTGACTGTCTGCCACTGACCTGTGGGATGACTTCAGAGGATCCTATTTACTTTTGTGAAATGGAGGTGGTGACTCTGAGCTTCTGATACCGTTGATAAGTTAGGTAGCAGTTGATTAAATAACTAAATGTTTGAGTTTTCCACTTGTCTCAAGTAAGTTCATAAGAACACCTAGAGATACCAAGTTTGAGGGGGGAAAATACCAGCAGAAGTGTAACTAAAAATATGCCATAGGTTTGGAAAATGAATGGGCCTGTCTAAATTAGGATCAGTCAGTATCTCACCTTGGTGTACCTTTGGAATGTTTCTGAAGCAAACTGCACAAATGTCAGTTCCTGAAATACGGCTCAGGTTCGATGCCATGTACCAAAATGTTTTTTTCCCATTTAACCACATTGAAGAGTTTGCTGCATTAACTTTGACAAGAAAATTGCTGTGACCTTCTGGGAACCCTCTTGTTCTTACTCTGGAGAGCTAAAGCAAAGAACTCCACTGATACCATGAATTGTCAGTGCTTAGGGGTATCATCAGGAAATGGCAAGTAGTATTTTGTTATATTACTACATTAGCCATGCAGTATTGGATCTGTATTTAGGATAAGTGCCTGTTTATTCACTACTGGATTGTGCAGTCTCTACAATGTACAATTGTACAATAACTTTTTTTGACAATAATATAACGGAAGAGAGTTAATGAGGTTTTTTTGCAAATCAGTTGTAGTTTTCATTTTGCTGGTTGGTTGGTTGTGTTTGGGAGGAGACAGAAGAGCAGTGATCCTGAGGAATGCTCTAATTGCACACCTTGTGTGTGTGTATATATATATATAAAGTGGAAGAACTGTAGCAGGAGAGGACAAGCCAAGCCAATGTGTTTATGTTCATAGCTTTAATGCAAATTAAAGAACAGCAGAATCCAGTTTCTGGTGTGAATTCAGCAGCCATCCTGAGCACTAGTCTGCTTAAGTCCTATTTGGGCTTGGGTTCTGTCCAGTCTGTCCCAGAAATTATGCCGTGATGTTTGTATTTTTTAAAATGATGGAGATGTGAAAAAAACCTGAATTTCAGAAAAATATTAATATCTGTCAGACTTCATTCTACAAATGATTGTGTATAATGGGAGTAAAGAAAAGAAATAACATCTTGCATCTAAACTATCAGTAAATGCTTTTTAATTCCTGAAGCGTGCTCATTTCCTGCTAGTAATATAGGTAGTTACCACATACCCTTTAGTCAATATGTGTACATCTCATTGGTGTCAGATTATTACATTTAAAAGTCATTAACTCTCAGTGTGAGTGTGGGCAAATGTCTCTGCCAACCTGTGTCAGATGCCTACAGGCACACAGAGCTAGTGAAGAACAACACAAGAAAAAGTGGTACACAGCTGTTAGCCTTATAGTCAAGGTCAGTGAATTTTCATTGATTGTTTATCATCATCAGACACAAGAATCTTTCCCTTGTAATGTCTTATCAGTAAGAATAGCAGCTGTTTTTTTGCTTGCATGTCCTTGAAATGTCTCTGGGGATCTGGCAAAGATGGCATATCTGTTTATTGAAGATGTGAGTATGGATTGCAATAATCTAGTTAATTCCAGAAGGCAAAAAACCCTAACAAATAAGTGAACAAGCCATGTGAAGAAATAAAATCTGATTTCTGATAATTCTGTGTAATTTTTACTTCTTGGAAGTGACACTGGATTTTGCCTTGTTAATTCTGTTTACAGTCTTGGTAGGTCACCTTACTCCTGACAGCCTATTGTGCATTAGAAAGCTAGTATTATGCTAGATCTGAAGGTCAGCTCTCTGAGCTTGAAATGTGGGCAGCTGAAAGAAATCAGCATTTAGCATTCCACGTTTCACAGTATAGCTGTTGTTTAAATGCAGCCCATGAAAATGTATTTCTTGCTTTCTTCTCTGCCTATGGTTAACTTCACCACCTGCCGTGTCTGGGTTGGCATGGTCTTAACTGAAGATGGGAGGAGGAAGTCAGTGCCTTCTTAGTGAGACAGCATGCCTTTTCTGTGGTTTTGTAAGCAGCAAGAGGGAGCTTCCAAGCATCATCTTGTTTCCTCTTTGCTGTTCTGCTCTCCTGGTCTTACTGAGCGAGTGAGTTTATAGAAGCAAAGCTAGATGACCTGTACTGGTGGAGCATCATTGACACGAGGTTGTAAATGAACAAGAATGGGCAAGTTCATCCAGTCAAAACAGTGGTTTAGGCTTAGGCACCTATTTAGTGTCATTGCCACTCAGCTTGCTTTATGGACTTGAATTTGAGGTGTGCACAGTAGAGAGGTCTTAAAGAACTATGAACTAGCCTTCAAGAAATACGAACTAGCCTTCAAGAAATACTTGGTGGTGTATGCCTGAAAGCAGACAATGATCTGCTATTTCTGTTTACATCCCATCCTGAACATTTTGGTGTGCAGTTTTTATCCTCTGGATCTTGTTAAGCTCTTCACTGTTTGGTATAAGTAATGCTAGGCAGTATTCAGTGGCTCACAGGAGTTTAAGACAAACCCTGGGAAGGGACAGCAGATTTGAACGCTAAGGTGTGAATCTTAAATGTGGAATTTGAATCGGTCTTTGAAACTGAGTAAGTGGCAGCTGGAATCTTAAGTACAGGTCACCGTTTGTCTGTAAGGGAAAAGACTGTCTCTGATGTACAAACAGAATATATCTTGAAGTATTGCTTTCTGGCAAAATACATGCTTCTCATTCAATTTGTGTAAAAATTTCGTTGACAGAAAAATCCATTTAATGGCATAATAGGAAACATGACAAAACTCAGTTGGATTTTTAAATTACAATAAAGGTTCTAACAAATATGTTAAATAGAAATTAATATGATAATTACATCATTTGAAACTTAGCCTGTTAGTAGGGGAAATCTTTTAGTATTAGTATTGAATATGATTAAAGATTTAGTATTGTGCTTTTTTACAAGTTAAAAGGGAATGGATAACATTTCTGGGTGGGGAGAAAATACATAATTGTACATGCACTTTAGAACTGCATCACAGGAAATACCCATCTCTCCTTGTTGCCTAGAGGATTTTCAGTAGGGGAGATCAGAGTATGATTCACTCTGGTCCTTGTCTTTGGAAAGCCGCAAGAACTAGTTTTCCTGTAAATACTGAAGAGCAGTGTAGCAAGCAGAACAACTTCTCAGTAGATACTGCTTTGACTTGTAAGAGCAGCTCCCTCAGTCTTGGGTAGGGAAGGATAGGAAGCACCAAGCCTCTGCGCACTTGGCTTCATGGGCCTTGCTCAAAACTCCACTTTTCATGGAGCAAATTCAGGGACTTGATGTGAAAACAGCAAGGAGTGTCCAGATCACTGATGATTTTTTTTGTTTATTCCTTTTTTTTTCTTTTTTTTTCTTCCACATCTAGGCAAAACACTATTAGTCTAGGAAACAGAAATGGTCTTGGGATGAACATGTGCGAAGGGTGAGCCCTCACCTGTGTAGGAGCAGTGCTTTGAAATACTGAGTTACCTAAAACCTATTGCAAACTGTAAGAGAGAAATCAATCAAATACAATTATGCAGGTGTCACAAGAAGTGTGGGGGGTTGATAGCAAAAGCATGTTTCTCAGGAATTTCACAGGAGAAACAATATACTGGATGAAATTGTATAGGATTTTCTTGAGATCAGTAGTGATGTTTACCAGTAATGAAAGGATTTACCAGAAAAGCTTTCTATTACTGGCTATTGGATATTTTTTTTTTTCAGGGTAGTGAACACGGAACTTAAAAACCAAATGAAAAGCTTCCACAAAAAAATCATCAGAAAGCCCACTTTAAACCGTTGATGTGGGTGCAGTGGAATGGAAGGATGTCCAACACACCTTAGATGAAGGTTTTTAAAAAAGCCAAATGGCATGGTATTCTGCAAAGGCACTCAGCTGCCAATGACTTGTGAGACAGTACATGCTCTGGAGCAGTCCTGGTAAAAAGTTTCCAGCTGGTCTTGCTGAACTTTGTGTAAAAAAAAATACAAAGTAGACAAGAAATAGTGGCCCCGTTTTTCAGATGTCTGCATGGAGCCTCCTTGTGACTGACTGTACGGCCCTTCTAATAATTTCTGCTTGTGGAGTGCTTGTTGTTGTGTAAACTTGCACTGCAGGTTACAGCAGAGCAGCTGGCTCACACTGAGCTCAGCGCAGTTGTGGCCTTGTTGTCATTCAGCAGTCTGGAGTGTGAGCTCTCCTTTATTTTCTTTCCTTTCATGGCTTTTGACTTTGCATAAGCTCACTAAAGGTGCTGCTTGTTGGAGTTTTGCATGCGTCGTACAAACTAGAAACAGATTTTGGGCTAGCCATGTGTTCCTGGTGTAATGATACTTCCTGTTGCTTGAAACACTTAGCTGAAGGAAGAGTGGCCTCTGTGTAACATACTTTTCTATTTATGACAAATGCATTTTTTCCTTTCTGATCATTCTTGATCTCCATCCACAGAACATGAAGTCTTTCAAGTTTTAAACTGAAAATTTACTTCTTAACTCTGTCACTGATTGAGTTTCAGATGAGGCAAGAAGAGTTTTATCCTGTCTGATGTGAGTGGCTGCATCTCAGGCTGTTTTTCTGTATGAGGCAGAAACAGGTATGACCTGGCAACGGCAACAGGCAAAGCCATCGAAAGCTTGGTCTGTCTCACATAGCAAACTGCTCCAGTAGCGGCTGTTCACTGCAGAGTGAAGTGAAAGCCCTCAAACTGCTTTGGGACTTTTTTTACGGGTTTTCAGGGAATGGCCCCTCTAGTATATGAATATAAGCAGGCTCTTGCAACTCAAGCAGTGAAATTTCTGGAATCCAGGGATGGTTATTGAAGGATAGGTCTTAGCTTTTATATACAGTAGTAAGTTCTGCTACTTCTAATACCTGTGTGCCTTTGTAAGTTTTTAAGTCATTTATTGCTCCAGGTTTCAGCAACTTATTCATAGAGACACTTTTTTTTACTGCAATGTCTTATGTAAGTGCTATTAAAAGTGTAATACACTTTGGTCAGTAGATACCCATGGGAATTTTGTGTGAAGAGATTAGTGTGATAAGGCTAAGTTTATTTGAAACCAGGGTGTTCCTAATGCTATTATTTTGTTCCTTGGGAAATGTTTCTCAAATTCGCAGGACTGAATTTCTGTCTTTAACCAGAGACGAACAGCCACAAGGTCAGTCGCTGAGATGATCAAATTCCGACTTTAATCCCCTTTTCTGCTTCTTTTAGACCAAAACTGTGAGCTTGGATTTTCAGTAATTGTTCTTTACTTTGTTCCTTTGAAAATCTTTGGAGGCCTTGGGCTTGACCCAGTAGGAGTCTTAAAAATTTGCACAGGAAGAAAAAAGTTTTCTCCTCCAGCATTAACTGCCTCGTAGTTACAGGAGTGTCACTAAACACTGTGCAAGGTTATGGATTCTGTGCCAAAATCAGGCAATTCTTGCACAGTGCTTTGCCCTGGCTTATGCTGTTGGAAATTCAGTTTCCTCATAAAGCTGGTTTTTAGGTTTCAGTGTAATGCAAGGTAAATTCAAATGTAAAGCTAAGTGTCTCTCTTAGCTTTGCATGTAGCAATTGTGTCATTGTGACTGTACTGATAACATCTACAAACTACCATCCTGCTATTGTACCAATTCATTTAAATCTGCACAGACTTCATTCCTGAGGGCTTGTAGCTTTTCATTCTCCCTGAACGCAAGTGAATTTTCAAAACAGCTCTCGCATGCAGTTGTCCTTGTATGCTGCTGTTCTCTCTCTTCAGATCCAGCTCTGACCCCAACTTCCCCTGGAAGACTGGAAAACATAGGCGCTCTAATAAGATGTAAACTAGCCAACAGCTTAATTTCAATTGTTGGTGGCCAATCCATGTGCTTAGTCCGAATGCTCAAAGAACTGCCCCCACCTTTTGCTTTGTGGGACCAGGGAACTAGATTGTTTGTAAGAGCTTGGTAACTCTGAAGTGAAGTTCAACGCTTGGTATGCTTCACTGCATTTCATGGATGAGCAATACTTCCAGATGTAAGAAGCCACTACGTGGTACAAAACTGCTTTCCCATTGTGGCGGGACTGCCCAGTCTAACTGTATTGAGTCTTGCATTTCTTTTTATGCTTGCACCATCATTCTTCCTCTCCATTTCTGGCTTGTGCCAATTGACAGGGTTTGGGGCAGGAGAGGGGAGATACTCTCTCTCTGCTTTTCTCTGTTGTCTACCAGATGAAAAGTGCGTTTCTGATGGTTGCTAATGAATGTATATTTAACAGGTTAATGAAGTTGTGTGGAGAGGAGTAAGGATGGTGTCAGGCTGCTGCTGGTTAAAAAAATACCTAATGTTACATTGTGGTGGTTGTCATTGACCGTCTTCTTACTACCACCTTCTTGTTTGAAAGACAGCTGATGTAAATTCCTAATCATGCCAGTGGCTTTGTATTATCAGCTCCAGTGCAGTGCCAGTTCAGTGGCTTTTGTCATATTCAGCAATGGTCTGCTCTAGATGTTTCTCTCTAGCTTTCCTTGCTTAATAGCTGTTGTACCAGTAGAGTAAAGCAACTAATGTAAATACTGCTACACGGCACATGTGAGGGTATGGGTGAAACTGTGGAAATCAATCTCCAAATTAATCTTTAAGTAAATTTAATGCTTTATTTTTCAAGCCCATGTGGAGCCTTAACTATTATAAAAGTAAATATTTTTTTTTTGCACTCCATTAATTTGGGTAGCAAAGGCTATGTGGTAAGTTTGTCTTGTCTAAGGGCAAACGCTTGAGATAATAAATAGATACAGATGTTGCTTTGGAGCCTGACTGATTAAATTCCATGACAATTGATCAACTCTCAGCCTAGAGCTGCTGCAGGTAGCTTTTAGCATAGTGTATGCTGTTAAGAGAATGCTTGAGATGTGGAAAAGTTCAATTGGTGCTATGTTATCTTGTGGAGGCCATAATTAACGTCCCTATTCAAAGAAATCCCAAGTGTGCTTGCTTATTTCCTTGCATATTCCTGAGGGACATATTTAATGTTGTTGCTGTAGTAACTGAGGAGCAATTCTAGCAATAATTTTAGCAGCATTTGTACAAGTCCACTGATTTCAGCTTCATTCAGCTGGCCTGCATGAGTCCTCCTCCGTGTGAGCTTAGGCTCATCACATGAAAAATGACCTGAATCCTATGCAAGTTCAAATGCAGCAAAATGGTAAAGACACTCTATGTAACATAGACACTGTGAACAAAAAAAAAACCCCTTCCTCGATGTCTTGGTTATTAGAGCCTTTGGCTTGGCACATGTTCCCTGACAAGCTGAGCCAGACATTTCAAATCCCTTCATACAGAACAAGTTCTTGAGAATGGTCATCACAGGTGGTATTTGTGTTGGCAGCTTCAGAACAGAGACCAAGGGTTGAACGGTAACAGAAGCAGCTAAATTAACTTCTAATGCTGGAGGGACATCCTTTTCAGCAGACTTGCAGCACAAAAGTTGAGCTAACAAAAGCTTTCTCTGTTACTACTTGGGCTGCAGAATAAAACCCATTAAAAGCCTATGCAGCTACCCACTAAGAGCTCCTGCTCTGAGTAATTGCAGCATCTCCACGAAAAAAGCAAATGCTTTTAACTCTTTAATAATAACCACAAGCAACTGAAGAGTACTAAAGACTTTCATAGACACAGGCATGTGTTTTGGAAGCCTGTTGATGCGAACCAAGCATTAGTGTAATGTGCCCGTGCAGGTGATAGAAAACAGACACAAGGCTGTGATTTCAGTAATGAGCTGATGCTTTAGTAAGCCTCTGTATGTGCATTTGCCAGAATACATTGGGGATCTTACAAGAATCTTCTTGTATGACAGCTCAGCAGCATAGACTTTCCTCACCTAATCCATAGGTTTCAGATCTGTCTTAGGAGTACTTGCCTGCCCCTTTTCCCTCTGTCTTTCCATAATGTCTGTTGCTTCAAAATTAAGTTTTCCTTTCTTCCATAAGCAAAGGCAAAATGGCAGGTCTCCTTTACTTTGAAGGGATGACTGTTTCAGCCTTGAAATAGTGCTAGACATGTGAAAGATGGGGAGCAATGAAAAGCCTACGTGCCATGGTCCTAGATCTCCTAGAGTAAATGGTGTGTTTCTGTCTTTATGCTCTGAGGAGCATAGAGGGCACACCTCAGGCTGCCCAGTTGGTCTTTGGTGAGGACAAACCTCTTTGCCAGTTTAATAAGAGGTTTAGTATCCTAAGAATGAATTTTAAAAAGAAAAAACACTCCAACATGATTAAAAAAAAAAAAAAAAAAAAAGAAAAAAAAAAAGAAAAAACAAAGGGTAAGTGAACAGCTTGGAAAAAAATTATTTTAGATTATTTGGACCCCAGTGAGAATGAAACACACTTGCAGTTTTTTTCCTCTTCCTTCTGTGCCTTTTCCTCACTTGAAGAGCAATAAATACTGCTCCACATCTGAAGAAGAGGTTTAATAATTGAGGGAGACAGGATATTGTTAAAAACTTTGGTCTGTCATTCCTTTTAAAGTTACTGTTTGCCACATACTGCCTAGTGTTAAGGTACCAGATTTCCTCCCTGGGCTTAAAAGTGATACCCACTGCATTGTGTACCAGCAATTACTGAAACTCTGTTTAGGTTTTGCAAGCTGAAAGTGTATTTAGCAAATTATTTATATATTGTGTTTCTCCTGATGTTTTTTGTGCAAATAAAGTTGTGCTCAGTACACTTTATTATACAACCTTTCCATTCTAGTATGGAATCACTAACCATGTAGTATCTGGGAGCAAGCTTCACAGCTTTTCTTGCCATCTTTTGTTGAATGCAGTATTATCTCTTCATCTGCATACTCTTGAATCCAACATAATGATCTAGTTTCCCATAAGTGAGACAGATGATGTGGTATATAACTTTTGTATGTTACAGAAACAATCCATGTCAACAGGGGAAAGATTGCCTAGAGGAACTTTTTGAGAAAACACCTCATGAGAAATGGTAGCGTGATGGGTATTAGTTACGGCTCCTGTTAGCACTTCTCTGAAAAGGATAAAGAGAAAAGCCAGAATGAGATCAATCTGTTTTCATAATTCCTTACAATGATGTTTAAGAGCAGAGAGATTGGCCGTGGGTAGAGCTTGGATGAGACGTACAGTGGTGTCTGGAAAGAAAAGGACATGTAGCTATGTGAAGTTTTCTATGCTGTAACCTTCTTGGTGCCTCTCAAGAATGCCAGATTCGTCTCATGAGCATCAAACCTTCATTTCCTTTAAATGAAGGTGTGTTAAAATCCATACAGTATCAAAACTCTTCTGTGCCCAAGTGTCTTGCCAGGAGTGAAAAGCTACATCGTGTAGCTTTTCTGTACACTGTAAGGGTGAGGCTTAGCAAGACGTGTAATAGTAGACTCCTGAAGCTATGTTGTTTGGTATGAGAATTCACAGATTAGTCTGGAAGAAGTCTAGTGTTAGATTTCATTCACAGTCTAGGCTGTAAAACATATATGTTGCATTTAACTAACTCAGATCAACAGAAGATCTTTTTCCTTTTGCTTCCTGGGTTTGATTGTTATTCCAGGTGTGTTTCTTCATTTTCTTTCTATATTTATATAATGTCATTTATATAACCAACACTATCTGGGAAAAAGAAGTACGAGTCACAGCTGAAAAATAAAACATACAGAGCCTCTGTGTCAGCCTTTTTGATATACTGAAGTTTTTGTCTTTCAATTTTCTGGCCAATTGCCTCATTTTTGAATAGGTTAACCAGAGCTGAGTTGGAGGGTACAGAGAAAAATAAATTTTCAGTATTTTATAATGTGACAATAAGAAGAAACGCATAAAATAAGTTTCCACCCTGTGGCTCATACCAAGGTGAAGGTAAAACCTAGCATTTTGAGTAATCAAGATGTTCTCAGCCAGCTGCAGCTAAGGATTCACATATCTTATGTCGAGGAGATGCTAGAGAGGAAATGGTGAGCTTTTTGCCTTAAAATAGTCTCCAAGTTCTAATAAAACACTTGTTTCAATAAAAAGACTAAGTCTAGCAAACATCAGTGCTATCGCTGGCTCTTGGCTCTGGAACAGTCTTTGCTGGAAAGAGAAGGCCCAATCCCTCTCCTTCCTCCTCTGCAAGCAGGAGCTTTGCATTTTCCAAGGAACTCGTGACTTTGGAGTGTGAAAACCCAGCCTTTACTCCAGTGTGACATCAGAATTTTAGGACCAATGCATTATGACCCTTTGTTTTAGGTGATGTTTCTCACAAGGCCCGTGGATGTGTTTGTGACTGCAAGAAACACATTACACCCAATTTTAAAAACAAACAAGCGTGCATGATGGCATTTGTTTTAACCTCTTTAGTGTAATAGCTAGTCTAGTAAACACAGTGATTGTTTCGGTGTCCCTTTGCCACACTGGAAAGAAGTATCCAATTAACCGAGTGAAGAAAACACATCTAGTGCTCTGAATGCACGAAAGGCTGATTTAATGTCTAAATCTGAGAGCATTTAATATTGTGAGTAAAGCTAATTAAGCTATTCAGCTGACATGAAGAAAACACAAAGTAAAACCAAGATACCCATTCTTGGCTTGCATTCACAACACAGCTGTATTCTTGCACTTTTTGACATGATGACTCATGCGTAAGTACAGTACTATTTCTAATGAAATGTTTAATTAAACAGAAGGAAGGTCTGCTAAGTTACATGGTTGCTGCTTTTCTTGTTATCCCAGAAGGTGACAGCATTGGGACTTATCATGGTTATTTGTGTCCTGCTGAAAATATTGATGTAATATTCAGACTAGCTGTATATGTGAGCTGTTGTTCTTTGAATCGTTCAAGGAATTTTGCCGTGACTGAACCGGTGTTGCGTATGGAGTCTGTACTGCAGATGTGTCTCTCAAAGTCCTTTCCGTTGCCAGGAGTCCTGCTCAGTTTGCTGCCTCTGTGTATTTCTGGGTAACATGGGGTCTCTGTTACAAAACCATCAGTACCGGTGCTGCTGTTAAAAGACACCTGGTTTCAGAAGTTAAAAGGGTTTTATTAGTCAGATGATGCATATTCATTGTATTTAAAAAAAATATATAAATTTAGTACAGCTCTCAAAAGCAGGTAATTCAGTTGTGTGATGTTCTCTGCAGCGGCAGTCGTATGACTTGTATTTGGTGCAGTGATCAACCGTTACATGTCTCCAGTATGCTACAGGACCCTAGAAATGCAGGATGCTTTCCAGACCCTCTTCTCTTTGAAAGGCTTGGGTTCACCTCTCTACTTCAGCAGGTATTCCTTCATAAGCTTTCAGGTTACCCTGTTATCCGAAAGAAAGTATTACTATTGAAAAGAAGAGCAAGTTTGTGTACTTCACTGGGATAGAGTCTGCCAGAAAGTGTCCGTTCTTTTGTTTGGTTTTAATTTATATTGTTTTCTCCACTGTAAATGTCCACAGCGTGCTCCTGTTCCTCTCCTTGTCTCATTGCACTGTGCTTTGGGATAGGAGCAGAGCTGGGGAAGTAGGAGGAGACTGGCAAGGGTGAAAGGCCGTTAAATGCTGTTCCCACTTGGCTTCCTCTAGCAGCATCCATGTGTCAGGACTGAAACCATCTGCAGGACATGGGTGATGGATTTCCATCACCCCTGTCCTGCTATCTCTTCTCTGCTGGAATGGGAGTACTGGTGGGAAGACAAGAGGAGATGGATGTTGCCCAATACTGGGATCTCAGTGAGAAGGTCCTTTGTGGATCTAATAGCTCCAGTGTAAACTAGTCCGGTTGACGTTTGTAGCTGGCAGAGTGTGATTTGAGCTGGCAGTGTCGAGAGGGTGCAAGCAGGGGGAATTTCCGAGAGAGGTTAAATATATGCATGCAGAGCATTACAGTCTTTCTCAGATGGGGCTTGAATGTGGTGCTGTGGGAGTTGGGATGCGAATGTAAGCATGTGACCTTGGGAGGGAGGACGGAGTGGTGAGAGGGGCTTGTATGAGAAAATTTAACTGTGTTGTGTAGGCTCAAAGAATGTAACCTGAGATTGAGGCAAGAGCATGTTAAATGAACAGCTAGAGAACAGGACCAGGGTTTCACAGCAGGTGTGTGGGGGGAGGAAGAGCTGGACTTCTAGACCTAAAGAGCTGGTAAGACTTTTAATAATTTGTTAGCCACCATTCTTCACATTCTCTCAGCTTTCTTCAGAGGATAATTATTAGCTTGCATTATTCTGCTTGGCTCAGCTTGTGAGACACAGTGTGCATCTGCAAATGGCATTAGCTTCAGTATTTGGCTTCTAGTGCTTTCTCATAAAAGACTTCAGCCACTATTGTTTTTAAAACCTTAGGCAGCTCACAGTAGAACTCATGAAGATATGCTCTGTGGATGCCCTGTGATACCAGAGATGAAGGGCTTTTTTACAGAATACTGTAAGTCTTATTGTGTAGACACTCTTAAATTAACGTTTGACAATAGAAATAAAGTTAAACATACAAGACAGTAAAATGCCAAGGCATTTCTGAGATGTTAGAATAATACGTATGCTTCTCTCAAATCAGTGGTAATGCCAGCAATGGGACAAATGGCTGCTGAAGAATGAAACCAGCTAAAGGCAGCCCCCACACCCGCCCCGTTATCCTGTGAACTGTGTCCAGCAGGTCCCCAGTGTGTTGCAAACATTCAGGAGGAGCATAAAGGCTTTTTATGTAGGGTGGCTGTGAATAGTAGATGCTATCCAGAAAAGAATTGCTGCACGTTGTGGAGTTCATTAATGCGTGTGTGGTCAGTGAGAAGGTTGAATGACAGATTTCTCTATTAACTGCTTACACAGACAGCTGACAATTCTGCCACTGTGTGCTCAGCAGGAGTGAGGTGTTGGGGAGTCCCTCTGGAGAGGAAAACTGGGATCATCTGCTTTGAGAGATGCAATGGTTGGGAGGGGAGTGAAAGAGATGTATGCAAGAATAAGTGCTGGAAGAAAGTCTTCTCGCTTGACTCAGAAGGTGATGTTGCAGTAAGGTAGGGTTTGCTCTACCTAAAGCATTTCAGGAAAAGATTTACCAAGGGATACAATTATCTGTGTGAAATTTTGGGAAGCCCACACAAATTTTTCTTACAGGCACCACTGGTGCATAACTCTCAAATAGCAGTGTCACCAGGAGCAGGGAATGCCATTACTGCCTGCCCTCTTCAGGGTGATACGTGGAGGAGAGGGGGAAGGAGGGTTTCAGGAAGGGCTGCTGACCTCAGACTGGCTGTGAGTCTGGCTGGAATTTGGGCGGTGGTGGAGCTGAGCTGGGAAGCAGGTGAGAAGCTGTGCTTCTTTAAGAGAAGAACTAACACATTAAAGACTGAAAGGAAAATGCTGAAGATAGTATTTTAATGGAAGAGTGTTAGAGATGAGTCTTTTCACTTCCTATCTGAAGTGTAAGTGATCCTGTATAATGCTTTGAAGCTCCTAGTTCACGTTACTTTCCAAATGAATCCAGTGTTTTTCTATGAGCTCTTTCGAAGAAAGCCAAAATTTCTGGGACAAGCCGTTTTACATGTACAGCCTAGTGAAAAGATTAGAAATAATTTTAGAACAGAGGCTTTGGGACCAGGCAGATAAGAGGGAAGCTTTGGGCTGGCTGGTTTGCATAAAAGCAAAGGGAAGGACTAAGCAGTGAGAGTTTTGGGTAGGCACACACATGCAGACTGTATATGCATCTTACACCTGTTCTTGTTGGGGGTGAAAAATGTGCACAATCTGGTTGACAGTGTTGCGTGGATTTTAAAAGCAGATTGTTCAGTTAGCAGTATTTCTTCTGTTACTGCAAGGTTTATTTTCTTTCAGGTATCCCAGCTTTACTTTACTGTAGACTTCTGCTCAAGCCTCATATTCCTTAATGACTGTTGTAGCACTGGGTATCAGTGTATCTAGATTTTTTACAGCACTGGGAGTGGCGTGGGGGGAAGTAGCACTGGTGTAATGGATGGTAACATCACCATTATCTTAACAAGCAGACTACATTCCATTTGACAAGTGCCTTACTAGATCAGAAGTGTCTCAGTGTTTTCAGGTAGAAGTAGAAAATATTTTAGGTTTTGTATCCAGCCTGACTTACATTGCACTCGTTAAGTCCTGTGAAAAGCATTGTCTGCGCACAATACAAAGAAATGCAGGTACTGACAGGGGTTTGAACCTTAAGTCAAACATGTAAAAGCAACCGGTACCTTTGCTATTGCAATGACCTGGTAGCTGTGCGTCTCTGAGTGGAGGTCTCACCTGGGGGCTTATGAATATTGTAGCAGTCTCAGAGTTAAATTTCCTTTCTTTTTTTCTTTTTCTGAGGCACAACAGATGTTCTATCTTTTTAATGACTCTAGGTGCAGTTTCATTTATGTAAACTCGGTTACACAAATTTTCCAAAGTTATATAAATACCTTACTCTATATCTGCTAAAACAGATAGTGCCTTTTTTTTTTCTTTTTGATGGCAGTGATGGTGACTTTTTTTCTTTTGCTATCTTTTTGGTTTAAGGCTATTTAGGTTGTAACAGTGAAAGTATTGTTATTGAGAAATGCCTTAAATCCTGTTATGAAAGTGGATCCTGGCTTTCTACTTTGTTTAAAAAAAACCCACACCAAAAATAAACAAAAAACCCACCACCCCCACCCCCCTCCCTGCCTCAAACCAGCAACAACAAAAAAACCCCAAAACCAATAAAACCCACTAAGGTTGATAATAGACTAATACATAATAATGATTACTCTAGACTCCTGACTGGTGTAAATGGTTCAGAATAGACCTTGATGTTACCTGCCAAGACAGGGCACTAGCAGCACTTCATGGGACTACTAATTTAGAAGGTGACGCTGAAACGGGTACCTAGGCAAGTAGGCAAGTTTTCATTGGCATGAAAATAGAGTAATATCCGAAATGACTGTTCCTTTTTTTTTTTTTTTTTTTAATGATGCTGGGCAATAGCAGCTTGGAGGGATGAAAAAAACACATTCTGTAATGGTTAAGATGAGTTCCTGAGCAGCAGTGTGTGCCAGGATTTCTGCAAATGCTTTTCTGAAAAGCACAGGCATAGGAAGGGCGTGAGTTTGGTTTAAGTGGTGTGAAGACACGAGTAAGAATGGGGGGAGTGTCAAAACAGATCACTACAGCTTCTTCTGCATACCAGCGAAGGGGCAGGGAGGCAGTTTGCTGACAACCAGGAGAAGCAGCTTTGGGTACAGGAGACAACAGCTGGTTGTGATTCAGGACTGTCAGGTGTAAGTTACTTGCCTTGCCAGGGTTAATTATTTAGACAGCTAACTTTCTTCAGCTGTGTGCTGGCAGCCTCCTTGACCTGAGTTGGGTGAGCAGTGCCAGCAGTGCAATGCAGCTGTTGCACAATTTCTTTTAATGACTGAGATCTCAAACAGCATCTGTGTCACCTAAGGCAGCTTAAAAGCATACTGTGGGCTACTCCTCACCTAACTGCTGGTGGTACAGGTTTTGCACTGACTTTGATGGGCTCGAGAAGTCTGTAGTGACCAGCATTCACGCCTGGGCATTTCTCCTTTCAAAGCGATGAGCTGTTACTCAAGCGTGCATACCTCCTTCCGAACTAGCTCAGTAATGAAGGAGGAATAACCACTGGACAAAGGTGTGCTTCAGGTAAGCGTGGGAAGGGTTGTGCTGTGAGTATGCCTGTGTTTGTCCTGAGTGGCAGAAACTTGAATGCCTGTGTCACTTAGCTCTGGTGACAAAGTCTCATTTTGTGTCTTGCACTCTGATCCAAAGCATGCTCAGGATGCAGTTGTGTTTTGACATAGTGTTACTCCAGGTAACACTGGCCTTTCACATTCTCCCCACCCTTGTGTGGGTTTAGTGGAGTGGAAGAACATGTGCCAAAAAAATCTTGGGGGTGGGAGGGTACTGGGAACGTTTGGAAAGGACAGAAGTGAGGCTGGGGTCTTGGGGGAGAGGAGGGCAGGAAGCCTAAGGGCGTAGATCTGGACAAATATTTATCCTTAAATGATAGTCTGCCCAATCTAGCGTGGCAGGTATCTGAATGAACAGAGAGAGTTTCTGAACTGTCATTTCAGAAAGTCTTACTGTGTAGCTTGCAAAATATATGAAGGCTTGTGCAATCTTCTGTGGGGAGAAACTCAGTATCCCAAAAGGAAAAGCCTAGGTTTATGGTGTTCAGATATTTTCAATTATCCACAGTTAGTTTTAGTGTATGATTAATGAACACTTTTTAAATTTAAAAACATTGCAAAATGTGAGTGAAAGTAGGTAGAGATAATACTTCTAATAGGATTTGGAAAGAAGATTCAATTGTAGTTAATATTCTGAAAATATACAGACCTCATTGGCGGGGGGGGGCTTGTAGTGTATTGAAAAAGAATCAAATGGAATTGCTGATAATTAATTTAGATTGATCTGTGGATTAGATACACATAGGACACACATTTTTGTGCACTGGGTGTGACACAGATTTTTGTCTGACAAAGACAAAGCCACAGACTCTGTCAGGGACCTGAATTGGCGTGCTCGGACTAACCTAATTAAGGTAAGACCTTTTCAAAACTGTCAGCTGCATACATAGAAAAAAAAATTAGGTAAATTAAGTCACTGATTTTTTTAACCTAGCTTGAACTAGTCACTGCAGGAGCAATTGCAAATGCTAGGCTCTGTCATCAGCAAGATGGACAAGTAAATATCCCATTTATTTTTGTTCTGCAGCATTTTGTAGTGAGTTCCAGTAATTACATTTTTTATTGCTGTTGCCATCCCAAGGCCTGCCTTTTACTGGAAAATAGAGAAAATCTTCCTTCAGAAGAAGGAATGAAAAGCTTCATGCATTCAGCACTTGCATGCGCAAGCAACCCAACCAACCCAGTGAAAATGAACAGAGGAATGAGATTTTTCATTCTCATGAATGAAAAGATGAGTTCACCTGAAAGAACTTTGTGAAACTACAAAGTTAGGTTCCTAAAAGAAGAATGTTCTTTTAAAGCCATCGAGTGTATTTTGTAAGGGATAAAGGGGGTTGAACTCTCTTCAGCTGCAGAGAGTGGGGCAGTGTCTCATATAAAGACTCCATGGAAATGCAACTCTTCATTGCAGCCTGGCTCTTACTATCATTGCCTTTTCCAACTTGGTTAAGAACACATAGATTTGAACGTGTTTAGAGCTTGGATGCGCTTGGTTGAATTGCGTAGATGTCTCGATATTGCCTTCAGTGTGTTCGTAGCAGGTTGGTGAAAGAATGCCAGAGCTAGGGAATACAAGTGTGGTGGGCTGGTGCTTTGGGCTAATACCCTCTTCCGCAGTATGGTGTCTGAAGGCTGTGGTATGGCTGCTGGTGCTGGCAGTCCTGTGCCAGTCACCTATGAGAAGAGTTGTAACCGTTTTGAGGATGAACAAAACGGTTTTTATGTTATCTCTAAATTAACAGTAAATTGAGTATAAGCACAGCTGGCAGGAATCTGCAAGTCTGCATTTGAAATTTTGTAGCTCTTCACTAGAAGAATTTTTCTGTATGATGATAGTTTCTTTGGTCTGCATTGCTTGTTTCACTTGCCTGCAGGAGGGAACCATAAGCTTTGTGTGGGGTACAGTGAAAAGAAAACTTACTTGTAAGAAATCAGAAATTACGTTAAAGAGACAGTAACTGCCCTGTCTTGAAAAAATGGGCAAGGGCCCTGTATCTTCAGCTGTGGGAAGGTAAAAAAGAAAAGACTTTTCATAACTTCCTGTGAGACTGGAAGTGCGTTGTTACTCCAGAGCATAACGGTAAAATACATCGGGCCTTGCACAGTGTCCATGGCTTCTACAGAGCTGGTGACACAGTGGAATAGTATGTGTATCAAGTGTTTACATATGGGCAATTATGTTAAGTGTTTTCCTAAGAGATGACATCTGCCGGAATTGCACGATAATACTGGGATTAATGCAGTCACTTAGCATCAGGTGGGCACCAGGCAGCTTCCCTCCATCTGTGCTGGTTTTGCCTGCTAAGTTTATTGGTGGGTGAGTGACTTTTCCAGTGTCATAAGCTGAATGGGCAGGAAAATATCGCATGTATGTGATGGAGTAGTGCCAAATCCCTTTCTGTGCCAAATGTATCCCATCATCTGTGGTAATACGCATCCTTCTCGTCCTAGCTTAGGTCATAAATGAAAATGGGCCTCTTCTCATGTGCATGCTTTTATAGATATTAGCGCTGTGGTATTAGAGGCAGGTGGTGCTTTAGTTCCTGTAGATACTCCCAGCTAAGCAAGTACAGAGACTAATTAGTATTGTGCAAAGATATCTTTCATGTCATCCTAAAGTAAAAGTGACATGGCTTTAGGATGTTAAGATGTTTGGTGCAGCAACCTGTCCACTTCTTGTTATCTTGAGTCTTGTATTGAAATACAAATCTTGTAAAGATACCTTGTATCTTAACTGTGTCATTTTGCTGCTTGCTGTAAAAGAACCTTCTGCTGATGAGTCTTGTTAATGATTTAATGTAAACACCGGGTTTAAAGAACACCCACCATGCTGTCTTGCTCTATTTGATACCACTATAAAATAGAGCACATGGTTACATATGTTTATATGCTCTTGTGACATGCTAATGTCTACTTCTTTTTCAAGGAACAATTTTACAGGCAGACGCTGTTAAAAGTTTAATGTATTGGGGTTTTTTTCTTGGTACTGGATTTTTGATAGATTTTTAAGATAACTACGGGAGATTTTTGAACAGTACTGCATTGCACTTAGCAGTTTTATCACAGATTGTTCACTCTTTGTGTAGGCAAATACTGCTACTGCACTATTATATCAGATTGTGAAACTGAGGGCTAGTTTCTGCTTAAAGAGAGGAACAAGAGGTTAACATTCAAACTTATTAACTGTTTATTCCAACCTTAAAATTCTTCATAACCTTTATGGAAATGTTGTGTATCACTTAAAATGAAAAGGGTGGAACAGAAACGTCACTATTGTTTTGTACTGGAGTTTTCTCTGAAGTACTGAAATGTTTAATGACCTTCAAACATTTCTGTAAGGAATATATCATCCCCTATTGATTTCCACAGAGTCATTTCATCAAACCATAAACCACAGGGGTTTTTTAGTAACTCCTGCATGAATTTTCCGGAAGCGTCTCCCCTGTCCCAGTTTGTTAAAACACAGAAGGCCAGTGAGCAGGAGTGACAGCTCCCAATGGTTTTGGATCAAGAGAATAAGAGTCCCAATAAATTACAGACGACTGTCACCATTCATCATTTACACTATAAAACAGAACTTGCTGGAGTAGAAGGGATGTCCTTGATTGTGGTTATGAGGCTCATGGTGGGATGCCTAAGATGACATGGAAGTGATGGGAAGAAAGTCTTAAAAGCGAGGGAAGCATTCTTCTGCATGATCAGCTTCCCTGCGTGGAGGCAGTGTGAGCAGTTGTCCAGGTGGTCACATAATTTTGGTAAGGTAACCTGAGATAAGACTAGTTTTCAGCCATTACACTCTGCAGACTGAGGGGTGACTGCAGGTGTTGCCAGATAAAATTTGGCAGGGAACTGCTGTGTTTTATAAGGCAATTTTGATTTTGCTTCCATTTTTACTGCATGCCAGAAGCTGATGTTTTCTCACCAGCTGTTACTCATTTCTTAACTACATTTACACTGACTTGTGAAAGACACTGACTCAGTAGCCTGTGCATTTAGATTGGGAGTCAGATTGCCTTTTGCTTGCTTAAAATTGCTTACCTGAATGTGCAAATAAAACTTGAGATAAACTTGTGGAGGCATGATTGATGAGTTTTCGGTGCTCATTTGGATACACTGACTATATGAAAAATGAGGCTCCTTTCAGGGACGAGTTGAACGCTTAAAACTGCAGTTCGCTGCTTTATCATCTCAGCCCTGATGCTGCAGTGGATAATTAAAATACATCAATAAGGCATTACTGATGAAAAAAAAAATGAAACAAAATTTTTTTGTTTGCAGAAAGCACATGACCATATGGAAATTATTCTGTATTTTAGCAAAGTTCTGTGAAACTGAATGAGAAAATATTCACTGTGTCTGCTGAGCTGCCTGCCACGTTGGCTAGCAGACAGAAGAACTTGAGTTTCAGCAGGGGCTTGCATTTGGAGGAGAGTCTTTCAGATGCTTGAATTTGCTTTTTACTTTTTTATTAATAAAATGCACATTTCTGAAAACAGTGAAAGTGTAGTAATAACTTTGGAGTCTGAGGCCTAAGGACAGGCCTTAGAACTTGGTCTCCTGATTTTTCAGTTCCTCAATGGGTAATGAACTGGTCTTGTGCAACATTTCCTAGGGAATTCACTTGTCTTTGATTCTGGTTATCAACTCCTTCAGCTGGTCATTAATCTCCAGGAAATGTTATGGAACATGAACCTTATTACTCAAACAGAGAATTCATCTTGTGGTTAGCTTTTCATGCTTAAGATGTTGCTTTTGAATGCTGTGTTGCTTGGTAAAGAAAAGCTTCTTTGGGGGTGGTTACAGTGAGTTACACACTGATCACAAGTTTACGTTTTCTATTGCATACATAGTTAAAATACTGTAATAGTCTTTTATTTTGAATACATGTTGCTCTACATATATATGATACCTGTTTCATGAGTTGTGGATCTCTAGTGAGAAGCTTGATTATCGATATGTCTGTCTAATTAGACATGGGATGAGCTTTGTCTCATTCCCTCTGATGTTTGTCATTCATTGGCACATTGCAGATGTTAAATGGCAAAGAGGAAATGAGCAGAAAATAACATGCATTGCAAACAAAAGTGTTGTGTTACAAGTAGTACCAGGAAGTGAACTTCGGATGGTCTGGTTCTTGGAGAAATAAAACAGCTTTTGGAAAGGATTTTATTATGGTTTATTTTTCATGGAAAATTGATAGAAGCGGGAATGAGCAAAAATGGTGGAAAAAGGTGCCCAGGATCCTTGAAGCAGTTGAGGTGAGATTGAATGGTGGTGCATTGCTGCCTCTGGCCGTTACCTCTGCTCTCTTGTCTGTGCAGGCATCCTTAGCAGACTCATATCTGTTGGTTGTAAACAGCCATTGGGGGGCGGGGGGTGGGGGGGAAACCAGTGGCAGAAGGATTTCAGGTGTCATGACTGAGCTGGCAGGAAACTAAGTTAGGTGTAGACGGCCATTTTATCGTGGTGGCAGACAGAGGAGGGACCTAGAGGCACACTTTGTGTTGTGTGCTTGGCTAGCACTGCATGAGGAACGGTCAGACAGAGCTAGAGGGGCACAGATCAAATAGCAGTGACTTGGGAAACAGAGATTAAATTTTGACGGCAGTCACATGAAACGTAGCGCTCAATAATGATGTCTTAATTTTCTTTTTTTCTTTTTCCCCCTGTATTTTTGCAGCATGCTTTCAGTGAAGTTCTAATAAACTTTAACAGCAGCAGAGGCCACATAATCACTACGTGACTTAGTCAAGAAACATTAAATATATTTTTTAGGTAGGAGGAATAATAACAGAATATGGGAAGTGCACAGATATTGACCAAATAGTAGACTTTTCTTCCCCACACAAGATACAGGCTGTCTTTCACCTTGCTTTCAAACACCAGGAATAACTTTTTGCCCTCCAGTGGTTAACAACCCCCTAATGTGTTTTAAGTTTTTAAAGATGTGTTTAGAGGCTTGTAGCAGCCAGTCTTGGGTGGCCACAGAGGAAGATAAAGTGGGCAGCCTTCACAAGGACTCATTCCCCAAAGTGAAGGTGGTAAGCTGATAACAGTGGTCCTGTTCCTTGTAATCTCACATAATCTCTTGATCTTGTCAGAAAGGAGCTCTTATGCATTAGACTAATCATGATATCAGGTCAATATCGAGTGGCCTGAGAAAACCAGTACTCAAGTGTTTTCTGTCCCATACTCAGTCTACATGCTGAAATGTTGCTGTAAAAATTCCTGAACTGTTAGGGATGATAAGCAATTATGTGATAATCGTTTCTGTCTGCAGCTTGACCCTTGCACACTGCTCTATGTACTGTGAGGGTTTTTTTGACGATCTTTCTCTTTTCCTGTTTAAAGGGAATTTCAGCACTGTAGGAGGTCTGTGTCTGTTAAAAGGGCCTGTCATAATGACTTTTTTCCTCCCTTTTATTTACTTGGATGTGGTACAAGTGCTGCATGGCTCCTGAAGTAGCAAAATGAATAGCTCACAAGAGAGCCTCGTTAGTCTTTAAAAGAAAATAATTGAGTTCTTTTAGCCTATTAGTGCTTAAGAATAGCCTTCTCTAAGTCCATTACCTCTGGGATAAAAGCCGTATTTGCAGCTGAATAAGCAGCATGTACAACAGGACTTGTTGCTAGGGAGAGAGGCTTTCTTAGTTCTCGGCCAAGTGGAGTGGCTTGTGTAGTTGATAAAAACTGAATGACCTCAAACTGCATTCTTGAAATCCTCTTTACTCTTCAGTTGGCAGTCTGAAAATATTTCCATGTGTGACTCTGGTTTTCTGGAGCTGCTTTTTCCAACTCGGACGTGGGAAAAGAAGCCCCTCCTATCGGGGCCAAGTCTATGAGGGCAACACTCATTGCAGGCGCTCATCTCATCCAAGTGAAATGCCCAGAGCCCAGCCATGCAGGGCTCCATCGAAGCCGATGAGATGTGGGCAGAATAGTCTGTTAAGCTGGCAGTCTTTCCCGTTTTCATCACTGCAGCAAAGGGCCAATTTTCTTTGCCGTGCAAAAGAGCAGTGCAGGCTATGTCCTGGGAAGGCAGAATTTTGGTAGCAAAACGTGTAACAACTGATTGCAGGGAGTAAAATAATTTAGAGCACCTTCGTGAAGTTTTTAGTGTAGCCTTATCTCAGACCTCACAGTTGCTGGAGTCCTGAGCTACAACTGAGAAGTGTGCCTATGGTGCTGTGCCTGGATTTTGCAACACTGTGTGTTAGTGTGGACTAACCCAGCAGTCTTGGGTGGTGGTGGGCTTTTCGTGTTTTTAATGGTTAAACCCTGGCTTTGGTGGGGTCATTGATACTAGTCTCGATCAAGAATCATTCCAATGCTGTTAAAACAGACCGGGCAGTGTAAAAGTGTGTTGAGAGAAGTCTTGCCAGACTACCTTTAAACAGGACATTTAACTCTTTGTCAGCAAGAAGGCACATAACAATGCTTTTTGCTTTTTAACAGCTGAAGTTTGCAACAACTGCATGGAACACAGCGCAGTGGAGAAGAAACTGAGCTGGGTGCTGTACTGAGTAGTATAAGAAACTTCAATACAGCAGGTCCATGGCAGTGCCTTTATTGAGCTTGGATTTATCAGATGGGTCCTTTTCCCCCTGTGGAAATGAGGACGATTTGGTTTTAAAGCTATTCCTTTAAGAACAGCTAGTTCAGGAGTTGATGCTGGATGAGTGAAATAATGGTAGTTAATAGTTTTTAAAAGCTTAATTGCCAAAAAGGGCTTGGTGGTTGTTGCTCTGATATCTGCTGTCTTACTTTCCAATGTCGTGTTTGTTGCAAAGATGTTGCACAGGACAGCAGGGACCAGGACAAACTGCAATTCTTTTGATACTAGCATGATATTAATAATGAGTGACAGAATCCCAAAAATCTCGACAGTGTCTATAATGTGAGGCTGTGTCCTACCCACCCTTTGGATAGATGCTGTAGCTGTCTCAGCTTAATAATAGAGACAAGAATCCCACAGGGCTGATGGTGACTGTCATTCGTTTGACTGGCACTCATATTTAAAAGGCCTCTTGGCCAGAGGTATCTTAGGTCTTGAATATGTGGTACAAAACAGCTGTGTATCAGTTAAAATGCTCTGAGGCTCAGTGACGAGGGCTGCGTACTGAATATCAGACAGGAGCGTTTGCGGGCTTTGGTACTTGCATTGGTTTTCCTAGATGATAAAGCCATTTGTGTATGAAAATAATTTGCTGTATCCCAAGTTTTTCTTGGCATGCAAAGGTTTTTTTAATCATTGTGTAAATGGGAACACAAGCCTTTTTCTTATGCTTGGGAGGGAGATCATTAAATTGAAGTACAAATTTGTGTTTCACAATAAAAATCCGCTCAGTCCCCTAGAGTGGAATAGTATCTTGTCAGTTGACCTTCTCTGCTTTAAAAGGAGGAAAAAGAGAAGAAAGAAAAGTTTCCCTGGAGTGATCATTGATACAAACTCTTCTTATGAAAGGGAAAGGAGGTGGTTTAGAGATGGGGGTTTCTAATTCAGAGTTGTGGAAAACAGCCTTTTGTACCCTAACACAAACCCTGCTAAAAATAGACGGATACTGTTGCTTCAAATAAACTTGCTACCGTTTGTGTTTGAGTGACTCTAATGTTTACAGTCTCGCAATTCAAGGGAGCTCTCAGGCTGGAGAGCATATATGTTCTGTTTGTGCTAAGTGTATTCCAGGGGAGTCCCACTTCTTGATTGGGGCTCCAACAATGGATTGTAGCAGTAGAAATTGTGATGACTTGCTTCATTCTGCGTAGCTCCAAGCATTTCTTCAGATATGTCCATTGACATAGGCAGAAAATGAGCTTGAACCAGTCTTCTGTCTTTTAGGTTTAGGCTATCATTTAGTGGCTCTCTCTGTTGGACTAGTTTTTCATACTTAAATGTTTGTTGGGCTAAACAGCAAGCATTTGTGAAGGGTTCCTAGCTGTATGGATGAGATCTGAGATGTGAGACCACGGTGTTCTTCCTCTGCAGTGGGAATGTTTAACCCATTTGTTGTTCCTAAATGTTATGTGCACCCAGTCTCCTCTGACCTGTGCCACAGGAGGGACCTCTCCTTTGGGTGCTCATAGGAAAAGGTGGGAATTCTGCCTGGCTTTTGTGCATCCAGGTGCATCCACAAATTTCTGAGTAAAAATGGGAAATCACAGCAGCATAATCCCTCTTCCTTTAGACAGATGTTTCCTGGGACAGCTGTTCCGTGAAAAGCCTTGGAATGGCTGAAATCTTGTTTCTCCATAAAAGCAGTATTTCATATCAACTCCCACATCCAACTCCAAAATCTGCCTGTGAGTCTAGATGTCTCTTCTTGGATTGCTGGGGGGGGTACATTCAGAAGCTGTTCACCTGCAACTGTCTGCTTTGCTTAGGTTATCCATCCAGCTGCATTAAACCAGTTTGTGTTCCATATTTCCTTGACAATTGTAGATTTAAAATGTAAAAATTACCAGAACTGGAATAGGAAACTAATGAAGAGACCTCCAAAGCTATAAATAATGGATGCTCATTGTCAAAATTGATGCTAACATTTTTACAACATAATTTGATTGATGTAACAGTTAAAACGGCAGCCTTGAACAGGATGCTTTTGTGAACAAGTTAATTTATCTCAGCAAATGTGTTCACATAAATGTTTTAAAATGAAAGGCACGATAAATCTGTCTAGAACCTGCACGCAGTAGAGGTGCCAAACCTGCCACCTGTTAAAGATTTTAATGAACTGTTCTTTATTTAACAGAAAAAGTCAAATTAATGCTGTCACTTGCCTTTGCTGAGATTTCCCGTATTTCAGGCGCTCTGAGATATCATTTAGTAAATGCTTCTAAGTGGAGCAACTCTGGTGTTTTAATTAGAATTGCAGCAAACTGGTGAAGGCGGCCATTAAATGTTAAACGTAGCTTTCGTGCAGCTCAGCCATGAGGATGGGCTTTTTGTTCAAAGCCACAGGGACCCAGTGTTTTGTCAGGAGCTGAAGGATGCCCAGGCTTATATTGTGCCATGAGATTACTGGGACATCAGTTCCTCTGGATTTTTCTGAATGGAGCATGATATGTTTCTCAGAATAAACCAAAAATGTACTGGGATGTTATATCTCTGGGTATGACAGTGAGTGTGGCGGGCTGACCTTGGTTGAATGCCAAGTGCCAACCAAAGCTGCTCTATCACTGCCCTCCTCATCTGGACAGGGGAGAGAAATCATGATGAAAAGCTCATGGGTTGAGATAAGAACAAGGAGAGATCACTCAACAATTACTGTCATGGGGAAAATAGACTTGACTTGGGGAAGTTTAATTTATTACCATTCAAATCTGAGTAGGATAATGAGAACTAAACCCAAAACTTAGGAACACCTTCCCCCACACCCCTCCCTTCTTCCCAGGCTTAATTTCACTCCCAAATTCTCTACCTCCTCCCCCTGAGTGGCACAGGGGAACGGGGGTTGCGGTCAGTTCGTCACATGTTATCTGTGCCATTCCTCCCTTCTTTACACTCTTCCCCTGCTCCAGTGTGGGGTCCCTCCCACAGGAGACAGTTCTCTACGAACTTCTCCAAATGTGAGTCCTTCCCACAGGCTGCAGTTCTTCACACACTGCTCCAGCATGGGTCCCTCCCATGGGGTGCAGTCCTTCAGGGACAGCCTGCTCCAGTGTGGGTCCCCCACGGCATCACAAGCCCTGCCAGCAAACCTGTTTCAGCATAGGCTCTTCTCTCCATAGGTCCACAGGTCCTGCCAGAACCCTGCTCCAGCGTGGGCTTGTCACAGGTCACAGCCTCCTTTGGGCATCCCCCTGCTCCAGTGTTGGGTCCCACGGGCTGCAGGTGGATATCTGCTGCACTGTGGACCTCCATGGGCTGCGGGGCGCAGCCTGCCTCACCACGGTCTTCACCACAGGCTACCGGGGAATCTCTGCTCTGGTGCCTGGAGCACATTCTGCCCCTCCTTCTTCACTGACCTGGGTGTCTGCAGAGTTGTTGCTCTCACACGCTCACTCCTCTCTTCTGCTGCAATTTTGTTGTGCAAGTTTTTTCCCCTTCATAACTATGTTAACTCAGAGGTGCTACCGCTATTGCTGATGGGCTCGGCCTTGGCCAGCGGCAGGTCCGTCCTGGAGCTGGCTGGCATTGGCTCTATTGGACATGGGGGAAGCTTCTAGCAGCTTCTCACAGAAGCCACCCCTGTCACCTCCCTCACTACCAAAATCTTGCTTCGCAAACCCGGTACAGAGGGAAAGCCTTTGAGTGCGTTAAGCTCTGTAGGATGGGGCTTAGTGGAGGGTTTTTTTTGCAGCAGGGGGAGAAGGCTTCACCCCAGTGTCCTTTCTGCAGCCTGTTTTCAGAGGGGAAGTAGGAGATGTGGAATATGTCAGACTTAAAACAGCTGCATAAGGACAGATGCCATCCTCTGAGAGTCTGCAGAAAATTTATGTGCTGTTTTTTTACCACTGACAAGTTAAGTGTGTCACTTAAAGGCCTTAGTTTGGCAATGGTTTGGAAGATTACAGCTTACTAGGATCCTTTTTCGTGTGCTCTTCAATGAATCACCACTCTTGTTTTCCATCCAGGAGCGTAGTGGGTGCTTGTTATGTAGTTTCTTGATTGTCCTTCACTTACTGTGGATGTATAAAACTTTCCTGGCTTTGTAAACAATACTCAACTTCTAGTTAAGCTATGCAATGACCAGACTGAAGCTCTCTGGTGTTGTAGAGTGATGTAGAAGGTAGAAATGTGCTAGAAAAAGTAAAAGCAGTAGGTAAGGAGGTAGAATAGCAAGGGAGAAACCTGTGAAGACATTTATAAGGTACATAGGCGAAGTAATGGTCTAGATCAGTAATAGCCATTGGTAGCAGTGCAGGAGTTCTAAAATTAAATCCTTTAAAAGTAGTAATGAAGCCTCATTAATTACTTTCATTGTCTACTCTGACTTCAACAGGCCTTGAAGCAGCCTCCAGCCAGTGGCTCAAGTGTGAGATTGGAATTCAGGAGCTTTTCTGTTTTTCTTTTGAGTGAACTACATTTTGTCTCATGAGACGACAAAATGTGACAGTTTTCACAAGCAGCTCTAAATTTGAGATACCCCCTCCCTTTTTTTTTGCCATGTCATAATCTGTACCTCATTTTCCCATGATGATCCCAGCCTCCAGCTGTAGTCAGTGTACTCTGTAGCTGTGAGCATGCCAGAAAATGGGGCCAGTTCTGGTTAGGCTCCAAGGTAAACATTTTTACTTGCAGATTGGTGGACTAACAGATTTGACATCTTTGCCCTGTGTTTTCACTTTGAAGAAAATAAATGTCCAACAGAAATAAATGTGCATCTAAAAATGCTTAAACCTTCAAGGCTGTGTCTCTTTCAGAAAAGCAGATTCCAGAGTGTTGACAGCCAATGACTGGTATGAACTATTTTTTCTTGTTAGTTGGAGGAGAGGCCCCTTTTCAACAACAGCTCCAGGCAGGGAGCAGTACAGTGGCCAGAGTATTAGTGTGTTTGCCAGAAAACCTGGAGTTTGGTTTCTGTTCACCTGCTGTGTGAACTTTGTCTTGGTTTCTCCTCTTGCATAAATTGCAGTTCATCCCCTGCTTTTGTAAGGGCTGCTGTGATCTCTCCTACAGGCTGTGAAGACCTTCATGGCCATTTATATTTTGGTGATTTATTAAAATAGCAACATGGAATCTAAACTATTTATATTAATATTGTTTGGAACAGAGCAGCTGCTACAGTGCAGTTAACAATGTTGGCCTCCAGTCACCCTGAATCCATTTTTACCCTAGACTGTCTGGCACTCTGCAAGATTACCCCCCAACAGGTCTGAAGAAAGCTTGTCACACTGTCTTATGGAAAAGTTTATAAATGCTAGTTTGGTACTTAAATATGAAAACCTATAAAAAGCTGTAATAAAACCAAGGACACTCAGTTATTCTTGCTGTACCTTTAGAGAATGTTATAAAATACCTTCAGTGTTAGGAGAAGCGAGTAAAAATCTAGGTTACAAAAGTCTTATTTATTCTCACTGAAGTAAATGCTATTTTGAGACAGCATAATCTTGAAAAATATTGGCTATTTTTAAAAGACATCTTTAATTCAAAAGGTCAGCCTCCCTACAGTCCCTGGTAAGGTCCAAGACTCAGTCCTTCTGGAGCCTTTTGGATATGGAGGGAACAGCTGTATAGCTTAGCTTCATCAAGGCTTTGAGTATGGTCTCCCATAGCATCCTTATAGCCAAACTGCTGAGATAAAGGCTGGAAAAGTAGACTTTTTTTCCATGGTTAACTTTTAAGTGTAGCCCTTTCCAGCCTGCATTAGCCTATGACTGTATGATTTTCGTTATGCACATTGTAAATTCCTCCTGGAGTAGCAAACTGGCCTTTCTGTCCTGGCTGTCAAAGGAGGTAAGTAGGAAAGCAATATTCAAGGGGAAACAATAGGTCAATTAAACTAGCAGTGAGAGGATTTGTTTGTGATTGTCCTTGAGTGTTTTTTGTGTTATCCTAGGCTGATTTTGTGGTCCAGATCAGTTCATGCACTTGGCCCAACTTGAAAGAGCCCTGAATGCAGGGTGCAAGTTGAGGATTATGAAGAAACTGTGTGTACACAAAAAACCCTCACTGAAACCTGTGTAAGCAAAATTGCAGAACTGTGCATTTGTTCTGCATAACTGAACTGGTCCGGAGGTTTTGGAGTGCTGTGATTTTGACTTGACCTAAACCAGCTTCCACTTAGCCCTGCCTTGATTTTATAATTATTCAAATTAGGGGATATCTGGCACTTTTTCTTATGTATCCTGCATCAAAAGAAGTGTGACCAGCAGGTCTCCCCCTCTACTTTGTTCTCATGAGACCCCACCTGGAGTACTGCATTCAGCTCTGGGGCCCCCAACATAAGGACATGGACTTGTTGGAGCAAGTCCAAAGGAGGGCCACGAAGACGATCAGAGGGCTAGAGCACCTCTCCTGTGAAGACAGGCTGAGAGAGGTTGGGGGTTGTTCAGCCTGGAGAAGAGAAGGCTCCGGGGAGACCTTATAGCAGCCTTCCAGTACCTAAAGGGGGCCTACAAGAAAGCTGGAGAGGGACTTTTTACAAGGACAGGTAGCGATAGGACAATGGGGAATGGCTTTAAACTGAAAGAGGGTAGATTTAGATTATACAAAGAAGAAATTCTTCACCATGAGGGTGATGAGGCAGTGGAAGAGGTTGCCCAGAGAAGCTGTGGATACCCCATCCCTGGAATTGTTCAAGGCCAGCCTGGATGGGGCTTTGAGCAACCTGGTCTAGTGGAAGGTGCCCCTGCCCATGGCAGGAGGGTTGGAACTAGATGACCTTTAAGGTCCCTTCCAACCCACACCATTCTGTGATTCTATGATAGCTAGTAATTGAAGCATTGCCCTCAAAAAACCCATCCAATGGTTGTATTCTGAGCAGGCTTACATAAAAGTAATAGAAAACTTTTTTTTTTTTGTACAGTGAAACCTGCAAGGTCCATATTTTACAAAGCTCTTCCCTCCCTTCTTCCCAGCACTTAGGAGCAATAAGGCAAATTGAGCTATAGCACCATGCAGTAACTTCTGGATGAAAATAATAAGTGTTTGATTTATGTTGTCTCTCCAAAATTCCACCTCAAGTTGTGAAAGTATGTTTTAATTCATAGATACATTTATGTAGGTATCTATTTTGCCCAAGAGTCTAGTGTTTAGAACATCTTCATCTTGCTAAAAACATCTGCTTTCCATGGCAAACCGTCAGTATTTTGTATACTTGCATCCATCAAGTATCAAATGGTTCAGTTCTTAAGGTGGCTTTTAATCAGCCAAAATTCTCTGCTCAATGTTTTGGTTGCATAAAAAACAATATTTAAGGATACTTGTCAACACATTACTAATACTTTCATTAAGAAATGGCTAGATCTCATGCAAAAGCTATACAAATGTGTGATTCAGATCAGTTATAAAGATGTGAAGCTGTCTGAGAAGTCCAGTTTTAAATTGGAAACAGTATCACAGAATGGAAGAGGCAGACTAATATGGTGAACTGAAAGTAAAACCTGGAAAAAAATCTGTTGTACAGATATTGTGCTGCTTAAGGAGTAATTTGTAATCAGTGAATCAGAGTTTTCCAGCTGTGTTAATTGTTCAGATAGCACAGAAGACATGACCCCAGTCTCCCTGGGATAGGATCACTGCTAATTAATGTAATCCCTTAGACAAGGACCAACAGAGTATCTTACACTAGATGCCAGAAAGCTAAATGAGCTATTTATTGTGTCAATGCGGTATTTATAGTGCAGTAACACTTATAAGTCATTCTAATAAAATATTTACTATATAGACAAAATATAAACAGTGTATAGATGTTAAAACAACAAGCAGTATAGGCATTAAAGAAACTTGCAAAAGAAAGATAATGGTTGCCATTAAGCTATAAAATTTTTCTGTGTGAAACTCAATTTCTTTTTTTCAATAAGATGATAACTTTTATAGAACAGGCAAACTCCACTGGCATATTCTTGCTAGCCAAAAGCCAAGAAGAATATTTGCACAGGAAAGGAAGAAACGACTTCAGTGGATTTGTGTTCCTGTTTTCATGTCTTTTGTCTGCCACCTTTCTTTACTTATGCTTTAAAAGTTGCACTTTATGTGTAATTTCTAAGAAATCTGCAGCAACTTCAACCTTTACTACATACTGACCTGGAAATGGATTGTCCTCAGGTGGGATGCCTGGCCATGTATAGCTTTCCTGGAAGAAAACTGTGTGTTGGGGTTGGAAAGGATTTTGTTTTAAATTCAGTGTGGAAGTCATAAAAAAACCCCAGCCAACCAAACAAAAAAACACCCAACAACAAAACCCCCAAACTGAACAAACTGGTTTGAATCATTCCTTTTTTCAAGGCAAGAACTGTTTTATATTAATCATTCCTGACAAATACTTGTCTTTACCTTGTGCTTCAGAGCTAGTCTCTGAAGGCTGTACTCTCCAGCTGTTTACTATTTCTTCTGTTCACTCTGGACCTAGGGAACAAAGGTGGTTTCTGTGTATTTAAAAATTATTTCTCTCATTTGATTTTTTAGTTTTAAAAGCCCGATTTTGTCCTTTTAGTAGGCTTTATAAGAGCAGTGTAGTGTAAGTTGTCATAAGCAATGCTGTTATCATAAGCTAAGCCAATATGAAATACTGAAGAAAGGGGCAGGGAAGCAGGGGGGGAAGGATGATGATAATGATCCTAGATGAGAAACCAAAATATTTCTGATGGTCAGAAGCAGTCTGATCTCTGCTTCGGATTTACCTGACCATGGTTTTAGCCACTGCTATTTTTTTCTGACTGTGTGTATTAGGGTAACTGTATTTAAATGATAGTAAAAGATTTATTCTGGTGCTAAACTGGAGTGACTGGCAGGGTTCCTACAGGTGGGGTGTAGCAGGGTCCCCTCATAACCTGCCTCAGACCTTACCTGAGTAAGCTCCCTCACCTGCAAAGGCCTCTCTGGCAGGGTTTCATGGAACTTAGAAATGGTGGAACCTTAATTATTGATTTCATTTGATTATTATTTGTATGAAATTACTATTTTTTCTTTCAGTCCTTTTTGATGATCTTCATAAAATTATGGCAAGCCATTGCACTGAAGCACATGGCTATTTCGGAGCAAATTGCTTCAGCTGCTTTTGGCCCACTGACCAGCTTTGAGGGAGAGGTTGTGGATTTTAGTGCTCTGACCACTTGTGTTGGTTTTCTCCACCTTCTCTGTGCTGGGTCTGCACCCACCTTCCAGTGCAGGGTCCCAGGCTGGGCCCAGTGTTTGTGCTGAGGCTGTTTCAGTTTGGAGGCAAACAGACAAGTTATTTGTTGCTCCATTATCTGTGCTCCAGGGTGACATTTGCTCCTGTCAGTGTTGTGATATCTATTGCTTATATTCATCTGTTAACTGTTACGGTGGGTCGGGTCTTGACAATCTGCTCTGAAAGCCAACCATAACAATCCGGCTGTATTGCTTCCAACAAGGATGTAGTGGTGTTAGTGTTTCCACACATTATTAGACTGTTTTCCCCCTAAATGAATCCTCCTGCAATTCATAATTGCAAAAGCATAAATCAGAGTGAGACCCAGCAAAGCACTTGATTATCATTAGCAGTTCTGGTCACTCTAAATAGTTTTTCTTTCCATCACAGGCTGGATCTTAATCCTTTCCATCAACTGTGGGAATGAAACCAAATTGTATAAATGATATCCATTTGACTCTTGGAAGTAAGGCAACTGTGTGCAGTGACGACTGGTTGCCCACCTTTTCAAAATAAGAAAAGAAACCAAGGAGGAATAGAAAGTTCAGTTTTAGGGCCTTTTTTGCTTCCTCTGAATCCTACCTTGAAAGATGTTTAGTTCAGTATTTAATGACTGACTTGATTTAACCTGCTCAATCATATATGCTACATTCTCTCATAGTGTTGCTATACCTGTCAAGACTGCCACTGGAGAGCTCTGTATATAAATGAGAGGCCATGCTTGAAACTTTCTCCTGTCAAGTATCATCCTGTTGGGGAATAATTGCATTTTTTTGGCCTAGATGTTCTCAGGACTAAAGTCAGTAAATTTTCTTTGTGAAACAGATCTGTAGAGAAAGACTTGGTCCTTGGTTCTGATGCCTTGTGCTTTATTGGCTTTTTTTCCTTGGGAAAACAGTTTTATCTAATAAAAAACTACATTTCTTATTCACCAGAGCCACTGGAAATAAGATTTTTCATAGCTGCCTTTCTCTTCTGTAGTATTCAGTAATGCCCAATCCCATTGTTTGTCTATTGATCAAAATTTAATGATCATTATGAAGCCTAATTTTATCAAAACTTCCATGCATCTAATAATGACCTTAGCTTCTACTCATGAGCCCTTAAACTCAATGCCATCTCCAAATTTATTTATGTGTGTCTCCTTTTTCTTTGCCTTCAGAAAATAGCGAGGGGTCCTTTCTGTAAGCGACATGGCAATTGCAGAGTGGATTCCCCAGGAAGGCACCTTATATCGTAGAGCTCCTGCAACATCTCTCAGCTGCTGGACCCTGTGACCTGTCCTGTTCTGTTAACTGAGTTCAGTCCCCATCATACCTGTCTCCCTCTCCCGAATCACAGTGCTAATTACTCCTTCTGGAAGTGTTTGTGTGGGAGCAGATGCACAGCATGCCTTCATGCGTGAGGTAACTCTCAAGAGCATTACTCATGAATTGGCTCACCCCCTACAACTATCTCCCCAGCTCCTTATGCTCCCTGTGACAAACTTGGGAAAGAAAAGCAAAATCTCGGCAGGAGGAGCAGTGTTTCTCACAGAAGCTGGCAACATATAATTGAATAAGCTCAATCATTAGAGAGAAGCCAGGAGAGGGTGGGTAAAATAGAGGTGTTAAAGCTTCTCTAGATACCACAAAAATTCCGCTTTAGAAGGGAAAGCTGCTTCATATTGATCCAGAATCTGTCTGAAACTCTTTAAAATAGCAGGCAGAATTTAGAGGTGGGAAGAGAGCATGTTAAGTTTTACTTTCAACTGTAAGGTACAGGTTGGTGCTGGGAAACAGATTAGTTATTTCAGACATTGTCTCAAATATGGTCAGGAAATGGTCACTCTTCTCTCTTGCCCTTACTAGAGAATGGAAACTGTAGGCCTGCAATATGCTGGTATCTAGCCTCTGGTTTTAGGCAAACTTAATTCTTTTGTGGTGTTACAGCTTAACTTGATATGAGCTTTCTTTCTCTTCTGGAACAAAAAAAGGGAGTATTTTCTAGTGGCTGCTCAAGCCAAGATTGCTTCATTCCTGAGGGAAGAAGTTTCTCTCAAGCAGACAGGGGCACTCAACCATTAAGTGAAATGTGTGGTGGAGAGGAAGACAGAAAAATCCTTAAAGAAACTGTAATCACATCCTAGTAAAATGGCCAGCTCTCTCTCTCATGTCAGAATAAATGTTTTTGTGCTCATTGCCAAGCAAATAGTACATGTGGTGTTCACCACCACAGAGGTGAATTTACTTCTTGTTTGGAATATTAAGCTATGAGGTAGGTTTGAACCTTTCCTTAGGTAAAGGAAAAAACTCCTTTATACTTTGGTTTGTGGAATTTCTGAGAACTAAATGATGATTCTTGTTCTTCAACAGAAACAGACTGGAGTAATGTGTTAACGTAGTGGGATGAGAAAATGTCAAATGCAATGGAATTTATGCCAGAAAAATGTATGCTGTGTAGTGACTGAATTTTATCCAACCAACCCTATTTCTTTTGTAATTTCTCTTTCCTCCTTTGTCTTCATTCCTGGCCTGTTACATACCCCCCTAAAATCTAAATAGCTCCCCTCCCTCCGCCCCTCCACATCAAATATGATAGCACTTGTTGTTCTCTCCCTGTGCATACTGCAAAACTGTAAATGACTGTAATATCTGCAAGACAAAGACTGCATAACCTCCTGTGGTAGTTGTACTTCTTCCTGAGCTTTGTTTGCTTAAGTGGTCTAAAAATCCACTCTTACAATAAAAATTAAAAAATCTTACTCTCTTACAATGAAAAAATTATTATAAGAGAACATCTGGTTCCTTCATTCTCTTATAATTAGAGCTTGTATTAACTTTTTCATTGTTGTCCCACTATTGTGTGCTAGAAAACCTGTTACTATGTATATTTAACAGTGGCAATTCAGTAAAATCAGTAAAATTTGTTTTGTTTGTAGCGTTTACCAGTAAGACTTTAAACCCATAATGTACATGGGGGATAAGAGATCTCTGGACAAAAATAGTTTGTTTAAATTGAAGAACAGCAATTACATAGCTTCAAAATATCGCTAGGGATTAGTAGGCAGAGAATTTACACTGAGTCAGTTATGACCTTTTAGGCCCGCTGGTGGTAACTACCCGTTAATAGATTTGTTGCTACGTAATCACACCATATTACTTGATAGGTAAGTGTAGGACAGCAACAGGAATGACTGAATTCTTTTGAAATCGACCATTGTTATGTAACTGGTAGAGAAGCCAGTGAATTTGAAGCAAAGAGCTGGCCTCTGGCAGAGGATGCTTCTTATTGTAGATAAGGCTCTAAAAGTAAGTTTGCTTTTGTGATACGCAGTAACAGCAAACACCAGAGCTATGCAAGGGTGAAAGCAAACCAGAGGTGCTGTGCTGGACAAAGCAAGCCAAGCTGTGTTGGCCAGTGTGCTGTGAACGTTGCTGGGTCATGCTGTGCTGCAGGTCCAGGTGTGCTTGGGATCTGCTGGGCTTTGCCCAGTTAGAGGCAGCCAAGGCAGTTGTCTGCCACAGCACTCATCTGGGGTGTGGAGCCAGCTTGTTAACTTGCACAAGTCCCAGTCTGAAATACCGATGGCTCTGTGTAGGTAGTTAAATGAAAGGGCTGGCTTTCAGAGTTGCTGTACCCTTTTGCAGCAAGTGATTTTACTGGGATCTTGGAAATACATGGTAATGGTGGAAATCAAGTCAGATTTTTAAGCGGTTACTGCAGTCAAACTGTGCTTTTAGTGAGCACAGCGCAGGTTTCATTACTGACCTCAGTATAAGGGGATTTCTTCCTGTGCCATAAGTTTTCCTCACCTCGTGTCTATAGGTTCCTGCCATAGCAAAGGGCTCACTTGGATTTGAGATAATCTATTATTGTGATAGTTTAAAAGCAAAACCAGTAGTTAATTGAGGAATGAGGATTTGTAACTGGTATCAGTTTGTGTGTTCACTTTATTCTTCTTTGCTATGCATCACGTGTTTATGAATTCACAGTACATGTACATGTCTGTAAGTACATGTAGAAATATACATATATGTATATAAGTGCATATGCACCAGGTATATTGTTTAAGCCAGGCTGATTAACAGGCTTTACTGTGAAATACAGTGGATGCCTTTCAGGCTGTGATCCTGTAAATACAAGTGGCGTTGAGGGTATTATCCACTAAATATAGTATTTTTCAGTGTAAGATGCCATCCAAGTTGAAGTGCATTGTTGTTCTCAAGTAGGACCCTCAAAATTTCCCAGAAACACCAACAGTGATACGTGAAACTATAAAACAGCACTGCATTTTACACAGCTGTGAGTCGTATAACAGATACGTGTACCCAAAGATCCTTTCTGCCTCTTAATCCTCCTGATCAGCTGCCTCCTTCCTGGCTGTTGACCTTAGTGTGTCTGAGAGCTAGTTCTTCTTTACCCCTTCCTCTCTCCCTGAGCAAACTTTTCTAAGAGCTGTGGAGGTGCTTAGGTTGGCACCATCTAAGGAGGGAGAGGGCTTGGCATGGGGAATAGCAGCTGATCGTGGGCAGCAGACCTTAGCACTATTTGAGGACTGTTTTTTTCTGAGGGATGCAGTCCAGCTGATTTGGGAGCCGCCTTGCAGAAAGGCATGGGTAGCTGGGCTGTGTTTGTTCAGGGTCTGCACTCTGGCAGGGATAAGATCCTGGAAACCTTTGCTGCCAAACTGATGCAGCCACTTCTGTGATGTTGTGGCTAGCCAACTTCTAGCAACAAACAAAGAGGAAGAAACTATGTGAAGATCCTCTAAGTTAACTGAAACTACCAGAAAAAAAATCATGGGAAGAGTTTCCTATGAAACAAGAAAAACAGATATGTAAATGCAGCACTTTCTTTGAAAGCAGGAATAGAATTCAATGATCTTAGATAAATCATCAAAGCTGGAAGGGCAAGAAGAACATCTGATATAACTGCTGATACCATGGACTTCTGAAGTAACTTCTTTAAGGGGTGGAAGGACAAACTGTGAGCAAATGAATAGATCAGTTAAGCCTTGAGGAACTTGGATATTAGACTAAATACTGAAGACGTTATTTTGCCAAGAAAACAGTTAATTTCCTCATGTCTCTACACCCTTTTTGAGTAAAATCCAACCAGAGGTATTGAAAATCATGTATTTGTCTTTGTAGTTGCCAACGAGCATCTTAAAGGCATGGAAATTCCTTGTGTTGTAAGCTTTCTTGGGGAAAACCTGGTATCTTTTGAATACAGGTGGTAAGTCTGCTTCAGAACACAAAGTTCAAACAAGGCTGGGGAAAAGTGTGCCTAGGAAACAGTAACGGAAAAGAAAGAGACATAGGCACAGGGTTGCTTTGCTGTTACAGTGTTACATGGGGTGCGCAAAACTGAAATACCATTCCTCAACTGGTTGTCATGTGAAGCACTTGTGTTCTGGCCATCCTGTCTCTTCTTCCATGCTTCCTCATGAAGTTCATTTGCTGAATTGTGCTGAAAGTGTTGCAGGGGACCAGTGTGGGATAAAACATCACTTTGAGCAAGACTATAATGCTGTGACTCTAATCCAAAGTAGATTTATGTCATTCTTGCTGCACCACAGTATTTTATCAGTCAGTTTGTTAACTAAGTAGTCATATTTCTTAAGTTAAAGGCTTCATATATGCAGATTTTTAATTTTAACAAAAAGGTGGTTGTTCTGCTATTTAGGTGATCTTTGGTTTGAAGCAACAGTGTACTGTAGTAAAATCCATGTGTGTGAGAAGCTCCTTTGAAAGTGGGCTTGATACTTGGTTAGGGGAAAGGCCAGTGCTTCTTGAGCAACCCAGTCTTCTCCTGCATCCGATTGAGTCACCCAAAGCACTCAGCTAGAGAAGCAGAACTGCCCTGGTAAGGACGAAAGTGTTGGAAATAGAAAAACAACCCGGGCTTATGCAGCAGGAGCTTCGCAAAACGCTGCTGACCTGGTAGAAGCACAACCCGCAAACAGAATGGCAATGGGAGCAAGGAGGGACTTGGGTCAGGACCACATTTTTTTCCTGCTCCCCTTTTTTCTTTATTTTTATAGACTGTATGTCCTGTTCCCTGCTGGTGCCATTGTTTTTTCTTTCTTTTTTGAAAGAAAAATATTGATGTAGTCCAATATGTACGCTTGGGTTGAGATTTTTTTTTTTTTTAAACAGTTTTGTATAATTTGTAGAGTTTGAGATGAAGCAATGTGAAGTTTTCTAATTATGGAACATTTACATGCACTGATACCCAACTCAAAACATGTATTTCCTCTGGAAATCACCTTCATCTTTTATATGCAAATAACTATCTTGTTAGGCATCTAAGACTATATGGCTGGTTTTCTCTTATTTCCCCCTGGAATTAGATACTCAGTGGGAAAAACAGAGCTTCAACTTGTTGAACCTTTGCAACTCCCTTATAGCCTGTACTCTTTGGATTGTCTGAGCTCTAAGGATGGCCCAGAAAAGGCAACTGAGCAAGGGGACTGACAGTGGTGTGGAGACTGGGGTCCCCTTGCTCGTATCAAATACCTGGCAGCCAGGGCTGTGCCACATGAGGGGCTGCAGGGGGTTTGTTACAGTACAGGTATGTTCCCTGGGTGCCAGCACGCTCATGTGAAACACGCTGCCAGCTGCTAAGAAACTGAACAAAGGGACACTCCAGATAGCCTTGGAACAGTCATGTAGATAGTGACAAAACTTAGCGAAGAGGAAGTGTTGCTGTATGGTGAAGGCAGACAGATGGGTGTGAAAGCAGACAGAATGGGAAGTGAAAGAGCTGCAGTGCTCTCTTAGGCTTTCCCCGCTAGTCTGGGGCATCCAGGTGCATGTTGCACAAACAAAGCTATTTTCCTATTTTTAAAAAATCCAACACATATGTATTTTAAAATATGCACCGATGTTTCCAATAATAGTTCTGAAAATAGACAATAAAATTAAATTACCATTTGAGGACATGTTTTCTTTTTAAACCACAGCAATATTCTGTATGGTGTTGCTGTCTGGATTCCCTTTATATTAACTTAGCTGTTATGTGTGGCTTTAGGCTTCACGTTTTAGTAGATGAAATATGTTTGAAGGCGCTAAGGTTATAAATGATGACTGTTTTGTCCTTGCGTTCTCAAAAATCTGTCATTAAGACAGCTCACTGTAAAGTAAATACTGAAAGGGTTTTACATCAAAGAATCAGAAAGCACCACATTGTAATGAGACTGCAGCATGTCTATTGCTAATGAGTTGACAGTAAAGTTGAATGGAGTTTTCATTTACTGTCTTGTAAATTGATTTTAGTTTACAGTGCTGTAGGCTAGGTCTCCTTAATTTTGTATTTTTGTTTAATTGAATAGCAAAACATATAATTAACCTAAGTATATTGTATGCCTTGTACCCACACAAGCTCCTAAGCCAGTGAAATTTACTGCAGACTCTGACCTGCTTATCTTGTGTACTGGCTGGAGCTTTTTTTAGGTAAAACCAGCTCAAGCTGCAAGTCAAAGTGGGCAAGAAAATTATACCAGTCTTAATGGTCTATTACATGTGACATAAAATACATGTAGTTAAAAATGTTCTTTAGAGATTCTTATTCCTGGTCTCCCATAATTCTCAGAAAAATGTATTCCTTTTATTTGCTGGTTTTTTTCCAGCTGTTATATGAGAAGTTGAGTTATGTTGTGACTTATTTTTTCCTGTTTGTATAATCTTTTTTGTTTATGATACTTTTGTTGCCTAATAAGTTATGTCACAGAAGGCTTTGGAGTGTGACAGCTATTAACAGTTGTTGCTTGTAGCAGGAACAAAGGAAAATAGCTTCTAGTAGAGCTATTGGACCAAGGCAGTTAATGCTTATATTATATCTGTATATGCAGTGAGTGAAGGCTGCCCACAACTGCTAATGCTTGCTGCTAACACCACCTCAGCAGACTACTCTTCTGTTTCATCTGTTTTCAATAAAAAGTATTGCAGTGTTTAATGGAAGTGAGGGCAAGGGGGTAGATGTGGGAGTTGTCTTCACTGCAGCCTCAGAAATGTTTTGGGGGTTGCAGGCATTGTTTTTGGTAACCAGTGTTACCAAACATGCATGGCTAAAATTCCCCATCTGCCTTCTCAAGGTAGTAAAGTTGTGATAAAGGCGTTCAGTGCCCATCACAGAGATGATCTGACACCTTATCTGCCTGTAGTAAATGCATCTTTGAACAGGACTCTCGGTGTGCCTGCTGTGCTTTGCGGTGTGCTGGTCTGCTGGTGCTGCCAGTGGGTGAAAGTGGGATGTTTTCTCTGTGCTGCTTCCTGGGAATGGTACGGTGAAAAGGCACAGAGCGGGAACTGGGTGTGCACCCCACAAACTGAGGTTACTCTTCTGTATACATATCCTTTGGCTTTAGCCAAGAAGCCTAGCTGTTAAGTTCATCTGCCTCACACATGCAACTTCATAGCTTTTCACTGACAGGGTCAGATTAACCCTTTCTTTTAGTCTCAAATTTTCCCTGTAGCACAGTGGAATTAGTACAAAAATCTACGTGGTCTCAAAAACCCAAGAGATTAAAGAAACCCTAAAGCCATTATTGAACGCCTCAATTAAGGGGATCTGTGATGTTGGCTTTTGACATAATCCCTCATCAGTCTAATTTTGGAAGTCAGCTGCCCAGGCACACCACCACACCACCACAAATTCATGTATACCCTAGTCCAAAAAGAAGCAGCGTTAGTCTATCAGAAGCATGGTAGCAGTTTTAATCCCATGTTTGTTGTTTTTTTTTTTTCTTTAGGGTACCATCTTTCTGCCTGGCAACAGAGTAATTGAGCACCCCTGCAATGAAGAAAGTCCAGGAAAGTTCCTTTTTGAAGTTGTTCCAGGTAGGATATTCTACTTTATGTAAAAAGCCTTTGCAGTTTTGTTCTTGGTGACAAAGGGCCACATCTGTTCTGACAGAACAGAAGCTGAGGGTGATTAATGAATCAATTTAAGGAAAAAAAAGAATTGGTTAAGTTGTTAATACTTTCATTCATAATTTTTTCATTCACCTCCAGGCAGTGTAGGAAAAGGATGTGGTTTTTATTTCTCAGTGTAAAGCATGATTGTTGATGGCAAGGGGCTGCACCCCTGAGTGGCATAGTGACAGCACAAGTGTATTTGGTAATTATTTTAGATTATATTGGACGCTATGAAGTGTGTCCTATGGTAACAAAGGAATCTGTAACTTAGCATCAACAGCTTATCAGTATAGCACATGGGCTTGATGACATCAGTACCATAATTTAAGAATGCTCCCTGGTCACTGTGGGTGGATAAACAGATTGTAACAACAGCAGGCATCGCTGCTTTGAAACCCTAAACTTATTTTCAGTTGTGTTTTTTCAATTGGGTGGTGTTTTTTTTTCCTGGGGGTAGATTTGTTTAAAGAACATTACCCTGTCAACTGAGTGGTACTCCTGACTTGGCTGTATTGCTTAAATTATTTGCTAGCCTTCTCTTTGCTCCCTTGGACTTCTAGAGGCAGACTTTGGCCTTCTTGGGGGCCTGGCTGACAGTCCTGCAGGGCCAAGGGGTTCAGGCAGGCTGGGCGTTCTTCAAGAAGGAAATCTTACAGGCACAGGAGCAGGCTGTGCCCGTGTGCTGAAAGTTGAGCTGGTGGGGAATGAGACCAGCCTGGCTGAACAGAGAGCTTTGGCTGGGACTCAGGGAAAAACAGAGTTTATGACATTTGGAAGAAGGATCAGGCAACTCAGGCAGACTACAAGGATTTTGTGAGGTTATGCAGGGGGAAAATTAGAAGGGCCAAAGCCCAGCTAAAATTTAATATGGCTACTGTGGTAAAAGACAACAAAAAACGTTTCTCTAAATTCATTAGCAACAGAAGGAGGGCTAAGGAGAGTCTCCGTCCTTTATTGGATATGGGGGGAAACATAGTGACAAAGGATGAGGAAAAGGCTGAGGTACTTATTGCCTCCCTTGTCTCAGTCCTGAATAGTAAGATCAGTTGTTCTCCAGGTACCCAGCCCCCCTAAGCTGGAAGACAAGGATGGGGAGCAGAATGAAGCCCTCATAAGCCAAGGGGAAACAGTCAGTGCTACACCACTGGGACACCCACAAGTCTATGGGGCCACATTGGATCCACCCCAGGGCACTGAAGGAGCTGGAGGAAAAGCTCGCCAAGCCACTCTCCGTCACTGATCACAGTCCTGGCTAACGGGGGAGGTCCCAGTTGACTGGAATTTAGCAAATGTGATGCCAATCTACAGGAAGGGCAGGAAGGAGGATCCAGGGAACTACAGGCCTGCCAACCTGACCTCGGTGCTGGGGAAGGTTATGGGGCAGATCATCCTGAGTGCCATCACGCAGCATGTGCAGGGCAACCCAGGGATTAGGCCCAGCCAGCGGGGGTTTATGAAAGGCAGGTCCTGCTTGATGAGCCTGATCTCCTTGTACGACAAGGTGACCCGCCTGGTGGATGAGGGAAAGGCTGTGGATGTCTACCTGGACCTTAGTAAAGCCTTTGACACGGTTTCCCACAGCATTCTCCTGGAGAAACTGGCTGCTCATGGCCTGGACGGGTGCGCTCTTTGCTGGGTAAAAAGCTGGCTGGATGGCTGGGCCCAAAGAGTTGTAAATCCAGATTCAACAAGGCTGAGTGCCGGGTCCTGCTCTGGGGTCACACCAGCCCCACGCAGCGCTACAGGCTGGGGGAGAGCGGCTGG
>JAVJGI010000001.1:18015043-18065035 GCA_035590275.1 Ibycter americanus | reverse complement strand
CACTGAGGGGCTGGAGCGTGTCCAGAGACGGGCAACGGGGCTGGGGAAGGGTCTGGGGCACAAGTGTTATGAGGAGCGGCTGAGGGAACTGGGGGTGTTTAGCCTGGAGAAAGGGAGACTCGGGAGGGACCTTACCACTCTCTACAGCTACCTGAAAGGAGGTTGTAGCAAGGTGGGTGTTGGTCTCTTTTCCCAAGTAACAAGCAATAGGATGAGGGGAAACAGCCTCAAGCTGCACCAGGGGGGAGGTTTAGGTTGGATATTAGGAAAAATTTCTTCACTGAAAGGGTTGTTATGCACTAGAACAGGCTGTCCAGGGAAGTGGTTGAGTCACCACCCCTGGAAGTATTTAAAAGACGTGTAGATGCAGTGCTTAGGGACATGGTTTAGTGGTGGACTTGGTAGTGCTCCGTTAATGGTTGAACTCTATGATCTTAAAGGACTTTTTTAACCTAAACGATTCTATGTTGCAACACCCAGTTAGCCCACTGTGTTTATTCAATGTGTTCTGTTAATCACCCTGTTACTTTTCAATTTGCTTTCTGATTATAGCTATCTAAAAGGGTAAATAGAGAATAATGTTTATTGAAACTCGCCTCTGTGTTCTTGGTCTTAAACCATCTCAGAGTCAAGGCACAAATGTAGTTGTTTTGACTAATGCATGGAAATTTTGATATGTTGTAGAAGTGTAAGAAATATGAAGTAGATTTTAAAGCTAAGGAGGCCGGTCACTCACTGGAATTTGCAGATGCGGCTCAGCACAGTGTAGCTTTATTTTGACTGTATACATGGCAAAGAATTTTATTACGAAAGCTACGTGCCGTAAGGGATTAGTATGCAAAGCAAGCAAGCATGGTATCTGTGAGGTTTGCTTAATGCTCACCCTAGTTTGAATCCATGAAATTTTAAAAAGTTTCTCACTGTGGTCTGTATCTTTTTCATATATTCAAAATAGTGAAAGAAACCAATTATTAACATTGCAAGTGTGGGGTTGACTAAAATGTTGTTTCCATAGAAAATTAAAGAGAGCTCCGAAAAAGTGTATCTGTCTTCTCCTCCTCCCCAAACACACAGAATGCTCTCTTACCTGAAATTTACAGGCAAAATGGGACTTCTTATCAGTCATTTAATAAATTAAGCATGTATTTCTTCGGGATGTTGTAGATGGGAAAGAGAGAAGCTGAGCTGCTGTAGTTGTAGCTGTTGCTGTTATTGAAGTAGGGTCCATACCCTACAGCAGTGGGTGTGGAGCACTGATTTTGGTGATGATGCTCTCTCCTCCTGGTAGATGTGACCATGGGAGAAGGGGCTTTAGTTCCTGCTGCAGGTTAAACTAGAAGGTGCTGTTGGGGAAGTGCACAAAAATGGGCTGTTCCTATCTCAAAATGGCTGCGATGCCACCTTTACTGCCACATCACAGGTGAAGACATTGATGTAAAGGGTTTTGCTGAAGTTGGTGCTCCATATGTCCTGATTCATATGACATCTTTATCTGTCTGATGATGCTCGCCCTGGGTGTGCTTATTATGCCTCTGGTCTATGTGAATTTGGCATCGAGCGTGGAATATTTAACCGTAGACCTGAGATGTGTGTGCGGTGCAGGCACAAAAACCTTCCTGTGCAACCACGCAGGCAGCTGTATGGCACCAGAGGGTCACTGCCTGCGTGGGACCTGCCAGAGCTGTGCTGCAGAAAGCTCCCTCAGATGCAGTATGCAGTTTCCCTGAAAGGAGGGAACCTGGCTGATAACAGGATAGTAGGAAATGCTAATGGAATAAGGCTTGAACAGCCAAACATTAACATTTTGAAGGCAGGCCCTCCCGTCCATGTTCAAGCACATTCCTCAGAGATCACTCATTTTCTGTGTATGATGCCATCCCAAACATCACCGATGCCTGGTGGGATGTGTACATCACATTTGGAGGTGAAACTGTACTTTGCTGCTGAGTTTGAATGCTTTTACCGCAGTACCTGGCGATTGCCTAAATTGTAGAAAGCCTCCAGAGAAAGCCACGTTTCATCCTTGTTTTGAGTTCTCAGTACACTGTCTCAGCCACCATCTGTGTTGCTTCTGCTCCCATAATTTGACTGTTTATTGCTGGTTTTCAAAGTCTTGGCACCTTTCATTCAATTTTCTGTCAGCCTGAGCCCTTATGTGCCAAGCCTCAGCCCGAGGTCCTCCTACCCCAGGTTAAAAAGTTCTGGGCAGCATCGCTGACAATGGGAATGCCAGCGGCTGAACTGATGGACAGTGCTGATGGGAGAGCACTATCATTCTTGTAACTTCACAAAATATTTGTTATGCCATCTTTCTATGCAGCTAAGTTTAAAAGTAATTTGCAATTAATTCTTGGGCTGCCTTCAATATTTATTCAGCACTTCCCTGGGAATCAGTATTTTTTGTTTTGTTTGCACGTTCTTAATTCTGGGTATGGAGTTTTGACTGTGTTTAGGGTAGCACCAGTATATTTATGTTTTCCCCCCTTGCTAACAAGCATGCAGCTATAGGAATTGTTCCATTCACACTGGAACAATTTTCCTGGTGAAATATTATGCTAAGAATTCATGACAAAAAAAAGTTTTTGGGAAATCAGGTAGGACATTTCATGCCACAGCACTGGGCTTTGGGGGATGTAATTAAGATTGAGACTCGGACTGAGTGTGGAGGCATCGCAGTGCCTGTAGAAGTGGTGTCAGCTGTAATTTAAGCAAAGATGAAGCGAGCTTTGCCACCGTCATTGTGTCACAGTTGGTTCTCAAGGCAAGTATTGTCGGTCTTTTGTAATGGAGCTGTTTGTCATCTGTAGCCTCTTCGTGACTCAGTACAAAAATCAGTTTTATAGGCTGACAGCAACAAAACTGAGCTCATTGAGTGTAATAGAGAAAAATATATTGTAGCCAAGGTTCTGTTTAGCCTTGGTTAGCTTTCATATGAGAGAACAGCTGTGTAGCAACAGGTTCTATTTGCAGGGGTTTTTAAAATTTGTCAGCTTATGTGAATGTTGTGTTAAACGTATGGCACTGAAGCGCACACTATTCTTGGATTCTGTTTTCCTTGTTTTAAAAGATGAAGTAATTTTAGTTGTAATCCCAAAGGCAATAGTGACAAGTCCGCTTTTTATCTATGTCTGTGGGCAGCCTGAAAACTTGTGTGTGTCTTTGTTTATTGGTAATACATGCAAATTATTTTGGGAATGTACGTGGGAGTAGGTTTATACGATGAAACTAATTCTCTGTATACAGCCATCTCTGAAGATGAATGAAAGAAATGTGTGTGGAGACAAGTATCTTGCGGTTTTGATGCTGTAATTAAAATACAGATGCCTTTACTTTGCATTTTGAAAACATTCTGTTCATTCCTTAAGTCATGACACAGTTTAACACTAAAAATTTTTCCTTTTTTTTTTTTTTTTCTTTTGCTGTGCTGATGAATTTAATTTACAGGAGTGAAACTGTCTGCTGTACAGCATGAGGGCTGTGCCACACTTCAGTGCAGGAGTTTTTTGTAGCAGAGTCAGCATGACCATGAGGTGATTAGTGATGTCTATGGTTATTAACAGCTTCTCTTGCACTCACAGGAATGTTTCATACTCAAGAGAGTTTAAATAAATACCTTTTTAATGGGAAATATGCACATATAGCAAAATCATGTGATTAGGTTTGTTCAAGTGATTGTGTTTTGTTTGCTGATTGTTACTAGTTTTATTTAGAAGATAAAATCTCATTCTGTGTGCTTGTTCCTTTCTAAAGGAAACGTGAGGTTTTTATCTTGGTGTGCAGGTGTAATGGGGGAAGGCGTTTGTGTTCACGCAGAACGGAATCGGGTGACCTAGCTGTGTTTCAGAGAACTAGGCATCACCTGAAGGTACGGAGGTGCAGAACAGAGGCACGTGAAAGCACTGTAGTTTGTCTGTGTGGTGGTTTGTAGATGGGGAACTTGATTCCTGCTTGAATCGAGTTGATGCACCCCATTTGCACCAGGAGGAGCTGAGCACCGAGATGTGGGAAGCTCAGACTCATCCGTTGTCTTTCGCACAAAGCTTGAGTGTCTTTTTTCGGACTCCCCTGGCCTTACCGAGGGTTGCTCTCTGAAGGCATTTTGAACAAGGGCAGTATGGAAAGTCTTGCAGTAGGAGCCTGTGGCCTTCCCAGGTATGTCTGGATGCTTGTAGTAGCTCCCAGGACATGAATCCTCATCTCCTGATGCACTCAGAAAGCACATCCAGGTCTAAATACTCTGGAACTATGTAGATAATTGCCTAGAAGAGATGATGGTCATTGAATGGGTGAAGGGATGTGCTTCATCACTGACTAGACTTTGACCCTGAAAACTAAACTGCTTATACTGCTGCCACCCCAGTTGCTATTATTTGAGATCCTTATGTGATGGCTGATGTCCAGCTCTATAAGAATAATAAATCATTTCACAGTTTGGCCTCATGGGTAAGAAGCCAGATCACAACTCCAACGGTATTTCACCATTTGAATGTTATCAAATGATGTATTTCTTTGTCCCCTAAATGCAGTTTTAATAAGAAAACAGCACTGAAGACAAACTTGCTTACAGGACCATGTTCGCTAGCATATGATTTGTTTGCATGCTCTGTTCTAAGGCATGAGTTTCCCTAGAGACACAAATATCCCAAAGATTTCTCTGATGAGTTGTTCAGCTGCATGAGTGTTAATATTTAATTAGTACTGTTTAAACTAAAACATACATTTCCAAATGGTGATCTTCAGTACTCCTTGTGGAATCCTTTGCTTGTAAACTTTGTATATCTGTGCTGTATTTTCACCATTGGCAAAATATCATAGTCCAGCATGTGCATCTGTCTGGATGAATTTGTACTTTTGTAGTACTGAGTTAACCAAAGTCTGTTCATCCCTCTAAAAGCATTCTCAGTGCAGCCCCAAGTTATGTGTCTGCAGCTTAAGGCACACTTTCTTTCTTAGGGGTTATTCAGACTCTTAGGAAATAACTAATGTTTCAGGGAAGTAACCTGTTGTCTCTGCTGCAGCTTTGTAACTACTCATATCGTGTATGTATGGCTCCTGGGCTAATCTCCCTTTCCATAGGGAATGCAAGATCTTTCTTGAGCTGTGGATGCGGGAGATTGCTGAAGGCAGGAATTACCTTCAGCACTGTATGCTTTTGCTTGTTTAAGGTCAGTTTGTCAGGCCTGAGAGCTGTAGTCAAGAGAACAAACCCATATAGATTGCTGAGGACAGTCGCACCGTTTTTATTCTGGTTTAGGTGAGCTCTCTCCGTGCACAATTTTTCTGTACGTACATGTTTTCAGAAAGCAGTTTCTCAGTGATGCTGTGCAATAGAAGTGTTGGTTCCCTTTGTGGTACTAATTGAAAACAGGCCAAACAGATTGGTGCGATGAGACAATTTACTACTTCTTCAGCTAGGAGTACAGGTTATAAATCAAAGTATGACATGTACTTAAAATACCTAAGCGACCTTCCCAAGTGCTTCAGCTGGAAAGCCTGTGAAACAAAAGTTTCACTGGACTGCCATGTACAAGCCTGTCTCAGGACTTAGTTTTGATACTCTGGCAGTCTTTACTTCTATCATACTGTTCAAACATTTGGCTGCTTTTGCATCACAGCTTTTCTTGTAAGAATTATTTTCAGGTAATTTAGAAGTCTGCAGTAGGTTTTACAAATTGATGTTAGGAAAGTGCTCCCCAAAGCTGTTGTGGAGAGTGCCCTATGAAGTATTTTTACATTATTTTGGATGACTTCAGTTGTTACTGTTCACAGCATGTTTGAATCTCATTTTTCTGGCATGAAATTCTTATGCTGTGCTTTCTCAGAACAGTAAGCAGTCTTTCATCAGGTTTCTAGGCTGACTTTATGGACTTGTGAAGTCTTTGACTACAGAGCATTTCCCAAAAGCCCGTGGCTTTATTCAAGAATCTCTGCAAGGGAGTGAAATATTAATTCCCAGAACTTTGAAATTGTTAGAATTATTTTTTCATTAGTCAGAAGACCAAAAAAAAAAAAAAAAGAAAGGTATCCACAGGCCTTTTTCTTTGTCTTTAATTGCATACCATATGGCAAATGAAGTTTCCTGCAGATTAACTGTTCTGTTATGGGAGTATGAGATGACTTTTGAAGTTTTTTTTTTAAGCTTTCTTTACGTAAAAGGTTGGGTAAGGAACTGTTTTGCTTCCACAGCTACAGTAGGCTTTCACTCCACAAAGCTTAGTGATTTTTTTAGTTCCAAAGGGCGATGTTGTTTCATTTCTGCGGGGCAGCTATCTTATATTTGAGTCAGCTTAGATTTGCCTAGGTCTGTGCACCCATGGCTGAGTCAGGAAGGATCTGTTTTGCATATGTGTATGTCACACTGATTTCACTGTCAGTAAACAGGCCCTTTAGCCTCCACAAGTGTGTTATGAGGTTTGAGAAGATAAATGTCTGCCAGTGTGTTGTAAAGTTATTAAAAACTCTCCAGTTCCATGTTGATATGCAGTGCTTAGTAGATAAAGTCCTTTGAGACTTTTGCCGTGAGTTCTCAGACATGTGAAATGGGAAGGCCACACTAGGTGATAATTCTTTTCACCTACTGATTGACAGTGTTTTTAATTAAGGATCCATGAAGGCCTGGAAAATGTGGTTGTGGTAAGTTCACTTGCGGTTTTTCCCTAAGGGACACAAGTAAGACAAAACAGGAATTACAGATAAATCTTTTTTGGCTAAACAAGCAATTTTGTTTGTAGTGCTCCCGTGTACCTTAACAAGCTGGATGCCAGGTACTTACTGTAGCTTTTATTTCAATATTCTTCTCTTCTGACATCAGTACTTCGCAGTCCTAGAAGTCATATGACAGCAGGACTTGGGAAAGGTCGGACTCTAAAGTGAGGCACCAAAGGGGGAAGGTGATTATCTGGCATGTTTGACTGTGACTGGTATAATTTGATGTGATGTCTCAAGATGGAAATGTTTCAGAAGGTTTTGGACCCTGTTACTTTGAAGTAGAACTGTTTGTTTTCTGTAAGGATGTAACCTTGTGAAAAATTGCCGTGTCCAAGGTGAGGGTGCACCCACATGTCGGACAAGTAGCTTTCCTTGAAGGCTCAGCAGAGTGTTAGGAACGCAGTGCATTAAGCAAATTCCCTTCTTCTGTCTTTAGGAGAAAATTGTGTAGTAAAATGTTTCCTGCCCTCCTGCAAAAAATGGCTTTCCATAGTGTGCACATGCTCACACCTGAGCACTGGCAGTACCCTCTCTACCTTTGCTGTCATGCAGATGCTCTGTACTCCCTTCACCATCAGCATGGCTAGCACAAGATTGATTCCCTTTTCTCCATGATATAACACCCAAAAATGAAGTTAAACCAGTCAGCTGCTTTGACTTGTTCCCTGCACTGAATTCCTATTTCCTCCTGGTGTGACCCCGGTGGATTTAATTGGTGCTGCCACAAAGATGAATGCCTCCCTCTGCACATGCTGACAGCCAGCAGTGCCTCTTCATTAGCTGTCAGGAGCACAGGACCTCAAGGGCATTGCTGATACTGCCAACTGAACTAATTGTACCTCTGATATCTTCTGGAGGGAGCAGGCAGGCTGTTTAATCAAATGGGCACCAGCCTTACTGCACATAGGTATCTCTGTGTAATGGCACAGTGTGCTAAAGCAGCTTTGAGCACTGCTTGTTTCCTATTGAAGATCCCCTGAACACATTGCCATCCTTATTAACACAGTGATTTCTCGAAAATTTATTTGGTAGAGAGCCACCTCTCTGTGTGTGGACACATTGACATGCTGTCTGTTCTTGTCCTTCAAAGGAAGCTGTAACAACTCTAAACTGCTTTTTTTTTTTAAGTGACCTTTAGAAATGCATGGAGTCAGCGAGCCAGAGAAATGAAGCCAGCTGAAGCTTTGCTGCTTGTTTCTCACAAGGTTAATGGTGAGGGCTCGGTGGGAATGAACTCTTTTCCATCTCAAGCAGCAGTTCTTGTGATGCGCAAATATTTGACATGCCTGTAATAGGTTTGCCTCCTTCGTAGTTTTTAGAAAAGCAAAACCCAAATCATCCCCAGTTCTACAAATGAGATGACAGGTCACGCCACCAAGCTATTGTGCTGGCACCATCAAATCTACTAATTTCAAGCTCAGTGCCCTACAGGTCAAAGCACGTAATATTCCTCTTAACCATGTTTTTCATGCCTTTGTTGTCATGGCTACTGAACAACACCGGAGAAAGGCACCAAGTTCAAGATACCTGCTTTCTGTTCCAGTTCCAGCAGTGACTCCTTCTGTGACATTGGACCAACTACTATCTCTGTGCTCTTATGTCCACACATGTTTAGTTGAGATGATACCTGCATCCTTGTGAAAGGTACAAGCCTTGCAAATTAATGATGGTAAGGAAATGTAAATCTGAACTAGTGATAGCCAGCAAGAAGTTTTTATAACCTTTATACTGGGGGTCTGGGGGACAGGCAAGACCAGGACTGTGACACATACTTGCAGAGTGATATGAATAGTTTCGCTTCCTCTCTTTCATGTGGAAGATCCCCTCATGATATCACATCTGTTTAAAGATCAAGATTGGTGTGACTCAGACTGCTAAAGAACTACCAAAAAATACCCTGTTTATCCTGCAAGGAGAGATGGGGCACCTTTTCCCATTTAGAAGATGCAGTCCCTTTTCTGGTAGAACTCCAGCACTTGTATCTAGCAGAGAAGAGCCTGCAATAGCTGATTTAAACATCATTTCTGTATTTATAGAAATATTCATTCATAGATATTTTTTCAGCCTAAAATTAATAGAAATTATAGCAGTTTAGGCCATCTGCTTGTAAAGCTCAAGGAATTAAATCTAGATGGAAGAACTATTTAAAATTTAAAAAAGAGTCCTTTCTAATTGTCTGCTTTGAGTTATGCAGCATGTGCAGAATAAACAGATTACCCTCACTCATATGGCTTGGTATATAACTCTGAAGTTAGTGAAACAGAAGCCATCACAGATTTTCAAATATAAACCCTGCTCTCTTGAATCCCTTCTATCTTTGTGAATGAGTACAGATTATAGGTTAAAAGTGTGTGTATTTATATTGAAGTAGTAGTAATGTTGCCTGCTTTTTGAATGCTATTTACTAGTTAGAGTCTATATTGAAGATAGGTCACAGATGAAGCACTTCTGAAAACTCCTGAACACTTGTAGCTTTCATATTCTTTCCTGTAAAGTAACTCTACTTACTTTTCAACCATCTGTTCTCGGTGGCATTAATTTCATGTGGCAGAAGACTGCACAGAGTCTATAAAATTTTGGATGAGTGCATTTTCTTTACCTGCCTTTGCCATTACTCAAGCATGGTATATAAAGCTGAAGTTAAAAAATTATTTTTCACTTGTCTTTTAATTCAGAAGCAGACTGCTTTTATTGCCCCCCCTTAACACGTGGTGCATGTGATTGAGTGTGTATTTCCTCCATTGGTGAAGTTAGCAATGTGGTTTGTTTGGACAAGCTTCTCTGTGTGACCCACTGGTGTTATCTGCTACATACAAGAGTTTGGAACATAGTGGCACTGACATCTTTAAAAACTTAGGAGGCATAAAAGCAAACAGAGTTTAAATTTGTGGCGAATGTCTTCTACCATCAGCGTACGTGTGCACCAGGTTTGCTCTTAGTGAGGATGTAGCTTATGTCATGAAAATCATAGTTGGGGACTCAGTTTATTCCCACCCTATTTTAAATGCCACCAGTTGTAATCACAGCAATGATGAGATTTTTTTTTTCTCTGCCTCAGCACTGCAGCTGGCACTGGAGCTTGACAATCAACATCAATGTTAGCAAATGGCTTAGGTAGTGCCAGACATGCAGAGAGTTGCCACGAAGCCAGGTGGTCTGTGGGAAGTGAGGAAGGTAATTGGAGCTTGTTGCTTTGACAATTTTTTTATAGTAATTTGGGGACCAAATTGCCGGGGGCAATATTGGCTTTTTCCACTGTTCTGTTAAGGTGTGAGGAATGCCCTGAACTTTGATAGTGCAGACTCGGTGGGGCTGAAGATAAGTCACACCCTAACTGTATGGCTTGAATGAGTTGTGAAGCTACAGTGGGTCTTCAGCAATGTCTGTGTTGCGTCCATTAACTATATGCCATGGACACACTATTTTGTTTGTGAATACAAAATCACGTGTGTTGATACTTTTGGCGTTCTCTGGTGTGTAAATACAAACTTTATCTCGAAAGAAACAATGCCTTTTATCTTCCTAACTACAATAGCGGTCTGAACTGCATCTTTCACAGCTACTAGCTTCATGGGTTTTAGCTTCATGTATGTCCCTCTAGTGGCGACATCAAAAAGTCCAGTGAAGTAATAGTTTCACCTCTGTGTTGGATACGGTGTTCAGGGCTTCAACTTTTAGCTTGTTACATGCCAGCAGTATCCTTGGCACATCGTGAAGCACAGTTTGAAACTTAGATTCCAAAACAAATTCTGTGAATTGGGAAGGCAGTAGTGGGACACTACAGAAGCAGTGGTAAGCCAAGCTTTTTGAGAAAAGATTTTTTGTAAATATCCATATCGCTGACATTATTTTGATCAATTGCGGTAACGATTACTTTGCTGTCTACCTCTGCTCACAGAAATGAGGATCCATCAGCTTTAGTCACCATGAAAAGTTTTATGATAAGATGATAATGTTTTTATTACAGTTACCTGTGTGCATTTTCTGTATTCCATTTGTTAAAAGATGATCTGTATTTGATTACACTAAGTAATGAAAACAGCATTGTAGGAAGAAGTGAGACAGAAATATTATGGAGGGATGCTCCAAAGTATAGACACTGAAGATATCACCATCTGGTGGGGTGTTCTGTGGTACAGATGTCTGCCAGTCTTCTGCAGTAATAACAATGAAATTCCCATGCTCGTTGCCATTTTCAACAAGAACCTCTGCAGATACGAAAAGTAAATAAATGAAAATGCATATAACTCCTTTGTCAAATAGGTAGTGGTATCCCACTTAAAATGGCAGGAAAGACAAGAGAGTAGGTGACTTACCTGAAGCTGTCTGGAAACCTGGTAGCTGAGTCTAAAGGCAAATCTCACCCCCTTGGTGCACCAAAGAGCTTGTGCCCCTGATGTGGGAGGCAAAAATACGTAGGCAGTGGAGCCCTCTCATCTCTGAAAGTAGTGAGAAAAGCAAGCTGTGTTTGGATGAAAGGATGGTTTAGCCAAACATCCTCAAAATAAGGTACTTCCTAGTGCCTAGGTCATCTGAATAGAAATTGGATTATTTTCCTAAAGTTTACATATCTTAAGGCAGATATGCTTTGTGTTTTCTCATGTGCTTGGGTGTTGCTGCCTGACCGAATCCTCTGCCCTGCGGTGGTAGGATGCTCACAAGCCCTTTGCTCTTCATCCAGTCCTTCCGCAGACTCTTTATCTTCCACCTTTTTCATTACTCGTGCTAGGGAAACATTGATCCTTATTTAAAATAAAGTGTCATATCTCTTCTTTTTCAACTTTGTATTAGAGGAGTGGGACAAAACTTTTTAAGCCCATGGTGAGTGCGAGGATCTCGCTTGTCTTTGTTTCTTCAGCATAGGTGTCAAATTTAAGGCTTAAAAGCAGAATTTCTACCTCATATCTGCCAGTTTCTCAGTTATATCATATCCTAGTACATGGTGCTGATTTGTTATTCAGCACGGTAAAAGCTGGGTTAGCCTGACTCCTGTTTGACAGAAAAGGAAAACCTTTCTGTGGGATGTGAATGTCTTTGCCCAGGATGACATTATCTCATCTCTCCTCGTGGAGTCCTAGCTTGTACTGCTACCTCCGGAGATGGAAGAAATCTCTGCTAATTAAATGGTATATCTTTTATAAAGCTAATGGGCATACCTGGTTGTGAAATCTTGATCTTCTGTGCTGTATTTCAGATCCCCACTATATTCATAACTTCAGCAAGTGGTTAGCTTTTATTTTCTGGAAGAAATAGAAAGGAGGAACATGTGATTGATGTATGTTATTGAAGAGACTGCTTCAAACTACAAGTGCAAGGTTGACTGTCAGGTCTTAATGAAGCTGGTCTACAAGTTAGGTGATGATTAATGAAGGAATAATGTCAAAGAGCAGTGCTTGATGGTATTATGTTGACTTCTGCTGCAGGCCAAACAGTCTCTTCTGTGGGAGGAGAAGGACTGCTGCTCTGGGTTGAAACAAGCTGTAGGCAGCAGCTGACATTCCCGCTCTATAGTGTGTGTTGTGGGTGGTGCATGTCCAGGGCAGCCTGCTTGATCATCCACGCACTGGCTGTGTGCAGCCAAGGCTGGCAGGAGGATCCGCTCCCTAAAGGGCTTCTTTCAGGGCGATCATGGAAAATGTGACAGCCTTGTCAGCCAGACTGCTGCATGCCAACATGGAGGAGGGAGAAGGAAAACACCCAGGGAAGGGTGATCTTTGTGGCTTGCCAACTGCAGCGCCGCAGCTATGGGGTCTGGGTGGAAGACGCCATCTGCTACCATTTGGCACAACTCAACCATGAGAGCACAGAGCGTGTTATTGTCCTCGACCTTGGCGGAAGGCGCTGGCAGCGTGCCCACTAGGCTGCTGTCTTCAGCAAGAGATAGGAGCAGGGAGGGACGTGGTGGTAAAATAGCAACCGTGTTTGTGCCTTGCATGCTGCAGTAGTGCCAGTGCTGGGGGAGAGAGACGGGGGTGCCTCAGACACCGCATGCCTCTCTGCTCCTGCTGTGAAAGGACACCTCACCAGGAGTGAGTGGGTCCTTCTTGCCCATGGGGGCATACAAAGGGCTCCCAAACCGTGGTGGAATAATGTGCCTGTCAAGGACAATAACACCATTAAAGCTCTTAGTAATGTTAGAGGGGTAATAACAGGAGGTTTACACAGGCTGATGGGAGAATGAGCTCGCTCAGTGGAGACCTTGCTGAACTTGGATAAACAGCCCCAAACAAGATTAGCTACACCAGGGGCTGGTTTCCTTCAGAAGGACAGGGCGTCTGCAGCCTCATGCCTTTCAGTTTGTGTTGTGGCTTACTGTCATCTCTTAAGTGTGGACCTAATTTTCTAGGGACAGAGAAGAAGAAATCAGGGACTTAAGGAAAAACTTCAGATAAACTGCCTAAACCACCCAGGTACACCTTTGCTCAGAGAACAAAATACTAACATGTCAGCATGGGAACAAAATGGCACAGAGGCAGAAGACTGTACTTTAGCAGCAGGCAAGCCAAACAGTGAAATCAACATATGAGAGACAATAGTGGTTGGAGCTAAGGAGAATGAATAATGGAATTAAACAGTGGGATACCAAAAAGGTATATAAAGGGGAGTGTTTCTATCGGGGGAACATGAAATAATTTGGGCCATACCCTTGCTATTTCCTTATCAATGGAAAGTCAAGTTAAGCTATGGTAAAGGCAAAAGAATAGTCATAGCATAAAACTCATTTGTGCAAGGCATGCGTGCATGTGTGTGCTGTCTTTCCATCTGCAATTATTGCAGAGGAGCACTTCCAAAATGGCAAAGGAGAATCCAGGCAGGGAGAGCAGCCTGTAGTTTGTTACAGGCCTGTGATGGATAAAAGCATGTTTAGCTTCCATCTGTTCTGTTTGTGTCTTACATAATTCTGCTTTAATTAAAAATAAAAATGTATTGTGAATACATGAAATGGTGCACCACAACCAATTAGAGCATTGAGTAGTCCTTCCTGGAAAGCAGCCAGAGATCAGCAGCATGGGGCCGTAGGAGAGTCCACAATGCTGCTTTAGAAAGTTGGCATTATAGCAGGAGCTGAGCCCATGGACAGGCACGTCTTCTCTCCAGAGATCTGTTCTTTCTGGCTATCTCTAGAGGCAATCCATATGAATTCAAGAGTAGTATTTTGCCACAAATGATTGCAAATCAATTTATTGTGGTTCCATATTATTAATCTTTGTAAATTTTTAAAATGCTGTAATTGCTCTGTTGACTCCAAATGCATATTTGGAGTTTAAAAGCCTTGTCAAAGGCGAATTAGACTTCAGTGCACTAAAACCCATTTAAAGAATCCCCAAAGGCTTTTTACATGTCAGTTTTTTTAAAGCCACATAGATCTGTGGAGAAATGGACATTCTTAAAGGAGGTGCTGTAATGTGTGTATGGTGATTTATTGTGTTTTGAATATAGTTTTGTCCACACATGCAGATGATGGGAGAAGTGTGAAAGTAATTTTCCACTTAAAAGTGCTTTTGATCTCTTGGGACTCCTATGTACCAGTGTACAGTGATAAAACCACAATTCAGATATGTTTGGCAGAGGGTGTCAGCATCAGAACTAGGATAACAGAGGTTTACGTTCTTGGAGTATCATTAAGTACTGTTGGATCTGTAGCTATTTTTTTAAAATGCATCAGCTTTCTTTTAATTCCTTTTCTGTTTTAACAGCATCAACTACATATCAACATGTTATTTAAAGTAAATAGGCAGAGAATACTCCCCTGGAAAAGCCCTGAAGATTCGGTCACGTTCATAAGTTGCCTTGTTGCTTATGAGGCTGGGGAAGAGATTTAATAAGGCTTTTATTCCATAGTAATTAAATGTCTGCCTAAAGACACCATAACTCAACAGATTAAATTGCTGTGTGAAAAGATACAATCTGTCATACGGAGATGCACATTAATAATTACTAGTGCTGGATAGCATGTGTGATACTCCCTCAAAATTTGTTAGCCCTTGCTTGAGTCTCTGTGTCTGGAATAGAGGCAGTAATGCACAGTGTTTTTCCTAAGGTGTTTTGTGCTTCTTAGTCTATAAATGAAATTGAGACAAATGTAATGCTACTAAGTTACTTGAACTAATTTGAACCCAAACCTGTAATTTTACTTGGTCACCATCTGTATGCCTTGATGTTTTTTGATTGTTGTTTATTTTAATATTAATACTGTTATTTTCTAAAGCTGGTAGTTCATACAGTTCAGAGTCCAACTAAAATCTCTACCAAAAGCATTTGGATGGTTTCAGCCTTGATGTAGCTGGAGTACATCCTTGGAGGTCTGTTGTACTTAAGCTGCTTCTGTTTTTGAAGAGAATAGGTGAAGATTAAATACTGTGCTTAGCTCTTCATTTTGCCCTTTCCTCCTTCAGTGGCATAACTTGATGCAAAGAAAAGTATCAAGGTTTTGTGCAGTCCTTCTTTCTGCAAGTAGAATCCTTGTTCTCTTCAATAGTAATGTCAAAAATGCTTTTTGTAAATTGGTGATGAGATCAATGATATGTGGAGCTTGTGGCAGTTCTTTTAGTGGTCGCTTTGCTAATTGATATACTTAAGTATATAATCTTGACCAGCTCTTAAACAAAATAATGTTTAAATCTAAGCTGGATTTTTGTGCGTCTGAGGCAGTGATGTCTGACCTCTGTCAGCTCCACAGCAATATTTTGTTCTGCAGTTTAACAAAGAACTCTCCTAATTTCTGCTACTAAACAGGCCTATTAAATAGATTGTCCAACCTTAAAGTTAATCTTAAGTACTCACAGATCAGCTTCTCTAAATCCATTTATTCCTTCTGCTGAGGTGGGTGATGAAGTAGTATATAAAGACCTTTTGAATGTAAAGACCTTGTAAACAGGCTGAACTCTGCCCTGATGTGGTGCCAGGCAATTAGCTGAGAGCACCACTTGTTGGTGGCTGCTTCCAGTTTACTTCAGATTTTGTATCCTGTGGCAGCAAACAGTGGTATTGTAGCCAGGCCTTTGGCTATTCCTGTACTCGGTGACTTTTTCCACCTCTTTTGCCTGCTGAGGGAAAGAATTGCAATTCCCTTTTCATCCCTGATGAGCCTTTGCCTCCTCTCTCATATGTCTTCCTGACCTAGAGCTAGCTGTGTTTCTGCCCTTGCTGTGGTCTCTGACAGGTGGCAATGCTGCTCTTGTCCTTGCCACTCCATGTCACAGGTACCCTTTGCAAACCACCCTGGTCTTACTGACCAAAGCCTTCATGCAGCCTCACAAAAAATCGTGCTCCTGAAAGTCTTGCAGTGGAGGCATATGGGCAGGACTGCAAAGGGTGTTTTCCCAGCTTTCATTCTCAAGGGCCAGTTACGGTGTCAGCATATACAAAGTCTGATACCATTAAGAGTCCACTGTTTTTCAGAGACCTTAAAATCAAGGAAATTTTTGGATCCATGCAACTATGAGGTTCATGTAGTTAATGTTTCATTTTTATTGCCTGTGATACACTGTGCTGGGTAATGCAAGCCAAGTGCATGGCAGTGCTGCCCTCTGCAGCCTCCCGTTTGGGTGGCCACAGCAGTCATGGGGAGCTGTTTTAGGGCACCCCTAACCGGGTAATGCTGGAAAGCCACCCACCCTTAGCAAGGGTATCTTCATGCTCTCTCCTTCCGTCATCAGCCTGCTAATGCACTTATCGTTGGCAGGCTGTTCTACACCCCAGTCAGTCTTTCCCGTTGCTGTTAAGCAAGCCGGACTTTTCAGGTTTGCGTGGGATGCTCTAAGCTTTAGCCCATATTAATGATGCTCTCAATCTCGATGTAGACATATGAAACAGAGATAGTGGAGTGACTTGACGTGTGGTGGATATGGTGAGTAGGTACCATCACACAATCACAGCTGTGTTTTGCTCCCTATTCATCTCTGTCTGAAAGTTGGCGCTTTTTGTGCCTGTTAACCAGTTCTGGCAGCTCATGGCAAGACGACTTACTGCTTTATAGATGGTGTGTTTTGAGGAGTACAGTTCTCTGCTTGGAAAAAAAAAATATTTTGGGAAAACGGGCATGATGTCCTTAGCACAGTTTGTTTGTTTGTCTGGACTGTGCAGTAGGATGATGTTTTGAAGAAGAGGTTAGATTTCTATGTGTTTTTCATAGCAGTAATTTTGAGTGGGCTGAAGACGAGTGGCTGGATCTGTTGAGATAACTTTGATGAAAGCCAAACAACATTTTCCTGCTCTATTTTTGTTTCTGTATTGGATCATCAAGACTATTTAATTCATTCAGTGTCTCATGTGAGCAAAGAATGTGGTATTCTGTCACCAGGTACACTCAGTCACCTCACCTTTATTTGCTGGTGTACGTAGTTACAGTGCATATGTGTCCTACTCAACTTCATCTGCCTCATTCAGCTACAGATCTCTTCTTCAAAGTTGAAAGTTTTGTATTTAGACTTATTTACAGTGTCCAAGTGAATTGAAGTAATCTTGCATTTTCTTCATTGTAAGTGAGGACAGTTTGGCCTCTGCGTAATTCAATTTGAACTTATCGCAGCCATGTAGTTAACTTCGTAACAAATTATGTGAAGTCCTGTAGTTGTGTGTATGATGACTTGGAAGAATTGAGCCAAGCCTTGACTTTCAAGCTGGGGAATTCAGTTTTAATCTATCCAGCAGGTCGTCACTGCATGTTTCTCAGCAAAGCCCTATTCTTGACTTTATTATTGTCATTTTTCCCCTTGTGACTATTTTACGTTCAGAAATAAAACATGAGCAATGATAGTCTTTTCAGGAAGCCAGTAGAGAAACTCCAGAGATATGTTAAATTTGGTAAGTTGAAATGATCAAGTCATGAAGCTGGCAGAACCAGCATAGGATGCTGACTGTGATTTTGATACTGACTTTTTTGTTCTGTAGTCTGAGCTGTGAGTAATGCCCAGATGACAGAGGCAGAGAAACATGTCTTCTGGTAGCCAAAATAAAACCATGATGCTGTACGCTGGAAAGAAAGGAGGGATTGATCCCATGTATTAAGCTGTGTAAAACTTAGTGTCTTGTCTCTTCCAGCAGTTTACCTACCAAGGTGAATCATCCCACTAGAAAGTCTCCATTGAGTATCAAGTATGAACAGATGGAGGGTTTTCATGGGTATCCTTAGATGTTGTATCAGGCACTGGAAGCAAAACTGGCAAGAAAGTAATGGCAGTGAATGCTTAATAGAATTTCCCACTAGTATAATCTCAAAGCCGACAAGTTATGACAGGCAGCAGGTGAATGTATACTTGCGGATAGATTGTTTTGCCTCTCAACAGGCGTATAAATCTGTCTTCAATTAATATATATATTTACAAGAAGGGAAAGTAAATATGTAAACAGTTTCTTCAATTTGCATTTAAATTACAAATTATTTTGAAATTAAAAACCCCACTGGTTTGTGCAAGCAAGAAGTTTTCGTATACAAATGTAATTTTAAGTTTCACTGGGCTGCTCAGTTTCTCCTCACTTGATTTATATAAAATGCTTTCCAGTTGCTTTCCTGGTAGGCAGTTATATTCCAGAACGCTCTCTATGCTATCTTGCAATGAAAAAGAATAGCTTATTGATGTAGGTGTCTTGTTGTCCAGGGCTACTTGAAAATTGGAGAGCATTTGAGGTAGTAGAGGAGCTGCTGTAACCATTTTGTGTAATGAACAACTAGGGTTTAAGAAAAAAGCTCGGCTCTGGCTGCTAGTCTGAATTTTCAGAAAGTGTTGGCAGACAACAGGTATAAAGACCAATTAATCTCTATGTACAAGAGAAAAATAAAGGTAATTAGGAAAAGCCTCTGGAAGGTGCCAGTAGTTCAGCCATATAGCAGATGGAAGTAGGTAATGGAATATAAATACAAGAATTAAAAAAAATACTAAGAAAAAAATCAGAGAATCATGGTATTAAAGTGGATTTTTTGAAAAGCATACATGTAAATGCTATAAAAGTACTAAATTAATTAAAATTATTTTTCTATATTTGTGCACATGTATTTATAGGCTGAACTGTCCTGTTGTATTGTGAACAGTAGTCAAGTGGAAAACTATGTACGGTCTTCACGCTGTGTTGTCATAAATTGCGATCATCCCTTGCATCCACTTGGAAAGTAACTGTTGTTTCTAAAATTGAATAGCCTGTACCTCCTCCCTAGGGAACAGTGCTCTTCTGTCCTTAGAAGGCGCTCAGATATTTGAAAATGAACTTTAAAGCTGTGGTGTTAGATAAATTCACCTGAAGTACAATACACTTCAGATTTTCTTTCCATCTGCAACGTGTTCTGACAAGCAGTATTTTCTTAAGGGGGTTGTCTTGCTCGTGTTGCTGCTCAACAGATTGTCTTCTGAAATTGCCCTCAGCCTCAACGTGCAGCTCTTCCACCTCCTCCTCTGCTTGGAAGATGAGTGCAGAAGAGCATGGAGGCTTCCGAACTGTAACATAAATACTGCTTCGTAATAGCCATAGAGTTCAGGTTAATGACCAGCAGTGGGAATGAAACCAACGTTAGCTCATGGTGCAGAAGTTGCTGTGCTGAAACAGTGTTTTCCATTACTTTCTACATCTGTGTCTTGTAGGACTTTCTGTATCTAGGTCTCCCTGGGAGATCCTGGAGGTTTCTCAGCTCCCAGCCATGTCAGAGCAGCCATTCTGCGAAATATCTCCAGAAGCAAGTTCTCTGACAAATGCTAAGTGCTCTAGGCTTCTGGTCTTCTGCTCAGCACTAACATGGCTTAATTCTGGAGCTGGCGGTGGCCTGCTTACCTCTGTGAGCCCTGGCGTGGTGCAGGCTGGCAAGCCAAGATGCAGTGGTGTCTGTGAGGGTCACGGCAATCACCTGCAGGCTTTTAAAAGGGTAAAGGGTAACTTTGAAATGGTATTTTTGACTGGATTAGGAATACCCATTCTCAGTCCTGAAGCACTGCTGCTAACTCATTGCTATAACCTTTCTGTTAGGGCTGGGAAAAAGCCAGACTTACCATTTTGCACAGAAGCATGCATGCACAAGGGAGATGCTGCGCACTGTGGTTACAGCATTTCTGTGACTGATTGTATTATGTGAATATAGATTGTCTACCTAGGATGTGTTTTGACACATGCAGCTATTTCCTGAATACATTTTTTAATAATAAATAAGAATTAAATGTTCCACCTTGTATTAACATGTTTCAAAACTAGCTTACGTTGAAGAGGGATGATTCACTCTTCTTTTTGAAGGGAAGTGCACCCACACAGTTACTAAAGATTGCTGAATGTCAAATGTTTGTTGTGACACTTGACCTTAATCTCTGTGTAACTCTGGGAATACTTGAAAGTCTGGCCCCAAATGGCCTCTGGGCATCTAGGAAGATTTTTTATTTATTTATTTTTGTTCTTTTCCTGTTCTGCTATTAAACATTTAAATATTCAGTGGTTAGGGTAAAATGTTCCAGATACAAGTCTAAATAGTATTTCACCTATGTGATGTAAAGAAAAGAACCATAATTCTTAAACAGAGGTTAATTTAATAATCTTTTGCAAATGTTGTACAGTAGGCTGTTTATAGGCTTTAGGTTTGTTATTTTCTTGTTTTAATGTTCTGGTTGATAATGCTGTCTCAGGAAAATTGGAGAATGTTGTATTCGGGCCTGACTCTCACTGACCGCATTGCACAGACGAGTTCAATTTGTAATAGAGAGTCCAAAGCAGAAATGGAAACTTGAAGTGGGAAAGTTTCCCTCCAGGTATACAGCCGCAGGGAGAGAGGATTGCTCCATGGGTGCAGACACCGGCTTGTCAGGAGAAGCTCGGGATAACACTTCCCCTGTGTGCTCTGATGGACAGTATTCAATCCAGGGTTCAGAAGGGTAGATGGCATTGTAATTTACTTGAAACATATTGCCAAATATTAATTAAAAATAAGCAGAGTGGATGGTAGAGTTGGAGGGAGAATACTAATTCTCTGCGGACTCCAGGCACTGGGCTCAGCTTGCAGCCTGAGATGCCAGGTCCTGGCCCAGCGTCAGCTTGGAGCTATCTTCTCATTCTCTGATGTATTTGCAATGTAAATAATACTGTGTGTTTAAAACAAACAAACAAACAGTTTGCACTGTGTACTGCCTGGGCTAAAGAAATGTATGTACTCAGGATAAAAGGTGATCTTGGCTTGAAATTCCCTGGTTGTCTCCAGCTTCAGGCTGCAGAGGGGTAGGAATATAACTTCAGTGAATGTGAGGACCGGGCTGTGACACCTTTCTGGTCTTTGAACTACCTCTTTACATGTAGTTCCGTAGTAAGTGGATGGATTTATAGGGGCTTGTTTTGGAAAGTCAGTATTTATGATTTGAGAAGCTGCAGCAGTGTTGGTCTGTGCTGCTACACCTCATCTTTCAAAACCATCAAAATGTTTGGCAAAACTGACTTTTCAGCGGAGATGAATCTACATTTTCATCAGTACTACAAAGCTCTTCTGCATATTATTATTGAAATAAATTTGTTCCAGAAAGGAACAGAAATTTGTCACAAATTAGAATCCTGTCACAGAGTAGTTCAGTGCTTGTAGCACCTTGTGAGAGAGTATATGGCCTGCATGTTCTTATTTTCAGTTGGCAGTATTTTAATATTTATGTAAGAGGCAATGTTATAACTAAAACATATGGTTTCATTAATGCAGAGGGGATGTAACTTAGTCAAATGCTCATTTGTTGATCCTACTTGTGACTGGCTCACTGATTCCAATAATGATTTGCAAGAAGCATGCTCCCAAATACTTGAAAAATCTTACAATGTACTTGCTCTTTTTTGTGATCTATGGGAAACACTTAATGATGCCTGTCTGGCAAATCACCGCTTAGCATTTTACTCCTAATCCTGGTGGCAGAATTCTCAGCAACTTCAATATAAACAAGACTGCAGCCAAATTATAACAGGATAGTATGGAAAGTACCATAATACATTGAAATGGGAAAGAGTATTTTAGGTAGAAAACTGCTAAGTATTAGAGTTGAATTTAGCCATAATAGCTATGTTTAAACATCCTCTCTCCCCTGTTGCCCCATGTGATTATTTTTTGTGTGTGTGGGGGGGGGGTGGGTGGGGGTGGGGTGTGAAGTCATTGCAAGGACTTGAATAACTGCCTGTGGTCAGGAAGTCTGTTCCAGATTGCATCCAAATATGTGTGCGTAATAAGATATACCACAGCTCTGAGAGTATGTTCTCAAGTGGAAAATCAAGTAATAACATTGAAAGTTTGTCTGTTGTTGTGTGTGGATCTTATTGCATTATAGAACTACATGAAAAGAATAAGGAGAAACCCACACAGTCATGCCCTCTAAGCTCTTCCTTGCCTATAATTTATTATTGTAAGAAAAAAAAAGAGGATGTCTGTGAGGTTGAGTTACCTCTGAAATGCATTGACCTTTAAATAAGAACAGTATAAAAAATTTTACTTTCGCTAGCTAGAAGCTGATTCTGTTAAATTGACTTAGAACAATGTTTGCAAACATCAAGTCCTATTTAAGTGATAAGCAACACAATTTTAATAATGAAAGAATCTACAGGGTATGTTTTTACTCAGCAGGGAGATGTGTGCGTATAAATACAAGTATGTATGTACACTTGGTATTGTTTATTTATATACATGAGGAAGTGTTTAAAAAACAAACAACTTCCTCCTTTGTGAGGTCAGAATTTATGCCTAGTGTTGATAAAATCCATCTGCATGGTGGTGGTTTTGAGAAACTTCAAACAAATGGTGCAACACTAGAACTCTTCCACTCCTGCCCCCATCTTCTACACAAGCCTCCTCCTGGGAAGCTCTTTTGCCTGTAAAGTATACACACCTAACAATTCAGTGTTGTACCTAGTGTAAGATTTTTATTCCATACAAACAATATTTTTTCCCCCCTAAAAGATAAGGTTTTTACATCCTTACTATTAGATAGAAGAGCACCATACTTTAAAATGAGCAAGCAAGCGTAGTTTCATCTTTATAAAGCATTTGTCAGTTCTAGAAATACCACTTCAAAGGTCACGTGTAGCTAATCTTCACCTTTTTCACCTGTACCCAAAATCTGACAACATTCTGGCTTTGGGAGTATTTGTGGTTTGGGGGTGGGAGGAGGGGGGTTTCGGGTTTTCCCTTGATGCTGCTGAAACTAGTCAGGGGGGTTAATATGGAAATACAGATGTTCTTGTCTTGTCCTCTAACCAGCCGGCATGTTTGACAGCGTTCTGCACATTATGAAATCATATCAGTATGTCCCATGAGGCTCAGGCAAAGATGAACTTTTATGTTTCTTTAATGGCAGGAAGCAGAAGAAAAAAGGAACAGGGCATTCATGTACAAACACTTCCCACTCTGAGACGAGGGGTTTTTTTTTTTCTTTTCTTTTTTTTTTTCCTCAGAAGATTTAGCAGTATAGCTACTTAATGACTTAAAATAGCACTAAAATAAACAGCTGCTCCCAGTACTTCCTAGCTAATATAGCCTATCAGCTCCATGATTCACGGCAGAGTGATTAGATTCACTTCATTACGGATGGAGTAACTGGGAGACTGTAGGCAAAGGTGTTTCCAAGAATAGCAGGCAGCTAACATCAATCTGATGTCTCAGAAATCCTGTATCCTTTTCAGCAGATTTGTTCTGGGAACCAGAGGGAAGAAAATTTGGGAGTATTTGTAGCTTCTGAGAAGCACAGGCAATAAATTATGTGATGCTGCTCTGAGTTTTTACAGTACTCTTAAGATCTTGGTCATCTTCAGAAGCTGCTTTCTTGAGGAACCAAGTGAGGAGAGCACTGTTTCACCTGGGGAAGTGTCCTGGTGGATAAGGGCTAGCAATTAAAGGGAAGGCATCAAGATCTTCCTGCTTCCTGATATGTACTGCCTAGGAAATAAGATTGCTCAAGGTTTGGGAGAAAAATGATAAAGAAATCTTCGGTAGATGAACATGCTGTTCTCAGCACTCATGAATGTTGGATCCAATGCTTAGTTGGTGATGTACGGATCCTGGAAGCATACATTTTGGCCTTTAAATGATTGCTGTTGGATATTGGATGAACAAAACATGCAGGTCAATAAAGTGGTTGTTCTCGATCTCCAGTTCCACGAGCAGGGAGGCCTTGCTCTTGCTGAGATCCAGCAGGAGCTGGGGACGCTGTCCCTCATGGTGCTGCCTTTTGGCTCCCCTCCGTCAGTGTCCCCTGCTGCCTGAGATGGTGGCCCTGGGCCAGCTGCTTGTCTTGCACCTTCTTCCCCTTGCTCTTAATTTTTTGCTGGGAACATCAATGCAGCCAAACCATTGCCACTGGTGGCCATGGGGTTCTCAGCATTTCTCCTGCAGTGGGTGCATTGTCATGAATCTCATTTAAATTGCCATCACGCTGTTGCTGAAGCTTACTGTCAAGCAGCTACCCACTTGTGCAGCCCTTGTGGACCTACTTGTGTTTTCAGGCTTTCCCTGCTGAAGCACCTTGTATGCGTCAAGCAGTGGAAGTGGCGGGCGCCCACAAAGGACAGTTTACATAGCTGGTGGAGCACTAATGGAGGCAATATTGACAGCCAGTTGGTTTATACCTATTTACCTTGGAGTGAGATAACCCTTGCTGATACCATTAACCAGATGAAGCTGTGGTTTGAGTCGCTCAGTGTTTCAGTGCTGTGGTATTAACTGGGCGTAAAAAGCATAGTTAATGTAGGCACCAAGGTGTTGACATTTGCTGTTGACACGGCTTGCAACTATAGTTCTCCATCATCAGCAGGTGAGGAGCCCTGGAGGCTGGCCAGCTCCCTTTAGCTGACTTGTGTTGGCCAAACACTGCTGCCTTCTGATGCTGAGTGGTCCTCCCGCAGCTGTATCGGGAGCACCTGTCCCATTTCAGATTGCACAGGCTCATTGGAAGCAAAAGCCAGCTGTGTTTCTCCTTTGGGTGTGGATGTTTGCTGGAATGAAGTAGTGTTGGCCAGATAAAAGTAAGAAATATTTGGTTTTCATTTGCAACTTGCTACTGCTAAGGCTCTCTGCTCTCTGTTTGTCGTCTCCTGGTTTTATTCTCCTCCTTCTCCATGTGGTGATACTCTTCCAAGTGCTTGGACCATGTCGTTGCTTTCTTGTTGGTGGTGTAAAGTGTGTGATGGTTGTGATGAATTCATGGCTTACAGCAGCTGTGGTTTGAGTGCAACGCCTTTATCTTAGGGGTTAGAACATGCTTGGGAGCCATGAGAGCATCATTTATTCATTTTAAGTCCCTAAAATGAAAGAAGGAAATGTTGGATTGAAAGAGAATTCTAAAACCAGAAAGTAAAAACTGTCCTAGTTTTAGTTCAGGTTGTAGGAAGCCTCTAGTTTTTCTAAACAGAGGCATAGTGCTGTTTGTTTCATGTGTGTTTTCTGGTATGTTTTGTAACATGAAATTGGATGTAATTCTGCTGAACTTTGGCACTGAAAAGCAGAAAGCTTAACCAAAACACGCTGGAGCACCTGTGCACCGTGACTGCTTTCAGTGGTTCCTAGTGCAGCTCTGAGTTGTGGGACAAGCTCCCAGAAAGGGTGCTGCAAGCTGTTTGCTGGTCTTTTCACCTTGTGGAACTGTCATGGTCTTAAAATCTGGTGGAAGAAGGTAGGCAGAAAGAAACCTAACAGATGCTTTCTTGAATTAGCCAAATTTAAGTAGTGCTGTTTGTTTCAGAAGCCATGTCAAAGACTGGGTCTCCAGTCTACATCTGACCTGGATGCTTATTCACTTACTGCACTGTAGGAAATGGCTTGACCTTCTAAATAATTATTAGCCCAGTTATTCAGATCTGCAAAAATGCATGACAGCAGCTGAAAAACCTCTGCTCCAATATATTCTCCATAGCATAATTATTGTTGAGGTCATTATCTGATTTTTAGATCCTTTCAACTGTGTCTGCTTGTTATTTCTCCCTAGAAGACAGGTAACCAAACAGTATTTTATTTCTGGGAGTAAGAATGCAGCCTAAAGATCTAGCATGGCAGAATGTATTTGTGTTCAGTGCCACATAAACGTTAACTTGATCCCTCCTAAGACAAATGTTTCTTGACAAGTAGTTAATGCTGTAGTACAAGAGGTTTTACTAAGGAAGTTTAGGTTTATGAAAAGTTATTTTCATTTCTAGGAGAGAAAGTCCGTATCTGCAAACTGTAGTGCCAGGTGGACACTAGTATTTCCCCAAAGTTGAAATTTTTGGAGGCTGTTTGAAGGTTTTACATTAACTCAGAAAGTAAATAAAAGGAAATTCAACTAGCATCACTAGCCGGGTAGTTAATTCCTTTTAAGTTTATTGTCTGATGACTGTGGGCCAAGTTGCATTCGTGGGATATTTGCACTCATAACTGTGATATCTCTTTGATACATGTACAGATAGTAGTTTTATGATACAGTCAGAAACTTGGATGTTTGCGTGACTGGTATTGCAGGCACACAAGCAAAACAAGCATTCTGTGGCTTAGTCCTTCAATTTTTTGTTGATAAAGTAAAAGCACAGTAGTAAAAAGCTTTTATACAGGACAGATAATCCCAGTTTATGCTGCGTTATTAAGACAATACATGTGAATGTATTTTTATCGTTTGACTTAATACAGCTTTTTCTTTCAAGAAGGAAAAATTCAAAGGGATTTTATCATACCATGTTTATTATTTCTATTCAATGAAAGATTCAAACTTGTGTTACAAGAAAAATAAGGCACATGCCTCACAGCTGCCTCTCTGTAACAGTCTGGAATTGTTCCTTTGAGGCCGTTAAGGTTCGTATGTGAATGTGCGTCCAATTTTAGAGATTATTTCATACAGTATTATGCACAGCATGAATTTTGTTATCAGAAACACTGAAATACCTGTTAGAGCCGTGCGGTGTTCATCACACATGAAGGAACAGGTGGCCCCAGTATGTGTGAGTTCCCAGTGTAGCCTTGGCAGGGAGGTTGCTCTGTGCCCACTTCTGGAGAAAAGAGACGTACCTTCTCCGTTAGTGCTTAAAAACTCGGTTCTGTTAAACGCGAAGGTCCTTGGGCGTCACCAGACTGAGGCAGGAATAAATTGGCAAATAAAAGCACTTTTTTCTGGCTGTGAGTCATACCTTTTAGCTGTCTTATAGCAGTGGTATATGCAGGCCAGCTAAGCCTGTTGTAAGCCTGGAATTAAATGATCTGATCTGTAAGTATTTCCAGCGCCCCAGTACGCATGCAACAAGCCCCTCCTTTCTGACACAATGCTTTCCTTCAGCCTAGCTGTGCATTAAGCATAAATGATACCCTAAGTTACTAGGATGTGACCACTATATGGAAGTCCGTAAGAACTATGTATGTGTGTGTGGTGCCATGCGCTAGTGAAGCCCTAGCACCAGTTAGGGCATTAGGTACCCTGAACAATAAAGGATTTGCCATAAGGTGTGGAAGAGAGGAAATCATTCTATAAGCTGGGATTTTCCAGTCTGCTGAGCCTTGTACTTCCAGACTTACTCATTAAGAGACTTATTATAAAAGACCTAAAAAGATTTATTGAAGGTTTATTAAAAGATTTATTAAAAGAGAGACAAATACCCTTCAGAGACACTTATTCACTGCCTTTTCCCCTCGCCTGTGCTGACTTTAAGTTACTGTTGTAAATAGCTGAGTGCATGATCGAGCAGTGGTTTGAAGAGGCCCTGTATTGGGCCCAAAACTTGTCTGGGCAGGCAATTTTAAGGCTGGGATTATGAAACGTTGCAGGTTTCTGCAGAAAACAAGAAGGTCTGAGCTCTGGGTGCAACATGACCTTTCATTCCCACCCCTGGTGGGCCTTGCCCTGCAAAGGGTGTGATTGAACCTAATGAGCATGACTGGTAGTTGGGCAGGATTTTGTTACTCAGGCTTCGGAGGGAAGCATTGTAAATCTCACTTCTCCTGGAAAATAACATGGATATGCTCACTTTTGTCTTTGGGTAGGTGCCAGCACACAGAGAGTGAGAGAGAAGTTACTGCTTGTGGAGAAAAATGAGTGGCTTTACATATAAAACACGGGAAGCCTCCAAAACTGTATGCATGTTTGCTTTGGGAAATGACACACTCATGAATCCTATCCTGGTATCCCTGGCCCTTCTCAAAGCAATTCTTTGTGGTAACCTCTTATGCTCCTTCTTTAAATGGCAATTCTGTGTGGCAGATGCTACATATGTTTTTTAGGCATCCAGCATGAATTCTAGATGTTAAAGTAATTATGTTCCTGGGGAGCTTCAGACCAGCTGAGAGTTAGAGCTAAATGGGAAGAAAGGCATGAGCTTGACTGATTATCTAGTTTGGGGGTGGGAGCAGAGATCTTGGGAACAAGCGTAGTCCCAGATCCCCCTCTCTTCACCCACCCCACTGCTCTTTTTCAAACTTCTGTGTTAAATGAGTGGAAATCTGAAAAAGTGTTTCTTACTTGTGTAACATTAGTTATGAAAGATACAGTGAGCATATGCCCTTCTCCCTTAATGCGGTTTTAAACTGATAAGACAGCTTAGATATTGTTAGACTGCATTCAGCACAGGAGGCTGAAATGGTTGTCCTGGCAGCGTGTCCCCAGGCAAGGTGTGTTCTTGGGAGTATTTCAGGGTAATGATCTTTACACGTAGGTTTTTATGGGTCTTTGTTACAGGAGATGTGGATGTGGTGTTTGTGCAGGTAAGTCTTTGATGTGTTCGAAATGTGTGTGCTCTTAGACCAGTTTGTGTGCTGGTTACTCCTGCGGAAACGCCTGAATACCTGTGCCTGAGCAGACACATGCTCCAGGCACCAGATGGAAACTAAAAGGCAACTAGATTAGAGTTAACAAATCTGGTGGAAAAGTCTGTTTGAGGAGGGTCAGCATGGAATGGGCACTTCTTCCCAGAAGAACCTAGGAAATTGTGAAAGCCAGAAAAAGCCCACTCTTGTAATTGGAGCCCTGGGATGTAAAACCTGGGAGGTAATGTAATTTGTAGCTCGCTGGAGAACTCAGAGTCAACATAGAGCAAGCCAAGATGGGAGACTGAATTATCTATAAAACTGCCTGCACAAAATGATTCGCTTTCTCCTTCCAAAAATGTAATAAACATATGTTACAAATACAATTTTTCTTTTATTCTTCAATCATCAGTGAAACAAATCACTTAAAAAATCTCAGTAATGAGGAGACAGGATTGTCATGGGTCTGCTATTTCAATTAGTTGAACTTGTTCTGTTCAAGAAAACAGTGAAGGCAGGAAGCTGAGGAAATAAATATTAAAGCCAGAATCCCCTTAGTTCCTGTTCAGAGAAATGGTTGCCCTTTTAGGCTATTAAACTATGTCCAGAGCATCAACTGTACATTTACTATCTGAAGAGATTGGCAGTTAATAACTTGTGAGTTTGAACTTAGAAGAGATGCAGAGGTACAATTGCCTGTCTGTGTTGATAGTGTTACGTCTTCTGATTTGTGTTCACAGTTCATGTTTTCTGTAGTGTATGAGGACAGAAGTAGTTCACATGCATTTCTAAAGATGTCAAAATATGCATGCAGTGGAATGCAAAAGATGATTAAAATATCACAGCTTGCTGCTTACTATAGCTAATCAGTCCAGCCCACTGCATATTTCTCAGTCCCTCACTGACATTTATGGATTCCTTCTAGTAAGGTTTTTAGTGACAATGCTGAGACTGAGAGTAACCATGAACTATTTCACTAATGTACATGTTTTAAAGTCAAGTCATGATCAGAAAAACAATGATGCACTGCCTTTCTTTGAAAAACTAACAGAGCTTTTTTAAAAATATTTTCGTAATGCCTGATACCCTTGTTCTGCTAATGCTCTCAGTGGAGAAGGACAAGAATTTGAAACTGTTCCTCTATCCGTCCTGTTACTTTGCCCACTGTAACCTAAGAGGTACTGTTGGTCTGTATTTCCTGAATGAATAATTAAGAAAAATAGTGTCCATCTGTTGTTTATGAAGAATTTGGATGAGAAAATGTTGATTTACACATGGTTAGGAATGGATAAACTTTGTTTTGCAAGGGACGTCAAAGAACAGCACACCCTTGGGTCTGCAGCTGCCCGAGGAAGCTTTACACCCCAGCTAGTACTCGCCAGCAGCCTGTTCATGTTTTGCTACTTGGCTGTTGCAATCCCTGCCATCCAGCAGACAGCAGCAATCAGTAGTGGGCCTGGGCAGGTGGCTGGGTTGCTCACATTGTGCATGAAAATGTTAGTTTTGCATGTGGGACCTCTGAGATATTGGTAAGGGACAGTGATTCTGTGTTTTGCATGTCCAGCAGGGCACACCATGCAGCCTCGGTCTCTGGCAGAGGTTTGCTGAAGAGTTGTCTGTAACCTACAGTGCCTCTAATTTTGAGTCGTCTCCATTTTTTCCAGCACTTTGCTTCCATGCCTTTCAATAAAGAATAAAGTGCAATTATTTCTGTTATTTTTTAATACTTCACATGCATGGTCCGGGAGCATGCTACAGAGGCGTCTCAGACTCGTGTCATGACATCAGAGCTTTGTGCTGTGACTTGGACAGCAAAAAGTGATTCTTGGTGCCTGTGCTGGGATACTATTGAAGTTAAATGGGAAGGTACTTTGTGTTTTCAAATTACAGGCTACCTTTAATTTTCATTTGTCATTAATTTCTTCTTTTTCTTTTTCCATTTTTTTGACCGTCTCTCCTTTGCTATATAGGATGGCCAAATATTAGCAACCTGGGCTGTCTTAACAGCTGGAACATGCCAGTGCTCTGAGACTTGATCATCTCCCCTGTATTTGGACTGTTTGTGAAGCTATGGAAAAGGCTTGCAAGCAGTGTTGACATTCATTGGCATTAATTTTGAAAACTTAAAATTATTCTGGGCATGCAGCATACTTGTTACGCCTGGCTTGCACCAGGTGGCATGAAGAGATGCAATTCAATAAGGCTGTTCTGTGGAAAGGTCACAAAAGCAGCATGCACTTTCACTGCATACTAAAGAAGCAGGAAAACCTGAAGCACTGCCAAGCTGTTGCCCACCTGCCCCTTTGGAATGTGGCGGTATTGGTGCTGCTCATGTTTGATATGGTGCCTGCTGTTATTTCTGTGGGTTTTGTACCTTAATGTTATCTATCCAAGGTTACAATTTCGCCAGGACCTCAAGCAAATGTTCTGTTTCTCTGAGCAACTAGAAATGTGATGTAGCTTAAGTTTGACCATCCTTTCGCTTGAGTTGTTAACTTTGAAGGCTCTACCAGTTGTCTCTTCTGAGGACTGCATTTGTGCTTAAAGAAAATACAGTTTGGATTTATCTGTAGCTTGTTTTGAAGTATTTCAAATGCACTATGGCATCCTTTCCTTTTATATGTAGTTGAAGGTAGCTGAAGTTCTGTTTTCAAGAGACAACAGTAATGAATTATAAAAATGTATAGCATTTTTAGGAATTGGGAAATGACAGGGCATTATACAGCAGCAAGCAGCAGGAATGTGGGTTATCTAGTCTGTCACTGCATTGTTCACCGCAGACAACCACTTTGAAATCTTTCACATTAATTCCTCAGTGAGTAGTGCATGTGGGTGTTTTCCCATTGCTTTTTGAAAGTGGATTGATACCGCTTAAGGCAGTGCTTTTGTCTACTCAGCTTGTTCGAATTAATTGTACACCAAAGTTTAGATGAAAATTCTTGCCTTTCCTCTGGTGCCGAGACATTTCAGCTAGTCATTTGAGCTTGTAAAAAATGTATTCACTATTACACAACACAAAATCTCCTAAAGATTTGTGCCTCCTAGTGTGAACGTACAACCAGCCTAGCTGGTGCTGGCTGGGTGAGTGCCGTTTGGAGTCACTTGTTCTGCTGGAGTTTCAGTGGAGCTCTGCATTTCTCACTTGAGTTGGTGACTCAAATCCATCTCTCCTTTCCCAGGCCGCGTCCTCCTGGCATCCTGACAACAGAAAGCTAAGAAAATGAAACATTATACAGACTACCTCCTTTTCTATGTGCTCTGAGAGTTATGGATTTTACCCAAACTCCAAATTTATTTCCTGAATTGCTCTTGCAGTAGAGAAACTTAAGGACACGTTTATGTCAAGGAATCCTGACCCCCTGGAAGGAGACGTGGTGGACATGGGCAAGGAGCTCTGCAGGCTTCAGCTGGATGTTCTGGGGCTAGGGAGGCCAACTGCAGCTGAGGCTGCGTTAGCAGCAGAGTGGGAGAAGGGTGCCTGGCCCAGTTTGGGCTCCTCAGCACAAGAAAGACCCTGATATACTAAGTTGTTAGAGGAATGGCTGGAGCAGTGGCAGGAGAGGAGAAGCTGAGGGACGTGGCTCTATTCAGCCTTGAGAAGGTGAAGGGGACTCAGTGTTGCTGTCTGCAGCTACGTGATGGAGGAGGGTACAGAGAAGGGAAGAGATATAGAAAGCATTTTTAATCCCCCCCACCCCTGCAGTGCGCATTGTTGACTGCTTTTACAGCAGGCTTTTGATATCATGGGTAGTAGAATAAAAGATTTGCCTCACAGAGATAAGGCAGAGGAGATGCACACCCTATCTTTTCACCAACATAATTGCTGGAGGTTTATTTTGCTCTCTTCAAAGTAAGGCAGCCTAAATCCCACAGCATCGCATCAGCTCAGTACCTTCCTCCCTTCTTCTGCTCCGACTTTCCCTTTCTGCGTAAGAGAGATAATTTCCGTTTGCATTCAGGGGGACAGTCTGCTGGGCTTCAGTGCTTCCAGGGATCCTGCTGGGTATGTGCCGTGTCCAGGCTGGGGCTAGCTAGCAACAGGCATCCATATGGGAGGAATTTATATTGTCTGACAGGCCTGAACACTGAATTCCCACAGTTTCCATTGCTTTAGGCTGTTGTCTCTGTTGAAAAACAAACAGAACAGTCTGGGAACTGAGGAATGTAGTCTGAAGCGTCAGCATGCGGCTTCTGCTGGAGTGTACAATTGGAGTCAGAAAGGGAGCTATGCAATGCCTGTACAAAACAGGAGTGTCCAAGCACGGTGCTCAGTGCTCCTCAGTGTCAAGGCCACCATTCTCAGAGGCTTTCAGAGCTTTGAGGACCCAGGGGGGTAATCCACTTCAGTGGCTTGGATGCTTTACCCTGTCAGCAAATTGAAGTGATTCCTGGAAGACATACTCAGAACAAGTTTCAGCACTGAACCTGTAGAGTCAGTAAAGCAGTTCTCCAGTCATGAATGAGTAAATGGACATATTCACTATTGGGGAGAGCTTCCCAAATTTCTAAATACTGAAGAAGAAAATAACTCTGCTAGGGGACAGTGACTTTTTGGAAGTACACTGAGCAAGCACAGTGAGCGTATCCTGTGGCTTTGTATTCTGTTAGGATGACCATGTATATAATAACACTGCAGCTTCTCCTTAGTACTGGTGCCTGGCATTTGCTCAGGCCCTCATGCTCCTCTTTCTACGCCTGGTCTTTCCTATAGTCTGTTGCTTGACTCCCCCTTGCAACATGCATGCTGCATTTTCTCATCAAGTTAAATCTATGCAAAAAAAGTCTGGTTTGGATGCTACTTATTTTTTTCTAGTGTGCAGGACACGTGGTTCCAAATGCTGATATTGATGATTAGCATGTTTATCACACCCACAAATAATTTTCTGATTCTCACACTGGACAAACTCAGCCTTTTTTGAAGCTGTGCTTGCACAGCAAAATATCTTGCTCTATGCAGTATCTAGCAATTTTTCCTTGGCTAATTCTGCCAAACCTGTGGAAGTGCCTTCTTTATTCTGCATTCTGTCAAACTGACTTACTGTGGTTTAACATAAATTGAGGGTTTTTTTTCCATGAGCTGCTGGTGAACATCAGCCAAGTCATTCTCACAGTATCCAGTCACCTCTTTTGAAGAATTAACAGTGGAGGGTTTTTTGAGGAAACCCTTTCATGTTTTACTTAGATGCACTAAGAGCTCGTTGCCAGTGCTACAAGGACCTTTCCATTCTTTCATGTCTAAAAATAAAGGCAATCAAATTAAACTTTCACGATCAAGCTATATTGTCGGTGGAACTTTAAACAGCGCAAATCTGCCTTTGGTTACTTGAGTGCTGGGAAATACAGGTAAACCTGCCTTGTTATGTAAAGTATCGTCCCAGGACCAGATTTTATTGGGAAGTGAGTCATCAAGGTTCACTTGAGTTTTCATGATCAGAGGTGGCTGGTACCCCACCAGCAGCAGCCACGGCTTTTTGAGACCCACAGATGCCCAAAGACCTGCAGAATCTTCCTGATGGATATTATTAATGTGCCTGCACAGTCTTGCAAAAGGCTACTTGTAGGCAATGCCACAGACTTGTGTAGCTCATACAGCTTGAGCTGAGATGCATGAGTCAGCCTTGGGCCCGAGAAGGAAACCAGTTTCCGGGTCATAATGTGATGAATGTTTCTGAGCTATCTGGGAATGCCACAGCCAGCACTCTCCCTCCCTTTGCTCCCTCCGGGAAGTGCCGTAGCTCCATGCATGCTTGTCTGCCGTAGAGGTCAGGAGAAAGGAGCGTGTGCTGTTTTGACTGCTTTTCCTCCTCTTGACTGCATTTTGGGAAAAGAAGGGGGGATATTTTGGTCTTATTAACCAGATGAGATGTTACAGCTTAGTATTACCAGTAACACATAGGCTCTGACTTTGTGAATGCAGTGTGAACTCCCAGCAGGACGGCATGAGTTTATATGACAAGGAATCCCTGGGGACAGAGTATTTAGTGCTCAGTATGTTTAGGAGTATTTCCCTTGTGACCTGTAGCGCTTCTCGTTTTGGTCATGGTATTTGGAAACTTCATTTGAGGTCGCAGAGGTTCCCGAGTGCTGTCTGCTTGGGACGGTTGAATTGTTCCAGGGTGCAGCTGCCATGGCAATGAGCAATCTGTGTGCAGGGCTGGCCTTCTGTCCTCTTGTAGGGAAAAAACGCAGAACCAAAAATACATTGCTCTGAGATGGGGAGAGTTTGTGCTTTATAATACACTTTCTCTGTATATGCATCTATAAAATCCCATTTTAATTAGGACATGAGTGCAAAAGGGAATTCTGAAGAGGAGTAATTCCTTGCACGTGGCCGGGAGGTTGAGTCAGTAATAATTATGCTTATGAAGCTGTTAATTTTTTTAGTTGGTAAGTTCCCCCTCAGGAAAAGAGGATCCTGGTTTCCAAGCCCTTTGTCAGTGCTTTCCCTGTCCCCTCACAGCAGCTGGCTGACCGCCCTTGACACACCTGGCTGCAAACTGAGTATGTATATAGGGAAATTGGGGTGGGTGTAGGGGGGTGTCCAGTCTGGAAGTTTTTGCTCAGAAAGTAGCTGGTTGCACCAGTGTAGTTCCAACGTGCATGAATCTCTATTTGTGATGGCATTACAGCGCGTGAGACTGAAAGTCAGTCACCAAAAACCTGAGTACATCATCTTGTATGCGCATGAAATAAATTTGGCAGTTTTCTGAAGTTAATGAAGACACAGAGCAGATCAGGGACAGTGGCATGCTCTCCCCTCTGGCATGTCTGTTCCCAGAACTGCTTCAGCTCTGGAGTTGTTATGGATGCAGCCGTGGCAGGCCATACTAAACTGGTCCAAAAAAAAGGGGAAGCTATCCACTTGGAGATACATTTTTCCCATAAGCCCTAGACCTTTAATCCTAATAACTGTAAACAAATGCTGACCTGGAAAAAACTTTTCATTTTCTTTTTTTTCCCTTCAAGTGTGGGAAGAGAAGTCCCACTCCTTAACCTTTGCACAACCACACATTAATCTAATTTCCTACTCACCATGACCTAGAGGTTTGGAAATTGCAGCTACGCATAATTTGATTTTTCTTCCTATGTTTTTATGTTATGTTTTTGCTTTTTCTGCTATTCATGTTTTTGGTTCAGTGCTGGTTCATTAAACTTCAGTCACAAATACCAGCTGGAGGGCACACAGCTTGTTGTCATTTCAGCTAATCAGACATTTGTAGATCAGAAGGGGTTATTGCATATGCAGATGAAAACTAGAGCTCTCTCCTACTGTTCCTTCCCCTTCTCCCGAGGCTTTGGCCCATCACTTTTCTCTCCTTATGTTGGCCCACCAGGATACATACTCTTTAGCGAGATTAGCATAATAATACTCTTTTTGTCTAGGTGATTCAAAAAGCTGGGCCATCCTCTGTTCCCTGCTGCTGCTGTTGTTCTTGTGCAGTGTTTTGAAAGTTAGCACAGGCATACCAGCAGGTTAGAAGGCGCCTTATGTTTTGCTGTGTTTTCAGGCAGCAGATATAATCCAACTACTGCATCTGAGGTATGGGAGAGCTGGTAGCTCTATGCTTAGTCATATATTTCTTTTTTGTCTTTTATTACTTACTTGAAAAAAATAATATAGTATTAAATTGGTGTGAGAAGGAAATCACATTTTGTATTCCGGTAAGAAATGTCACAAGTTACAGTTTAGCTGTCAGGCAAAATGGCAGTAGCTTGAGTGATCAGCAGCTGCCACTAGCTTTGCTTTAAATCATTAAGAGCAAATGTTCAGATCTCAAGAGATGTTTTAACCTTCCTTTAGCAGAAACATGCTGGGAAAATCAGAAACATATGCTGCTTTAAATAGAAAAATAATAACAAACAGAGTTACAGGTTACAATGGCAGTTGACACAGGTATTTTTTTTAGGGACAGAACTCCAGAGGTGCACACCTCTCCAAAGAGGGAAGGAGATTACTTTTTTCTCAAATGTCTTCTGTTTGCTAGAGGGTCCACAAACAATGTTCATTTTAAGCATAGTATTTGCAGGACTTTGATTAACACAATACCTTCAGTTCCCTGTCACTGCATAGCATAACATCTTTTCTTGTGCCTATGTTTAATAGCTGCAAATGCAGCTGTTCCCACAGGTTGTTACGAATTCTTTCCACTAAAATTGCTGAATCTTGGAATTCAAGCTATCAAAAATTACATCTGTGAAAGTAATGAATCGTACATCATAATAAAGCCTGAGTGATTTGAGATTGCTTTCTTAACGGTTTTCAGTCTTCTACATTCCCTTGCAAGTTTTATTTTTTTAATTATTTTTTTTCTTAGAACTCTGCTATTCCATTTGCGACCAATATTCTTTTTTCTGAAGGCATTATCACTTGGATTGGAAGGACAATGTCATCTCAAACACAGTTGGTGTTTTGTTTGCAATAGAAGGGTGTGTTCTTCAAAACTTTGCATGCGTAAAGATATTTCTATTGGCCTTTTGAAAGTCAGAGTGGAGAAATTTACAGTTATGAAATTCTCATGACTAGCGTGTGCAACCCAAGTGTGTAAGCCATGCTATAAGGGAGCAGACTGCTTTCACTAAGCTTCAGGGGCTAAATTCAAAGAAAAGCAAGTGTAAGTGACAACAGAAATTGTGAACAGCCAAATTATATGTCTTTTTTTTTTTAACCATAGCAGACATTATTTTTAATAGAAAAGGTAACTTTGCCAGGTGTTATTTTAATAATGTGTTAGATGGTAATTTAGATCATCTCTTTACATTCACATTGCTGCATATAGCTATATATACTGAAGATTCAGTAGCCTGCTGTTTCCCAAAGGATTTGACTGCATAATCAGATCACTCTACAGCTCAGCAGTCTCTAAAATCTGAAGTTCAACAGATGTCTTGCTCTTCCAGAGCGTATGTACCAAAGAAAGGAAAAAACTTAGGAAAATTAGCCTGACTTCTTTCAGAGAAATGCAGTGGTGTGGGGATATGCTTGTTCTTTCTCTGAAGTAAAACAAGACATCTGTGAGAGGTCACTCTCCTGTGTTGTTTTTTCTTCTATCCATCCTCCCCCACCCTTATTTAAGGTAAATAAGATCAACTTGAACTTTATAAAACTCTTACTGGAAGTCTTTTTCCCAGAGGTGAAGAAAGTGTTTGAATGAGTTTCCAATTAACAAAAAAGCCCCTTACTAATGCCAATTAGAATGAGTATCATGGCTGTGAACGTATTGAGTTTCCTTCCCTTGTCCAGCACAAAGCAGCTGGTAGTTTGGATGTCGATAACTGCAGGCCTGGGAGGGATCTCCAGCAGCAGGTCAGTCAACCATGTCACAAAGCAGAACCAGCTCTGTAGGTCACCCTCCGAGTAATGAGTTGCACAAGGTTACAGCGGAGAAGTGGCAAGGGTGTATCAGCTAAGTGGGGACGGGTGATGTTGGGGTATGTGGACTGCTACTGGAGTACCCCACTGCCCATTCTCCACTTGACAAAGTGCTTTTCCTGTCCCACTTTTCGGGAACAGAGTCCGTGGTCTCTCCTTGTGCATGTGTTTGGAGCACCTGCCTTTGCCTGGCTCTTTGTGAGGCTCAGCCCTCCTTGGACCAGCAGTGGTGTGTGCATTCCCTGCACCCAGGAGGGTTTTGGGGTAAGATACAGATGTTTTTTAGAGCTGTAGCGGTATGATAGAACCCTCTCACAACACATTTGCTTCTTCCATACAAGATCAAAACAAAGCGATGGTCTGAGTTCATTTTACTTACAGCAACATTCGAAGAGTGTGCTGTAACGTATGCTTTCCTACACTCACATATTCCTTTATTACCCCAGTTATGTACTCTATATGTTATCCAAAGAAATTACTGCTCGGCTATTTCCCAGCAAGGGTAATTCCTCTGCTAACAGACATTAATTAAGATGGTCACCCCTAGATCAAAGCTAGGACAACTCAATGTACATCTTTACAAGAATTATCTTTAACTCTGTTATTAAATTAGCAAACAAATAATAGCTTTAGAATGGTTTTTGAAAGAACAGACTATACAGAGAGCAAAACTGGATACCGTGCCACTTACTGCGGATGCATAATGTTTCAAGTGATCCATCTGCCCTTAGCGCAAATAGATATCACATTAAAATGGAGGAAGATTACATTTGTAATTGCTCAACATTTATCTCTTTCTGGAAACATTTATGGTTCATGAAACATTTATACCCATTTATGCTAAGAAGCAAGTAGAAAATAAGTGATTACACAGGATCTTAGTTTTTTGAGACAGAAGTACACAGTTGTGTTCAGTAAACTTGAAAATTAAGGAATAATTTACCAGCTGTCTTAGAGAGATGTGGGCATCTCAGCATTACCTCCTATTCTTCTGCAAAAAGGTACTCCATATTCTCTAAGAGATGAGTACAGTTGGATTTTGTCATAAAGTAGCTAAGAATAAGTGCTTAATAAGGAAGAAATTACTGCTGGTGAAATTATGTATAGACAATAACCAGTCCCTAATCCATCAGGGAACTCACTCCATGTTCATTTCCTTTATATTGGCCTTTAGTGTGTTAACTTTGAGCAGAAAAAAATTACCGTGCATATAGGGCACAATTAGGGCATCCACAATGGCAGAGTAACTAGTGGTCTGTGAATCCCCAGCCTACAGCTGGAGCACTGACTTGCTCCTTTACGCTGATGGAGCAGGGTTGGACCAGCCTTTTAGTCTTGCCCTTTTACGTTCTAATCCACCTGCCTATGAACTGCTCATCTTCAGGCTTCAGGATGAAACTCTTTTCTGGGCTAAAAAAAAATCTTTTCTAGCTCCTAAAGACATCCATTATGGGTTTTCTTGTATGAACTAATAGTTCATTTCTTCTTTCATTGTGTTGTGGGCATGGCAAAGTCCACCTGCTGAAGGAGACTAGGGCCAAGCCAAGGCAGCTCTCCTGCTAAGCAGTACCTTAAAGCCCAAGTGTGAGAGAACCTTCAGAAGGAAGCTGCTTGTTCAATGGTTCTGCGTAAATGCATGCTTAGCTAATGTCAAATGAGTTGGCATTTGCTGGTTTCCAGCTAAGTATGAGTAATGAGATGCTCGAAGGCGGGTGTAAAAGGAAAAAGAGAAGTCGTATGGTAATTTTATAAATGGGTTTTGTGGGATCAATGATGTTAAAAGATGCTGAAGATCCTTTCAGATCCTTCTCAAGTTTTGTTCCTCTTCTTTTTACACCTTCCCTAGTGCTATAAAGTATAACTTGACATTTACAGCTTGTGAATCACCGTAGTGTGGACCCAGGTTGTTTTTCAGCCTCTTCTTATCTTTTATTATTCACTTGAAATTAAGTGAGCCACTTACTGTCTAATTACTTTAATTTGCATACTAATAAACTGAAGTGATGGTAACTGAGTTTGAAAAGCTCTCCGAACAATTCTTGCGGAAGACAGGTAAAATCTCTGTTAACAATTCATTCATAAACTATAGTTGTTCTCATTATCACAGAGGATCTCGGATGCAAAGAGATTTGCACAGAATCACAAAAATGAGAAAATTTGCATATTCAGCCTGAAATGGTGTTTGTTCAAACAGGCAGGTCTCTGGTGAGAAAGGATTGCACTTCTGCATGGTGCCTCCTTTGCAACTTGACAGCCCTGACTGTTTCTTTGGAAGCACCTTGTCCTTCCCCATCGTGTGGCTGACCCTGCAGCACTCCTGTGTGCCTCTGGCTCTTTGAACAGTATTTTGAGATAAAACTGTTCACTGTGGTACATTGCATATTTTAGTCTTTGGAAGTGTAACTTCCCTAGCTAGAAAAGAAAATGTTACCCCATCAAAATGTAGTATTTTCTTAACCTGCTGCACTAACAGTGTAGGGTCACATTTGCTTTAAACAGTTGTCTCCCTTTGACATTGCTGGCAATTATTTTGCCTTCATTGGTAACTGGATTGCTTTTTGTAATGCAAACATTTCCAAAGAGTTTCATTAAGTGGATCAGTCACTGGGGCAAAAGCTTGCAGGCACCTCTGCCCTCCCTTGTCCAGATCTGCTCTTCCTAGAATGGTTGATCATGGACGGGTTGCACCTCTGGTTTGGACGCCAGGGTGCATGATGAGACTCTTCTGTGCACCTGCAGATTTCACTTTGCCATGAAGACTCTTGATGCCACCAAAATGTGGATTATGATACCGGCCTTCCCTTGTCTTAAGCAAGCCAATCTCCAAGTTCTTTTTTCCCATCTTAACTCATGACTGCAGTTTTTCATAGGAATTCTGAACAGATAAGAAGAAAGAAGATGTGGAGAAAGGCCTGTTTAAAATTAGGGCGTGCTTTTCATCATTAAAGGTTTTTCTCCTGAAATCTTAAAAAAGGCTGCCTGTAATCATATGGTGTTTTCTCGAAGTGAACGACTTTCACCAAGAGACTTGGCTTACACTGTCCTGTAGAGCAGCCAAAGGAAAGGTAATATTTACCAGATTTAACATGAGAGATCAGTAGGAATGTAAATAGAGTAGTCCTTCAAAAGACACTGTAGTCAGCGCAATCATCCTGCAGCTTTGACAAATTCACTAACATCTGTTCTGGTGCCATTTCTGCTGTACAGACCTGCCATTAACCACGGAGAGGAAAGGGTTTTAATTAAATGAGCAGACTGACATGTTAAACTTTGATAAGATCGTGCCATCTGGGTGGGTTATATTTGCAATTCTCTCCACAGCTTCTTAGATTTAGGGTATAATTCAGCAATGCCTCATTCTCAGGTTATTCCCAGGACAATGCACCAAACCTAGAGCACTGGGGGTTACTAAGCCAAAGTGTCAGGCTCTAAGTATTTGTAACAAAATGTGTATTGCAGCACCTCATTTCTGAGCTGCATAATTTTTCTTTTATGATTTTGGTTTTGCTGTTAGGTCTTGTTTTACTAACGCATCGCTACCTAGTGCTAGCCACAACTGCTACTGTAGAGTTCAGGTAGTACAAGGTATATGAAAATTATTTACCATAACTAAATGTCAGTCAATAGTCAGTTTGGGCCACAGAAGAAGAAACATTTAAGGTGTGCCTTAAGATCTTTGTGCTTTAAGATTTAAGATCAGCCACGTTGCTGATGCTGTGTTGGCTGGCTGCTGCCATTCCTCAGGGTGGAAGAGCAGTGTGGCTGGTGGAGGTGGTAAGGTCTGATGCTGGGGAGCTACTGCCAACAAGAGACCGCATTTTAGCTGACAGTGTAGTACGGCAGGCTGTGCAGGAGCCACCTGTGTGGCTGTGGCTGTGCAGACAGATGACTGTCCAGGCACAGCCACTATTGGTGGCAGTTCTTGAGAGATAGGCCAGAGAGCCATGAAATGGAGATTAATAACAAACCCCACATTGTTCATTTATTTATTCCTTGCTAGCAATGTATTGCTGGGTTTGTACAAAATAGTCAGCTCAAGAGAGGATTGCTCTTATTCAAATGGAAATTGATAAGTAAAATTTTGCCATGCTTTAAATGCATAAATGTGCCGAGTGTATTTAGCTTATGCTTTAGTATTTGTCATCCCTTCAACTTGTAATAGATTAGAGCAGGATGTGTAATATGATGAGACGTGGTTATAAATAAAAGACTTTTATAAGTTCAGAGAAAATCTTTACAGTTTAATTGTGTAGAGAGGTTCAATTCCCAGGAAGGCCAAGAGGGAAATCAACTGATAATTTTAAGCCAGAATCAATTTTATTTAGGTTTTTGAAGCATGCCGATCCAACTTTTTCATGCAGCAGTCTGTTAAAATAGCAAGTGTATTGTGGCTGGTGTGTTACTTGAATTGAGTTCCCCCTTACACAGAGCTGAAATAGCTGGTGAACAGATGAAGCTTTTTGGGAGTGGGTACTGCTATACTGGTACACTGACCTGTTAAGCTCAGGTAACTCATCTGTCGGCCAGTGCTCTTATCTCCAAATGAGATCATCTTTCTGCTGTAATATATGAGCTGATGCTAAAAGGTGCTGTTGTGAAATGCTGCCTGCTTCCTGCCTTTTCAGCTGCAGGATGGTGTCTCAAGTGTTGTAGGAACCTAAACAAAAGGATTTGTCAGAACTTGGAGATTTAAATGCCTGAAAAAGATTGAATAACTGCACGAGAAGCTATGGATAAAATCTAGTAGTCTGGGTAGAGTGCAAGAACACAGCTTCAGACTCTTTCTCTTCCCTGATAATGGCACTTGGTAAACATAATAACTTTTACTTTAGATTTTTGTATCCAATTTCTTCAAAATACAAGAACTAGGAATCAGGTTGTCTTTGACCAGTTAGGCCACCTTTTATCCAAGAGGTAGCAAGCTTTCTGGTAAATGCCCACAACTTGCACTGTTTTTCATCTCGGTTTTGGTGTAATCACTGTAACCACAGGAATTTGTTGAGCTGTTTCAGTTTGTTTGAAGGAAGGATGTCAGCTAAGACAGGCATGTTTGTGAATCCTGATGATGCCGGACCATAGCTCATCTAGTACATGGAAGGACACTGGGGTTTTGTAAGTGCTGTTAATCTGGCTGTAATACCATGCCTGTGTACACATTTTGTCTGGAGGCTTTAAAAAGAAAGCAATATGAGCATCAAATAAAGAAGTCGCTTGCTACCAGATGTAGGTATAAAGCCAGGGAAGGGGGTAGAGAAGAATACACAAAGTAAGGGAAATTTATGCTCCTGATAGTAAATGTACATCTGCAGTTTGGAACGTGCTGCATTTGTAGTATTAATGAGAAATTCATGTATGTTTTTGAAGTACTCTTACTCTGGTTGAAATTATTTAAAGGATTTTTACAGGACATAACATATTCTATGCATTGTACTGTGTCGGAAGGTTGCCCCTTGCTGTACAACTGCACCGGTTGGAAAAGTCGGTATTATAGTACTGGCTGTTTCCAAATGTTATTAAACAGTTGTGTCTCCCAGTGTGATAGTGTGTAGGATGTAGATACATATAGAATACCCGAGCCAAGGCTTTGTGGGTGCTTATACTTGTGGACACTGTGTGTATGTGTGTGTTACATGGGGAGAACGATTCTCCTTAACACACAGTTGGGCTTGATTTTGCTTGGTTCCTAAGAGTTCCCAATATGCTTGTAACAGACACAGATGCACGTAGGATATAGCAGCCTTCAGGGTGTTTCAGCTTCTTGGCACTCTGTAAGGATTACACGTTTGGGATGAAAGGGAAAAGAAATTGTGCTTTATCTCCTTGGAAAAGTGTGCCATTCGTAGAAGTATAGGAAAAGGTTATCCAAACAGTGTAAGACCTTGCTGAGCTTGGAAGCATATTGTATTGGTTCAGGGGTGATTACAGTATAAAAAGTCACGTTCTTCAAGCCGCCGTCAAAGTAAAAAGCTGGTAAATAATGTTGGAGCTGTGAATTGATCCCCAAGCCCCTGTTTGTGTGTAGAATAGATCCTTCATGGAGTGCCAGAAGCAAGCCTAGATGTCTTCTGACAGGGCTCTGCTCTCAGCATGTTTTGATCCTGCCCTTTAGGAGATACTCGTAACTTCTTTCTTTGCTAGCCTGGATTGACCAAGAAGTTAGGGTTTTTCGAGTAGCTGCTAAAAGTTGTGCAGCAAGTGTGACAGCTCAACTCCAACAGCTAGCAAAATGGGCTGTTTCAGGTAGGGAGGGTCTTTGGGGCGGTAGATTCCAGGATTCCTCAGGGATGCCCACCCCATACTGCAGCTGAGCAAGCCAAACTGGAATTAAGATCACTGTTATCCCCTGCATTTACTGCAGAACAGGGATGTGTTTGCTGAGGGCATCTCTACCGTGGGCAAAGCAAATATGTAATTTATTATTTTTAGTCTAGTTAGCGATGGAGCAACAGTGGTGGAGTGAGTAGTGGTAACAGCAAGGGAATTGTTGCCTCATTACATTAGTTTTGCTATCTGTGGAAAGGGGATAAAAATATTTATGTGTCTGCTGAAGCCTAGAGGAATAGTCTGTTTGTTTATGTAACTCCTTTTTCAAACACATTTTATTAGTGTTAGCCACAGGAATAACTGTTCTTTTGTCTTAGTCCCTGGAAGATGGTAGATAATACCCAGTAGACCCATATTATTTTAGGATTTACCTATGAGGGGTACAGAAAATGAGTATTCACCACTCTTCTTTTGTCTCTGCTTATAAACTGCACAAAAGCACTTTTGTGAAGAGAAGCGAGATTTTTGCTTTCTTACTGTGTTTTCCCTTGACGCTTTCTCAAACTTAGAGCAATGCAAAGTACAGAAATCTAGCTTTACCTTCCAGCTTGCTGTTGAGTCCATGTTTTTGGAATAACTTACTCATCCTAGCTGTCAAGTTGCAGCTGATGTGTCTGCGTGTGAGTTGGGAAGTGGTGATGCACAGCTAATTCTTGCCCTGTCTCTCCTGGAAGCTTTGGAATAATTACAAGCTTGCATTACTCCTTGCCCTAATGAGAAAAGAAGAGTGTTTGATCTCCTGACAGAGACCAAGTTACACAGGATAAGACAGGTCACTTCTGGCATTGATGCTGTGATTTAGGAAAACTACTAGGGCCAATGTGTGTGATATGTGTATTATTTATATTTTATAAATTCGCTGTAAGTCACAGTTTTCTGTAGGACCTTTGAAGGTCCCACAGATGATATAAAAACACAAAGCTCTTTTGAGGAAGTGTGTTTTCACCCTCTCAGCAGAACAGTGGTTATCAGTATCTAATTTAGCATAGCCCAGCAGAAATGATAGTATTGCCAAGTGTGTCTGAGAGTTGGCAGGTAACAGAAAAAATACCCAGGAGTTTTAAAAGAGCAGAGATGCAGTGTGTCTTCTGTAAGTCTTTCTGTCCAGAACAAGAAGAACTAATGAGACAAAGTCAGAGTCCATCCTCCACATGTGCCCTGCCCTTGGCCTCTTTTATTGAGCTGGGTATCAGAGGTGCTGCTGATTACAGTCATTTTTACGGCGATGCTTCTCCAGCAGCAACGAGAGTGAAACCACAGTCTCATTTCATTGGTGCTGCTTCGCAGGTGTCAGGCTACAGCAGGTTTCAATCATTGCAGATGAGGGCTGTGTCTGAACTGGTGACCCAGGAGGGAACAGCTTTAAAGAACTGGATTTGTCACTGTGGTATTGCAGATGAACTGTACCCCAGTGGCACATGTCACTGAGCTGCTGGGAAACAAACCCTGTGACTTGCTGAATTGTGCTGTCTATGTTTCCCAAAGGCAAAAAGTTTGAGAGATTTTTCCATGTAAGAGCAAGTAATGTGGTTTTTTGGCTCATCCAGAGGGTTGTTTTTCATGGTCAAACCTCAAAACCATGTTAAGTTCCAAAACCTCAGCTTATTTTCTGATTTCCTCTCTGCATTTGAAACCAAGATGGTACTGTCACCAGCATTTCACAGTGATGCAGAAGTAGACACAGGTGGAGCAAGCGTATGGCCACTTCTCAGCATATATATGACTTGATTTTGCTTAAGTACCTGAAATACCAAAGTCCATATTTGATTATGTCAGACAAGATGTTAGTGGCACGTGTAAATAAAGTGCCAAGTTACTACTACAGAGAATATGCTGGAGTATCCATCTTGTCTCATGTGCTCTCCTTGACTCAGAGTTGACCTGACTGCGTAATAAGCTTTGAATCCACATCTAAGCTTTCTGAATTCCCCATTTAATTAATAAATTCTTGTTTACTCATTTTTTAAACTAAGCAAATAACAGCTGCTGTTTGTTTGTCAGAAGTACAGATGCATCGCACAAACACCATACTTTCCCAGCATCCAAACTGAAAGTGAGTTTGTCTGAAGTGCGATTTGTGTATAAATGTGTTTATGAACCTGTGCACTTGAAATGTAACAAACAGATATAAGAGGAAGATAGAAAAGATGTTGTCCTTATGGATTACATCAACGCAATGATTTTTTTTCTGATGTTTTCTTCCAGTCCTGCTATAACATTTCTCCTGTCTCCCATTCCCCTTAGGAGTAAGCTCTTTGAAAAGCAGCATATTTTGGCAATTCCTTCCCTCCTGGAGAGAGTTTCTCTAAGCTGCAAGGCAGAACAGCAGCCAAAAATGTCATTGGGTGAGTTAAATGGTTGTGCAGCTGAGAGCCCTTCACATGGTACAGCTGACAGAAGCTTCCATGAGAAGATACCGACATACCGTATTCAGAGTTATTTGGGCATCCCCGCGGGCTGCATGAATACAACCAACTCAAACCACAAATGCACAAACATATGGAGAAATACTCATTTCTTACGTAACAGCTGAATTGGATTTGGACTGCAGTGAAGTTGGAAGGAAATGGAGGAAAGCACACGGGAAGATTTATTCCTGTGTCAAAATATGCAAAACCAGATGCTGCATCTATATCTCACAGGAAATAATTTTTGTGCCTGATTCTCATTTTCTGCGATTGTAATCTTGTCTCCCTCTTGATATGTCCTTTAGTTTGCAGCTATGGTTGTGCATGTGACTGACTTCTCACCTACCCATGGAATGTGTGTAACAGTTTTATCCAGCAGATTAACCAAAAGAACAGTTCAGCTTCTCATAGGCATGTGTAGTAATGTCTATCATAATGCTGCTTTTAGTAATTTTGAGGGCCAAGCAGACAACTTTACTTTAATAGTGATTATTTTATTGGCAATGAGAGACTTGATGATAATGTGGAGGGCAGACCCAAATCTGCGCATCCCTGTGTTTTCTAGGAGCTTTTAACAATGAACCCAGAGCGTTCTTGTCACACTAAATTCCCTAAGCAGCTGGGTACCGATGGGTACTTTAAAGATTCCCCTCATTAGTATTCTGTAAGTACCAACGCTACTTAGCTGTCTTCCTTCATACCTCATTCCTTAGTATATATGTGATCATATTATTAAAAATACGTCATAAACCACAAGGGATATGCTGGCCAGCTAAATTTACATTATGAAGTATGATCCTTACAATTCACATTTCTGGGTGTTGCTGCCTTTTCGCATGGGTGTAGCCCAGCTGACACCTCTGAAAACATTCCTGCTTTAAACTACTAAAACTGAAGGGAGGAAGAGGATCAAGTCCCATTTAAGCATACACTATGAAAAAAAAAATGCTTTCTGAAGTCACATGAAGTATTAAAAATAATCCCAGTGCGCTCAGTTACAGTCGCTCCAGTAATAACGAAGGATCTTTTCATTGGGACATTGGAAATGTGAAGCAAATACTTTAGGCGGCAGACCCTGGACCTTAGAGGCAGAGCAGAAATTACTAAGCAATGTGTTTCATCAGGTAAGAAATGTAATTTATTGCTGATGATGGTACTAGGGAAGAAAGCTAAATGTCCGGTGACACAGTCCCCCTTATCTCGGCCAGCTGGCAGGAGAGCAAGACTTCTTAAATTGTCTGAATGCAGGGAGCCGCAGTCGGGATGGTGACATTTGCAGGCAGCAAAGTTCGTAAGTTTCCCATCTCCCTGTCCCTCCCCTTGTTCCCTGCCCACCTACACACACAGCTGCTCCCTGCCTGGGCGGCCCTGGTGTCAACCGACACGCAAAAACTTCAGGCACGCAGCCCCACGGTGCTGTGGCCGGTGCTGGGGCAGACACAGAAACACGTGCTGTTTACAAAAGATTGTTCTAAATGTTCCCTAGTGCAACAGAGAGCAGAAGTGCGAGATGACCAAGGGAACTGATATTTCTTGCCTTTTCTGTGAACTGCAGGAAAGGTGGAAGGCTATTTATGGTGTAATTTTTATTGAGGGAATTCAGAAGCTGGGAGCCTGATCTCTGATGTAGGGCACCTTGTAAGGCTATTGAGTTGCTTAGGTAAAATGTGTAATTCACCATTTACACACAGAAGTGGTGCTTATCTTCTTCTTGAATTGCTGTGCTTGATCACGAGCCGTAATTCCTGTGCTTTAGAAACTAAAAAAAGCCAAGGTAGCCTAAGTGTAACTCGCTGTCTGCTTTTACACAATGTGAAGACTCAAGGTTGTGATTTGGACACTGAATAAGTTTTAAACATTAGTTGTATGGTGGCTGGGGTTTTTCTGAGTTACTAGACCAGTCCTTCGGAATATGGAATTGTGTTCTGTATCATGCTTTGCACTTTTCACCGGTGATTAATCCTCATTTTTTTGTGGTGTTATTTTCCATAAGTCATGCTCCCATAGTATCTACCCTGTTCCCTCTGTGTAAGGTGTAATTACACACACCCAATTAGAAAACTGCTGGGGAACAGAAGCAGCATTGCCGAGCTTCCCACAGCAAATCACAGAGTCCACTTACCTAAGGATTCAAATGTGACTTTGCCGTGTTAATGACCCATTCTGTTGCTTTTGACAGTTCTGCAGGTGGGCAAATTGGGGCATCAAAGCAATTAGAAGTAATAGCTTCTAAATTTGTACTGGGAGCAGTGATTTATCTGAATGGTGATCATTTGCATTCAGAGTCTTCACTTCTGAGCCCTGAGTAGAACAAGTGGCCAGGGAGCTCTGCGGGCTCGTGGCACAGCTTTTCCCTGGGCTGCTTGGGTGCTCTCCTAAATCCAGCTGATTCACTTAAGTGTGGTGATGTAGAGGATTCAGGCTAACCCCGACTTGTAATGAGGAATCCTACAGTATGAAGCTTTAGAGGTTTTGTCTGGTTTTGTCTCAAATATCTAAAAAGCAACCACTGTTTTTGAGTGTTTTCTTAGGCCCAGGAGGTGACTGTCGTTCTTACTCATATGCTTTTGAACAAACTACGCAGCAGAATTATGGGCTGGCTCCCAATCAAATTCATCTTGTAGTCCATCCCACCACTGTATGGGACCGTCACACTCTGAGGGATTTATATGGATGCTCAGAAGGCATTTTCTCAGGAGGACAGAGCGCCTTAACCTCAGCACTTCCAGTGACAGATGCTGCATACTTGCTGTGATGTGGTTCAGCTGTCTGCAGGGCAGTGGCAGTAGCAACCTCATTGCAAGTTCAGTAGTGAACTTATCTAAATCTTGGCAACCGCGGTCCTCTATTTCCACTCTTCTTTCCCTGTGTAGTGCCAGCCAGAGTCTGACGCCTCAGGCAGTGGCTGCCTCTTGAATACTTACATCACTGGCCCACTGTTATACAGGGGCAGTGAATTAGTCACCAACAGCAAAGCTGGAAAGGCAGAGGTTCTCAACACTTACTTCACCTCTGTCTTTACCAGCACGTTGGGCCTTGGGAACAGAAGTCCAGGCTGATGCACACACAGACCCACCGTCAGTGGAGAAAAAGTTGGTATGTGAACTGTTACAGGAGCCTGACCCCTACAAATCGATGGGCCGTGACAGCAGCCACCCCGGGGCGTTAAGAGAGCTGGCTGGGGGTGGTGTGAGGCCGCTCTCCATAGTCTGAGACGTTGTGGAGATGGGGGGATGTCCCAGAAGTCTGGCAGAAGGCTAGTGTCACCCTTGTCTACAGGAAGAGCTTAAAGGAGGATCCAGGAAATTACAGGCCCATCAGTCATACTTCAGTCCCTGGGAAAGTTACGGAACCAATCCTCCGGGGGGCCATCACAAGTCAAACGAAGCACGTGGCTGGGAAAAGCCAGCGCGGATTCACCAGGGGCAAATGGTGCTTGACAATCCTGATCGCCTGCTACGACACAGTAACCTGCTCGGTGGGTGTGGGGTGAGCCGTGG
>JAVJGI010000001.1:17954327-18014943 GCA_035590275.1 Ibycter americanus | reverse complement strand
TTATGAGGAGCGGCTGAGGGAACTGGGGGTGTTTAGCCTGGAGAAAAGGTGGCTCAGGGGGGACCTTACAGCTCTCTACAGCTACCTGACAGGAGGCTGTAGGCAGGTGGGGGTCGGTCTCTTCTCCCAGATAACTAGTGACAGGGCAAGAGGAAACAGCCTCAAGCTGCACCAGGGGGGAGGTTTAGGTTGGATATTAGGAAAAATTTCTTCACTGCAAGGGTGGTCCAGCATTGGAACAGGCTGCCTGGGGAAGTGGTTGAGTCACCATCCCTGGAGGCGTTTAAAAGACATGTAGATGCAGTGCTTAGGGACATGGGTTAGTGGTGGACTTGGCAGTCCTGGGTTAATGGTTGGACTTGATGATCTCAAAGGTCTTTTCCACCCTAAATGATTCTGTGGTTCTGTGATGCTCTCTGAGGATGCAGCTGCCTGACAGCAGCCAGGTATGGCAGCGTGGTACTTCTCGTTGTTAGCCAGGGAGCTGTGCGTGGCAGTGCCGGCCGCCTGCCATGCTGCTGCCCACCCTGCAGGTCACAGCAAACCCAAAAGGATGCCCTGCTACAACCAGGAAATGGAACAACGCATTGCAAGCTGGCACTTCACACCTGGCAATGCCTTCATTGGATGTTAAGCCTACAGGAAATAATTTATTGTTAGTAAGCTAAATGCCTATGTGTTTTTCAGCCAATTCTAGGTACTATTTTGAAAATACCAGAAAGCTTGAAATTCCTTTAATCGTGACAGCAAGAAGTTACTAATAGTGGCAGGAAGCTTCAGTGTTAGACCTCTTCCAACTTGGAAAAGCTTGCTTTCTTTGGGGGGAAAAGAAATCCTAAAAAAAAAAAAAAAAGCCCCACAAACTTATCCCTTTTTCCTGTTGTCTGCCTATGTGGTGTCTGCTGTGTTGCAGGTGGAACCAGTGTCTCTCCAGCATCTTATTCTGAACTAGGGTAAGTCTGTTCCCTTAAACAGGCAGGAAAAGGGTCAGGAGGACAGAGTGAACCTGACCTTTATTTTTGACAGCTTGTCTTCAGAGTTCATGGTAGGATTCCCAGTGGTGGAGTGTGTACATAGGGAAGAGAATCCTTCCCTCTTAAGTTTTTCTCTAACTAATGTGACTGAAGTCACTTAGCAGCCACAGTCTGGATCAGGAAGTGCTTCTTGGCCATAAGCAGGCACGATGCAGTTCTGCGTACCTGACACTGCGTATGGGATCTGCAAGAGGAAATGCTGAGAGATCACTTTAAACTTTTCTTTGGTGCTGTTAGCTTCCAGTTTGGGGAGAACTGACAGGCTGGAGGATAAAAATGTAGCTTTAGTCTAGAAAATGTAATGTACTGAATAACACCCTTTTATTGGTAGGTACCTGAGCATTTTCAGTACTGAGATCCAAGTGCTGCAAAAACAGATGACAGGCATGTTCTTTTTCTGTGATGTGTAGCATCGATATCGCTTGTTATCACTGCAAAATCACTGCTGTGCTGTCCATCCCTTTTGTTACATGCTGCTTTGGGTTTTGTAGCTCTTTTATCTGCTTCAGCACCTCCCAGCTCATTGATGTATTGGATCAGTATTTTGGCTAATTTTGAGTGTGTTGTATACATTCAAAGCACCCAAAATATTCTCCTGGTGCAGCTGAAACCATGCTTTGATCAAAATTGCGTGACTAAACTGAAAGAATCCCCTAAGATTCACTCTTTGCACCTAATATCCAGAGAACAAGGTTGCTGTGTACTCATATACTATAAAAGAAATAGGTGAGTATATCTGGACCTGTATAATGCTGTGGATTTAAGTAGCCCACTCTCTTCCTCTTCACCACCACCCCTTGCAGGCCACTGTTACATCTGGCAAATCAAAATGCATTTTCTAAAGTGAGTTTTTAAAAAATCCTTGAACAGCAGCCCCGAAGGAAAGCTTGTTCTCTGGTGGTTGGCAGCCAGCTGACTTGAAGGCAGCCTCGTCTCGCTCCCCCTGCCGACTTCAGGTCATAGGGTTGTGCGGAGCAGCTTCATGCTGCTCCAGGCGTGACAGGCATTAAGAAGAAACGGCTCTTCCATGTAGAAACCGCTGTGGCAGCGTAATCTTTGTCCAGGGCTGTTTAGGCAGCAGACTGAGCTGCTCTAATGGGAATAAAACCGACATGGGACCAGTGGTGGAGAGCAGCACGGATACGGCCTGTTAACAGCTGAAGGTGGGGATGTGCTGGGACAAACCAGCGTATCTTGCTATCCTGAGAAACTGGAGAAAAGGTTGGGAGTTGAAAGGAGCAGCAGCAATAATGAGCAGAGGTACTCCGTGTGCTCTTTGGTTTTGTACTGGGCGAGTAAAAGGAGCGACAGCAGTTAGAGGGACGTTGTGTTTGTGGTGGACAAGTCCCTTTTTCAGAATGTTATACTGAAAGCTGCAAGTTTTCCCAGGGTGAATATCATCAGGTGAAGTTTGTTGCGTTTCTGGTTGAATGTGTTTGCCAACACTGTGATCTGTAATCATATGAAGACCTTTACATCAATGCAGCATATACTGGAATCTCTTTGTAAAAGCCTGCGTCTGCTGAAACTTTCTGTAATGTGGAAATTTCAGCTTAGGTCAGTTCCTCAGAATAAGCGCGTAGGAGCTGTGGCTATAACGCACCTCCAGCTGGAGGGCAGAGCCGTGCTTCCTGATGAGAGATTTCCATTGTGTCCATACTGGAAAAGCCTGCGTATATGTCAGCATGTGCTAAGACTAATTCCCAGCGCTCCTGACAGAAGACAAGTCTTGTTTAGGAGTTTCACAATTTTTTGGTAGTAAAAATACAAATTATTTTTCTTTCCAGGAGCGAATTGTTTCAGTAAGTCTATAACAGGGCAGGATTATTTGTGCATGGGTTTTATTATTATTTTTTTCCATCAAAAATGAATCACGAGACTGAGGAAAAAACCTCTGGACTTCTCAAACAAGATCAGAATCAGAACAAGTCAAGAATGTGTTAAATCTGTGCTGCAGCCATGCCAGCTGTATAATGGTAGCTGTTACACACCACAGTGGCATAGAATTGTGGTAGTTTGGAAAGTTGTCGGCAAACAGCATCTCATTTCATATATAATAGCAGCTTCTTGTGTCAGAGACTTCATAAAAAGCACAACTTTTTTTAACATAAGCCTGCTATGAGAGAGATTTTAATGCGGTAGAAATAGAGATGCTCAGATTTAAAATGAATGAGGTAAAAAAGAATTATATGGTAAAGTGTTGTTCCTGTAAATATGCAAGGGAAATAACATACTGAAATATGCAAGTACTCAAGAGTGTTCTGAAATACAGTTGTGACGGAAAAACTAACAATATAATTCAAGAAAGAAATCTGGATTTATTGTGATTGTCTCTCAGAGGATGATCTGTGAAATATTGGAAAGTTTATTTGCGGCACCTCTTCCTTACAGTGCTATACTTCATCTGCCAACCTTCTTATCTGAATAGAGCAGCTGATGAGATGGGAGTGTGGGAGAATAACACGAAAGGAGTGGCTGCATCTGTATCACCTCTGTACCCTGGCTGTGTCAAAGGCCAGGAGAGGTCGGTTGCATCACATGCAGGAGTTGCCTGAAAGCAGAGCTCCTGAGGGGAGGCCGGGGATGAGCTGCAAGTGACAGGCTACTTTGCAGAGATTACAGATGTGGCATTTTGTATAGTCTCAGCAATATTCACAAGCTGTGGGCAGGATGATGTTAGAGGTAGTACTCGTGCAATGATCAGTGGTAACTTTTTAGATCTGGATAGGAAAGACTCCTTACTCTGATGGTCAAATTCCTTATTTTTTCCCCTCCTGATTTTCAGTCTTGTGCTGACTTTGGTATTGAACTGCATGTAAGCTTTTTTTTTCATCCTCTTTGCTACCACTGAGTTGGAAGGAACTGGCTCCTCCTGTCTGTTCAGCCATCTGTGCTTATAAAGGACTTTGTTTCTAACCCAGATGCTGAGGAAAGCAGTTTTGCTCGTGGATCAGCTATCTCAACACACTAGTCTACTGGGACTTGCCTGGGTAACTCCTGTGGGATCTCATGCTTGAGCTGTCTCTCGTTTTCAGGGGCTTGTATCAACACCTTCAGAGAAAAGGCAGTAGCACCTCACACGCACCCTATCCTCAGTGCTGTTGCCACATCTGCATTGAGATTACACAGTGTGTGAACTCTAAAATGGGATCTGGGTCGACTGAGGCCAGTCCCTCTGAAGGAAGCAGGATCCCAAGGTGTAGAAAAGTCATGCAAGCACAGCTAAACTGAATGCGTGTCTTGCTGTTAGCACAGGTTTCTGCTCTTTGTTATTATTGTAGTGTAATTCAGTTGCAAGGTTTAGCACACCTGTTCTGCTGGGAGCTAGAGGAATTGCCCCCAGATAATTGCGTCTTAGGCTGCCTAAAGGATGTAGTCTAAAAAATTTTTGTAACTAGTGAGACTCAGCTTAAATGCATGTGGTGTCGGGGGCAACAAATGTCCTGCTTTGCTCTAGTGTTGCTCACCAAAGTGTGCTTCCCTTTCCATTTATTTGGCCTTCCAAGCCTTAGTGTTATATAAACCACCTGTGCACCAAATCTGTTTGTTAAAGGCTGAGAAATACTAATGGCTCATTTTTGTCGTAGCTTGATAGCACAATACAGGGAATATATGGGATGCCTGGGACAAACAAGGTCCTTTATAGCACCTGCACATTGTTCTTGCCCCTTTCCCAGCACCTGGAGGTTTATATTCCTTAGTTTATGTTCATTTGACTGTGAGCAGAGGCTCATACTCAGAAACTTGCTGTTCAATGTAGCTTTCTGGGAGAAACATGAACTTGATGAGTGTCCCTGACCTTTCTGTCCTTGGCCATAAAAATCTTTCCATTGTATGCGGCTGCATGTACGACAGGTTGGCGTTTGCCTCCTCGAAATGCATCAGGGATTAACCTTTTGCAGAAACAAACTGCAGAAAGCAAAACCTGCTTGCTAGTGCAGACTGCCCGTTGCCACCTCTCTCCTTACTGGGGTGTATGTTTGCCCCTAGCCTGGGACTCCATTTGGTTTTCTGCAAATAAAATCATCTGCCTTGCCCCAGCGAAAGGAGCATTTTAATGAGGTTCTTGCAGGCCTTCTGCACTTTCCCTTGAAATCTAAATTTACCCAGGTTGGAGATTATTTTGGAAGAGCAGCAGCAAGAAAATGATGCCTTTGTTGTGAAGACTGAGAAAGCAGCCTGGTGGTTGTGTTAAAATGCCTCCGCCTTTAATTAATATTGACTGAGACTGCTCAGAAGAGAATGGTTGTATTATGTGCTCTGGCTGAGGGGATGTTGAAATACAGACAGGAGTTATCAAGCAGGTTTCAGTCAGGGCTGTCATCACCGTTGTGTTTCTCTTTGGCGTTTAAATTCTTTCCCTGTTTGTTAAAAGAGCAATTCACAGAACAGCTTTCCTTGTGGAAGCTCATTTTATAGTCCTAGGATCAAGCTCTCTGTTCCCAGCTGAAGAACTTAAGGAAAATACAAGAGATGGAAGACTGCAAGAATAACAAAGTGTAAATGAGTTGGAAATAAACATTTTGCAATATGTTAAATACCATCTGTGGGCTAGAACACAGTCTCCCTATGGTGGAGAGTGACAGACACATTCCTGAGAAAATCAGGATGAGGTTGCTATGGGGGGGACAGGTGGGAGAGAGGGAGAGGAGACGCAAGGCCAGGCGAAGCTGTTACTGCCCAAAGGTGCCTTGGGCAGGCAAGTGCAGGTGATGAGGAAGAGCAGAGGGAAAGGGACCGTGCTGTGGATTGCCTGCATGAGCTCTGGAGGTCAGCTCCGAAGGCTGGAATTGAAGGTCTGGGTGCTGCTGTTTTGGCTCCTATGGCTGAAGGCGACCTCCAAGAAATGCCCCCCAGACGAACAGCATGGTAGTGCCAGCCCCTGGAGCTCAGCTAGCAAGAGACGTCAGAGTAAGGGTTAGAGTGAGGGAGTGATGTTGATGTTTGCTAAGTTGACAGATTGTATAACTTTTCTGTATAACTTTTTAAGCAAGACTAACTCAGCACATGGAGTGTGAAAAGCAGACGTGGTTTTGTATTTCCTCCAGTGTAGGGAAGCCAGGGATAATGGTGTTACAGATGGGGCAGCTCAGGATGAGCCAGGGATTGCTAGGGCTTGGAATGAGAACACCTGGAGCAGGGCTGCCTCCCTGAGTACAAAAAAAAAAGGGGCGGTGTTTGCACAGGGATATTGCTCAGTGGCAGAAGCCAGGTGAAGGACTGACACTGCTGACTGGCAATGTGCAAGGGAGTGAACGCATTATAGTGTGGGTAACATTTCAGAACATAGATTGCTTGTTTTCTAAATGAACGCAACAATGAAATGTCATAGTTGCAAGGGGACTGCAACTGGGTAACAACTAGGGGAGAGGCATTACCTCAGAAGTATCCTAGTGTTAGACTTACAACCAAAAGTCACCAGTCTGGGATATTAAACAGTAGATTGTGATTATTCATTTTCCGCCTCGGTGATCATGCATTTCTTTTCGGTTTGGCTACTGAGTATACAATGCGACAGAAACTATGAGGGCAAAAACATTTGTTTGCATTATGAAAAAAAAAGATTTAAAATCATTTAAGATTTGGGAACCCTGAGAATTCAGATCAGCTTTCATGCTGACAGTTAGCTGCTTGAGCCAGGTCAAGAAACTGGGCTGCATTTTATGGGCTTCAACTCAGGCTGGACCTACTGGCCCAGGGAGCCAGGTGCCATCCCCTTTCTTGCTGCTGGGATTCTTCTGTTAAACCAAACAGCAAAACCACATCTGTCTGGATCGGTACAGTGACAGACCAAAGAAATTGCTCCTGCTCTTTGTGCCTTATATTTAAGTACTCATCTTAACGGCTTGGTTTAAGAATTAAAAAATGCCAGCTTGCTTGCAAAATAAGCGAAATACCCCAGTTGGCAGCCAGATCCCAGGTAACGTGTTGCCATAGTATCAAATCGAACTAGCAACGATCAATGTGCCCACAAACAAGTTATCAGTGTAATGAGTGTTTAAGCGTTTACGCTCATTTTACTCTAGTGGCTAAGGCTGGTGTACATGGAGGAGAGCAGAGAGGAACTGAACAGATGGTGGCTGGAGTCGGGGCTTGGTGCCACAGGGAGCTGCGCCCCAGGTTGAGAGTGCTGCCTGCAGCCACAGAGGGGCTTGGCCAATGTCCGTGACCGCACAGTTGCTCAAGCAGTGTTTGTTCAAGACCAAATTTCCGAGACTAGAAAGGGAGAAAAAGTATTTTATGTTAACCAGTGCTTGGGTGCTGTGGTAAAAGAGGGCTGGAAAACTTGCTTGATACTCTTGGTTGACTGAAGCTATACATGAAGTTGGCTTGAATTCACTAAACAGGCCAGGTAAAAAATAGGAGTAGATTTTGTCTGACGTTTTCAACAAATAATAGGTTTGGAGTTGTTTTGCCTTTTGAAAGAACCTTATCTTGCTTTTTAAATTATCAAAATTGGTATTAAAATATGGCATAAAATGAATAATATTCTTTCATATTGGATTACCGTGTAGTTTTACTGCTCTGAAATAAGCATTTTAAGTTTTGTTTTACCAAGGAAGCCAAAAAGATTGTAATTTTGAGTCAGTGAAGTGACTTTTTCATTTTCTTTGGCCAGCACTCCACAAACGCACTTATCCACATAGCTATAAATAAGGATATCTTAATATTTTATCTGCACATTTTGATTTATAGCAGCAGCAGCTAAAGAAAATAACTGCTTTCCCAGTCTAGAGCAAACTGCTGAAAAATATGCTCACATATGTGTCTTTTCCTTTCTTAATTGAGTTATGCATATGACAGAAAAATCCTGATTATATGAAAATGTGTGTTGCCTTTGGGTCGCAGCCAGTGATAGATATTCAAAAAAAGATTTATGGGGGGATCAAAGGTATTTGTTGAGAGAGATTTTCGTAAGCAACAGTAACAAAAGCAGAGGTCCCTCACTCCCTGGTGGTACACAGCAGACTGAATCCCAAGGTGTGGGGTAAGTTAAGGAAATACTGACTTTCCCACCCTCAGTCTCTTCCCCAGCTAAGAGCTGGTTCAATTAGAAGCAGACCTGGTTGCTACGGCTGTTAATTTTCCTGTCTGAACCACATTTTCCTTCACCCTTCCTCTCCTTGCCGTGTAAGTGTGTGTGTATGAGGGACACAGAGCCCGAGAGACTGGAGAGCCTGTCCTCTCCTAAAGGCTCCCTTTGTATCACTTTCCTGGGCAGAGTGTTGCAGGAGTCTCGAGGCTGTCTTTAACCTTCTACCTCACGGTCTCGTTGAAGGAACCTGTTGCTTTTTGCTGGCTGGACTGGAAATGCATTTCAAAAAATAAAACCATAATAATTTGTTATGTCACAGGTCACCTCTTTCCTGTGAAAAGTTAATTCACAGAGCCTGGGGCAGGTTGTTGACACCAGGCTGAAGAGAGGATGGGAGAAAAGGCCTGCTTGTGCTGCTAAATGGGATCAGTAGAGTCGGGGGCTTTGCTCGGTAGGGAGCCATTTGTTGTCTTTCTGGTTTGTTTTTTTTAGGGAAGCAGAGGTTCGTTTCTTGACTCTCCTTCTGGAGCAGCAGGTGATATGATTTGATGAAAATGAAGTGGCAGTGTTTCAAGGACAACACAGATGTGATGTATTCTTTTAATATTTGTAGCCCTAGAGGGAATGAACAGCTACCTGGGTGGGTATAAGGCTGCCTGGGCAGCGTGGCTGCCAGACAAAGGCCTCTGCAATTCGGAACTAGCTGTAGCTGCTTCTGCTGTACCCACTCCTGTTGCTCCAAGACGGCCAGCCCTGATGGCATCTGCTGAGGCTGTTTGTTGGTCAAGCCCTGGCTCCGATTTCATCTTTGTGGGGTCATTAGCGATGTGGCATCTACTAGCAGCTAGAGTCTTCACCCTCTTGTAACTGGCTTTTATTATTTTCCCAGTCTTAATGGCCTCTGGTAAAGGGGAGCTGCACATGTGCATTACGGAAAGTCATACGTGTGAGCCAAAGCTGTGCTGAGGTAGGAGTTGTTGTCACCCTGAGAGCTGAGAATTAAGTCTCAGGTACCCTTCTCCTCCAGGAATGTTTGCAACACAAGCGTTACACCAAGCGTTACATGAAAAGTAGCATGGATTCAAGGCAAAGTCTTGATTCAGCTCTCAGCTCTACCAGAGTGTTTCTAGGGGTAGGGGCTCAGATGCTGCCTTCTGGTCCAGGGCAGCTGCTAATGAAAATGCTTCACTTGGGTAGTTACTGTGTTTCTATCTCTGTGATTTCATCTGCCTTGATATTCCATTGTTGTCCGGGTTGCTATGGCTGTGCCAGCGTGAGGCCAGGTCCCCTACAGGAAATCATGAAAAGAAGCGGCTGCCTTTCTGCTCTTTCATTAAAATATGCCAGGGATGCGCAGCAACCTGGAAGGCCTGTGTTTTTTAATAAATCCGTGGCTGTTTAGCACCTCTCCATGCCTCTTCACTGTAGTAATTGTGGCTATTAATGCCTTTTGCTGGTACTGAGAATAGAGTAGAGCAGCTTGTCAGAAGCAATCCCTTGTGAGGCAGCCTTGGTTATTTAACCTGCGTTAGGGGTCCTTATTTAGGAAGAGCGTCTCCAGTGAAAGCCCATCAAGCGGCGGAAAACAGCACTGCTGACGGCAGCAGCACTCTGCCTGCTTCACTTGTTGTGACTGGATGTATTTCCTTGGGGTATCACCAAGAATACAAGGTTCCATTGTAGCTGCTGGTTTTATGGATAGATGAGAATGTCTGTTTCCAACAAAAGCTGCTGCCATAGCAACTATGTGCTTTAAGAATGGCTTCTTAATACAATCTAGGTATTTAATGTATGCCACAAGGGTTAAATGCGGTACAAAACAATTGGTTCAAGAGCCAATATAGTTGGGCCTTATGCTAAACTATGAGCATAACTGGAATGAAGCCTTTGGGGCCAACTCTCCTTATCCAAGCATCTCCACACCCATCACATCAGCAGTACGCAGGCATGTCATGTTCAGAATTGCTTGTTGTAAGCTGACTTACCTATCTGTGTTAAAATAATACTGCAGGTTAGTTTTACTGCAGCCTAGGAGAGTGTGCGAGTCTGCACGTGTTTTCCATGACTACGCAGATATTAACCATAACATGAATTTAAAAAAACTTTTAATGATGCAACTTGACCAAGTTTAAGAATGAGCTGCCTGAGTCTGTGGAAATTATGGTACCAGAAATGGGGTTGAGGAAGCCAAGACAGAGGCGGGTTTACGTGTTTTTCCTCTGTACATGTATGAAAAGGCATACTCAGAAAAAAAGGAGGCTCAAGCTGCAAATGTCAGGCTACAGCATGGTTAACTTCCTGACTGGCTTTTTTTTTTAAACGCTATGTCATGTCTGATATCTAATTTCTACCTACTGTGAGAAGGAAATTCAGTGTAAACTGTGTGAAGGAAATTCAGTGTAAACTGTGTTTTCATTCTTCTCTTGCTACAGTAGTATGGAAAATGGTAAAATGTCATTTGTTTGGTATAGATATTTTACATTCTCATTCTTCATGCGTATTGTCTAAACAAATCACAGTTCCTTAGGATTGTAATAGCCTAATTTTACTGAGGTCCTTTTGTGAATCTGTAATGAGAGGTTAAATGAGCATAGAAGAGGGGAAACGAGTTTTGGCAGATGCTTGCTGCTCTTAGCATAAACCAGAAAATACGAGCTCAGGACAATAAATCTAACTGGTACCTGCATTGCATTTGGCGTCCAGGGGCTGGGTGCAGTGCAGGGTTACATTCTGAGTAAAATCCTTGTCAAAATAGAAATGTCAGCTGCAGCTGACTAATGGGGCAGAGTGCTCCTTTGTGTGCTTGGTCTGGCCTTGGACTGGAGACCACACTCCTGTTAGCCTTAGTTGTCATGAAGAAGACCAAACATCACCCCATACATTTCTAGACCAGTTGATTTCTTCCTCTGGTTTCTGTGCTGTATTCAGTAGGTTTTAGAGACTTTTTCTTCAGTAATCAAGCTTAACTGTGACCGTTGAGGTACCACAAGTGAAACAGGACCAGATCAGAAATGTGGCACATTTGGCAGTTTGTGGAGGTCCTCTGATGCCCATGTGGCAGACCAGACAGGTGGCTTTTTGTGACCCTGTTCAGAGCAGATGCTTTCCGACCAGAGGAGGTAATAAGCAAAGTGTTCACATAGCCTGGACACAGGCTCCTCCCTGCTACCTGCACTGAGCCACAGCCTGCTTCCCCACCACAGCTCTGTACGGTCTTTAGGGGACCCATAATTATGTTGCAATAATTATAGCTGCACATATTTATCCATGTAACTTAAAGCACCTGGCAGAAATTGCAGCTGCCAGTTAATGTTTGTCTGCAATATCCTGAATACAGAAAACTAGGGAAACACCCTTCTGCATTAGTCTCCATTGTCTCACTACCATTCATTTCAGCCTTACAGGCAAATACATCATGTGCAGCCCCTGTGAAAAGCGCCAGAGGAAGAGTTGGTGCACGTGGGCCTACGCACTGTCCTACAGTGGTCAGCAGTGAATAAACTGCTTTGCCATCGTGGTCACTGGGTGACTTGGAGCCAGAGAAGTCACCTCATGCCTCTATCCTGTCCACTCCAGCTCAGCTTGCGCAGACCACTTGCAGGTTCAGACTAGGAGCTGTGAGACGATGTACATCGTTACATTTCCAGCCCCAGGCTCACCATGTCTACTCCTTTGATCTCACAATTTACTAACTGTATATTTTTTTCAAATATGTCAGGATAGATGAAATTTGTAATTCCATCTCATTTTTCATTAGTCATTATAGCACTGTACGCACAAGGTTATATGTTACCAAGTACCACTCTTGGATTACAGACACAGTATGTCAAGTTGGAAGTACCGTCCTTGATAGGTATTGCAGACACTGTGCAATAATAATATACCTGTCACATCAGTCTGTACGGATGCCTAACAGCATGGTTTAAAACCTTTTAAACTGTGTTCTTTCTGTCAGAACTTGGTGTGGCAATTATATGAATCAAAACTAAGGGAAAATGTCTATTAATGTAAAACCTGGAAGACAACTGCACACCAACTTGAAATGCCATCCGCTATGTTTTAACATATGCTTTAGGTGGACTGAAGAACTGAAAGAATGAGCTCTGAATTAGTGTAAAAAGCTTATTAATAAATGATAGCCGAAATTCTGCTTTCTTCCTTTCAGAGCTGTGGATGTTAGCGCTGTCTTCATAGCTGGATCCCTGCTGCCCTCTAGGAATTTTAATAATGAAATATTGTCAGCAATACTGTATCGCAAGCTGTGGATTCCTTTATTAATGTTCAGTCATAACGTTATTGAAAATACTTGATGTTTCTACAGGGACTGCTGAATTACCATATCCTATTTTTATAAGAGCTTCAGGAGTGCTGCAAAGTCTCTCCATTACTGCTGAGTTGTTTAAGGCATTGGCAAAGAAAGCAAAAAGTTACTTGTAGTTTATTTAAATTAGGAATCAAATCAGCTTTTATTTTGGCTTACCCTTGCCTGTCAGCAGAACAGAGGCTGTAGCATTGAATGACACTCGGTTTCAGATTTCTGGTAGAGAGACTGTATGCAGCGAATCTAATAGAAATGTAATTTCTATCGTTAGAAAGGTTTTCTACTCTAAATAGCCCTTAGCAGGATATTTAGCAGGCGGTGGGCATACCAGCTCCGTATGTTATAATGAGAGGTAAATTCAAAGCAAATCCCAAACTGTGAAGAAAGTTCTATTGCAAACTGGCATTTTGTAACTCTGACAATTAGGATCAATATTGATGCCTCATCATCCTTTCTTTTACATCTCCCCTCATAGGAAAGAATAAGTGGTATGATAACATTGTGTGGGATCTGGCCCCTGTTAGGAAAATAGTGGATTAAGTAATTGTCTGTGGTTAATGAATGCAGCTTGATTAGCTAGGTTTAGTCCAGAGATAAATGCAATGAAAATGCCTAACCCTGGACAACTGAGTATCCTGAAAGGTCCTTTTTAAAGGATTAAAAGATCCAGTTTAAATTAATAAATGTTTGAGTATGTTTCAGGATAGATGTTCATCTGGTTGTTTAGGAACATATTTCAATTTATATTTAGCAAGCGGGAGAACCCTCACCACACATGGTTGACATGGTGGCATTTAAAAGCGTGCAGCATCAAAGGTAAGACTGGCTACCCTGAATTCCCTACACAGAAATGGCGTGCCAGGGCCCATTGTGTTGGTATGCCCAGGCTTGTCAGGGCGGCAGGAGTCAGCGGAGAGATCAGAAGGTTGAGTTTGTGGGGTGCAAACTCGAGGTGGATCAGTTGCCTGGTTTGAAGCACAAATTTTCCAGGATTCTCGCACTGAAATAAGCTCGATGATACGCAGGCACTTCAGAGTCGTAAGGGTTTTCTGGAGCACGTCCGACACGGTGTGCACGTGCAGTGTCACTGCAAGAGCTGGCTGCGGTGTTGCTTGTGACAGCTGGATTTGTAACGTGGGTTTTTCAGAGAAAAAGAAAACGGGATTTTCTGATTGCTGTTATGAAATGGTGTAACAAAACAGTATCTGTTCTTCTGCACTATCCTTAACTCTGCCACAGTGTTCAGGGGCTGTTACTTTTTTTTTTTTTTTTTTTCTGAATAGTTTCCCTGATAAAGTTTGTTTGAAGGCATAATTAGGTAGTAAAACTGATGTTTACAGCTGATTAAAAAGAAAAAAATCAATTCGTCTTTTATGAAGGCCAAATGAGAGAGACGGTAGTGTTTTCCATAAAATTGAAAATGAAGATTTTTGGAGTAATGTTTTTGGCTCAAATATATTCAGTTGTGCATTCTTCCATGACATGATTGCCATTGATATCAACAGGTGTTTGAGAAAGAAACAGGAGAGAGATTTACATTTTTATTGTTAGTTAAAAGATTAGCTTGCAAAAGCCGGCTGCTGATGTGTTTGGACCAGTTTAACCCTATTGTTCTCACTGGAAATATTCCCAACTTGCACCTTGTGCTGGGGTTGGAATTGGCTGGTTGCTTGTTGTGTAGTACCATAATATATCTGTTATCATATGTGATACAGAAAAACTGTTGATCCAGAAATGTGTTCTTATGTATAAGTTGTAATCAATGAAACAGTGGTTTCTCAAGTGAAATAGGCAGCTTAAAATCAAGGTTGATAGAAGCTAATACAAGTATCTGTAGCGAAATCAGGGATTTAATTTGCTATAGACTGATTTACACAAGGGAAAAATCTTATCACCTACCCAGAGTTTATAAAACACATAATGATTATATTTTATTGCTGTTAATGGATGTCCCTGAAAGCTGTTTGTCTTGCATCTGACTTCGGTCAGCTGATGCAGTCTGGCACTGAGGTTGTTACAGAGAGGGAATTTGTTTGTTGAGGAGCAGATTAATCCCTAGCACCTTTTTGAGCAAATTCTCGGCAAGTCTTGAATGGAAGGAGGAGCAGCCTGGGCAGCCTTCCGGGGGCAGAGCGTGGTGTGGAAAATGGGTCACAGGGTCATTACGGCCACTGGCCCTTCTGTAGTGGTAAGGTCTGTGCCCCACGGGTGATGGGTGTTGTTTCTGTATAATACTTGGGGATTTCCATCCCTGACTCCCCCCATTGCAGTGCAGCATCACTGCAGTCTCTGGTTCCTGGGGGTGTGGATAGGTTAGGGTGCATGTCTGCTACAACTGCAGTTCTGTCTCTCTCTTTTTTTTTTTTTTATTGTTCATTTGTATGTTTTTTGTTTTGTTTTGTTCTTTCCTTGAAATAACCCCAGCACATGGCATTTCACCCAGCTCAGTGGTTCTCTGTGCCCAGTTTTCTGTTTCACAGGCATACTAACATGACTTGGGACCTGCCCTTTCTTTATGTTTCAGGCTTGCAGATGGTGCTACCACATCTCACACGTGATCAGTGGTTTTGGAAACCTCAGGTGCCTGCCTCCTGCACCCTCCCACTGCTGTGTTTCAGTCATGTTTGTGCTTTCAAGGGGGACACAAGGACTTTTCTAGGTTTGGTTAAGAGCAAAGAAGCAAGTCTCAGCTCATTGCTGCTAGGCAGGTACAGCCTGCTAGAATCCTCAAGTGTGTCCTTCAGGAAGCACTGGGGTCTAAATACCAGTTATTCCCGGTGCAGAAGGAGCCAGATGCTTATCTTTTTGTGGCCCATACCTGAGGCTTTTGTTCTCACAGAAGAAGTTAATGCTGCTTCTGATAAGTGGCTCTCCCCTCCTGTTGTGTGGCTGGTGCAGCTCACCAGGCAGGGAGGAGATAGGAGGCACAGAGGGCACAGCGGCTCTGCCGCTGTTGATTCAGTAACGTCAGCTTTCCTGTTGAAACTGGATCCTGAAGCTCGAAATGGGACAGAGGTTCCCAGTGGGCAACTGAGCTTGAAATGCCTCTACTGTAAACAGCAAGCATTCGGCAGGCTCAGGGAGACATGAAGAACTGCTGAGTTGGTCCTTTGGGTGATTTGCAATGATTTTTATGACTCTATAATTGCATTAATTTCTCTGATGGAGAAGTCATGCTTTGGGTTTACTTGGAGTTTCTGTTGTTCGTTGGGACTTTTTGTTTCTATTTCTATTTAATTTTTTACTTTTAATTTCAAGTACAGACCGTGTCCTGAAAAAACACAGTATTTTCAGCAGAGGATTTAGGCTGAGAATAGCTCCATAACTGCATGCAATATACAGTCCATTCAGTGGCAGCTTTTTCATATCAATAACCATCGTATATGCCTTGAAAACTGGTGCATCAGTAAATTTCTGTTCTTGTGGTAGGCCAGTGGAAAGTCTGTGCTTACTTGATAAGGCTAAATTCTGCTTGTCTCTATCTCTGTAACCTCACAGACAACTCACGGAGCTTACTTTGATCAGGAGCTGAAGTAGCCCCTTATTTTCTAAGTCATCACAAATGGTGAAAAATTCAGACCTTTTAATTAAATATCTCTGATTATCTTTGACCATTTGCAGATGACATGATAGAAAAAGCTAATGAAATTGTGTGCAACAATAGATAAAGGTCTTGCCATCAGCCTGTATTGCAGTTCTGTATAGCAGCCTCCTTGTTTTTCCAGTATATTGAACTTCTGGTGATGGCACTGTGGGAAACTGTACTGCATGTAGCAGTGTGTTCAGCATACAGGGTACAGAAAGGAGAACATATTGCTTGGGTAAATGTACCCAAATGTCATCACCTGGTGTAGAGGATGGTGATATACTTGCCATTCATTAATTACTGTTTCCAAGTACATTGTCATCTGACATTTTATTAACCTGATTTTCTGTGTTTTGGTAAGTCTCTCATAAATTTCTAATGCAGTATAGCTTTCAGGTCCTGGCCTTCACAAATGAACAAGTAAATTACTGGTTCCCAGAACCTGGCTGTGAGACTTAGGAATTTCTCTGGTATCTCTGCCAAAAATGGCTTTCTGAATGTTATTTGTTTTATGGAGTCCATGGTCGGGATCAGCAATTCCTTTACCCTTAAATTAACAGCTCAGAGACTAAATACAGAGGAAGTGAGCTGAGGTATAGGAAACATGTTTGGCTAATTTGTTTGTTTTTTAAAGAAAGCCTCTGTACACTTGTCTCGGTTAGAAAATGCAAGGTTTTCTTTCAGAACTTGATCTAGTATATGCATTTTTCCTCCCTTCCCCAAATCCAGCCTGGGAACAATTTCAGCATGGTTTGTCTTCAGAGAGGATTTGCTTTTTTAAAAATCATTGGCTGCTGCAAATCCCATGGTCTCCCTCGACTCACTCCTTTTTGCAGTAGGGTTTTTTGGCTTCAGAGGAAGCTTGTTACATACCTGATAATGCACACATTGGGATAACTTATATGGATAGCAGTTAGTTCCTTTTAAAAAAAACAATGCACACACAAACAAAATACCCAGCAAAGATGTTTTAGATGACAGCTACTTTTCAATTCCCAGACCTGCATCTTAACCCCAAAATGAAGTTCCCCATTTCGCTCAGCTAGCTGAACTGTTTCACCTCACCCTCTTACTGCAAAGAAACTTTGACCTGTATAGTTTGTGATGCAAATGACATGAACTTCCCAATTTATTTTCCGACCCTGTATATGGGATAGGATTAGCAGTTTGTCCCAAGTGTAGCCTACCAGCCTAACTCTTCTCTAAGGAATTGTGTATTGCAATTGCCCAGCACTGGAATTGGTCTCCCCGCTTTTTCCTTCCAGTGTGGTTCCTGCACCTCCATGCACACACCAGAAACCTTCTTTCACCCTTGAGAAATACTTTCAACTATTCCATCCTTCCTCATTCTTGTCCAAGGAATAATTATGTTTTCAAGGCTAACAATACCTTTACAAATAATGTATACACAAGGACACTGAATTCTAAGGCTGGAATAGCAAGTGACCTAATACCTAGTGATAGGATGGCATCTAGGCAGCTGACTTTGAGGATCCAGCCACCTCCTTTCATAAAGTAACTGTTCTGAATTTACTCTTGTGGATTTACTATTGGGTTGGTTTGTTGTGTGCAGGCAAGATTTTCCTGTGTGTAGTGAGGGTACTTCTTCCTTGCCATGTTAAGTGTTCTTCCGGCTAATCAGATACCTATGTGGGGTATGAGATAAGATGTTACTTTGTTTTGACTGCTTCCAAGGTCAGAGCTGTTGTTTGCATGGCTTTGAGCAGATTTGGTAGGCTACTGATATCCTTGTCTGTCTTCTTTCGACTATAAGCCTCCGTCGCCCCTTGCAGGGAGTGGAGACGGAGAGGCAGACAGCAAAGAAACATGTGCTTTGTAAGAAACTACAGGTGAATTCTGTGGATAGGATATCACAGCAAAAAGCTGTGGAGCTGGCTGGAAAGTTGCTTGTGACCTGAACTACAAGCAGCATACAGTATTAGCACATTTTGAGCAGCATTTCCCTGTTCCCACTTGTAAAATAGGGTCTCCGTGAGAACCATACAACTAGATTTGACAGGAGCGAGGGCCAAGGTGAGCTGGTCTGCAAGGTATGTAAAACTTCCAGTGGTTTTCTGGGGTTTTGGTAAGCTGTGCTCTGATGGTGGTGGGAAGTGGTCAGAGCAGTCCACTTTCTAGACAGAGAAAGTCCAGTTAGGGACCCATAGCTACAACTCCTGGCAAGTGACAACAGTGAGTATGTTCTGTTGCTGGAGCTAACACAGATGGCATGTATCTCTGGCCTCTAGAATACTGTGGTAGCAGTAAAAGGGTTCTCTTGGTTCATACCAGTACTTGTTACCAAAGGACTATATTAACTGAGGTGGGTGAGTACAGTCTGCTCTAGGATGGCTCTGAAGTGCAGTGCTCTGCAGAAATGTTGCGCAAATAACTTCCTTTCCAGTGCCCTTAGAGAGCCCACCTGCATGAAAGTCAGCTGAGAATTACCATCTGCTGAAAGTGTGAGCCTGGCACCTTCCTACAGCAGTCTCTGAGGGAAGTCTAACAGTCACAGGCTCTGACACAACAGGCTTGGTGCCCAGCTGTGGTTTTTCCCCAGCTGTATGCTTGATTGCTAATAGAGAAACTCGAGTGGTTCTGTTGCTATCATTGAGAGAGAACGGACCTTGGTAGTGTCCAAGAGAAATTTAGTTTGTTTTGCAAACACGCTCTTGTTCATAGGTCTTACTGAGGCAGCTTGTAGCGGCTTCAATAGGCTTGAAGCCTTATTTCAAAGCTTAGCAAAAGAAAATAAACGAACACATTTGTCAAACATGTCAGTGTCACAGCTGTCTCACACCAGCACGCAGTGAAATGGAAGATTTCATGGAGTATACATGCAAGCCTGGCCTTTGGATAACTGTTTTGGTACCTGTGGCCCATGCAAGATGGGTTGGGAGAGGTGGCAGAGTAATGAAGCAGTGGGACTCCTGGATTAAGGGATTGGAGTTCACACTGTTTGTCCAAAATGTAGAGAAAAGAGCAGCTGGAATAGGGTGTCTTACATGATTATACCCACTGTTTGCTTTCCATCTGCACCTCATTAGAATATAACTATTTTCTATGGCACTATTTACCAAATTCATCCAACATCTCATTACTTCAGGAGGGGATTACTGTAATGAGCTCTGCGTGGTGCTACATCTTAAGACCACTCATAAACTGAAACTGCTGCAAGAGGCCATGATTTGCTTATTAAGTGGAGCTGAATGAGGCTAACTTAACCATAGTACTTTGGGATGTGCAGTGGCAGTGTGCTGGTATGTAGGTGTTAGCATTATACCTTTTACCGTCAGGGTGGCAGTTAATGGATGAGCAGATCTCTTCCTGTGCCCGTCTGTTCTCTGGAGCTGTAAGGGAGGTGGTCTGTGCTGCTGTCAGGAGATGCTCTTCTCCAGTTGCAGTACGGTGCCTCTCTCCTGATTCAGTGGGACTGGGCTGTGCGTATCTGTTGGTCCTTGTGCAACACATGTTTTTTCATCGTGTGGTGGGAGGTTGAGTGAAGCCATTCCACATGTGCTGCAGTGGGTTGTTAGATTTCAACATGTTTGGTTTAGCCTGGGAAAAGTAAAATAATAGCAAAGTTAAATGAAGTGACTACTGCAAGTGGTTGGGTTTATGGGGTACTTGAGTTAAAGCAAGTAATGGAGCAGAGCCAGTTGTTCAGTTTTGGTTGGCTGATCACATGAGCACACACATGTATGTGAAGTATTGATCCAGAGTCATCCTGAGGGCCAGGTTTGCTGGATGGGGAATCCCAGCTGCTTTAGATGTCTGGAGTTTAAACAGAAAGAGCCCAGGCACCGCTGTCACACTCCCCTCCCTTGACTTTTCCAGGGTATGTGTGTCCTTGTCCAGTAACTCCTGCCTGGAGCTGAAACTTGCACCCATTATCCCACCCCCAGAGGTCACTCCTGAGATCCTATCTTAGTACAAACACAACCTTTTGTGGGCTCTCTCCACAGGTGATAGCCTTGCAATTTACGGGTTACTTCTTCAGACCCATGAGGTCAGAAGCACTTACCACATTTTACAAAAAAAATCAAAAAGAAAAAAAAGGTAGCTAGACCTTGTGTGGAGTTACTAAGCACACAATTGTGTTTGCTTGAGGATAAAGCACAAGAGATTAGAAATCATCTGAAATCAGTAGCATTCCTAAACGTATTGGGTTTTGTTTGGTCCATCCTTCATGTATGAACTCTCTGCACATCAGTCTGGGATGGCAGGTGGGCAGGCTGCTCAGGGTGAGCCTTCTCTGCCTCTGGCAGAGGTAAAAGCTGCCCATTGCGGTCTGAGACTGTGCCCTGCACTTTCCCTCTCACTTAAAGATTTGTTCCTGCATCTCTGACAGCTCCTGAAACCTTCCTTTGTCACGTGTATTTGTCATATGGATGTAACTTTTCCTTCCTCTTTACTTTTGCATGTTCCCCCTTCACAAGAGTGGGAAATACTTTCTTCTTGCTTAAGCAAACATGTCGTCCAAGGAAATTCCCAAAGAAGCAGCAGCTGCTGAATGTAATGATTCATGTAATGAATATAATGGCTCATGATCATTTCTGGTCTGACATGGATGGGTCCCAGTTCTGGCAGTTTCGAGTGGATGCACAAATGGAGGGCATTTGATGAGAAAACAGCTTTCAGACTAGTTATTCATGTTTCCAGACAGATTTCAGAAAGTCCACCAATGATTTCACAGATCATCACTGTGAGTGTATGAGTAGTGGACCTACTCCTCAGAAGTAAAACAAGGCAGGATGATGGATAAAAGAAAAACAAGAATGAAGGATCAGGGCTATATGGCCGGGGACACTGAAGCACACAAAATAAGTAGGGAAAAAATAAAGAGTTAAATGGGAAGTGAAATGAGAGTTTGATTATATTTATCTGCCACTAGATTAACATTGTTTGATAACCCCTAGCTGTTTTCTTAGCTTCTTATTGAAGTAAGTGTTAAATGGTCAGTCTTTTTTTAAACTATTTGTAAACTGAATTGTAGCAAGTTAGTTGGTATTCCATGAATATTTTATCTTCTACTCTATCACTGTGAATGTAAATGCTGAACTAAAACATGTTTGAGCACCTGTGCTTCATTTTCTCACCACCTAGAATTCCTTGGCAGAGGCTCAGGACTTTTTGTGCTGTAAACTGAGCCAGCCCTTTGCTTGCAGCAGAGGTTTGCAAACAAGGACAGAGCCATGTGCTAAGATAACATGAAAGCTGAGACCACTGAACTGTGCTGGAGTAGAGACTTCGATAGTTCCAGGGGAGCACCCCAAGCTTACTGTTCTTCCGAGCTGTGTGTAAGGATGCCTTGTGGCTGTATCACCAAAGGAACCTTTTGATGCGTGGTCACTTGATGCCTATGGAAAATAAATGGGGAAAAAAAAAGCCCTTGAGAATGCATCTTCTCCAACAGGTTGTTTGGATTCAAAGAAATAATTATTTTGTGTTGTAGTTAAAAACCTCTTCTAAACATGGTGATATTGTTCCTCATTTTAGCTAAGAGTTTGATCTTTTTCATGAGGCCTTAGGCTTCAAGAGCACCCTGCAGCAGGAGACTTCCTTATTTCTGGGAATCTCTGCTTTGGAAGCCTCAAGTTTTGATGCCTAGATGGGTCTGCTGGAACCCACAAACAGGGTTCCATTCCTATCGACCCATTCACGTATAAATGAACATCTTTTTTTATCGCTCCACACTGGAGCAGAGCTGTTGGGCATCATACCTGAGTCTTGCTGAGAAGCAGTTACTGAAAGAATTAACCTTTCAGTGGCTCAGCCTCTGTCACAACAAATCTGTCTCCCAGACCTAGCAGTATGGTGTGCATTTTAGTGCAGTCAGGGATATCACCCTCAAAAGTTGAAAGCAGAGATCTGTGAGCTTAGTTAAATGGCTAAGAAAAATCTATATAAGGGAAAAAAAGCTATTAAACTGCAGAAATCTTATTAGCAGTCCTGAATGGTAGACTTTGCTATTAGTTTTTTAAATTGCAATCTTGGTGCATTTCAGTTCTTCAGAGTTATTTAAGGCATCCTTGTGAGAATTATGCCTTCACGGTAAGAATGCACGGTGACATTTAGTTTAATACAGTAATTCATTACCTCTAGATTTGTTTACCACTCTAATTGTATCATTATATTTCCACCATCGTTTTGATTTAACCTATACTCTCCCCTCAGATACTACTGCCTTTTTCATTTCCTCTTCTGTGGGATGTTGTCTCATTTATAATTATTTTGGCAGCATTTAAACAGAGTGTTTAATCTCAAAATAATGAACAGAGTAAGGCACAAGGCATTCATCCCCGTTTTGCTAACAGAGTATCTGAAGCTCAGGAAAATGGCATGACTTCTCTGAGATTCCTGGGTAAAGCAGTAGCAAAGAGCTATGTGACTGTGGAAAACAAGAGGTTGTTCTCCTCTGCTGTGTCCAGCTATTGGAAAACCTCTATGGTGGTTCGGGCATACACAGTGTAACTACTACAGTAACTGGCTACTGGAGAGAAGGACCAACACAGTCACTGGGATACAGGGCTGGATCTGTGGGCCTTTGGGACTGTGTTAATCCATTTGTTGATCTGTCTGCATACTGTCAGCTGGAACCAAAGTTTTTTCTGTAGTAGTCCAGCGCCCTAAGAAGGAAGGTTTGCAGATTACTGCTACCAGATGCCTTTCAGGGCATTGATAGTTAATCCTTCATTAGAGGAGAAATCAAGTTCTTGTGTGTAAAATAATTTTTTTTTACTCTGCATATATCAGTAAAAGAACAGATGAATCCGAATATCGAACAGGATATTTTCCCTCTCAGAAGACTTTATCCAAGGGCTAAAATCTAATTCCCTGGGAGTGATTTTACATGAAAAGTGAGTCCAGTCAGAGACAGAGAGAGAAACCGTGGCAGAAAACAAACTCCGCTGCCACAGCTGACTTGGACAGCAACTCCATCTTACAGCAGGGCAGTGCAGCATTTCTCACAGGCTGACTCGCACTTACACATTAAGGGCTTTTTCTTAAGTGTTGTCCCTGGACTGTCACATAGGTTTACCAAGGTGAGATTTGACTTGGCTCGCTCAGGTGTGGCTGGGACCCTGGCCCCAGCCAGCACACATCTCAGTTCAGCCTGGTTCTTGTATTATGTACCCTGCTTCAAAGGTGGGATTTTTTAGCTTGGGTCGCGTTGCTTCCTCCCCTTGCCAGGTCACTTCTTTCTCCATCTGTGGGTACTGTAGCAGCTCCAGACAGATAAACTGTGGAGTAATGTGGCTTCTTGTCTTTTTAGCAGGGTTTCCTTTGGTCATTCAGCTCACTTCTCATGCCATTCATTTTGAGCAAGTCTTTTCTGCTCAAAAACCTAGCTACTGGGCAGTCAAGCATTAGTCTCTCCACTGCAGTGCTGTGTAGTCACAGAGTAATTTGTAATGCTGAGCATCAGCTGGCGTATTTAATATATAAGGAACATGGTAAGATTAACTGGATATTGACCATCTGTCTATGGCAACAAGATCTCTTATACAGATTTGCAAAACTTAAGTTTGTAGTAAGTTTTAGTCTCTCTTTCTGTTTAATTAGCCATAATCAACTTGGTTTTTTCTTTTCATTGTGATATTTTATTACAGAATAGAGTTACTGTGTAGTTCTTCCAGGAATATTTGCGCTTACCACTTCAAAATGTAGCATGTGGGATGGAAACTGTATACCTGTTCACCTTGTTATCAATAAATGTTTTTACAGTAGAATACTCACAGAAAGAAACACAGAGAACACAGCTCTAGGGAATCTGTTTAAAACCCTGAACATTCAAAGTCACTTTGTATCCAATTTATTTTCTTGAGAGTTTGGAAAGTGACAGGGGAAGTGTGCTTGCAAAGGAAGCACAGCCCTAGAGATTAGATCATGCTGCTTTTTCCCGAGCTGTACAATAGATATAATTTTTTCTGTAAAGCTTTGAACAAATTATTTACCTTTTAGGTGCTTTTATTATTTTACTCATAATTTAAAGATGCTATATTTCTGACCATAGAGATGTTTTGAAGATTAATTCTTTGAAAGGAAGTGAAAATGTTGCTGCAAGTGCAACACATGGATGGGTCTCATCTAAACATCACCTTTCAAGTATTTTCATTTGCTCTCTTTCATTTTTCATTTTGAAAACCAAAGCAGACACAGCTGTGTAAGAAAGCACTTCTCCTCCTGCATCTCCCAGTACTGGCTGAGCAGCCCTTCAGAGAAGGGTTCAGTGAGACTGGTTGCACTCAGTCTCCGTGTAGGAGCAGCAGGACCCCCAAACTGCAGTCATTCCCACAGATTGCTCCAAGGCCACTGCACCGCCTGCTGTTGTTGGCTTTGGGCTAGATAGCAAACTTATGGTTTAGCTCTGTGTGAGTGCATAAAACAATGTTAAACTGAATGTTTCATTTTGGAGAGAAAACTGCAAGGGAGGAAATGATTTCAAACTGAGGGCTAATCGTGGTGTGTCTGATAGATTGACCACAGCATCCAGTGAAGTCTGAGGCTGTTCTGTGGCACGTGGGAGAAGCAACTCAGCTTTCATTCTGATAGGGAACTTCTCTTTGTTTGGCAGCTGCTGGCTATACCATAAAATACTTGGAGAAATAATTTTCAAGTGCTGTGTCAGGCTTACCTGCTCAGTTCTTGGGAGCACAGCTGTGCCCCTACATTGGGTGTGCCACTTAAAAACACCCTGCTCTTGAGGGCAGCCTCCCTCTTTCCCCATAGTGAGTGCCTCGGCACAGTTCAGAAGGAAGGGCTCAGCAGTTCAGCTTGGATAAGCATCAGAGAGTTTGTGTCCCTATCAGAAAACTTCAGTTCTAGAAATTATGTGGCAAACATTACAAGAGCCATCTCTCTCACAAGCTTTCTGATACTTGCCAGTTGAAGCTGTGCCATTGATACTGAGAGAGTCTTTCCAAGATACCAGTCACCTCTCAAAAAAATCACTCAGAATTTGGCAACTTTAATTCACAGCATGATATGGGATCCTGCAGTTCCCACTATATTAGGAATAGGAGGTCTTGGTGATGAGTTTAGTCATCTTACTGGCAAATATCTCTTACTGACTTCCCTCTTATCATATAATTTTTATTCCTGTTCTTATAAAATTATCTTTTGCCATATATGCTGCACGGTTTAGAGACAGTTGCTTGCTGTGTCTGCTTGCTGTGTCTGTCTTCAGTACACATAGCAAAAACATATTCTATACTCTCTATATGGAATAACATCCTTAGTGAACAGTAACTTGTCAATGAATGAGTCACCCTTTGACTGATATCATAAACTTAAACTAAACATAAGACAGAATTTTTAAAGAATGCATCAAAAGAACATAACTTACTATTAAATGATTTTGTAGCTTTCAACATAGCTAGAGAATCTTGTTAAACTTCAGTGGAATCTTTTTTTGCTAACTTCCAACTAACATTAGCATGCTCTTCTATTATTCTCTGAGGACATCAGGAAGTTGTACTAACTTCTATATAGAGGCCTCAGTTTACAGTGCATGAGGTGGTTAAGAACAGTAAATTTTTCAAAGGAACTGATGGCAGTTAAATTCCTGTCTCTTGTTTGGTCAGCAGCAGATATTTGCATGTCATCGTTAGGTCCTTACCCCAAACTTATAACTTTTTCCTGGTTGAGGCTTTGTGCTTCTAGAGAGGGTCAGTGATTACCTGAAGGACGGATGTCATCTTTTCAATATTAGCCAGTGTCTGCTGAGTGCATGACTTTGTTGGTTAATACATTGCTGGTGTCCAGGTTGTCACTGATGGATTTTTTTGTCACCTTTCCTATTGTCAGAGTTTGAATCCTTCCACCACTGCACAGAAATTTGCCAAAAATCATGTACCAAAATCAGAAATGCCTAGTGGTTACCTCTCGTATTTGTCGTGCACTGTCATGACTTTCATTATGTGAAGTTTTTCTTTCTTCCCTAGTAGGAAAAGCAAGTGTCTCGAGTAACTTTTTCTGCTTAATTAAAGTTTATTTACTTTGTACATTTTGATACTTCTTACTAAGGAAATCATTAGCAGATATTGAGGGATATGTTTTCAACCACCAGCCATTTAAGAAATTCTAATATTTCTTTGCGTCCTCACAATCATGTACATCTAAAAGTTGGTGTGCAGTCCAGAACAGCCCAGGGAACAAGGTGCTAACATTCACATGTAGAAATGGATCCTTAAAGCATGTGTGCGCACATACAGACACACATGCACGTCCATGAACTCACAAAGAAAGCCAATGTGAGTGTGCAAGTGTGCCTGCATGAGTGGCTCAGAAGAGAAGTGCTATCTCTACAGCATGATTCATCTCATCCTAGAAGAGGCTCCAAAGATAGCTCAGATGAATCACATTCTAGCAGTTGTTCCTTGCCATAAAAAGAGTATACGGTGACTACTTCAGATTTAACTATCCGACTGCTTTCTTAAAGTGTATCATAGGAGCTTATCTGTGAGTTGTTCTCAGATGGAATGAGGATCTGGGGCCAAAACCACTGGTATGAGGAGCTGAAGCTCCATTGGTTCACAATGGCCCTCAAACCGTTTAAGCCTATGACTAGCTGAGCCTAAAATCTTTGATAGGCTCTCTCTGACTAGCCCAGTGATGTACTTGTGAGTGAGAAGATATAAGAAACAAGAAACAATTTTCCTTTAAGCCAAACAGCTACTGTTGGACTTATGCATAATATTATCCCTCCTTGCCCCCTTGCCATGTCTGCCTGATGGAGGGCATTGATGTCTGCTGTTCCTTGTTCATACAGGTGGCATCAGTCTTCAAGTGTTGTTTAATTTCTTGGGACTGAAGAATTCCTGGTACTTTTCCTAAGAAGGAGTGGACCCACAATGGGCATTTCCCATGTTGTGCGTGCTGCTGGCAAGAGTTTTTGAGTTTGCTATGTGTGTCCTGGTTTCTGTGGATTTCTTCTGTGTGGGAAGTTGACTGAGTGTAAGTGTAGAGGGAAGGAGGGGCTATCTTCATCTGTCAGAGACAGGTCTGTGGCTGGCAGGAGCCTCACCTCATCGGTGGTCCTCTTCCAGCGTTTCAAAGAAATGGCAAGTAGACATAAGACAGTATTTTCTTTGTACAAGATCTATCTGTGAAAATGTATGTGTATTACCCATTTTACATTTTTTCTGTACTGTTAACCAAGTTAGCATTTCATCCTGTATAATGTCCTTTAAAAAGCAATACCTCAAAATATACTGGGTTTCTCCTTGCAAGTACTTTCTGTTAGCGTACACTGCCAGAAATGAGACCTAAGTGATCTCTGTCTGAGAAAGACATCCTGTGGTATATGGGCTCCAGCTGTCAAGGCAAAAGTATAGACCTACTCAAATTATAAATAAATGCACTCTGGGATCATGTTGTGCCCATGAATGAGAAGGGGAAATGTGGACCGTATTATTAACACGTGTCTGTCTGTGGCATATATATAACAAAACAAAGCTGAAATTAGGTTTCTGATCATTCTTAGCTTGATCTGCTCTACTGCAAGGTGTGGAGATTTACAGAACAGTAAGCACTGTCTGTGCTCTGCAGGTAACTGGTGTTTGGTGGCTATTTCTTGAGCAAAGCTGCCTTTGTATTAGAAACTTCAGAGACATTTAAAGGACTGGAGAATTGAGCTGATAATTCTTTAAGTGGCATGTTCTGTCTAAGTTTAATATTGAACCGATACCCCAAAATGGTGCTAAGAGGCACAGTGTTGCTGGAAATGGTTGATTCCAGAGGTGCTGTGTAATAAATGTCCTGAACTAATGACTAAAATCTCTTGCTACTTTAGATAACCAAGATAGTCTTATGCTGAGACTTGACTCTGTATTAGGTAATTGTCTTCTGCATGTGTCAGTTATCCCATATGTTTCATTGAATAACTAATTCTTGATTTATTTTTTAAACTGCTAAAAACATGACTTTGCATTACTAAACAAGTGATGTTACGATGAAATTTTGTGTATGCATAATATGCACTTGCTCAGTTAGGATATTTGCATCCTTTTGGGTTTCTATCTATGTCACAAAGAGCTACTATTTTTATCTGTGATCAAAACTGAAGTCAGATATGAGCTGAAATAACTGGCTGCTCTCTGGAGAAATGAAGTATTTCTATGTTTGGGCGTAATTCAGTGCAGACTGGAAAGCACTGTGTCCAGAAGTTGGAAGAGTACAGTCAGTTCCTGCTGGAGAAGTGAAACCGCTTTTCTTGGAAGCTGTTGGAAACACAGTATCTTTTCTGTCTGTTTCCAAAATAATTGTCTGTAAAATTAGAAGAAATACAACATTTTCTGTGTTTGACAGGTTGGTTTTATTCCCTGAGAATTAATAAACAATAGCATCATCTGCTTGTGTGTATGCAGCAATGGCCATAGGCCACTGTATGAGACAGAATTTAGAAGACTGGCTCAAGTTATGGCTTAGCCACAGTTGATTGTCCCGGGTTACCAGATGGTTACATCCTAATCAAAGCCTTCTTTTTGGCTGGCACCTTTCTAAAGAAATATCATAAGTATTTAGCTCTTCATCTTCGGTTTGTACTGAGTTAATCCCCCCCAGCCTTGTGTTGTGCACACAAGAGCATGTTTAGACTGGTAAGAGAGCATCTTGATTGGTACCTGCCGAAAGCTCAGGATTTTCCCTATTCAAGATCAAGAGGATCAGAGAGCTTCATGAGTAGATGCTGAGAGGTAAAGTGAGCATGTGCTTTGAATGTTGTTCTTGTTAGACTCTGAGGACAACCCAGGTCTGGCATCTTGGCATGGTAGCTTTGCAGCCTACAGTTCACATGCCAATGTGTATAGGCAAGTACTCCCAGTCCCTGGGTGAATTTGTGCTTGAGGACGTTCAGGTATTGATCGTTCCTTACTTAAAATCATCGGAAGTTTTGTTTTCCTTCTAGGTCAAATGCCATACCAATATATGCTGTGGAACTGAACTTTCAAAATAATCCATTTCAAGTTGAGTCTTTGCATTTCAGTGCAATTCATGATGTGAGCCTGAAAACCAAAGAAAGCATTTTGAAGCACAGGGCAGCCATCTCTCCAGCAGCAACAGCTCCAGGATCTTGCTTTTTGCCAAAACAGAGTCCTTGCAGTCAACTTTCTCTAAAGCATCTTTCAACATTGTTGACTATGTCTACACCAGCAAATCCATGGGGCGCTTACCCTCTCTTCTTAGAAGTTGAGATGGATATATGTTTGCAGAGACTTTCTCTAAAATAAACTTACAGGTCAGCCAAATTTCAAGTAACATGATGGTCATTTTGGGTGTCCAACTTGAGATGCTTCAAAGAAGATTCTTAATGTCAAATGACAGGAGTGCAGTAATTTATTTTTAAGGTGTGTCATGTAGGACAGAGAAAATAAGTGTGCTATGATGATTTGTCTTTATGCTTTTCTCTTAGAATAAATCAGTTAGAACAGGTAACAGTGAAGTCATCCACTAAGTCTTGCACCACCATTAATGTTTGACATTGTGACCCTCACACTCATTCCCAACTACATAAATATATTGATTCCCTCTTGGCAAGTCATATAATAAGCCATATTTTTCCACATATTTTAACTGGTTTTGGAAGGAGTAAGTAAAATAGTAATTTCAGGGGCTAAGAATTGTTAAATTTGAGAAATTGTAGGCACTGCAGCAATATTCCGACGATCGGAGAGCAAACAGGAGGCAGATGAAGCAGTTAAATGTGGAGCCATTTCTGTAGTTTTGCCCTCTCCCATCTGTAACAGATACACCTAACAGTTTCAGAAAAAGGTTTCAATTGCATTGTGAAGCCTTCCTATTAGAAACAATACGTCTTCTTGGTGGAACCCCTCAGTGCTGAGGACATTTGACATCTGATTGAATAACTCTGCATCCCTCCTTAAAATCACCTACCCTCTAGGCACAGCATCGAATACAACCCTGTGTAGTCAGTGGCTGGGTATGAAATGCTGTGCCACAGAGCTGAGACCTGACTGCAGCAATCCACCCCTCTCTTGGTTATTGCAGTTCAGACACAGAAATGACATAGCCTGCTACGAAGGTAGTAGAAATAAAGCAGTGAAACATTTGAGTGTGGCAGTCATTGAAAAACCCATGTTCTCTCTGTTGTGTCTTCTGGAAGGCCACCAGTGAGTTCTGTCTGTAAGAATCCAAGCTATAGTTCAGAAAGCAAATCTCTCTTGTCTCTGTCCCCAGGAAACTATTGACCAATATGAGAAGAATGGGGGAAGAAAACTCAAAGATGAACTTAGTCCACTTTCTTTGTCCAAAAAAAAAAGAATAAGGCCTTGACATTTTGATTCTATAACTTCAGTGTGTACAAGTTTTAACTAAAAAAGCCACAGTGTGTTTTTAATAGTTTATGACATTAGGCAGGACTCTGCTTTATTTTTACTTTCTTGAACTCATAATGTCAAAGGAAAGCTCTTTGTGACTGAAATTTTGAAAATAGGGCACTGTGATGGCACTATACATGTCCATTGATGAGTGTGGCCTGCAACTGTTTTTTTTCTATAACTGGATCAATATTATATATGTTTCAAATCCTAGTAGTAATGAAGGACATAGAGGAGTGGGTTTCTTATGGCGAGTGTCTAGTTTTTTTGTTTATTTATATTTTCCACACCTTCCTACCAAAAAAGTCCACGTGACATTCCATTACAAGAGACAAGGAGTGAGAAGCCTTCTTGAGAAGTGATACTGACTATGTCTTTTGCAGATCCACCAAATTATTTCTCCGCTTCCCTGCAATAAGTGTAATAGTGTGTCAAGACCAGGTAAAATTATAATACATGCTTCGTCAGAATGTTTGCTAAGTTTCTTGTTAGTGCCAGAGTGTGTGTTTAGGATATTTGCAGTCAATTGCACTGAAGGAGTTTATTTTCTATAAAGGTATAATTGTAAATAACATACTTTAAATCTGACCTTTTTTTCCCCTGATCCATCTGCTTCTGTGAGTTCATCACCAGTCTTCACTATACAGGCAGAAAAATGTGATTTCATCTCAGTATGGCTGAAAAAAATGTAAAAAAATGGTTTTTTGCTGTTGTGTGGTTTCACAGAACTTCAACATAAATAAGAAAGTGGAATCATTAACGAGTGCTGAAAATGTTACCAGCAACTCTGAAAACAGCTGAAATTCACAATAATAGAACAGCAAACATAACAGTTCAGACCACACTTTATATCAGAACAATGCTGACAACATTGAAAAATTCTGGAAAGCTGAAAACTATCAACAACACTGCAAAAGAAGCATGCCTCTGACTTCCACGTGGTACTGATTAACTAGGAAGGCAGTGATGTGTGCTGCTGCTCAGCAGCTGGTGAAGCATAGAGCTGTGATGGAGTCCACACAGCTTGATGGCCTTTTAATGCAACCGGTAAACAAAATGTTCTGGGCGGTGTGCCTTGAGCAAGAAGAGAGATGAGATTTTTTTCAAGTGGGAATGGCACTGGGGAAGGGCAAGATACAAAAGTTAACTGTGCTGGCACCAGCATCCTGGTGACAGGGAAGGGTAGGAGGAACGGACTCTACAAAATGGGTACACTTGGGATCTGTGTCTGAGGATGAGGTGGATAACTATGAAATCTCAAGTACAGTGGAAGTACAAACTAAGAATAAAGGAAGGGCAGTAATATTAGGGGAGAGGAAGAACAAGACATGCCTGAAAAGATTAAGTCCTCTGAAAAAAATCAGAGCTTTTGTATTGTACGACAGATGATTTGAATTCACATGTATAATAACACAATTATAACTGATAACAAGCAAGCATCACAGTTTTTTTGCTCAGGTATTTAAGCAATATTTAAGCAATTATTATGTTAGGAGAAAGACTTGGTAGCTGTGCAATACACAAAATGCTTAAATGTGGCACTGACTTTATATTTTTATTGTGCAAGACAATAAACTTACTCTTACAGACAGATGTGCTGCAGCTGTAGCCCTGCACCACAGAAGAAAGCTACCTGTACAGAGTATTCATTGTGTTACATGTGAGGAATAAATTTCCTGAGCCTTATTTCAGGTATCCAACAGCAGCTGGTTCAGAGCTTCATGAAAACAACTCTTTCTATTGAAAAAGCCCTGCTGTCTTCCAGGCATTCTGCAAGTGGGGAAATTGTGATAGAGCACAATGCCCACCAGGGAATGTACTTGTGTTAGCACTCTTTTCCCATTTAGCACTTAAATCAGGCTGCAGCCTTCATGTTGAAAAGCTAATATGCCCAAAACCCAATACACCCTTAGCACAGAAAACTGTGATTCAAGATTATTAATGCAAAAGATCAGCTTCGATTCTAGCAGCAGAAAACTGTATTTGTACTGAAGTGTTTAAAAAATTGTATCTTTATTATTGCCTTATTTGCAGTTACTTAATTCTCCTCTTTAGGAAAATGTGTTATTTCTTTGTGAAGAGAGAAATTAAATAGTGCACCTGATGTAGTTGGGTGGTAAAACAATGGTGAGTTTGATAACTATATTCGTGGTAAAACAATGGTGAGTTTGATAACTATATTTCAAAGCTGAGGTTTCTCAGTGGTGGTGGTATTAGTCATTTAAGATATGTAGGTGATACAAGCATATCTTCTGGCCATCTCTGTGTCCTTTCAAAAGACAGAGCAGTATTGAGCCGAACAGGATCAGAGAATGTAACAGGACAGTCCTGGGTAAAAGAATTGAAATTGTCATCTGTGTATCTTCTTCTACTCAGTCTGTTACCTGTCATCAAGGCTTTAGAGGCAATGCAAGTATGTAGTGGAGATCAAAATAATCAACTGGGTCTGCTGACTGCTCTGTTTTTAACAGAAATAACAGAGGGTATTTTTCAAGTTTTATGGAACACCTTTTGAAAATGCTTAGGAGTTAAATTCTAATGATAGCCATTTATATGTTGTAACATCTAGCCATCTAGATGGAATTATCCATCTCAACATCTGTGGAAAACCAGCCAACATATTATTTCACCTAACACTGTTAAGACTTTTAAAGTACTTAGGAGTTTCTTCTTAATATGTTTATGATCTTTGGAATCTTGTTTGCCATATATTGCATAATAGGGCCAGTGAGAAGTTTGTTGTTTCAGTTATTGGTATGTCTCAGTTCTTGGGTTTTTTTTCATATGTAAGTGAAATGTTTCAGCTTCTTTTTCACCATCTCTTGTGATGCGATTCTAAGAAATGCTACAGTAGTGACAATATTTTAATTTATTAGCTTAAGGTTGGTTTTTTTTCTAAAACAAGTTTCTGCACTTGGTTTTGTCATGAAGGTCTTCAAAACACGGATCCTAAAATCTCAGGAGTCATCAAATAATAAGCCAAGTACATGATTGCCCAAATCTCTTTGATCTTAAGCTGGACAGTGGTTTTTGTGGATCTGAATGAAATGCTAGAGTTGACATGTTGTGTTGTATGTTTAATTTAGTATCTGGGGACCTCAGTGCAAGATAAAACAATCGAACGTTTTAGGATTTGATTGTTTAGCATGCAAGGAGCCTGTAACTTCCTCGGTGCAGCCTACCTTAGTGATAGTTTTCTATTTCTCTTGGCTCTTGGGGTTTCCATCACTGATGACTCTGATAATGTCTCTTAAATAGAGACCTTTCCAGGGTGCCCTTTTATACTCCAAGTTCAAGCTCTCTCCCTCAGGCCTGCCTTGGTCTTAGCCTCCCTGGTTGATTTTCAGCTTCACAAAGTCCAACATCACATCTTCAGTTCACAGACATCTTTCCTCCTTCATGATATAGATGTGTTTTCGACAAGCTGTGCCATGAAAGATGTAAGGAAGTTGAGTATTGCTGGAAAATACGATGTTCTGCGTAGTTTCCATCGAGCAAGTCTCTTCTGATGAGAAGATACAGCATATATTCTGTAACAGTCACTTCAGAAGTAATGCTGAAGCTCCTGTAAATACAGAGTATTTGTTTCTGATAATCATACAGTGTGGGTTGTCCTTTTTGACCTGAGTTTTTGCAGCATCATTAAGACCTTGGTTCTCCAGACTACCTTAATTTTGTGATAAAAGAAAAAGGTGGCAGTGACTGGAACTTTGGCTATGTACTCCTTTTTTCATCCTAGTTGAACTAAGAGGGTGCCATAAATTCTTGGTAAAGTTTTACGCACTTGGGAAGACCAAGAGCGATGCCAGGTACGTGCAGAATAAAGAAGCTTTTAAGAATTATAACCAACCAAACAAAATGACAGAAAAACCAAAAGCCATGCCCCCAGCTCTTGTCTGCAAGCTCTGTGTTACACCTGCATCATCAGAAATAGGTCCCCAGCTGACAGGCAGAAATTCAATGCCCCTACATCCTCTTCACCAACACATCTGTAAGAACATATGCTTGGCTGCTGAGCTTAGCATGTGCCTGAAAAATCAGATTAATCCTAGTTCTTGATGTTATGTTCCTCTTGGGAAAAAATTCTCTTTTAAACAGTTGGTATGAATTTAATCCCTTCACATTCCATTCTCAAGAATGCTGGAACTACTGTTTGTAAGACAACCAAGATGCTTTTAAAAGGACAAGCAACTATTTCATTCGGAGTTTAGCCTGGGTACAATCAGGTAAGAGTAAGGTGTTGGGTTAGACAGGAAGAGACTACAAATTAAAAATATCTTGCAGGACTTCTACACCCCCACCACCCTCGCAGGTGAATGCAAAATGTCTGTGCATTCCCATTTAACTGATGGACGGTATAAAGCTGGAGAGCTGTTGAGCCTGGTATTTCAGGAAACAATCACTCTTAAATTCAGTCACCGCCTCTTCATGCTTTTCCGAGTGTGTGGTGTGGTGCTGCATGAGGAAGCGCAGGCTGTTCCCTTTCTTTTCCCCTGAGGAGCGGATCCCTGCAGGAATTGGCCTCTCCGTATTTTAACTGTTTTTTTCCGGTTGCTGGCAAGAGTTCTTAAAATATCTCGCCTTGCTTGTATCAAAGCAGCGCTGGCTCGGTGCAGAAAGCTGTGCCCAGCATGGGGCTGAGTGGTTACAGGCTGTCCTGATCAGAAAGCACAGCAGCAGTCTGTATTTACTGGTTACTAAGTCCCCAAAGGAGGCAGGACGAAGCACTTGGGAACCTGTAGGTCCTTGCTAGTGCCAGAGGGCAGGAGGAGATATCTGACGCGTTCAAAGTGGAAGATTCATTATGGTATTGTGCTGTTTCACCGTTTCCACTTCAAATAGATGTTATGGATAGATTTCTTCAATAAATAAGAATTCATTTCTGATGCTGCCAAGAAAATAAAACAGATTAGGGATTGGTTAGACCTGCAGGAATAAAAATACATGACACTACATTGTAGTTTTGAGGAACAGTATAGATCAAATTACTTCTGGCCATTACCAGAGGCTGGAAGACACAGGATATATACACAGCAGTTGTGTAAACAGCAGCTTTTCATCTTCAGTACGCCAGAGTCAACTTCTTCTGTCAGGTAGACTGGGTTCTGCTCCTTCCAGGTCCTGTGACACCTGCAAAGTAACAAGGGGAAAAGATGAAAAAAGAAAAGAAAAAAAAAGGCAGAGGTCATATTCCAAACCCTTGAGTTGGCTATTCACAAGCAGGCCGTTACACACAAGATTAGGCATTTCTTGTACTTGGACTGCAAATGCAGGAAAGGAAATTTGTGAAGACGTAATGCGGAGCTATACAACAGTACAGGTAAAATACATTATGATTTGCACACCCAAAGGAAAGGAGTAAGGATGCATTCACACATGTAATGGATTTCATGCTGAGCACCATTTTCAAGTTGACATACCTAATGCTGGTATCTATGGTATGAATAGATGTCTGATTTTTGGAGATTGTGATCTATTCGTGCTTCGTTATAATCATAACAATAATATCATAAGGGGAAAAAAAGTGAAGTGGAGATTCTAAACAGTGTCTTTCAGAAGTGTCCTGTGAACCTACTGAAAATTCGGAAAGGTCCTTCTAATTCTACTTTTGTTTATCTGATAGTACTTATCTGACATGGCTCTTTCCTGAATCATGGTAATTTTTTCTTGTCTGTCCCTCTGATCTGGTTAATTTTGTATTTAAAATACAGATCCACTAAAAATTAACATTTTCAGTAAAACACAAATCCAACACGTGCTATTGTATCCCCAAAAATCTTCTAGTGAGGCCTCAGTTCTTGAATAATAACTAAATGAATGCATAAGTAGAAGAACCCTGCAAGGTCTCATACTGTGGTGTGAAAGAAAGGAGTTGAATTACAAAGCAGACAGATGCAGAATTGCTATAAAATAGCGAAGCTTCTTTTGTTAGGTAAGCTTTGCTCTCTCATACCAAAACATAATGTAACCAAACATTATGTTTTCCTTCTCTACAATATTAAACACACATTGTGTATTAGCTGAGTGGGTGTTTACCTGAGTTGTTTAGAGTACTGCTCTGGAATCCACACCGTAAATGAACAGTCTAGACTTCTGGGATTAATCCAGTTTATCTGGAGAACATCCCCCCCCCCATTTGTCATAACATGGTAACTGAGTAAATATCACATAACCCGCTGAATTTAAATATGCAGGCTATTAAAAGAATGTGGAAGACACCTGAGGACCACCACCACGTGGCTATGGCTGTCATCTTTTTTTGTTGTCTCTTTAGTAAGATAATCAGGTCACCTCCGGTTTTATTCCTGGATCTGATATGTATTTTGTGTGAATGCATTTTTTGTCTTTTTGCACAGCATCTTATAGGATCCTGGTCCATCTGGGAGAAAAAAAAAAAAAAAATAAAAAAAAAAAAAAAAAAGTACAAAAATAAAAAAAAAAAAATTTTTAAATTTTTAATCAGCCACACAAAGCACACAACTGTGTTGCATGCTTTTTCTCTATACTATATTTATTACTATTGTATTTAATAGCTGTGGCAATATTTTGAAGCTTTCTGTTTGTATCTTTATGTATCTAGGATGAGAACTCTAGATGATGCGTAAAATATTCCAGTTTAAGTAGACTATAGACAGTATCGTGTCTACTCTTCGTGCTTGAGTTAGAGAGATCTGTCCCCATTCTGGTCAAGATGGCTGTGTAAAAGGTATAGATGGGGAGTAAATTTCCAGGGCCTGACTATGTGCTTTCTGTTGGACAGCGTTGATGGGGAGTGCTACCATTTGGAATGCTAATGCTTCCTGCTCCCCATACCCTCATCCTCTGCTTTTTGAAAGGTAAAAATGATGGAACATAGCATATAAGTAAGACTCATGTTTTCTACCAACTCTTATGATCGTCACTGAAAAGATTCCAAAAACGTACAATGCAGTTTAGCTCATGCTGATGTTTCTCTAGTGTTGGCACTTAAAATGGTTCATCCCTACCTTCTAAGTATGTCTTAGAAAAAAACCTAGTGTTCTTCAGACTTTTAAACTGTGGTATAGACTAAAATGTATTGTGCTTCAGGTTGTTGCATTACTTCTTTGGATGCCTTTTTGGGGAATATATGGTATATGAATGACTGTATTTTCACAGTAGAGAACCAGAGTCTCTCTTTACCTCTAAGTTCAAATTTAAGTTTTGAATAATGGTGTAAACCTTAAGAATAAGTCTTCAGTAGAACCTGCCTGTGTCTGGGAAAATCCTTTTTGTTTGCCAAGTTTCAATTAAGTCCCTTTTACAGTTGTGTGTCCTAATTCTGTAAGGTGTGAACTATATAGGTAGGTTCATTCAGAACGGTTGGGCCAGGAAGTTGTGGTTAGATTTTCTAGCCCTTAAGAAATTTCTCTTTAGAAACATAGCTGCTCCAACGTGCAGCACTGAGCATGGAACTCTTCAGAAGATCTCTCAGGAGCAGTATTCTGCTGTAATGAACTGAGATGCTTCAGGTATGACTAGAATCAAAAATAGGGATGGAAGAAGCTGGAAAGAGATGAACACAGAACTCAGGAGATTTCTAGGTGCATCCTGTTTGTGTGTGAAGTATACATGCATGCCCTTGGCTCAGTGCAAGGGCTTCAAAATGTCTGGCACTGTCTGTCTGGAATGGTTTGCTCCTTCTACAGTGCTGGAAAGGTGGTTTGAATCTCCATGTGCTCTGGCACTAATGTAGTACCCGTGAGGATGGACGTGAAGCAGTACTAGAAGTGTGAAAACCTGGAGCTGTGGCAAGCCAAGTTCTGGTTTTGACCTTCTTAGTGTTGATCCATCCTTTAAATAAAGGATAATAAGGCAGTGTGTTCCGTCTTAATCTAATTCTCATCAGACCCATCCAAGGCAGTGGGTTGTACCATGTCAGCTGCTAGTGTTGGCTGCCTTCTCCTTCGAGATTCACAGCAACACTTGGGTGTATCAAATGTCATTGTCGTGAATGTGACACGTTGTGTTCCTGAAAATAAAAATGGAGTCATCCTCACTTGTTCAAAGCATGCTTATCTCTTTCTGCGCTTATTCTCTCCGTCATGGTGCAATAACTGCTGCAAAATTTCCAGTGCGTATATCAAGTTACAGATTAGTGCAGGCCCCCATGGTTCTTGGAACGCCATGGGGCTGTTTTTGTTTACCGATGACATTTATCCTCTCATTTCCTTTTGGAAGCATGACAGCTTCTTGCTGTCTGATGGGGAATGTACTTACAGGACCTTCTTTTCATGCAGTGTCTGACAATAAACACTCCACTGCATAGTATCCGTGTCTGCTTGCTATGGAGCTGCTATTATGGCTTTCAGCAGTCTGTCTGGCAGGAACTTGGCTGGGCAGGAAGGCAAAAGGGTTTCTAAGTGCAATTATCTTCTGTTGCAGGAGGAGACCGAGAGCGGATGACAGCTAATCATGAGACATACCTTCTTATGGCAAGCACACAGAATGACATGGAGGATTGGGTGAAATCCATTCGCAGGGTTATATGGGCACCATTTGGAGGAGGTGAGTCAGTGATGGAACATGCACGGCTCCCAGACACACAAAGACACATAAGGGTTCTTTTGTTGTCTCAGTCACAGCCAGAGTTTTGAAGTGGAGGAGAATGGTCTAGATCTTTCAAAAAAAGTGGAGTAAACCCTTTGTTTTCACTTGCAATGCAGGTATTGGGCATGTTCCCATGCAGAGTGCTCAGTTTAAAAGCTTTAAACTGTCTGGAACCACTTTGTTGATGAGGGTAAAGCACTGTTGATGACAGTGCATTACCAAAGTAAGGAGAAGTTTTCATAGAAAGTTGGTCTTCTATGAAATCAGCTTTCTCACAGGAAGAAGTGGGGTAATTCCTTTGGTCACCAGTTAAAAGATCATCCATTTGGTTCATGAATGCTTGTTGTAAGAAGCTGTCAGTGATTCTCCTGCAAGTGACAACTAAGACCAGTAATAGCATTATATAAAGCTAGGCACTCCGATCTAACCTTCAGAATATTCGCACTAGCTGTATAGTGCTAATAGTGCATTTCTTTTGATTGGCATACTCAGTAGTACTGGATCAAAATTTATTGTTGGATGTCTAGTTGTCTTTTAGAAAAGCTCTCTTGTTGAATGGGCTGCAAATTATTATCATGTTCATCATTATTATTCTGGTGATAATGTCTGTATTATTATAATACAAGTATGATTGATATACTTGCACAAAATGTCAGTATGTTAATCAGTCTGTTCCTTGGAGCTCTCAAATCTCCAAGTTTGGGGACAGAAATATTTTTCCACTGTGAAAGAGCACCCGCATTGCATCAGATGCTTTTTGGTCTTGTTTGCAGGTTGCTGGAAAAGTAAGTCAGGCAGGATTGCCTGTGCTGTTTCATGACCAAGAAGCACAGATATCACTGAAAACTCTTGATTGCTGACTGCAAATGTCTTTTTCTCAACTGCCAGGTGGACCACAGGAGAGAGGATGGGAGGGATTGAAGGAAACTATCATTTTAATCAAAACTTTTGTTGTAAACTACCCACCTTCCATTGTGCTTTATTCAGGTCACACAGTTCTTAGGAGAAGGCTTTGGCTTCTCTGGTAGGCTGTGCCGAGGGACTTGGTCAGCTGGGGCCTGCGTGGCACCTCTTCAAACATGAATGTCTTCTCTTTGGCTCCTCCTGGGGAAATGTGCCCTGGAAAGATGGTGCTAAGCGGTCATCTCACTGGGATCTGGCCCCATATGTTAATAAGATGGCACAGTGCTGGATCTGGGCACATAGGTCTTACAGGAGGATGTTTAAAAAAACAAACAAAAGCCCCAAACCCTGAAAGCCACAAAGTGAAAGGTTTGTCTCAAAAGGCATGACCTTTTACAGGCATGCTGAGTTGGTTTGGGAGAGGGGAGGTGGAAGGAGCACTGTCTTCTGCAATAAGGCTAGGTAAGAAGTCTGCTTGTTTATATAGCAGGAAGATTACCCATCCCCAACTTTCTCTTTGTAAAGTAGGGCTAGTGGTGAGCTCCTCAGTGTTCTCTTGCTCCAGTCCAGTAGCAGCATAAGCTACTGTGGCAATAATAAATTTGGGGGCATAACAGAACTGGATTTTTTGAAGAGCATTTTGTGGTTTTTTGCACTTGGCTTCCAGCACCACAGTATCTTTCTGCAGCAAATAATCAGGAAAAGCAACCTTTGCAGTTCTTCTGCAAGTGAAGCGCCTACATTTCACAGGTGGGGAGCTGAGATTAGGTGAAACTCCATTTCTAGCCATGCACAGAGCTATGAATAGAAACGAAGTCTCCCGAGTCCTGACCCTATGCGTTCTTCACCAGCCCCTCATTTGCTTTTATAGGGCAAGAGCTATTTCTGGTTTACAGCTGGGAATCCTTCCAGGCACCAGGAAGATTCTGAGGACACCGTAAATGTTGTTGGAGTGTTCAATGCAAATTACTGAGGGAAGCACCTCGCTGAAGACTTTGCATGCTGATTTGCATATTGAATTAATGTGTAAATATATTTGTAGTTAAACCACTTCTAAGCATGTTCTTTCTGTTTTTCCTATTGGATTTCTTGAGTAAATACTCAAGGTTATTTGTATTGGGAAGCAAACAGTTAACTCCTTGGAAAACTTGAGAATAGATGGAACATGATTTGGGGTTTAGCATTCATGGGAAGGTTTGACCATGTTAACATGGCAAAAGCAGTGGGATGTGTCACCAATAAGAACTGTGTTTCTAGTGTGTCCCCATTTTATTAACTACTTGTTACTTAAGTTGATACTCTGAGCTCTCTTAAAAAGTCTTAATAACCCTATTGACTGTGCTGTAATTGTGTATGGCTGGACACACTCATATTTGTATCATTCCTTGCTACATGGATGTTGCTACAGCTGCTGCAACAGCCTGACCCTTCTGAAGAAGGGGACTTCTGGGTTAAGTTGTCTACGAGCCTGCCTTTGTGAGCTGTAGCCACTGAAGTTAAAAATCTTTTTATCTATTACATTAGCTAGAATCAAGATATAGAAAAGTTGCAGTCCCATGATGATGACTAGCCAGTAACAAGTAATTACTTGAAACACAGAATTATTTCAGACAGCTAATAAATCAAAACACCAGTTTTATATCAGCTTCCTAAATTTCAGTACTAGATGGTAAATCACAATAGTCTGGTGTCATACAAGTCAAGTGCCACTTTGAGTAACATATTTGAATTTTCGGGTTCTTTTAAGCATTGTAAGCAAGCTCTGTGTGTGTGCGCGCACGCACATGCAATGGATGTGTCTGAGCCACTAATATTTAAAGTTTGTCTGGCAGTGGGAAAGGACTCCTGGTACCAGAGCAAAGAGCTCTGTAAATGATTAACCATATCATTAAATTGTTATTTCTTAACCTGTGCTAGAAAGAGAAGGTGGGAGGGGGGCGGGTGGGAATCTGCTAAGGTGATCAGAAACAGCTTGTTTTTTGCACCAAAAGAACAGAGTGACTGTGGAAAAAATTCTGAAAGGGAAAAGAAATGTAAATGAGCCAGGGCACGTAATGCCTGTTTGCACATGAAATTCCTTTCCTGATTAGATTAAAAAGGCAATTTTTTACAGGAGCGAAAGGCCTGAGCTTTAATTGCAGAGCTGGCAACTACGGGGGAGGGAGGAGGCGAAAAGAAGCATTTTAGCAGAGGTAGCGGGGTAAGGTCTGGCACCTCCTGCAGGAGCCAGGCACAGCCTGCTTGCTTTTCAAGCTGCCGCACACGACAGCCGCCTGAAGTCAAGGCAAAGTCACCCGCAGGAGCAGACAGCCCTGCGTTGCAGCGGCTCACTCCTCTGCGTCGTTTCCCTGCACCTGCTGCACGCAAGGGGCTGGCGCAGGCGGCAGCAGCAGCCGTGGCTGCCATTGCCAGGCATGGGACCGGGAGGGAGCGAGCAAGCAGAGCATCCCCGTGTGGCGGCACGTATTCCTCAGCAGCTCCCCAGGATCCTGCCGGCAAAGATGTGCTGCTGCCGCATCTGACGCGCCTCTCCCATGAGAGCTTCTGATAGTTCGAAGGCAATAAAACAAGCGAGAAGCCCATGAGAACATCAGACAGGGAGCTGGGTATATAAAAGGCCTTTTGAAAGGAATCCGTTATGGACAGAGAGCCTTTCGGGTGAAGGGGCTGTTGTTTTTGCTTCTCAGTTGCAGAGATAAAGGGAGCCAGCAAGGAGTATCGTATCCCGGAGGATTCTTCAGTGGCCTTTTTGGTATTGTTCTTCTCTTTCCCCTTGCGCACCGTGAAGCGCTAACCTTTTCCTGTGGAATTGGAGTCTCTGCCACTCAACCCCCTGTTTCAGCTGGGAGGAAGAGGTCTTTCTCCCCCTCCGTCTGTGCAGGCACTACTGTTTGAATGGAAGATACATCTTTTTGCTGAAACTCTTTTTGTTGTGGCATTGCATAATAGACAGTTGTCTTGCCGCAGGAAATAAAAGAAACGAAAGGAAATAGAGAGACGGAAGGAAATTGTTCCCCAAAGCAAAATTGAAGCAGAGAAGAGAACATTAAAATCACTTCAAGCCCTACCCAAGATCTAGAAGACCACAAATCTTCTAGCTCCAGAGGAAAATACACTATTATAAAAACTCCTCAGCAGTCAGTACGATGAGCAGTCGTGGTGTTTCATCTGGATGCAGCTGGTAAAGGAAAGCTTTGGAGGGACGTGGGGGCTCTGGCCTGTATGATGCCTGAAGACAGAAATGCTGGAGTCCGCAGCCCAGGTGCCTTAGCAGCAGCTCCTTTCATTCCTAAAACTACTTATAGGAGAATTAAGCGGTGTTTTAGTTTCCGTAAAGGTAGGTCCATTCTGTTGCAGTGTTTTGCTTTGCTAGTGAAGCCATGGTTTCTGAGAAGTCAAGGGGGCTGTGTGTGCAGGGGCAGATGAGAGAACCGAAACAAAAGGCATTAAACAATGCAGATGCCAACATTCCACGAATGATTTATTTACTTCTTTGTTCATTTGTTTGTAGCTGGCCGACTGATACTGTCTCCTCTATATGACAGCCCATGAATGGGCTGCCTGAATGAGGTGGCTTGACACAAGATTATTGCAGAGCTTCCGAGCAAAAATCAGTGAGAGCAGTGGGGGAATCAGACCTGTGATGCTCTGAGCTGCCTGTTTGTCTGGCAGAACATAGGGAGAAGAGTTTGGGTTTGCATTTTGTCTGCATGGGAGGAAGGGAGAGAAGAGAGAGGGAGCAAAGCAACATGATAAATGTGCGTCTGTGCAGAAGACTCAAGTTCTTGGATTCAGAGATTTCTGATGGATTGAAGTGTAGCCCTACAATGCACTGTCCTGTTGCAAATGCTGCATTGCCACTTCATCCTGCTGCCCTGCAGCCTGCGTTTGCCTTTCCACCTGCTGCATAGAGATGTTTAAAGCCAGTTTTCTTCTGCATTGCACATATTCCTGTTGAAGCAGAGCATGGCAGTACTGGGAGGAGGAGGGCAAAGGAGGAGGCTGGCTTTCAAAATATGTCAGCTGGAAGCACTGGAAGGGAAACACATGTCAGAGAGAGAGATATGACAAGTGACGATGAGGTGCCACAGTGCTTGGGATGGGTGGGGAGAAACTATCTCCATGACGAGGAGAAAACTTTGTGTGTGGGAAGAGAATATTGGTGCTGCTTGAAAACTATGCTGGACAGAGAAATCTAGGTGAAAGGGCTCAATTGTCATGTTGTTCTGACGTATGAGAAATGATCTTTATACACCGCTTATACAAATACAATCATCTTCATTTCCTGCTCCTCCCTAAAGTGTTCCTCCTTGCTGCCATTTGTCCTTTTGCAAGATCGTGCAGCTCTTTGCTCACAAGACTCAGTAGTGACGTAGTGGCATCATTGCTTCTGAGGATTATGTGTGCAGGCAGTCAGGGGCAATGCCTTGAAATGAGGGATCACAGCCAGTGAAGGTCTTGCCACAGAACTACAGTACAGAGCAGTTACCACCTGTAGCTAAGATTGCATTGAAAGCTGTTTGCCCCCTGTACCCCCTCTCCTTGAGACCATTGTTTCCCTTGGTTGCTGGAGTTCAGTCCTTCTGGAGACTGGCCAGGAGGACATGGATGTGTCTGTATGAAGTATGCTAGTGCATTTCAAGGTGTCGGTGTGAATTAGAGCTGTCTGTGCCCTGTTTATACACTTAACTATTTGAGAAATGTTTGGAAGTTGAATAAAGGCTTAACTGGTAATTTTGCAGACAGCTGCCTTCGCGCCTGGGTGCAGCCTTAGCTGCTCCAAGAAGAACTTCAGCTGCTGATTCTTTCCCTGTATGTTCTGACACAGAAATTTCAAGTCCGAAACTCCAAGTGAAGCTGCTGCACTTGGGGCAGAGGACAGAATGATGGAAGCCATGCTGCTAATTTGCTTTTCTCTATGTATCGTTTGTTTCAGTTGCTTTCTTATACACATTTTCTGTCAAGAGGCCCCTAGATCAGAGCTGCAGAATGCTGGGTGCGCATGTTTAACTAGGTCCATGTCCCACTGAAGTCAACAGAAAGATGAACATTAACTGGACTTTCAGTCAAGTCTTTACTGTGGTTGCACAGGCAACACCACCACTTGTCTTATTAATTGGCATACTGAATTCTTATAACTTCATTTGCAGATTGTATGCCTAAGTATAAAAAAAGGCAAACCTAGCCCATACTTGGATAAAGCAGAGTATTTAGTTCAAAGCTGTGCGAAACCATGCAGAAAACAAAATTAGCAGGGAAAACTATTGGCTAGTTATTGGAAGAACTACAAGGGAATCACGACATTGTATGTTTAGGCAGAGATACATTGTCATCTTCACTGATGATACAAGGTATAGAACCCTTCCTGGAAATGCAGATCAAAGCTGCATTTTGATAGGCACCGAAAAATTAAATGTCAGACCTATTTGGAGGTCATGTCATAGGAGATCAAGTCAGTGCTCAGAGGGCAGCATCTGAACAGATACAGAGCCAAGCATCTTTAAAATCCAATTTAGACATGTTCTCTGTTAAGTACCACCACGGAAACCTCTTGAGAGCACATGCAGGGTAAGTGGAGAAAGCAATAACTGAGGGTAGCTTTGCTGGCATGCAGTGGTGAGAACATTGACTAGCATGGTGAACTTGGATGAGGAGAGTTTTAGAGGAGGAGGTGTCATAGGCCACGGCCAGAGAAATGGTGCAAGCCCTGATATGAGGGATTGCGATAACCTCCCATTCTGTTAACTTCTCTGATAACTTTCCAGTGATATTTTTAAAATTGCTTCCCTTACTTTCCAGCCTGTAGCTAGTTCTGCCCTTATTTCAGAGTTGGTTTTTCTAAGCAGTAACCTCTGGTGTGCAGCTGTGCTAAACTCCAAGGCAGGAGTTTATCCTACCTTATCTAGTGCTGGCATCACACTGACTGTGGGCTAGGAGAAGGCTTGAAGGAAAAAAAATTAATCAGGTAGGAACAAAATTCTGCCACTGCTTTTTTTGGTGGAAATTTTCCTCTTCTGTACATTACGAAGTTCTGTAGAGGAGAAGAAAATACTTCCTGCCTTTGATCCACTCAAAGAGACCTAGTGCTGGGGAACAGCACAGCAAAAAGCTGATAGATAATAATTTAGAACCCCATATTAAGTATTATGTGGCCATGACCACCACTTCTTTGTGTTATTCCAGGACCTTTGTTCCCAGCCCTGATGTTGAAAGCTGTTGACCTGATCTGTTACTTTCACTGTCAATGAATTACTGATGTAGAATTGAGAGCTGCTTAAAATTCTCATCCAGATCCTAAGTTGAGATCAATTCCTTTGACCTTAACTGACCCTTTCTGATCAGTACAGCCCATAAACTCAGAACTTTTTTTGGAAGGACAGAGATCCTCAGCTACACATTGAGAGAACACACGTACAGGCATAGGCCCTCTCTTGAAAGCATCAGCCCTCTGTGCTTTACACTGTCTGAAAATTATGCTATCATCTGAATTGCTGAGGTCTGGCTTGGGAAAGAAAGAAACTTTCTGCCTCACTAAGTGCACGTGCTGTGGTAGAGCTAGAGTGGCAGGTGGGCTTTTTCAAGATACTCCTTATAGAGCAAGGAGACAGAACCACCGCCTAGATCTTTCTCCTTTTTTCTTACTGAATCAGAAGCTTGGAGTCAATAGACTTGAAATGTGACCCCTGCCTGTGTTCAGTAGCTAAGGAAATCATTGACTAATAGCATTCTTAGATTTTTAAAAACGTACTCTAACTGTGAATATGTACCCTTGAAAATACCACAGTGCTTTCACAACTTTTTGAGTAGACATATGCAGAATTTGGATCTAGCACTGTAGCGTCTTTCATAAGCTTTATGGGTATCTGTTATGCTTGGAAATCCAGTTTGTCAAAATGTTTACAAAACTTCTGCCGCGGGAATGTTCTAGTTAATGAATAACCACTCGGCATGCCCTTTACTAGCATGTGATTTTCCTCTGATGTTATGCGTGATCTTGGCTTAATTTGGTACAGCTTTAAAGATCTACAAAGGCCTCTCTGAAAAAGCAGTTCTGCTGATTAAATCTAATGACTGGTCAGAACTGGAATCCTGTACATTTCCCTGCCTTCCACCAGTTGTGGGGAAGCCAAATGGCTGCCATTCTGAATCTCAAGGTTTCTTGTTGGCTTTGTTTGTTTCCCCTCTGGCACTCTATCCATGATTCAATGAAACTGCAGGTCAGCACTTGTGCATCTGTACATTTCTGGATTTTGGAGACATTGATATTTAGGAGAACTTGGATTTGGCTTACAACATGAGTTGTGAGGGCTTTTATTTACCTCTCCACAGAGGTTTTCTTGTTTAGATAGTGTAGTGGAAATTTACTTTTTAAAAACAGCATGTGAAATTATCTTTGTGGTTTTGGTTTATGTTGTAGTCTCTGTAAGTTGGACTGTCTTTTCCTTGCTTCTTTGTAAAGGAGATGCTAGTAGTTACCAGGTATAGCTAGCTGATACATAGTGTTCACTGTTGCTGCCTCAACAACTGTTGCATAGTTCCTCACAGCATAGCCCTGCTTCATAGTAGTCAATGTCTTAGTCTTTGTAAACTATTAATTTGCAATATCTCTGTAGCAGTTAGTTATGGCATAAAAGGGGATAAAAGCATTAGAAAGGAACACTGGAAGAGGTACATCTTGGAGGGCAATGATCATGACTTTTATTCCAAAACAGCGAAAGACCCAACAGACACCAGAAAGATGATGAACAAGGTAAAAGTTATGACAACGTGATGTGGAAGCAGAATTGTCATGTTTCCGCCACTTCTGCCCCTGGCAACAAAGTACATATTCCATAAGGCATGAGCAAGTCTGTAACTTGGAGTCAATATTTATGCAGGCTTATCATGACTGATTCCTTTCATGGCCAAGTGCTGCCTGGTGCAGTGTTCTATATTTGTTAGGTGAAGGAAATACTTCCTTTGGAGAAGTTCAGCCTAGACTTTGAAACCAAACTAAGCCTGCCTGAGATGAATTCCAAAGCCAAACAAATTGGAGAATGTAGACTGTAGTAAATCGTGACTTCAGAAGCCCTTCGAAGTGTGACCTGGTGATTTTCCATGAGACTTCGGTCTTAGCTTTAGGTTATTACGTGGTTGTCAGAATTACCATGATAGCTATGAGCTTTCCAAAGCTGAGTGTGAAAACCTCATGCCTATGAAGTACATATGGTATTATCACCATTCGTATAGATGGGGAGCCAAGTCCCTGAGGCTTTATCTGACATGTGAGGATAGTGGGGCATACACCTGCCCCTCCAGCTGTGAAGTATGTGGCCAGACTCGATGCAACTGTGTTCTGAGGATTGTGTAGGATCTGAATCCTATCTGTCAAATCTGAGACAACTGCTGTGGTTATTCTGTCTCTCCTTCAGGTATTCCTAGCTATGTGTATTTTAAGTGTCTCAACAGAAGTCCCTTAATTTACGATGTACCTTATTGCAGTCAGTAGTAGAAACAATTCAATGTTTCCACTTAAGGGACCAGAACCGCGAAATTTTAGTCTTCAATTTGCATTAATTTTTCTTTTTTTTCTTGACACTGGTTACTTCTCCATCATATCAGGTTCTATTTTTCCTCAGATACATTTTTTTAAGGTTTTCTTTATTCAGTACGTGTGATTTGCTGCTACAATAGAATGATGCAGTTTGTCATATCTGTTTAATGTATGTCAACTTTTGTATGTGAATCACTCCTTACTTTCTATTTGTCTTAAAAATTACTGTTTGAAACTAGTTACAGACATTGTAATGCTTTATGGTTGCCACCTGTTTTCAATACATTTTGTGTTGTGGTGCATCAGCGATTTATAATAGTATCAGAACGTTTTTTGCTCCCACTGCACAAAAAACCCATATTCTGATTTTATTCATTATCTGTTAAACATGCTTTGAAAGCCAATTCTGAAATGAAAAGGAAGAAAAAAAAAAGCTGCATCCCAAAAAATGTATTAATGGAAAGTGATGTGTTTTGACTGCAGTGTCATTACTAATAGGAGCTTCAAAGCAGTCTGGTAGGTTTGAGAACTTACTCTTTCCTCTGCAAATGTAAGCTGCAATATGCACATTGCTCATTAAATAATGTTAGCATGGAGAGGAGAAAGTATAGCCAATAGGACAAAGCTTATTCATACTAATTGTACTGTTAGTGGACATGAGTTGTAATTATCCATCATATAATTGGAGTATCCTATCTTAAGTGGATATTTTTTTAAAAGAGGCAAAAACTCTTGTGTTTAAAACCAAGAGATCTCATAGGCTCTTGAAGGGAAGCTTGGACTGTATATTCATAGGACAAACTGGAGCAGGATGGCCAAATCCTACACCTAAGAAGGAGTAACCCCAGGGAAACAGCTCTGTGGAAAGGAGCTAGGTGCCCTGGGGGGCAGTAAGCTTGACATGAGCCGGTAGTGGACCTGGCAGCCAGGAAGCTTTGACAGCAGTCTGGGCAGTATCAGCAGGAGCAAAGTGGACAGAGGGAGGGAAGCGATTAACCCTTTGCTCAGCATTTTTTAGACCTTATTCCAAATATTGTGTCCAATAAAAAACAAAACAACAACAACAAAAAAAAGGCAGGAGAGAAGATAAAACTGGAGGGAGGTGAGCAAAGGGTCACCAAGATGTTTGGGAACTAGAACACATGCCCTTTGAGGACAGGCAGAGGAAGTGGGGCTCGTTTGGCCAGGAGAAGAAACAATTTTGGGGGCGCTGAACAGCAGCCTTCTTGTATATTAAGAAGGACTTTGAAATCCCCAAACTCTTATAATCATGCAGATTTCTTAACTGATTTTCTGTGGACCTTCCTCCTTAATTCCATCACTTTCAAAAGGAGGGTCTAGAAAATGGAGAGACTTGAGGATTTCCTCTGTGTCAACCAGCAGCAACCCTTAATTCAGACAAATACAAGAAACTCAAATTCATTTAGTACTCCTGCTATCCCCATAGGCAGTTTGCAGGAGGTTAGGAAGGTATGTAAGAATTAAGAAAACATAGTGTAACTCCTCTGCCAGCATGAAGAGGCTGAACTTTGAGGACACCAAATATTCCACATCAATCAGTATTCTTCTGAGCTTGACTCACTCTGAAATTTCAAAAATTCCTTCTTTAATTGCTAATTGTTGGGGTTTGGGTTTTGTACAACATGGAAAAAAGTGATCTAATAACGAGTGTGTGATGATCAGTCCCCTTACCTACTGCTGTTTTTGGCATCCACAAGTGTGGGTACCATGGAAATCACAAAATATGCTGCTCTGCAGCTCAGAATACTTTCTGGACGTCTTAGTTGGACATCAGTTATTCTCTCCAGTTATTTCCTGTGCTACAGTAAAAAAAATTGCACTTAAATACAAACCCCAGACCTTCAGTATGGGTGACTGACAGCTTGCTAGCCACTTGCCATAATGTCCGGGAGCATATGCAAGGCAACTTTCCTCCCTGCAACTGAGGTGTGAGTTACCTTTCTTTTGTTGGAGGAAAAATGTACACATCAAAGGTTACCCTGAAGGATGCTTCAATCTGAATGCTACCTTAGCTTGTGGTTACTTGTTCATGTAATTGTAATTTATGGGTGGATGAAGTTTTTGGGCCAAAAGCAAAAGCTGACTTGCTCAATTTTGGGCTTTCTTTAGAAAAAGAAAACCAAAGCAAGTCTGTTCTCCTTGTTGAACATTTTTAAACCAGTAGGCACTGTGTGCTCAGTGAAGGGCACAATTTGACTTACTGTCTTTTTTTTTCCCGCTTTACACCTTACATAATTGGAAAAGGAGCCTTCCAAACATAGGTAATTATTTGGTCCTTAGTTTCTGGTCACGACTGCTTTAGAACTATTCATTGTGTTGCTATATATAGAAATTGAATTGCCTCACTGCAGCCCCAATACTGTTCAACAAATGGTGATCTCAAGAGAGAGCTTCCATCACAGATGACATGCCTGAATATTGTTGTGATGCTGTCTGTGATGGCTGGCTCTGCAATTTGAAATGGAGGGGCATAATAAGTTATGAAGAGTTGCTGTCTTTCCAGCAGTAGCAATGATACCATCAGATCAGAGTTGAAGTTAATTCTGTCAAAAAAATCTCCATGTTCTTCTGAGGTTAAGTATGAATGCATGTTTCCTGCAGTTTGTCTGATATATTTCACCTTTCATTTCAGGTTCTTTTGTCACACACAAAATTTATTGTTGCTAAAAGAGATGGTGATAATGCAATTGGTAATACATTATAGGAAAGATCTTTGTTTATGTGGGAAAACTTAATACTTGGTGTAGCAGGAACAACATTCTGAGTTATATTTATAAATCTTTTGCCCTCCATGTGTAAAGGTAATATTTATATGCCATTGAAACTGATACGGGAAGTACTTATTCTTTTATAGATAATTAGGCATGAACCAAAGAAGATGGACATGTGTATCACTTTTGAATAGAATTTTTGTGAGAGAAAATCATATTTGTATTAATTCTGTTTTCTGTGCTTATGGTCTGAAAAATCATTTACAGTATTTTATTTTAATATTATTTTCTTGTAAACATTATTTTAAATAATGCTTTTGAGCATTGTTGTAAATATGTCAGCACTGTATTTCCATGAGAGTATCAAAGGTGAAACTGAGCATTTTATTCTTAAGAAAGGAGTAAGTTAATTGTCCGTGCATTTAAATTAATTGTAAATTGCATGGGCTGTAATAGAAGACACGGGCTCCTCAAATGTTTTATGGATCTCAACCAAGTTACATCTCTTTTACATGTAGGTATTTTTGGCCAGAAGCTGGAAGATACTGTCCGATACGAAAAGCGTTATGGGAACCGCCTGGCTCCTATGTTGGTGGAACAGTGTGTGGATTTCATCCGACAGCGGGGGCTAAAGGAAGAAGGCCTTTTTCGACTGCCTGGGCAGGCTAATCTTGTCAAGGAGTTACAAGATGCATTTGACTGTGGAGAGAAGCCTTCTTTTGACAGGTAAAATCCTCCAGCTGTCCCCCACTCCCTGAAGCCTAGACAGGACAGGATCTGCTGTACTGGCTGACCCATGGTACAGACTTGCTGCACTGGCTGACCGACGGTGCTGTAAAACACGTGGCAGCAACAGATAGAACGACACGGTTTTGTAGGTTTTTCTGTGTTTCCTGTTATCACTCTAAAATGTCTTTTTTTCCCCTGACTTTGATGTCTGATTTCAAAGATTTTCTGGAGAATTTCTATTTGTGAAAAGCTGGTTAGGAAAAATAATGCTAATGGTTTGGCTTAATCAAAAATATCTGGATTGCCTTGATCATAGTATAATTTGAAATACAGTGGTGATGCTGGCATTTAGTCACTTCCACAAAGGAAGAATTTCTCGTCACCAATTTCAACATGTTCTGTTACCTATAAAACTGACTGAAAGTGAAGTCTACTTTTATGTATTCCTTTATAATTTTGGGCCTTTGGTTTTAAAATAAAAGTCACTGTGACCATAGTAACAAATCTATGTGGTTTTGAGGGTCCAGGTCCAGTTTGTATTTCAATACTTACACAGTTTTGCAAAGTTAATGAGAATTTTCTGGGCCAAGGAAGAACCCAGTCCTGTTCACAGAACTGTGTATGACTTCAGTCTTTTGTAATATTAATGTTTTTGCAAGTTCAGCTCTCCTAAGCATTGATAGCAGTAGTCCATGTATTCAGAGTATGCTGTCAGAAACAGAACCAGTGGATTATGAATGCCACATAGCCTTTTAACTGTGATCAGAATTAATGTGATGGTAATGAAATTCCAATTCAAGAGACTGTTAGTGGTAGTCTTCAGTGTATGCCCTAAGTGACATCTGTAAGACACCTCCAAAATGGAATCAAGGTGCTTCACTCCAGTTGAGGGTCTAATGTGAACTAGGAAGAAGAGGCAGGTTACATTTATTTTGTGTGACCTTTGACTGATAACAATGCAAGTAACGAGAAGGAAAGCATAGCTTTATCTTTTAGTGCAGAAACATGCCATGATATGAACCTGATTGCTGGAAATCATTCACCTCTGTCCTTTCCCTATTCCTATGAAGTGAGCAAATTTGTTATGCATGAAGGTAGGTACATCACAGATGCACAGAAGGCAGACATCTGTAATGCTGTTTTATCTCCCAACGGTTTCCTCAGTCCTGACCCTCGCTTTAAGAAATGTCAAGAATTTATAATGCTTTGGAAAAGAAAAGTGAATTGTCTTCCTATGAGGTTTATTAGTTTTTCATCAGAAGGTGAGAGTTAGGATAATTGACCAGAAAATAGCTTTAAGGAGCCAGAGGACTGTGAGAAGTGACAGTGTTAGCTGATAGATGTTTGTAGCACACTCACTGACTGTTCAAATACTGTGTAACTTATTTAAAAAATGGTAAAGAAGCATCCATTGGGTATATTTTCCTTACTTGAACATTAAGATAAATAGCACTGGTCATGTCTCTGGCACAACCTCTACCAGAGATACAAGTAGGCAAGTGGCAGAAACAAAAGGTTATTTTTTTCTGTGCCTGTAAGTCAAATAATTGTGGAGGAAACGCTTAAGAAAACAAGCCACCCCCAAACTCCAGGAAGAAGATGTACTGAACACCCCACTGAGAGCTACAGCTTGAAAAAGGTGCATAAGTTCTATTTGTTCAAAACAAATGAGACTGGGGCTCAGCTGCATGCAATTTTTTTCCCCGCAAGGTTATCTAGTAACATCTGTAGCACACACTAATGAGCCCCAGGAATAGGCACGCTAGCTGAGCTTTAGCAGACGAAATGGAGAAGAGATTTTACATGCTACTGCTGTGAAGAAGGCACATAATGTCTACTATAGCAATTAGAAGCATCAGCGGGAGTTGCCTATAAATCGCTGGTCCTGCAGTTCTGCTTCTGAAGCTGAGAATTTATAGAACACTGACCTTGTATGTCCGTGTGTCGCATTGTGAAGGGTACTTTTTCTACTTACTTTTTCACATTTGAGTTTGGAGAGGTATGATTTAGGTGTAGCAATGGTCCAGAATTCAGGCAGACAAATTCTGATCTCTGCTGTTGTTTTCATTGATCGTCTACATTTTTCCTCCAACCTTTTCTACATTTGTAAACTTTTGAGGTGAAGTTCATGTCACAGTCTTTCTACAGAGTGCCTATGTGATTACCTTGTTTTGAGGTAATTTTTCTTTTCATTGTGCTGAACCGCGGCATGGTCTCTGGGTTTGATGCAACCTGTTTGGCAAGTTGAGTTCTTGGAAAGTGGCCACAATATGAAAAGTTGCTGTGGATAAAAGAAAAAAATATATATGTTAGGGGTTCATGCTCACTTTTTCTCATGAACCTCCAGATTCACTGTGTTTAATATGTAATTATATGTTATTATCAGTCAAAAATCTGGTAGTGAAAAATCTACTTAGGTTCTGTTTATTAATTTACATTTTTCCTGTTCTCATACATCAATAATAATAAAGACTTTTGCAGTTAGAGCTGAGCTGACAGTTTTGTTGAGGGGTCACAAAACAATGGAATCCAGGTCACACTTCTGTAGTGGTGCTGGGTCACTGGCTCCGACTGGGAGAAAGACTAGCTGCTGTCATCTGTGTAGGAACTAATACAAAGAGCTGATGTTTGAAGAGTTTGCCATTTTTCATACTGATATTTTTTCTGTGTATAAGTGCACAAAAGTCAAAAAAAGACTGTAGAACAGGTGAAGATGCTTTGAAATGCGTGTGTAGGCTTGTGTATATGTTTGTGTGGGATATTATTATTAAATCCTTTTTCTCTTTGTGCTTTCTTAGCTAATTTACTAAAATATGTAACTTGTAGAATTAAAAGCAAAAACAAAGGAAAGATCATACAGCCATGATTAGTACTCCTTTAAAATGTCATCTGTGTTTTAATATGGTTGCACAATCTTAAAACACCTTACAGCTGTTGGGAGATAGAGGTCAAAGGCATAGATCTGCTCTTTTGTCCCAAGTTCAGCTGCTGCCGCAGTTCTGTGGAGCCCCTGCCCTTCTCCCATCTTGTGTTCCTATCAGCACCCCTCTGGCAAAGGCGACCACAGAATGAATGCAAGCAGAACAAATGTGGTACATTTGAAAGAAGAATAGCTTTGCTCAAAAGAAAATGCAGCCATTTTTGAAACATAAAACAAGTTTGACAAATGGTAGCTCTCACATCAGTGTGGATGTTCCAACACTGAAGTCAGTTATAAAAATGCAAAATGAATCCAGGACAAGTCGGAGAGTGGCAGAAACCTTCATGTATTAATTGATCTTGATCTTATAGTTGGATAAGATGATGCTGAAGAATTGTGAGCTACATGTATGAGAATGGAAACAGTACTTGAAATTTCTCAGACTCACAGAACGAGAGAACCCAGTATCTGATCTGAAACATCCAATACCCCAGCCTCCCAGTATGAAAACTGGAACATCAGCATTGCTCGCAGTCTTGGAAAGGGAAGGTACAAGTGCTACAACTGGAAACTGCTGAGGCCTTTTGTGTGAAGAAGAAAAAACCCCACAACTGAAAACTGTATGTCAGTTTAAAACCAAAAATCAATAAATACCTCACTCCCTCTGTATGTATCTGCACATATGTCCAGTGGTTAAACCACAACAACATATTGTGACATCTGCTTTAAGGAACTAACAGAGCAATTAGGCAATCACTCATGCTTGTTACGACTTGAAATATCCTTGGTATTTCCAGTACAGCTCCACCTCTGTGTAAAATTGTCCCCTCTGGGGAATTCATGTTGCTTGCTCTTGGGGTGTTTACTTCTCTCTTCTTGTGTGGCTTATATTTTAAATTTAAAGTCCCTCAGCTCCTTTACAGATCATACATTGGTAATGATACAGAGAGGATTAGAACTATTTGTTCTGTAAAATTAGCACAGAGAATATGGCACTGCATAAGGAAAATAACATAAGGGTTTGTTCTACAATTTTTACCTAGAAGGGGTACAAAATTGGATTTCTCTTTTTATATTACCTCTTGCCATCTACTGTTCATCACAATTACTACCAGATGACATGAGAGTTAAGATTGCGCAGGGAGCAAAAAAATATTTGAAATGTCATTGAATCAAATATTAATACTTATGCGACTGACTGATGTATGTGGCTTGGATTTTCATAACTACTATCGCTGATGTATATAGTCCAGTAGTTCAGAAGAGTTCAAAGTTACAAAGCTCACCTGCCTGTGTTTGTGTGTATGCACAGGAGAGAAAGAAAGCACATAAATGCATATTTAGCAAAACAAAATCCCTATTACATTCTCTCATGGGTATGAATTCCTCTAAAGAAGAATGCAGTACATTATAGGACAAAATATTACTTACTGCTCTAGTCACCGTTGCAATCAGCTAAGAAAAGGGTATGTAAGTGGTGGTATGTGATAGCTGGCAACTGCTAACTATTATTTACTGGAGTCAAATAATCCAGAATGTAGAACTGGTATGTTCCTGTGCATTTAATCACTGGGACTGAAGAAGCAAAATAAAACAATGATGAGGACGGTACTAACATAATATCCTCAGGGTGAGAAGGAGGACATGCACAATTCTTATTCTCCACCAGAGACAAAGAATGTTTTAAAATTTTGGTGAATGCAAGAAATGGACTTGTCTCAGTGGGGCTGCAGTCTGCACTGGCACTGTACAGACTGGAAATAGACATTGACTTGGAAATCACTGATTATGAAAATTGTTATTTTATTTTCCAAATACAAACCTGTACGTAAAAATTTCTTTGTTTAGAAGCAGATAGTTCCCCACAAGGAATGAGCTTTATTCTCTTCCTAGTGGGAAACTACAGTAATCCCTAAACAAAATATTTTTATGTGAAACAAAGTCTTTACCAGAAAGCTGTTTCCTGCCAAACACAAATGGCCTTAGGACACTGAAAATTCCTGTTCATTTCTGCCTGTTCCAGGCTTCCTTCCCCGATCCTCACAATCTGCTCATCAGTTATGCCTCTGGAGCCCCTTCCATGTCCTTTCTAATTCCAGCCCTTTTTCTAACCAGCTAGCAGAAATAACCTCTGCATATGGCACAACTTAAAGATTTAGTCTAGCAATTAAATACACATTAGGAGGCACGTTTCTAGCATGATGCAAGGGTCATTAAATCAGTTTAATTGGTGCCCTGCTGTAGGAGAGTGTGTTTTTAGTTATTGGCAGTGAATGAACATTTGTAGTTGCTTTGCATGAATTTCAGTTTTAGAAATGGAGTTCGTGTGTCAGCTGTGATTTAAAAAAAAAAACCCAACAAAAACCAAGCAACAAAAAGGCAGCCATGTATTTCACTTGGCAATGACAAATGACTTCTTAGATGGCCATGGTCACCTTTAAGAAAGGATGATATTTTGTTACTATGTGGAAGGTCTGAGCTTGTGTTTTTTAAAGCACCCTTACTTAGGGATTTGTGGGTTTTTCTCCCAGTAAACAAGAACAGGTGGTTTATTTGTGGTGGGTTTTATATGCTTGCAATCCCTGCACAATCCTGTAGAAACTTAACAACCTTTTTGAACAACCTATCAAATGATAAAATAATTTAGCAGTGTATTCACTGGAACTGGTTTATTTTTTTTACCTGATGGGAACCCATCTGTTTGTTAGGCTTCTGCCCACCTTACCTAAAAGCACTTGTGTGTCTCTTTAAGAATCCATATTTTTCTAAGTAATTTTTAATGTCCTTCCATAGAGTTTGTCTTTTCTTCTGTCTGTCTTACATTGCTGTCTTCATTGCTGCCTTTAAAGCATCACTCTCTTAACCTGAATGAGTTGGCTGCTGTAATAATTACTGAAGTGGATGTCTAACTTGGAAATAGAGTCTTGTCAATTTTCAGTATTCCTTGTGGTGCTTACTCCCCTGAATGTGTCCCTGGAAGGTAGCATGGATTGTAAAAATCATGAGCACAAAGATAAATGAGCAGAATATGTGTTTGGTTTTTCTCTCTGTCTAAACAGAAAAATAAGAACTGAGATCAGTGTTAACTTACAGTAGAGCGAGGCTCTTGTGGCAGCAAGGAGAGGACAGACAGCTCAGAACTTGAAACGGTAAATGCTTTCATGTATGTTTTGCAAGCTGTAGGCAAAATTTCAGCTGGTACTTAAGATTATGAATGCTACTACTTGTACTAGATATGTGTTACACAGGGAGATGATATAGAGGGTAATGCTTTGAAGATACCTACACATGGGAACATTCACATAAGACATTCAACCAGTTACATTATACGTTTGACCTGACCTTTCAATTTCTGGACGAAAGCCTGACTCCCAAAATCAGTTGAACCACTCCGGATTCACTGTAACATTACTGAACACAGGCTTTGCCCTCCTAGCCTCAGTGTACTGGCTTCTCAGCCATAACAATGCTCCAATTCTCTCTGTGTGTAGTTATGCACATTTGTAATATTCCCTTGATGTTTCTTACTCGGTGTTTCATCACTGGTATGTGATGGGCTCTAGTATCTCACTTAAGCTGTCTGTAGACTGGCAGTAAAGATACACACTGGGCAGCCAGTTAGAAACTCATCCTCCAATGTCAGAAAAACGTCTATAGTGGTCTGGGAGCTGCTCTACAGACCTGAATGCAGGTAAGCAAGGACGCAGTCGGCAAACATTGTGGCGGGTACAGGATATGTTGGTGAGGGAGGATGTTTCCAGGATTGTGATCTGTGACACATTGATAGAGCTGTAATTCTAATAATTCTGGGAGGTACTGATACACAAACTATTTGAACTGTACTGTTCTCCTTTGTTTTATTACCAGAACTCTTAAACTGAATTATAGTCTCACAGCTGCTTGTTCCCTACTGTATGTTCTTTATGCAAACTGTTTACGTGTCATCATGATCTAGAGCTATTTTTGGCACAGCATTTATCTTTTTTGTAATGTGACCTTGCCCTGTTAATATTTCCTCTCTGAGAGTTTATGAGGAGCTTGTTGGCTTTGTGCTCTGAAGCGCTGACTCCAGCTCTCTGAACACTCTGTCTGCTTGTCCGAGTGTGAGGGGTATGTGTGGATTGCTGGTGACCTGCTGGGCTTCAGTAATTTTTGTTTATGGTAGAGAGGGTGAAAAACTCCAGGCATTGTAATCGGTCTGACAGCCACTTCCACAGCGTCTGTGGTATCACAAAGGAAAGTGCTGTCAAAACAGCAATGCCGTGAGGGATATTAATGACAAAGTTCAGATGAATGGGGCTTTGAATATGTGTAGTCTGATGACTAAGGAGAGGCTGTGGTGCATTTGCATTTGTAATGCCTTTGGATGGACAGTGGTGGAGTAGGGGAATGCTCCTTTGGAAATGTATCAACAGTATAACAGTATTAATGTTTTAGTAAGGTAAGTAATCTTTCTCGGACTTTCCAGCACGACATGCCAAAATAGACTGTTTCTCAGCCTGCTGATGCTTTTTGCTTTGCATTCAACTTTCTGCTTTGTGCTTTGTCATTCCCATTTCAAGCTTGTAATTATTCGTTGTGCACTTGGAGAAAATCTACCTCAATTAATGATGGTGGTTACAATTTAGATAACAGAGGATTTTCTGCTGGAACTGACACACTCTTTTTTAATACTTGTTAATGAATACTTTTAATCATGTTAATTATGAATGTGTAATCATTAAACACTTTGATATTACGCTGTCAGATAGGAAAAGAAATACCAAGATAGGTATAATCATTAAGTTTCTGTGGATGTAATGGTCCTACAATATAAGCAAGGCCAATCTGAAGGGAGAAACACTGCCTTGTCTTAAACTGATCAGTTGTAGCTGGAAGAAGTCCAGGAGGAAAAGGTCCTCTACAGGTCCTGGAGAGACCCACATCTTACAAACTACAAAGATACCCTCAAGGCAGATATATAAATGCTGTTGGTTGACTTAGACTGTGGATAGAACACTGCAGACCGGAAAGGGAAATAAATGCTCCTGATCCTCAAAAGAGCTTGCAGTTCAGTGGTCCTTTGAAACTCACAGCTGTCCTCTGTGGCTGAAATGCACTTAATGCTATTTGTGGATTGAAACACCTAAAATACAGATGGAATAAAACTGGAGTCTGCCAGTTTTTAAGTTTTCCTCTGTATTTTAAAACAAAAGGTGAAAAAAAAAAACCAGTACCAGACTGCAAGTTCTAAATATGTTTCAGACTATATGAAACACTCATTTAGTTACATTATTATAAATATACTGACATTTTTATACCAATATTTACATTGAAAGAAGAAAGTTTCTAGCTTTCGTCTAACTGTTGCTAAATAGAAACAAAAAATCAAATTCTTAAAGAGCTTTACAGGCAGTATATGTGTGTATGTATGTATATTTGTTTATGCTGCCAAGATCTGTATGGTAATTTCTGTCTAGATAGATTAAGTCCTAAGCAGTGTTCCAGTACAGTTCAGGAAAACAACCCAACAAGACAAATTTTCCGAAATCTTATTTTGCAATCCCACCATCTTGTGGCAGCCTGAGGTATTGCCCTAACACCCAGTCAGCAGAAGCAAATAAAAACTTAAAAAAAAAAATAATTAAAAATTGTGAATGTGTCCCTGTCTACTAATTAGAACCTGGGTTTCTAACCCCACAGAAAGCACCTTTCTGCAGACTTGTATACAGCATGTCCTTCAGGATCTTAGTTTGAGAACACAATATTTTTTATTGTTTCCTTGCTCAGCAGCATCCTGCCTTCCCATTTCTCTCTTGGTTCTTCCTTGGTAGAGCCACAGTTTTTAGCACTCAACTAATGTTGCAGCACTACCAAACTAGCCAGCTGCAACAAGGCTTTCCCACACAAGGTTCCAAAAGTTCATCTACTGTCCA